>KN805362.1:1548081-2134985 GCA_000818905.1 Trebouxia gelatinosa
GGGCGGGTCAAGCAGGGCGGATCCTGTTATTTCTTCTGTGTCTGAAGCAACCTTCATCTTTTCTCCTGAGCGTCACCGTTGCGTGCAATGTTGTGATGGCGTGGATGTGTAGGGCGAGCAATAGTTTGTTGGCCCTCTTTCTCTCAATGGNGAAGTCGGTCAACTCATCAAGGAAGCCATTGCATCTGAAATTGCGCCTGGTACCCGTTATATAGTTCCTGCTAGCTGTTTGAAGCGTACAGGGCCGCTTGTTGCAGGAGAACGCGTGATGTCCTTGACAAACACGTGCAGGCTCGAGNCATCAGGTTCCCGCCACTCAGCTCAGCCCTGTTGGCATGCTGACATAAACATGCAGGAAATGGTGCCTGTTTCCTGTCATGCCTGATGATGTGCATCTGCCCTACTTGGCACAGTTGATTCGCATGCTTGTTGCACCCTTGCATCATGCCAGACAACAAATTGACTGCATTCAACCTCTGTTGCCCCTGCCTTCCAGTGACACTGTTCACAAGCAATACTGCAAATCTCAGGCATGTCACCTTCTTCTTATACCACACAATGACACGATGCAGGCGCAGCAGCTTGGGAATACGGCACCACGCCTGGTATCTCACACTTCCCCCCGCTGTCTTTACCAACAGGTCATACGGACAGGCTGCCATGAAGTCAACCAGAAAATGCTTGCCTGCAGCAAGTCAGANCGGATGTAAGTTTCTACAGGGTACCTAGCGAGTTGCTGCTAATGTTGTCCAGGCTTCTGTGAACAGTTAGTCAAAACATCTGCAGCAACAGCTGAAAGCAGCGANCAGCAGAATGAAGTGTACAAAGCAAAGAGTGCAATACCTGGAAAGTATCAGCTGCAGGACAATTTGCTCCCCAGTGGGACTGTCAGCATCTGTCACTAAAATAGCATCCCTCTCGACCTCCTCATCTGGCATGTCTTCTGGCTCTGGCATGCGCTCCACAATAGCTTTCTCAGCATCTGTCGGCAGCTCTCCCTCACCATACCATTTCCGGAGCTTCGGTCCAGCTAGAGTCAACCAGACATAAGCTCAGAGAGAAGCACAGCTGGTTGTGAATGTGACTAATCNGCCAGCTATGCATCCCCCACGCAAAACAAGCCTTCAGGCATTGTTATGGAAGTCTGCTGGGCAGGTTTGGACACACGCTATGCCTGACAGATGTCAAACAAAGAATCTCAGGCGTGCAGCACCCAACAGGCTTGCATGCTTGACTTGCAGACCACAGTCTGAATGAGAGGTGTACCTGAGCTGAGCACCTGCATGCTTGGTTTGGCTGCTCCTCAGCGCCAGCAGAAGCAAGATAGCCAGTGCAACAGCCGCTGCAATGACACATTGATAGTAAATGTGTACACACACGTGTGACAGGAATGCAGGCATGATCCGTATAGCACCAAAATTGTCTACCATCCTGACAGCAAGGCGCCAGATATGATACAGGCAGTCAAAAGTGTGGTGAGGGTAACACTATTGCTATGCGCAAGCAACTACAGGCTGTGTTGAAGATGGAAGATTAACCAGTTCCAACTCCACAATGTATCAGTGCGGAATGCATGTTGCAAAAAATTGCTGAACAATACTCACCAAACAGTTGTGTAGTGTTGTGCTCAGCCACAATCTGATCTAGCTGTGTCACAACTGCATTGCGGGAGCTGCCGACCACAGCAGCATCTTGACTGCTGTGTGCATGGTTTTCATTGCTGTGTACATGTCCCTGATCGCTATGCGTGAACGTATGCTCATCAATGATGTTATGGCTCACGCCGGTGGTGCAAATGGGAGATGGTGAAGTAGTGCTGTCAACAGTAGAACTGGCTGTTGCCTGATGTGGAGTGTGATTACAAGGCCAAACTTCGACTGTCCGCCTGTAGGGCAGGTCTAGAGGCCTGGCAGTAGCGCTGAAAGCTGCGCGTGGCAGGAGAATGGCAGGAAGGAAAAGCACTGGAACAAGCAGCAATGCCTGCATTCACACATGACCTTGCAAAGGTGTGCAAATTGCAATCCTAAGCAGACTAAGCGCTGCATACGCATGCGCTGCACAGTACCCTTAGAAGTGGCTTCCAGGGAATGCCAAAGCTAGATTTTGTTTGCAACGATGTAGGCAGAGACTCTCTACAGTTGTGTGGCCTGTCACCAGGTGCCTACAGAACAGCATCAAGACGTGTGTAAATGGTTGTCTGTGGTGTGTGCTCAGGAGGCCTGCTAGCCAGCAGCGCAGCTCAAGCTTTTTTATGTGTTCTGAAGCAAACAGGAAGGGTGACACCACCTGTGAACGGCGGTGGACATGCGCAGTCACGGCCGCTCCTCTCCCGCGTTGCGTTGTACGTGATGCTGGCTGTCTGCACTGCACTCGATGTCGACCAAAAGCTTGTCTGCTAGAGAGGTGGAAAACCCCAGCCTCTAAGTGCTTGCATTGTGCGCCCGTCGCTGAGCTGACGCGTTGCTCTGCACACGCCGAAGGACGCATTTCCGCGCCCTTCGAACGATCTGCGCGGCCTGAAGATCAAATCACAACGCGCAAGCAGTAACAGTGTGGGCCGCCGCACAGGCGCTCAATCGTTCAGACAACTGCCGCTCATGCTGAGCTGTTGTCAAGGCAGACTTGAGTGTTTGCCGCTGCAACGGGTGTGAATTCTGGTGTAGGCCAGACTATCAAACCGGGTGCAGCGAAGATCCCCATTTGCGCATTATCTGAGGATTCAAAAGCAAATGCTGAGCAAGCTCGTTCAAACATGCCAAGCGTCACTGTTTCCGACAGTGCAAAGCAAGTCAGCAAGTGCACCCCGCAGCGTATCTGCGGGTGACCAGATCGATGCAGTGCATGGCAAATCAACGAACGTAACACGTTCCTTGGTCTCGGGCGGAGTTATTGTCTGAAGCCTGTCCCTTCAGGTTAGCTACAAGCATCACAGGAAGCCGTCCTCGAGCTGCTGTGCCATCGCGTGCATGTTAGGCCCGGGCCTTCAATCAGCGTTCAATAATCAACCACGGTGATTGCGAGCCGCTTGACAATCGCAGGCCCCTGACCGAGTGTTGATTTCGCAGAGGTCTCAGTCATCAAACTGCTGAGCACTCCAGGTGATTCAGTGGAAGCAAGGAATAAGCTGTCAGGCCGACGCCATGCCCAAATACAGGCCCAACCTGCCGCTCCGTAGCTGATGCTGCAGCTGCCATGGCAGCCCCTACAGTTCTGGATGTCTATGGATTCCAGCTACAGCTGGACAGCAGTGAGGACCAAGCACGGCGTGCATGCGAAACAAAGCAGCAAAAGTGTGCTGCAAAATGGGAGAAGTACTTCAAAAGTGGCAAGCTGCCGTCGGCTGCCAAGTTGAAGAAATATTGCCGTGAGGCAAGTATATCCTTTATGTACGGGAGCTGTCCTTACCATGGTATGTCCAGCGTGTGTAATGTTTGCAATCACAACAAGATGCATATAAGCTGCATTGTGATGACCTCTCAGCTCTTTCAGTCAGGCACACGCCACATGCTGCTGTACAACCTGGAGAGAGCAAATGCAGTCTCTGTCACTTCTTGTGCCAAAAACTAGTCTCGACACGTTATGAGGCCTTCAAGCGTGTGCGTTGCAGACACTTACTGCTGTCATGCTGCAGTTGCTTTGTCTGCTAGATACAAGTAGCATCCTGTACACCAAAGTGCTCAGAAGTTGCAGGTTTTGTACATTGGAGGATTTGCTCCAAACGTTGAGCAAGCTGTGCAAATTCCTCTATGGCTTTAGCCATCATGTTGGCTTGTAGGGTGTGCCACCACTGTATAGAAGCTGGGTATGGGAACAAGTATCAGGGGCTGCAAAGCTACAGGCTGGCCACATGAACAACTATTATGAGGCCATGGTCCATCAAGGTGAAGCGACATCGCCATCAGCACGCCAAGTTGACTTGGTACGCATGTGTGTGTTGGTGCATTGTATCTTGACTTTCTGCCGATTTAATGAGCACTGTACGCTCTTATGCAGCACCATGTACATGCAAAGTGTATATGCACTGTCAATGACCTACATGTTAGTGTTACTGGCTAGCATCATGTAATACACATTCCGGCATCCCCCTGGGTGAGTAGGCATGGCTATGACCGTTTTGCTATAGGAGTCTCGTTGATCACTCTGATAGGCGTGCGTAAAGCACCCCACACACACAGCCTCATGTGACGCCTTGTAGGACGTGCCAAGGACTTTTCCACATAACGCGTGGGTAGCATCAGCAGAAGGGCAAGCCTCCCTCAGGCGGGTGCTGGTGGCATTCTCAGTGCACAAGCCGGATGTGGGGTATTGTCAGAGCATGAATTACATTGCAGCAATGCTGCTGCTGTGCCTGGAGTTGTCAGAGGAGCGGGCTTTTTGGGTGATGGTGGCCCTCATTGATGACAATGGTGTGTATGGTTTGCTATCCTTCTTTGTGACATGCTGCTGTTGCATGATGCTAGGACTCCTATAAATCAGGTGAAACATTGAGATGGCAACGGCTTAGGCTGTTTGGCATGTTCCATTATGTTGCATGATTGGCAGGGGGCTGCCTGCATGCACAAATAGCAGTGCAAGCTGCTGACAATTGACCTACAGGTTGTGGATTGAAGGTCCACATCTTAGCATAACAGGATGCCCTGTGATAGGCAGGGCTTGGGCTGATCAACTCAAGCGGGGCAAAGCTAGCCTTTCTCATGCTTGCATAATACATTGTGCTCTAGCAAACTAATCCTGCCACTTGTGGACAATGATTGAATGCTAGGAGCTCAAGTGAGCATTCCTCAGATGCAGCAGACTATCACACATCTTGCCAAAGCATATTTGACCTCATTCTGCAGGCATTTTGTACCACGACATGTATGCCAGTGATCTGGTGGGAACACATGTGGAGATGAGATCATTGGAGGTATGTACAGACTTGAGTAATTTTTTCCTCTCCGCGTATCAAAGCGGACAGCACCATGCAATGCAATATTCTCAGTTGCATAACGTCAGCATGTCCAGCCTGCATCTGTGCCTATGCAGCTGCAACACGTTCATTGATGACCTTGGCTATTGTCTTGTTGGCTTGTTACATAGCTATAGGAAGATCAACACCTGCAAGCAGCTGACTTGGCAAAATGGCACTTCAGCGCGGCCAGCCAGCTTGACATGCATTGTTAATCTCAAAAACACTGTTGCTGCCTACAACCACAGTGTATGTAAGCATGTTGTGCTGTACAATATCACTGTCTGATTGAACAAAGTGCCTGTCTTTGAAATTTCAGGCCACACAGACAGTCTGTTGACAGGGGTTTGGGCCTGGTGCATAGAGACGTGTGCAACATGGCATACACAAGTCATCTGGCTGTAGTGTTGGGTTGCATGCTGCAGGAGCTGACCTACAACAAGCTGCCTAGATTGCACAAGCACCTGCAAGCTAGTGGGTGTGAGATGTCTATTATTGCCACTGATTGGTTTCTATGCTTGTTTGCCACAACTTTGCCCAGTGAGGTGAGTCATGCTATGCATACAACCTTGTCATCTCAGATGCTTTCTATGCCAGTCAGCAGATAATGTCAGCGCTTGCATTTTACATGGCACCCTGTCTGAAAGCTACTGTTATACCATATGCTGCCAGTGAGAGCATACAACACCAGTCATCCAACATCGTTGTGCTGGTGGTTGTGACAAGTCTGACATGGCAAGCTTGATGTCTCTAACGTGCAACAGTTGTCTGCAAACTGTTGCAATGAGTTACAGCTTTGATGCCATGCTCATCAGTGCTCACCCGTACATAGTAGCAGTAGACTGTGTATGTCAGAGTGTCTATCTGGAGGCTTAATGTGCTAAACAGGTCTGGCTGCTGCAGACTGCTGCGCGTGTCTGGGATGCTTTGCTTCAAGAGGGCCCCAAAGTCTTGTTTCGAGTGGCCCTTGCCATCTTGAAAACAAATGAAGCAGTGCTGCTCAAACAAGACAATGTCGGTCTGTTGTTGCGAGAGTTGAGACATGCAGTGCAGCACTTGCATGACCGAGACAAGCTCATGAAGGTATGAATAAAAGTGTTACACTGTGCTGTCTTTATATGGCGTCTTGGATTCCACTATTTTGAGCATTGACATGCATGTAGGGTTTAGGTTTTGACTTGCACACAGCAAGTTGCACCCGTCGTGGGTCGTGCGGGAACATGTGGTTTGTGACACTTTGATTGACAACATGTGCATCAAAAGCTTTCAAATGAAACTGCTAACGCATGACATGTTGCAACACGCCTGAGTGCTGGCATTGAGAACCAAAGCTGTTGCCGCTGCATTGACCTGCAAATAGAGTATTGAGAACAAACAAAGCTGATACTAGTGCTGCTTATTTCGCCATTGCTGCGCTTTGTGCAGGTTGCGTTCGATGGGATTGGCAGTATGCCAATGGCGCGCATTGACAATTATAGACAGGTCAAGCAGGAAGCTGTGGACTTTGAGATGAAACGGCGAAATGCCAGAAAAAGCTTGGACCGGGCAATCATAGCTAGCCCACAGGGACAGGAAATGCAAACTTCAGGTGTGCACATGCATTACAGAAGGAGTGCCTGCCTTGCGAAGAACCTTGACAACGCTGTGCTGTGCAGTCATTGGCAGGGTCATACTGATGTGGTCGGTGACAATGCAGGGCTGAGTGGTGTAGCAGAGAGGGTGAAGTTGAAATACACTCAATGACAACGCATGCAACACACACTCACCCAGGCTACACGAGCTCTTCCTCAACCCTTCAGCAGAGTCAGTGCTAAGTAAGGCAGCACAACTGGATGACAGCCACCATGATCTCAACTGCAGCTTCAATTGTGCATAAGTGGGTAAAACAGCTACAAAATGGGGCATGTGTCTGCTGTGAATGCGGCCAATGGTGTATATACTGTTGCAATATGCTTATGTTGACCATGCTTGACAGCTGTCTATTACACACGTTTGTATGGGTTGGCTGACTTCTGTTGTCACTGAGCCAGGAACAGTCTTATTTGCCGCTCTGCAACATCACAACAGCATCTCACACAAGTGTTGCGTCAGCAGCCTGGTTACATCAGCTTCACGTTATCATCCAGGAGGCCACGGTGACTTTCACCACATTGCACACTCAACACAGAAAGCGTATTGCAGATTGCTGTATCTTGCTTCAACGCATACTCACCTGCAACAAGCAGTATCGACTGGCAACTTGAGATGGAGCCAGGTGATAGGCTCCCAACACAATCAGTTTTGACCTGACATAAAATGAATGTCACCCAAAGTAAGCAACAAAACGTCATAACTACAAGACGACAGGGCGGAACTTGTCTGAGGTCAAGCAACAGCAGCTAACACAACGTCAGTAATGGTCAGCACATCAAAATGTCAGGGTCATCAGGTCCTCCAGAAACCTCTGAACCACAAGGTGATTCAAGTCAACATCAGGCAGCTGCACATGCTTGTTATTGGGAAAGAAGATCTCATTTGTTGGGCTTCTACTGCTATTCTGCCTATCTACTTCAGTCTCCTATCTGCTGCTGGTAGACTGTCTGATGAACTATCCGCTACTCTTGCTGACTCAAACCCTGTTGCACATGCGTCAAGTCCGTATGTTGTCAGCCAGGGATAAGCTTGCACAACAACCTGCTTGTCCAGCCGGTATGGGAAGGCAAACTGATCCAAAACTAGCTGGCCAGTGTAACAAACTGCATTCCAGGATGGTTTGATCTGGGTTGCTGTCTGTAAGGAAGCATATTCTGTGATGATGTCCTTGATATATAATCGGACATCCTCCATTTGGACATGGTCTTCAATAAACTGCAGCAAAAGTGAGCGCAGTAACACAAGTTTGCAACCTTTCATTTGACATTTTCAGAGCTGATCATGCAGCTGAGCTCACCTTTGCAATGCATTCAGGGCAGCATCAGACCCTAGAGTTCATGCGCAGTCAAAACCATGTCAAAGCAACACAGCACACAAACACCAGCCACGGCAATGTTACTGCCACAGCAGGAAAGGGCTTTGCATGCAACAGCTTGTAGCATGAGGCAGGAAGATAATTTGACACATTACCTGCTGCCCTGCATCTGCAATCTGCTGGGGGTTAATCCCAGTAGACTTGCTCAACACACTGCTGACGCTGCGCTGGTTGGTGGTCTCCAGCCCTAAACCTTTCCGGGCCGCTGACTGGGCAGAGGTCACTGCCACGCCATCATCTATGACATGGTTCATGTCTTTCACCTGCGAGCATGCACATCACCAGGATGCAGAGTTGCGAGGGATTTTATCACAGCAGTGAGCTAAGCATGAGCATGCTGCATCCAGCTTCCAGGTGTTGCGTTGCACACCCAGGTCAGCGGAATGGAACTAGTCAACACCAACATACATGTGCAACAAGAGTAGTGAACTGAGTCACCTTCTCAATTATGTCATCACACAAGTTATCAGGGTCAACTTCCACATAATGAACACCAGGATTTAAAGCTCTTGTGAAGAACTCATAGTAGCCCATTTTGTTGGAGATGACTACTGATCCACAGGAGAACTTGTGCCTGCCATTAGTGCTCCATGCCAATGACTCCAGATACACAACATACCTGCACACAAGCCACAAAGGCTTGCACATGCCTTGAAAGCACGATAGATATGACATCCGCACGACATAACAGCTGTTACAGACAGAGGTGGTGGCCGACAGACATTAGCCTGGTAGATCTGCAAGCAATGCAGAAACAACCAGGAGCTCAGTGAGGATGCTGCGTTGCACTGTTGCCCACCCATCAATGCTGTGAAGGATGTTGCTTTACCTGAAGCGGCAGTTGTCTGATATTTGGTCCACGTCAAAGTGTGTATTGAACAGGGCTGCGTCATCAGACCGTCCTGCTTTTTTCAATTGAGCTGGGCACTTTGTGTATGCACGCCTGTGACACAATAGTGAGGTCAGCATGACCTTGTGGCATGCAAGCTCAGAAGGAAACATGCCAAAATGAAGTACGCATGGTTTGCATCAGCAATGGAGGGGCATGTATGCATGTGACAGTTGCTGACCTCAAGGCATCCCTTTCTGGGTAGTCATCGTCAGCAACCCGCCCTCGCCATATTGTTTGCGGCTGTCGCTGGGCAAGCGTGACATTACTGTACAAATGGCGTATCCACTTGTACTGCAAGTCCCAACCGTGCCAGTAATAGAAGTACTCATCTGCATCATGCAGAAGCCTCAGCAGAGTGCAAACATACAAATTGCACAGTGCACTGCTGAATCATTCCTTGCCAGCGGATCGCAGTGGACCTTCCCAACATGCAATCACCAACTGGGCTGTGACAGGTATAACATGGTCAGCAGTAATGTGCATGATGCGCGCAAAGCAGTCACCTCGTAGCCTTGTGTACTCATGGCCCCAGTAGCTATAGTCAGGGAATGGCACATCTTCGTGTGCAGGATCACTATTATAGCCAAAGATGGGGGGACCTGCGGGTTCTTGTCCTCCTGGAGTTGCTGGTATGCATGAGAAATCAGATGTGTGCATGATAGCATCAATGTCAGGGATCTGCGTTGGAATGTTTTGTCAGTAGCTGACACAGCATACTCAGGTGTTATGTAAAATAACATCAGCAAAGCCTGAGTCCCACAATGTAGAGACAGTGCCGCACCTGGCCTGGGNTGCGTACCTGCCGCGGCACCCTGCAGGTGGCGCTGCAAAACTTGTATGCGGTTCATGGTGGCTGGTCTACTTGTTTCGGAACAGGTTGTGGCAGGTGAGCGAGAACGCGAAGCGACCGCGGTACACAGTACGCGCAATAAACAGCAGATTGCGCCACACTGAAAGTTGCAACTCTGTCAGAACCAAGCGCGCACATCCCCTTACGACACAGCTTGTCCAGGTCAGATCCACGTGCATGCCAACACATGACAGCATGGCCTGTGAGATTACTAAGTGAGATTACTAAAGCAGGCCTGGCTGTCGCAACGATNCGAGGATGCTTCAGATGGCCTTGACTTGCAGGGCACAAGGCTTGTGGGAGACATTGAAGTCATTGGACCGCCTATGGTTGTCACATATAGGCTGCAGGCATGTCCCGCATGCTGCACACTATTGCATGTCATGTGTGGTTGATTCTGCTGTGGCACAAAGAGCTCTGTCAACCCATATGAAGATCGATGAGTTCACAGTGCTGAAATTGTTACTGAAGTGGCTTCATACACACACATGACTGCCAGCCAGAACCGCCAGCCATGCAGAGGCAACATAACATAAGTCCTTTAGTAATCAACTGCCTCGCACAGGGCAGTGTGCATGATGTGACGGTGATCTGCAAATTGGTCTGTATGCTGTCCACCAACATTCAGTGTATGACTGTTGATTGTTCAGGCTATCAATTTCTCTGCAGCATTCAGTTCACCAGGGAATCATTTATCCTGCAGAAGTGTCCAGTGAGCACTTCACCGGACCCCCGCTTGAGTGTGCACATGCTGATAGCTGAACATCTTGCTGTCCCGTGTAATGTCGGGTAAAAGGCTACAAGGAGTCTTGCTCATAGACTCCTTCCTGATCCTCCAACACCCGGCTGTGAAAACGTGTCGTAGGGAGGGTGACTTCACAAAAGGTTGCCCACTGCACTCCTGTCCTGTGCTGTGCCAGCATGTGCCATGCAGTGCTGTGCTGTGATAATGTCNCGCGCTGTCACTTGTGAGGGCTTGCATAAGCCTCACAGAGTTCTCAGCGTGTTGTCCTGTATATGAACACAGCTTGGCCAAATGCACCCCAGGCTTCTGGCTCTCAGTTCAATGGCTTGTACGATGAGTTGTTGAGCTTTGACTTGCCCGCTGCCAAACCACAACCCAATCCAACGGTACAAGAAGGCCCACCAGTGACTGTAGAGCAGCTGACAGCAGCTGAAATGAACAGAAAGAGGAAGTTGGAGATGGCTGAAAAGGAGTCTCTAGAAATATTTTTGGCGCAACTAGGCTCCGAAGAAGCTGGCACTGCGTTGATGAGCGACACAGGCCTTGGACTAAAGCGCAAAGACTCTGGCGACAAGGACGCCAAGCTGGACACAGCGCGCAACAAGGCTTGCANCCAGGTCTGTAGGCTTAAGCCGCTGATCTTCTGCATCTGCTGTTTGCTGACGCATGGCTCTGCTGTTGCAGGGCAGCAAGCCAAGCAATGGCGTATGGGGAACTGATGTCAGCGAGGATGTCGAGCTGGATCAAGAAAAGGTAAAGGAGGCCCTCAAGAAGCTGGATGAGCGTGATAAGCAAGTAGAGACGGATGAGCGGAAGCGGAAATACAATTCTTTCCAGGACAATGGAGACAATCCTACAGAAGAAGAGATGGAAGCGTACAGACTGAAGAAAGCCAGAGGCGATGATCCTATGGCACAAATAGCTGCTCTTAAGGCTGCAGCTGGTGTCAATTATGACTTTGTATGATTACATTTACTTTGTTAGCGTATACTTTCATTCTGCCATTGTTTTAGCAATCCATTTCGTGTATCCCATGATTTCTGAGTCAAAAAGCGTATGCTTAAGTTTGGATCATCTATCAAGATTGTTCCACAATGTTGTACAATAGAACGCTACTCGTGCGTCNCAGTTGCCTGCTGACTTCAAAGGTTCAGTACACCCAATACATGCACTTGATTCAATCCTGAGTGACAGTTCACAGCAAGTGTTCAGCATGTCATCATANTGTGTGATGTTTCGGCAGCAATTTCTGTAAATAGATGACATGCCAATATGACTTCAGCAAGGTGACAGCTGCAAGGATGACATTAAGCAGTTGTCAAAGGCACTGCTTGTGCTGTTCAGCATGCAACACTTACTTGAAGCTATCTGGTGATGAGGCATCAAGCGTTGTCCTTTCAAGATATAGCTGAATCTCGCCGCTGTCATCAGCCAGAGTGGCAAATGCTAGCTTGCCCATGAATCTACGGGCAGTGATTCTGCCTGCAATGCTGGCATGTGGCTTGTCATCTGCGACTTGCCCTGCTGATAACTGCGCAAACTCCTTCTGCAGCTGGGCTGCAGAGTGCGTTCGTGCAAATCTATACGCATAAGGCTCCCTTCCAAGCTGCCGTAATTGCTCAACCTAAAAAGACCAGTGTCAGTGTTGCTGGGGTGTCTCCGACTAACAAGCAAAACAGGCAGACAGGCAAAAAGTTATGACCTTGCCAAGGCGTAAGGCTCTAATATCTTCAGCTGAAGATGTGTTCTCACGCTTGTCGTTGTCTTTGTTCCTGGGGGTTTTCACGGTGGCGTTGTGGTCAGCGTTACTTTGTGACGCAGGTCTGCGTGCATATAGACGNACATTGGGTTATGCATGGGCAGCAGTCTAGATGTGTGTCATTTTGCACCTTGGAAGATCGAAGATGGAGGCTGCAAAGCAGGCGGGGCACGCTTCCACACATTTGGTGCTAGATTGTCAGCAGATGTGACTGGCCTTATGAATGGTGAAACTCCCATTCCAGCTGCAGAGTCAGAAACAGCTGGTAAGCAATGTAAGCTGTGATGCATGATGTCAAGGTGTTGCCAAGCATTGGCGTGGACAGAAGTGTCAGGCCTGGCATGAGAATATGCTATTGCTGCAAACTTGGCAAAGACACTGTGAGGTCAATGAACGGGGTGTGTTGCAGATGCCAGGCTGAAGTGAACCTTGCAAGACATAGCCCGGGCTCTTGTGCNTCGTTCACAGCTGTGCCGAGCTTTGCTATTCCTGCGACATGCTATTTGTCTGCAGACAATAAACTTTTGCTACGGGGAACCCGAACAGATCACGTCTGGTCCGTGCGGCCCGCCCTGCGTGCTGTCCGCAACGCGACATTCGCGTCTGCCGACCATACAGCACGGCACGCCTGTGAGTCTGGACAGGCATTCGCGCCAGTCGCGCGTCGACAGCTCATGCAGGCTCTCGCTGCACTCACGGGGTTGAGTCTTGGTCAAGGTAATGCTTTGCAACATGATGGTGCATGCATTGCAGTGAGCTGACTGCCAGCTGCTGTTGCAGTCCAGCCAGCAAGAGCCGACCTGATACGTGATCTGGTCAAGGGCTACACTAGACCGGTAAGCTTGCGCAGCGTAGCCCTTGCACNACTGAGGGTTGGGCTTCATGTGACCACCCCCAAGCCACCAACCTCCCATCCCCAAGGCTGTAGCTTGCTTGATGAGGGCGCCTGGGCTGACTTCCTCTTCGTCGACATACACTGGAACATTTACTGCACCGTCTACAGATGCTTTGCTGTGCTCTGACTTTGGCCTTACGTCAACCAGAGTCCAGCCTTCCTGCAGAATTATGTGTGCAGCTTTGGCTGATGATTTCGTTTGCATTTGTTCGACGATCTGCCCAATGGGTTATGCACGGAAGCTTGACATTTGAACCGCAGCATTGGGCAACCACAGAGGCAATGCTGTTCCAAGCATGCCATTTGCATGATTGTTGCTTACGCTTCCAGAGACGGCATGAAAATCACAGACCAGGTTGCAAGACTATAAGTCACTGTATGCAGGCATTCTGCAGACACTCATATTGCATCTCTGAGCAATGTGCAATACCAAGCACAGACAAATTGTCAAGTTGTTCAGATTGACTGTGCAAGGCAACCTGGTGCACTGTATGTAAGATGCTGTGATTGCATGCAGCTTGCTGAGGACTATACCTTCATCATCTGTCCAGCCGCTGCACAAGTGACGTTCTTTACCCTGCCTTCTCGTATCTGCAAGCAGCAAGCTCTTGCTGGTAAATGCAGTGGACTTAGTCATAGCTGAGCCTGGGACGCAAGCGGTGGTTTACAACCGCAAGCAGAACGGTGCGGCTACACGTGAGACAAGGGGCGACCTGATTCTCCCACCGCTTTTCCGCAGCTTCCATAGCAGAAGCTTGGCTCTTA
Source organism: Trebouxia gelatinosa (assembly GCA_000818905.1). Classification (NCBI taxonomy): domain Eukaryota; kingdom Viridiplantae; phylum Chlorophyta; class Trebouxiophyceae; order Trebouxiales; family Trebouxiaceae; genus Trebouxia; species Trebouxia gelatinosa. The sequence continues at coordinate 1,561,943 of KN805362.1, forward strand.
GGTTTCTTGTCTGTGCCCGCTGCCACTGCATTCACTCTACACAACCGCGGTGATCGACGAGGCGCTTGAAGACATGTGTGACCTGCATCGGTAGTAGAACAGTAACTGCTTTGACCGCCGCAGGACCTNTCCAAACCTGAACGCAAGCCCTTATCAATTTGGTCGTAGGTCTTTTGGGCAAACTGGACCCAAGTTGGTTCAAACCTTGAACCTAAACCCTGATCACCTAGACCAAATTTCGGGTGCGTCTGCTGGTAGGCTGGCTGTAGCTTGGTTGTTGTAATGCAGATTGTGGACTGGTTCTCAAGGAGTGGACAAAGTGATACGAGTGAAACTTTCAAGTGGGCGAGCTTTGCTGGAGTTGTCTCTACAGGCCTGTACTGATTCTGTGTGCTCCCCACCACTGACCAGTGACCTGCCAAGACAGGTCTACATTGACTTGTTGGTGTGATAATTTGTTTTTTTTCGGTTCGTTCCAAAGAATTTTGTTATACAACATATGTAAGAATGTATGAGCGGCATGCTTGCAGTACAGAAGCAGTACTGCAGATGGCATCCCAATGTCATGCTGCAATGAAGCCAGTCTGTATGAGCGTGACAGTGACTGAAAAGCAACGTTGACATGTGATGCATCTTCAGCTCACAAGGGTTTAGGGTTTAGGGTTAGACANTGTACCTCCACAGGCACAGACTCCTTTGGCAGCAGCAGACTTGTTGGGGACAGTACCCACTCCAGCAGCTGGCAAGACCTCTGATGTGGTCCCAAACATAGGCAAGACGATCAAGCCAGCTGACACGCATCGCCCACATCAGCCTGCAGAGGCATCAGTAACAGAACGCGGGAGTCATTCTGCACTGCAAGCAGCTGGCAAAACCAGCAACACAGCTCAACCTGCTGCGTTAACTTCAGTTCCAGATGCATCCAGTGGTGCTGCTGCTGGAGCTAGCACAAAGCACACGGCCACCACTGCACAGTCTANTTCATGCTATGCCACGTGCATGACATATCAATGCACGTAATTTAGGCTGCTGCTGAACAACAAGGGCCTCTGTGCAGACACCAAACATCAAACAGCACTTCATCTGATGTGCAAAATCAATCCTGTTCTGCAAATGCATGCCCCACCTCAGCACTTCCTATATGTTAGTGCGGAAGATGCATTGCGCTTGAAGAGTGTGCTGTAGGCCAGCGGTTTGGTGCAACATGGGCCAGTTTGNCTGGAAAAGTTATCTTGTCTGAGTGGCAAATACCCACTGAGATTGACGAAGCCGTCAAACTCTCCGAAATTGGTGATGCCTATCTCTCCCTGGACAACGTGTTGTTCAGATGGATTGCTGGCCCTTGGCCACTTGCTGCACGAAGCGTGACCTACATATAGCAGGGATCAGGTAGTTCTAAAGANGAGGCCCAACAATGGTGGTGCTGTGACGCTCATTTCCGACGCGCTGTGTGAAACTGCTGTGTATACGCTCTTACGAGCTATACACCGGCTGCCTGTGCAGCCTGCACCGGCATGATCGCATGTGATGAGGGATTGCAGTGGCTGCACCCTCCGCCGTTTCTCAAATGCTGGCGCGATCGACCTGATGCAGACGGGCTGATTATTTGAAATTGTGCACTTTCATGTCATTGGGATCTTGACTTGCAGCTCTGAGTCACGACATCCCCATATTGCATACCAGGCGATCGACCTACAATTGATCCTATCTGATACTAACTAGTTGTCATCGTCATACCAGGTCGGTCACCTACAGAGCTGAGAACAGACATGAACTTCATTTGGGAGCAAGTTGATTGATAGCATTCAGAGCCCAGCATCAAACCACTGTTGTGCTTGCACAACAACGAAGCTATCCCAGCACTACTCACTATGCTGCCGGGATGTCCACAAATAGCACGCACAAGATCTCACCATGCAGGTGAACATGCAACTCATGCATTTAAAGCATCTTTGCAGAACGTGTCATCAAACTAAACTTGCCAATGAGTCAAATGTCCTGCAGTGCCAAGAGGTACCCTGCAATTGCCTGATCTAATAAGTATACTTGATTGATTACTATGTACTGCAGCGCCCCACATGCATGTGGTCACTTGTTTTGTGTTATTGTAAGCAACATTTGAAATCTGCCATCACTTGACTAGTCATCTTTCATGATCACCCTGTATGGCATAGGCCACAACACCTCTGTCAAGTTTTGCCAAAGCCCATGGTTATACACATTGCTAGCCATCTTGGCATCAGCGCTTCTTCGAAAGCGTCTGTTCTCAGCCCATTGTGATACGAAGTCCCACCTTCTGCTCACAGTTGTTTTGCCCCTGCACCGCAGCACTAGTTGCAACGCAAAGCGACCAGCTGCTGAATTGACAAAGTGAGGTATGCAGTTCCTTGGTATGGCACACCATGACATCACCTGAAGAAGCAAGTGCATTGCACATCCCCTGTGGCAAAGCAAAAGATGGTCACCTTGCTTCATCTGCAATGGCTCTGCAGTGGTCTTTGTAATCCTGCCACTTGAATGTTTCGTATGAGGTCATACCCCTGGCAATAAGGGAGCAATGATATGTCAAGAAGGCACCAACCAGCAAACTGCCAACAGACAGGAAGAACAGCATCATCATCTGCAGAGCAGAAGAAGCCTCCATTGCAGATGTACCCGTCTATATACCTGACAACTGATTTGGCACACCCCTACGCCGGTGTGTTGATGAGCACTGTGCAGGCAAGAGATGCTGTGTGTGCAGCACGTGTCACACTGCACGACAGAAAGCCTTGACCATGTTACTATGACGGCTCAATAAACAGCTGAACAAGGAGGGGTAGTAACTGAAACCGGATGCAAGCTCCTACCGGTACGGGGAAGTACATGAGGAGCCACTGAACCAAGAAACCCACGGGCCGCCGCAGTGGGGGCTTGCCTCTGGCCTTCCAGGGGTAAACTTTCTCATACCACAACATATGCTTTGTCAACAAGCCTTGCAACACTATACACAGTAGCACTACACCTGCAACCATTTACAACTTGGGCTCCTGGCCACGACGACTGTAGGATTCTTGCAAGCATGCACAAAGGTGAGCTGTATGCATCACCTCATGCTGCACAGCAGGCACAAAACTGAACACCTCATTAGCTCCAGAACGTTGACATGCAGCGTGCAATCGCTGAGACCGACTGTAGTATGAGCTATGCAATGTCAAAGGAATGTATATGCTGCCACATGTGCCTTACCATACAAGCAAAGNTTGCTGCACTGCGAATATTCTTTTACTCTTCAGTCTACTCTTTCAGTAGAGAAATTCATATATCCATTTTTCCTCACCTACTCACATGAGCCTGTTGTTATTACCCCTAGTATCACGCAACTGCGTTACGTGTCTACAACATATACAATCTGTAGGCAAACCTATGCACAGCTGATGCGGGTACGCCCTGTCCGTCAAGTGCAACAGCAAGATCATGTCAAACCAACCTCTCGTACGCTACTCGATGTGGACGATCATTTTCTCAGTGTTCGGAGTCTTATGCAGCATATGCGCATGCCGCGCTAGAAGCCCTGATCAGGCACAACCGGCAGGCAGATTTGTCGTGTCTTCATCTCTTGGGCTCCCGTACACAACACTTCCAATGTTTTCAGCAGCCACAGCAGACCCACAACAGCAGTGGTTCTGGGCAGGAGGCTGTATCGGGTCGATGCTGCGTTTGGAAGCAATTCCCAACAGGACTTATTACGCAGCAGACGGCTCCAGTGTTTTGGATCCTATCGACGCTTTGGCAGAAGCCGGCTTCTGAACCTGGTTGTGTTCAGACGTATCGCCCCATGAGCTCAGAACCTACCACCGCTTTCAACAACTCAGGCAACGTGCTTGAACGCGAGCGCCTAGGAAGTATCGACATAGGCAACATCGACATCGCTGTGCTGGCNTTACCGAGGATCCAGCCCTTCAGCCGTCTTCAGCTGATGCCGCGGAAGATTCAGCAGCCTCTGATGCAGAATCAGGTTCTGCTGTTACAGACTTAGAAGCACAGGAAGGTTACTACCCTGACCAGGATGCTAGACCAATCTGGGGTTCTTCAGTTGCAGCCGCTGAGATGTCGAATACACCAGCTGATATTGATGGCAGGCAGGATAGTCAGCAAGAGGAGGACTTGGAGGAAAGGCCAAGCTCAAGCGACAATGTTGTCAACAGCAATGCAGCCTCAGCATTGCAGCCAAGTGGTGCCTCGGCAGCAGTTCAGGCTGCTTTGAGCAATCCTGAATTACACCCTGACCATCCCCTGCTACAAAGAGCTCAGAAGAGTTTAGAGAAGCAGCTTCTTGCAACAAAGTACCGGCTGGAATCTGAAGTGCGGGAGAAGTCGATTGCGCTACAGGTTTGTCTGCATGCCATACATCACTCTACAGCACATACCATGTCACCATAATGTCAACTCAAACAATGCCAATGCTTCATTGTGTTTGCAGCCTTCTTCATGTTTGGGCTGTGCAGAGCAGTTGCAGCACTGCATCCCGCACCTGGCATATGGGGTTTACTGTTTGGCGAACCCTAGTGTGCAGTGCTGCAAACCAAGAGTGCGCATGTTTTGTCTGTGCCTCAGCTTTACTGCAGCAGGCTTGCATGGCTTGCAAAGGGTGTGCAATTTAATGCCAGCATGGCAGTGCCTGCACTGCATTGCAAATGTTGCATTGCACTTAGATGTTGAGGGATATACAGCCAAGCGCAGCCTAACAAGATGCCTCTAGCATGTCGCTGTGATGTCGCTCTCGTAGTTTCAACTTTGTCACAGCAGCCATAGCTTTGGGGCATACTGCCATGCATTGCACCAGTAGAATCATGCCTTCTCATTCATTTGCAGTATATGCACTGTGATGTTATGTCAGTCGTACCTCTCCTATTGTTGATGTGTGATGCGCATGATGGCACGTCAAGGTGCAGCGCCTTTGAAAGCACGTGGAGATCTGAACAGCATCACTTGACAGCAGAGCTTTGCCCTGCTTTTTGCAGCAAGTTCATGGCTCGCTTACTGACTTGATTTGCTCACGTGCTGTTCTGCAGCATGCCAGGACAAAGCGGGAGGCCATTGGTGTGGAGCTGTACAATTTCCAGCAACAGCTGGCCAAAATGCAGATGCAGCTGGAAAAGGCACAGGAGAACTATTCCCACATCAGCCAGGTTCGGGTTCAGGCTGAGGAGCAGTTGCAAAAGCTGCANTTGGTGTGCCATGACTGCATGCATTACGCCAATGCAAGGAGTCAGGAACCTCTGTGCAAAAGTGAACAGTCAGAGGCGCCAAGCAGCATTGTGAGATTGCTGTGTTGAGCAAGCGTACCGCAACATCATTGAAGGTGATGCCAGTCTCTGGCACCTCCTGGAATTTTGACTTGCTCTTGCCAAAGTCCATTGGGCCTCCCATGCCACCCATGGGCCCACCAGCACCTCCCTGTCCACCTGATCGGCGGAACAGGAAGAACAGACCAGCAAAGGCAACAATAGGAAATAATAAGTTGCCGAGAAGGGCCACATAGTTGCCCTGCTGCTCGCCCTCTGAAACTGAAATGTCAACTCCGTTCTTAGCTAAGATGTCGACCAGGTCAGGGTCATTTGGCAAGACCACAAGGGCTCTGCGACCGTCAACTGCTGTGAGTTGAAGCTGACTACCGTCTTTGCTGAAACGGACACGCTCGACCTTGCCGGCTTGCACTGCATTGATGAACTCGCTGTACCGCCACTGNTTGCCACAGGTGGCAGGAAGACTAACTGCTCAGCATGCACAATTCGTGACACATCGTCTGTACTTGTAGGCTGCCAGTTTGCCAGGTGCATAGACTGCATGTGTTCAATGTGTTTTTTGTGTGTAGTCTGTATCCGCCAACACCAGCTGTGCACCTGCTGACGGCAGCAGAGCACAGGGCTGTTTGTCTGTTCAGTTTGATATCTCTCAGCAGCCGACATACATTGTCGTCAAGAGGCACAGAGAATGGTCGTTGACGCACAGCGAGGACAGAGCAACTTGCAAGCCAGGCATGCCAGCAACCGGTGACGCCCAGTACAGAGTTCCTTGCTCATGCAGCATAGTTCAGACATGTCTGTTGTGAGTGTTCACAATAGCACTCACAATAGTACTCCGCTGCAGATGCTGTAGATGGCAAGTAAGACAGCAAGCAAGATGGCAAGCAAGACAGCCCGTGAGGATAAAGCGATGCACCACAGACACCGATACTAAACTTTGATTTCATTGGCAGGGAAACAAACATGCATGATCATGTACACATTGGCCACATACCTTGGCAGTAACCTTTTGCATCTCTGGAAACCACCCTGGCTCCTCATCAGCACTATAGCTTCTTGGCTCCCCTGGACAACCTCTGCTGAGCTGGCAGCCCACAGGCCTGTCATGTGACACAGCATGTGGGGGCGCATGTGACTGTTGCAATGGCTCTGTGCCACGCAATGTGTTAGACAACTGGCCTGATGGGTTCTTGTCTGTTGTTGTACTAGCTTGTTGCTGAGATGGGTGCTGAGGCAGCGCGCTTTGCACGCTTTGCATGCCTTGGTTTGCTGCTGCTGTGTTTGTGGGCCACCATTTCCAGACATGGACCACAGTGTCATCTTTGAGAGTGACATTGTTGTCCAGGACATCCTGTCAGTGCATAAGCGTCATTTCGTCGTTCAGGATTCAGCGTATCCTGACAACCAGCCTCAAAGCCATTGCCATCAGCACAAGATGAAAGTTTGCGCTAAATGCTCTCAGCAAGGCACATTTGTTTTACCAGCTGCTGCGAAATGCAGCTGTTTTGTCTGTCCAACTGCAACATGTGATACCAAGTGCAGTGTGCTGAGCACAAAAGCCTTGTCTGCATGGCAACCCCTCATTGCATCTGTGTGTATGCAAGTGCAAATGTGATGCCCCTCTGCAATTTATTGCTGCATCCATCATGACTCACTTGCCAGACAATGTAAGACCGGCCAGCCAGGGTTGCTAAATCAAGAACCCTCTGCTCAAAGTACTCTTCCAGCTGAGGCAAGCTGTCCAGGCCATTGCTGCTCATCCAACTGCGCACATCTGGGTTGCTCTGCACAGCAGCTATGTCTTGCACATGCTGTGGTAGTTACTCATTGCACATGCTGTCGAAGTGATTCTCATGCACATGCTGTTGAAGTGATTATCATGCACATGCTGTCGTACTGATATTCATGCACATGCTGTCATAGTGACACTCACGCACATGCTGTCGCAGTAATACTCATGCACATGTTGTGCATGTGGCTGTTGTGCACAGGGTATAGCAGAGCCACCAGCAGGTGCACAAGGTGTTGTCACACACATTCTGAGTGCGCTGCCAGTCATGCCCATTCTTTTGGTGTACCTGTCATGCACATATGATGATAATGCCAGTCGACACATACATGTTATGGATATTGCCAGTCAGCATGTAACATGCACATGTTATGAAATCGCCAGTCATCCTGTGTCATGCACATGTTATGAAATCGCCAGTCATCACGCGTCATGCACATGCTACGAAATTGCCAGCCATGACGTGTCATGCACATGTTACGATATCGCCAGTCATCATGTGTCATGCACAGCCTGTGGTTATGCTTGTCATGTATGTGCTCCGGTGGTGATAGTCATACATACACAGTATATGGTGCTGCCAGCTCATGCACAACAAGGCACGTGGTCGGTGAGTTCATGACACCAGCAAGCAGACATACATGAATGCTCTTCTTCTTCTTTGTCTTGATCTGTTATGCACGAGCTTGCAGGTGCATGATACAGGCTGTTGAGATGTGACAGCTTGAGGGATACATTATGTGTCATGTGTTTTTGATGTGCACATGTGTACATGTGTTTTTAATGTGCATTTTTCCTGAGCACAGACTACGTCTGACCTGCCAGCAGTCGAATGGAACTTCATCACCGCCAAGATGCAGATAGCTGTCCGGAAACACTTGGGCAACTTCTCGCAACAACAGCCACAGGGTGTTGTAGGTGGAGTTCTCAACTGGGTTGAGGGGGCCCAACTGCCCTGTGGGGTGCCCTTGGGGGTCATAGCAGGGGGTTAACAAATCAGGCAGCCCTTTTCCCCAAGACGCAACATGGCCTGCATGCGATTTTCAGACTCTGCATCAGTCAGCAGAACGCGCTTGGAGTAGTCAACTGCCTAATTCAAGTTCCCAGCGTCATGGCCTGCAAGCAAATTTCAGACTCTGCATTAGTCAGCAGAACATGCTTGGCGTAGTCAACTGCCTATATGAAAGCTCCAGCGCCATGGCACCCCAGATTCTCTATTATTTCTGCTTGCCTTACAGCATACATGGTCAACAGTCAGGATGATACATTTCAAACAGCTTCCACTTGCAGCTGGCAAAAACAGGTAAACCTGCTGTCTCTTACTAACATAGCTGCTGTCATCAGCATGCATGCATGCGGGAGCCGACAGTTGCCATCTCGTTATCATGTGACAGTGCACTGGCACTGTTCTGCCTAGAACAACATGCAAGATCAGAAGACTGCAATGCTTGCCAAGGCAACTTGTGGCAGCAGATAGCTACTGTGGGGTTCTGAGCAGCTTACTTCCTGCTGACAACCACCTGACCAAAACATCAGGTCCATGAGGAAGGAGTGATGCAATTGCGGGTCATTGGCTCACAGACAACTCACTTTACTTGAACTGCAACGGTGCATGCTGTGAAGAGTGAGTAGGTGTGCTCTGCATGACGCCATCAAGAGATTGCTGGCATACTATTTGCACAGGTATATACATTACGATGTACGGCAATGACAGTATATCCTGACCTGGAGTGTCAAATTCTGGGATGACCCTGATGCCTCTGTCCTTGGCATATGCAATGACATCAGCCACATCTTGGCGGCTGTACACATGGTCTTCTGAAAAGGCGCCCAAGCGAGACAGCTGAAGCAAGTTGTGACTCTCGAATGGGAAGCTCTGATCGTCCACAATGTGCCAGTGGAATACGTTCATTTTGCTCCAAGCCATGGCGTCCAGGTGATCCTGAACCACAGGATGCACTTTCATCAGTCATTGACTCCAAGCTAGCAGATGAATCTCAGCGACATTGTGGGGCTGGTTGGCACACCAGCCTAAAAACCCGTCCCATGCAACCAGCACCCACAGCAAAAATGGTACACAGCTACTCAGTTTGTGGGAATTAGTCAGGTCAGCTGTCCTTGCTGTGATCTGCTTCCATGACAATTCAAGTCAAATCACATGTGCTATCCAGAAGCTGTCAGCGCTACAGGTGGCACTCTCTCAAACACAACGCCTTGCTTGTTCCACACTGCAGTGTTGCTGGGGCATATTCTTGCACTCAGCAAAACATGTGCAGTATACACTCGGTACAAAAGTGGATATGTGCTGGAAAGTAGTTGCAAATGCCGCTTTGCGGATAACCAGACCAAGACAGCTTTTGAGGGACAGAATTGAGTATAGGAGACCCTTTCAGCAACATCAGTCTTGAGGTTGACATAGGTGTGTCCTTGACCTACAAAGGGACCTATGTGTCTGTGCATCATGGCATGTGCATTTGTAACCTGCATGGCCTACAGTGCTGAGGTATGTATGCAGTGTAAACATTGATGGTATCCACTGACCTTGATGTTCTGGACTGGCAGAAAATGTCTAGAGGTGTCCAACAGCAACCCACGGTGCCTGAATCTGGGTGCATCTGATATGGCTGTGGCATTGACCATGTAAGTCACTTGCTTCCGATGCTTTCTGTGCTTGTGATGCTTCTTGTGGTGCTTTGACAGGGAGCTGTGCTGTGTGTCAAGCCTGTGTTGCATGCTGTGCTGTGTGCTGAGCATGCTTTGCATGCTCTCAGCTTGTGCTGTGGTTTCAAAGTGGGGATACTCCGCGTCCTCAGTTGACGCCTCAACAAAGTCAAAAGGCAAGCTGAAAGGATCAAGCAATGCGCTGCGCTGACTTGATTCAACACTGTCATCGTCAGCTATGCCTGATTGCCTGTGCAAAGCAGTTGGCCTTGGCCCACTGTATGATGCAGCTACAATACCATCTGTGCTGTCCTCATGAGCCACATGAACCTGGTGCTGCATCAAGTCTTGCACATACTGCTTAGTAGCTGTAAGGATGGCTTTGCTCGTTTGCCACATGCTGTGCATGACTTGCTGCAGTCTGGCAGAGGTTGCTGATCTATACTGTGTAGTGTCTGCTGTATGAGCAAGCGCTGCATCAAGCTCAAATTCATCCTCAACTGAGACTCTGTCAATGAGCTGTGAGAGAGTCTCCAGGCCTCGGAGCGCGCCGTAAACTGTACGGCATTGTAGCACGGATGTTGGGGACTCCAGCTGTAGCACATTGCAAAGTGTGAGTCAGGCAGCCAGATTCAAGCTGATTTGTCAGCAAAGCAAAGTACCATTGGCGGACTACTTGCTCTCACTTGTGTCAAACATCTGATCAAGTTAGTAGATGATGTTAGCATACTCTGCATGCTGCTCTAAGCATAAGGGTCTTGTCACTGAGGCATCGTACATAGCATACATGCACACAACAATAGCTTCTGTAGTGGAGCTGGGAGGTGACGTGTGCATTTGCAATAGCTGCTTGTAAAGACTAACCGTCAAGGTATAGGACTCATCTGTGTCCAAATTTAGTGACTGGTCAAAGGAGTAGATATATACGTCCAGGTGTTCAATCCAACAAAACTTATGTTTTTTGCCTCTGTGTCTTGTGTTCTGGTTTGCTGTGTAAGCAGGGGAATCAAACATAATGGCATGGTATCTGCAACAAGGAGTGCACTGTGGTGACGTTGCTAAAATGTACTTGCAGGCATATTTTTGGCTGGAGTAACAGGTGAGTACTCGGGCTGTTGGAGCTCACCTGTCGAAAGCGTTCAACAGTATGCTGCTAGAGTAGCCTCTCGCACGAAACTTGAAGTGCTCAGGATCGATCCTCAACCGATGTGACGAGTACGTCTGCACCAGTACATAGGAAGCTGGTGCAATCTATGCGCACCAGTGCAAGCAGATCGACGATTGTTCAAGGATCTCACTTGACTTTGCGGTTTCGGCCAGAGTTCTGCGGCGTGAATTCTACACGTAGTCAACGTCAGAAGCGCCAACAACAGGTGACCTTGCGACATGATCTCACTGTGAGTGTTTCTGAAACAATTTGCTGGTCGCCAGGGGCAGCGAAGGTAAGTTGCACGTCACACTTTGCTGGCACACGCAAGCCATCTGTCTGATGCACAGCTATAGAGCTGATGTTCAATGCCCACGCTGCACACTCATTTTGCAGAATGCTCGCGTGCAGGCATGAATGCTGCACTTGCCCTTGACGCTACTGAACGCTGCTGAGGGCGTGGTTACACGAGCTGCAACTGACGCGACATGTCCTCGACATACATGCTGACATCATGATGCAAGTGACCAAAATGGGAGGATGATTGTCTGGCACCTTAGATTTTCAGCACGTGAGGATGACGGCATTACGATCACCTCGGTTGCTTCAATGTAAGGATGAAGCTAACAGTACATGCGTCTGCTGCAGAAGCAAAGGCGCCAAGGCATCAGGCCGTGCACTACTCGCAAACATTTCGCTTTCCAGTGCAATCACATCATGCGGCATGGCGACGTACCATGTGTCGCACTGGTGAAGTCATGCGGGTGGTGTCATTGGCAGTAATGCAGCTACTCATGGCAGGTTGGGTGTGGAGGGCGGAGGGGGGGTGTGGGTTCAATCATAAACTTGGGAGCTTGGCAGGAATATGAATCCGTGTACCAGGTTCCCCGCCATTACCGATGCTGAGCAAGCATGAAGAAGATCGGCTCCAGTCAAATCGCACCACGAACCTTATCGTGCAAAATCACGAGCATCGCCAAGACCGCAGAGACACTCTGCGCATAGCCCTCTATTTGATTTCTAAGTCCAGCATGGCCGCACAAACCGTGATGATGGCGTCGTCCGCAGCAGTACTATCCGGCAGATCAGCAAACAAGCCTTTCACTGGCACACCAATCAAGCAAACACGTGCTGTAGTTGCACCTCGTAGCAGACAGCACGTTGTGTCCGCAGCAGCCAAGGTATGCGTTCCTGAGTATTCAACACCATTGCATTGCTAAGGCGCCCTCACTTGAGCTTGTGGGGCTACGATCGTTGCTGAGCATTGCTCCCACCAGTGCATGCGTTCGAGGCGCCAGTGCTTTGCTTGAGCAACTTACAGTACAGAGCTACGCACTTCCATATGTATTTGCATGGCGTTGGTCAAACGTCTGTATGAGCCCAAACAGCGGACCTCAAACTGAAACACGCTGATCCTGCAGGAGGAGCAGGCGGTACGTCACCCAGTCGCCAGCTGGCAATTGTCTTTGTGCTGCTTGACAAGTTGGCTTGTGCCGACTGCGAAAGCGTACCGCATAGGCGCTGCGCAGTCGTGGCTTGCTGTTACACGGAATCGCCAGCTGGAACAGCTTGTTGACCTGACAGCCTCTGCACTGCAGGGACCCAGCAAAGCTGCATTGGGACTGTTCGGAGCTTTTGCCGCAGCTCAGCTTGCACTGCTCCCAGCAGGCATGATCTTATCTCCCTCTCAGCTGTGCAATTATGCAGTCACAACAAGATACTCTGCTTTGATCTGTTTGCAGTCATGGCACGTGCTTTGTTTACCAAGGCAACCTATTTTGGTCACTGTAGAATGTCAATGCTGTGGTTAGCTGCCCACGCACATATGACAAGCCTCCCAGCAATCATGTACACAACACATGCTCATGAGAAATTCAACATGCAGTGAGCTCCAATCCCCTTGTATCTTGTAAGGCTGTCATGCAGGCTGGTCATTGCTCATGGTCAGGAACCTGTCCGTGGCTACACCATGCATCAAGAAGCTTTCACATGCTGCATTGCATATGTGCAGGTCCAGCTGAGGCGTTCAGCCTGTTCCCCAAAACAGCCCTCAGTCAGGAGGCCAGGGACAAGCTGAACAGGAAAACCTCCAACCTGCCAACCCTAACCCAGACTGGTGAGGAGTTGACTGGTGGCTCTGACCCTATTGGCAACTCAAACCCTGGAAGCCCCAAGGAAGTTGGCAAGGCCATTGACAGGCATGTGCTTCCGGCACTGAGCATACATGAATGTTGATCTCAGCAGACACAGTAGGATCTTGCTCATGCACCATTGTGTTCCAGCTCGATGTCGTTGCCTTAACCTGCAACAACATGCAAGTAACCAGAGTTGCTAGCATGGCCTTTTGGTGCTTGTAGAGACATGCTTGGGCGTGTGTTGAACCTGCAACAAGGCAACAAGGTCGCTGCTATACATGTAACTCATGTGCAGCCACAGCCAGTCTGTCCAGATCAACGTGTGGCTACTTGCACAGCATGATGTGACCTCACCATGGGAGATGCGGCGGAAGTTCATTCTTGTGGCATGCCCCTTATAGGATGCAAAACGAGCAAACAAGTGTCTGTTTGGGTGGGCTCAATGTCAAAGCAGTGTGTGGGCCTTCAGGAACACCCCCGATGCCCCCAACTTGACCAAGAACCCCCAGTCCCTGGGCAAGGATGCCGTCAAGGGAATCAAGAATGCTCTTCCAGATGTGTCATATGTGCCCACCAAGGAAGACATCATCAAGAAGGTCAGTCAATGCTGAAAGCTAGACCCAGAAGTTTTGCTGCTCCTACTGCCCATGGTGCAAGCTGCACTTGATTCAACTGTGCATGTTGTGTGCTAACTTCTCCTTCTGCTGTTGTCGAGAGCTGCCCACGTGACCAACTCAAGGTGTACTGCAGCATATGCTGATTGTATAACAAGCATCACATATGAACAAGCTGACAAGCACGCTTCTGGGTTCCGCTGTGAAGATGCGGGTAGCATCGCTTTGCTGTCTTGCCCCGTGATTTGGCGGCGGCATACAGACAAACGCAATGCAAAGAAGTGGTACACTGCTGCAACATCCAAGTCCGACAGTACATCTACAGTGCAAGCCAACCAGTTGCATTGTCTCATGCCACTTCGTCATGTCATGCAATGCTGCATGCATATCAGCAACATTGACATGCTGTGTCAAGCCTGGATGCCTATACCAGCCCCACGCTGATGGACGCATTGAGTAAAAGCCAAAGAACTGTACAGACAGCTTGCACCATGACTTAGCAATAAGCGCATTGGTACCCATACTTGTCTCTGTGTGCATGCAGTTCAGAAGCAACAAGGGTGCAACAAAGAACGTGGCTAAGGGCAAGGCAGGCAACCCACTGAAGTCCAACCCAATCAAGTCCAACCCCCTCAGCGGTGGCGGCAACCCCCTCAGCGGTGGTGGCAACCCNTTGTTGGCCACAGCAGCTCTTAGTTGTCACACGCTCAGATGTATGCAATATGTCAGCTGCAGGTACTACACCGCAAGTCAGCTGCAGGCTGCCATGAGCGTCCACGAAGCACACACCTGTGTTCAAGATGACCTACGAGTCAGGTTGTGAGCCAGACTAGACAAGTACAACTGTATGTTGCATGCAGGTAGCAGCCGCTCTCACTGTGTTGTGTATCTGATGGTGGAGAAGGCCTACCCTGATGGACGCATTGAGTAAAAGCCAAAGAACTGTACAGACAGCTTGCACCATGACTTAGCAATAAGCGCATTGGTACCCATACTTGTCTCTGTGTGCATGCAGTTCAGAAGCAACAAGGGTGCAACAAAGAACGTGGCTAAGGGCAAGGCAGGCAACCCACTGAAGTCCAACCCAATCAAGTCCAACCCCCTCAGCGGTGGCGGCAACCCCCTCNGGCTTACAGTGTCTGGCAAATGGATTGCGGCAAGCATCCATATTTCTGTATGCCTGTGGAACCTGAGAACATACTTGCGGCGGGAGCATCATGTTGATGTTACCGAAATCTTCAGGCAGTTGCCCAAACAGAAGATGATGCGCATGATCAAGCTCGTCATCTACCTCTTTGCTTTTGTCCTGATCATTTACAGGTGAGCCATGGCATCTGCTTTGCATGCTTTGCATTCAAGGCACATGCCAGTCTGGTTGCACACACACACAGAACAGCTCCTTTGACAATGCTGTGAATGTACGGCATAGCATTGATGTTTGCAGCATACAGCGCCTGACCTTTGCAAATTAGCTTCTGTGTCCGTGGCATCTGCATCAAATTCATGACCCAGGTCTTACTTTTTTGATACCAGGACTGTGGAGAACATCATCCTCTATGCAATTGACGATTGAGTGCGCCAAAGATGGCACTGTACAACAAGATGCTGCGTTGCCAAGTCAATCCTGTGTTGACCAGGCTAGTGGAAGCCGCTGTCACCAGATTGCTGACAGACGATGGCCGAGAGACAGCCAAAGCCCTGCTCAGGGATGCAGCTACCACATTCTGATGCGTGGCGTGATGGTTCCTCCTCAGGATCTTGACAGCCAGCTGATGAGCTCTTGCTTGAGCAGCCTACTGCGGTGAAGCAGCTTACCTTGTTTTGTCAGCAAGGCTTGCTGCTTGGACTCGAAGTGAGCAAGTCAAACATTGCAGGACTTTCTGATTCTGAACTGTATGACATTATGTTGGCATGCATGCATGCATGTGTGGTACAAGCAGCATGCATGTTACTCATTTGGTCATGGTATATGTACTGTGCGCTGCAGCAAGGTCAATCTAGATAATGTAACCAAGTAAGTTCCGTCATCATGATGGCTTAAACACCCTAACGGTGCATGCACCTGTTTGAAGGCTGTGCGTNGGACAAGCAATGCTCCACAGGATGCATAGAAGCAAAAACTACACTACACAGAGTACATGCTGCGACTGGTTGGCGCACAAGATGAAGGCTGTGACATCAGCCCTGACCAGTGACACAGGAGCCAGTCATGCAGCTCAGTAAACATGCATTTTGCACGACTTGGAAATGGCTCGATGTTGCAGGAATTCAAACTCCGTGCATGGCAGCAGCCCCCCTGGCAACTCAGTCGGGTGGCTGCTAGGGAGCAGCCCCCCCTCAGGCCTATCCGGCACCTCACCGCAAAGCCCCTCAGTCAGCTTCAGGGACCACAGTGGTCAAAGTGCCCCAGGTGAGCTGAGAGCTCATGTTGGCAATGTCTTCATAAGCGGCTTCAAGTAGATCTATGTTGTGACCACGAAAAAGCTGTGCAATGCACTGCAAATCTACTGCAATTGTGTCACGATGTAAGTGTGTCAGTGCAGTCATGCCGGAGCGCATGCATAAACAAGCCACAGTGGTCCANTGGGAGGATGAAGATGAGTGTTCTTCAGCGCGCAGCTGCTTGAGGCTTTGAGAGACTTCTTCATGTAGCAGCTTTGCCGCACTGACCAGGGCAGGCGTCAACAACTCTGCTGCAGGTGGCATTTCTGCAATGTCTTTGCCTGTGGGCCTGGAGGCTGTGAGTGCAACTGATTTGGCACCAGGCTTGGAATAAATTGCCTTTGATTTGCTTTCAACCTGCAAAGCACATGTAGAATTGACTGACAAGTACAAGTGTGATGTGAAGTGTGCAAACGTCAATCACTGTCTACATACTGAAGTCCACAGCATGTTCAGCTGCAACATAACACCTTTCAGTGCTGCCGCAACATGAAGCACAACCCTACTAATAAAAGGCTGCTTCAGCGGAAGGGCAGAAGGCAGTGACTGAGCAGAAGCAAAGACCACTGAATGCTGGCAATAAGAAGCTGTTCATTGTGACATGCCAGACATCAAATATAAATTGAAAGCGCTCTTGCTTGCGTGGCTTGAAGCTAGATATGTAATAACAGCTGGATGTACTGCATGTGCATAGCAAAACAATTTTCATGATGTGCAATGCAATCACTGTCAGGACAAGCCACTTGTACTATTGACACTGCAGTAGCGTTGCATCAAGGCAGCCCATTGGAAGCATAGCGGCGATGCCAGGCATGTACTTGCGTCTGACATGGGTTCTAGAAGCCATCGATACAACAAAGCAGCAGGAGCAGATGACTTTGAGCTGTGCAAGCGTCAGTGTAGCAGCAGCGCTGCTCCACATGAATTCTCAAACCATCGGTGCACTGTTTCTAACTTGCAAGCTGCATGTCTGTCTACATCTGGCACGCATGCAGCGTAGCTCAGCGATATAGTCACTAACCTCAATGCGCCCAGCACTTGACTTTAGCTTGATCAGAATGGCACCTGTATGCACACCAAATACTTGTGAGCAGCTTGGCGGTGCTGTTTGCAAAGCCTTCAGCATTTCTTGACAGAAGAAAGTTGCATGTGCAGGTAGCTGATTGATCTCACCTGCTGGAACAGCTTGTTGATAGCTTGTGTCATCTGTTGCTGATTTTGACAATGCATGTCCTGCCATGCAGTCATCTTATCCTGCAAAGGAAGCCTGATCTTGGGCTGCTCTGTTGCATGTAGGCTTGCACTACCAGCTGCAACCGAATGAGGATGGATGCAGTCAAGCTCTGATACATGACATTGTGCACAAGGCCAGCGATGTGGCAGCACTCAAAGGCACTGCATGNTAGAGTCACGTCAGCGCTGGCCTGCTCGCTCTGCAGATGGCAAATTCAGGGTGTGACATCTGTACCTCCTGCACTGTGCCAGGAAAGCATGAGGCCCAGTCATTGCTGTGATGGGCCTGCAAAGCATCATTGCTTGGCTGCCTCAGAGTAACAGATGCTGCCCACACTGCAGCACTGCTGTGATGCTTGACAGCCGACTCCAAGTGTTCGTGCAAGTCCATCAGCTGTGATGATGAATTCCGTTCAGTGCACATGTAGCGTATCTGCAGCAACCCACTACATATCACCTTTGTAGGAGAAGAAGAGCACCATACTGCTCACTTTTCGTTGGTATGCTACACATGTGCATGCCAATTCAGCCAGTTCTGACATGTTCAATTTGCATGGGTACAAGACAAGCAAGCCTCAAGCAGTCCATGTCACTGCATCATGCTGGTGTTGTGCATCACACTGTATGACATGCGTGTCTGCCTGCCTGCCTGCATCAGCATGACGCCTGCCTGGTGTCGGCACAGGAAGCCACAATGTAACGCTGATGCACTGAGTCATGCTCTATGACACATTGGCCATGATGCCTTTGCTTGATGTTGGTGCAGAAGGTGGGTATGCGGCCACCTCCAGTCATGCTGCCTAACCGGCGGAGAGTACGCATCCCCAGCCCCAGCCTGGGGGATTCACAAAGCCCCATGCCATCCCCTTCTTTCCACGATGGCCTTGAAGCCCTGCATGAGGCTGCAATCAGCCCTGAGAGGCAGCCTAGAAGTGCCCTTGTCAATGCCTCACCCTCATACCACACAGGGCTAGGGCACCAGAGCAGTGGCCCCTGTCAGCCTGCACATGCCCTGCCCTTGTACCAGCATGAAGCAGGACAGCAGGGCCNCCTGATGAAGTCACTCGGACTGCGCAGCTTGCCCAGCACATACGGCAGTAGACCCGCAGCCTCTATGTCAGCGAAAGGCTGACACATATTCCTGTGTAGGGGAACTTGCGTGAGTTTGCATGAACGACATCCTGAAGCACGTTATGCAGTGCTTACATTTGTGGGCAGTCAGTCCTCTTGCCACTCGTGGGCTGTTGAGCATACAAGTGGGTTGCTGTTGCTGGCGGACACAACANTGCCATGCATAAGCGTCAGTGCTGCACTACAAGATTCGAATTCTCCTGCAGCTGCAACTGTATGTTGTCACACAATGGTCTCCGACAGTGTGTTGTGACATGCAGGTAGGGGTGCTGTGCAGGCTTAGGCTGACAATTTGCAAGCAAGGTCTCCAAGGTGGCAGCATAAAAGCATACCTGATCCAAGATAACCCCAAAGAAGCACCAGCAGTGATATACAAATGTCATGACAGCCAGGATTGTAGTCAGAATAGTCACGCAAGCCAACATTCTTGTATTGCAAGCCTGAGCTCACAACTTATGCCCCTTACAAGTGATGTGCCTCAACTATTGTAGCAAGACAAGTTTGGACTCTACAAGCTTGGTGTCATGACACATACTAAGCAGAAGGCTCACATGCAGGCTCTATGTCTGGCTTGAAAACACAATGTCACACTGGTATTGGAGAGCAGATGCTGAATGCAAACACTGTTGGGTGTACACATGTTAACTTTGAGCTTTGCCTCCAGCCAGGGAAAGGGCAACAAGCAGCACACAGACACATGCATGACTGCTTTGACTTGCATGTTCTTTGCAGTGTTCACACGCACAGACAAGCACCGTGTTTAAACAGCCATGTCAAATCCTCACGTCATATATGTGGCATACTTTATAGACATCTTCATTCCTGCCATGCTCATGGACCTTTCACAAGATACATACCATGAGTAATTAGAGTTACACGGTGCACAATGTCATGACATGTAAAAAGTGGCACAACAGTGAGTGACGAGCGAATGCAGAAGCACCCAAGGCCAGAACAGACATACCTTTGCTGATGGCTTCTTTGATGTGGTCATACATGCCCAGCGCAGTCCTGGAGTGGAAGTCTCCACCCAGCTTGAAGGCTGTTTGCATTGACTTGCAGTCTGCCAAGTGCGCCAGTATACGCAACTCCAGCTGCCCATAGTCAGCCACCACCAGAGTGTGCCCTTTGGAAACATCTGCCGTGAAAGCTTTTCTTACCTGCGTGCATAAGGTGACAACTTGCAGCAGATTGCACTGAGCTTGACACACTACTTACATCTGTGCCATAGTGGCAAAGCTGACACAGACCTTTACAAGCTACAGCTGCATGATAGTGAAATGACAATGACTAGACAACACAGCCATTACTTGATACATCAGCATACAGTAGATCAGAGCAGAGCTCCACCAGACAGCACATCACAGCATGAAGGCAACACTGCCTTAACTCCTGCAGGGTGCATGCTGTCAACAGCAGCACAACCTACAGCACCAGCATCTACACGGCAAAGTTCTCGCTCACGGGCGCCCAAGCACAACATACGACAACCAGCACATGCACACCTTATATCTGTCCTTCTCGAGAGCAGGCTGATTCTGCAAGTTAGGTCGGCGAGCTGACAGCCTGCCTGTCTCTGTATTGATGTTCAGGCTGCAGTGGATGCGGCCGAGGTTGCCATCCTTGTCTAGTGTGGCAATCTCCCCGCCTTGCAAGGGCCTGATGAAGTTGCTCAACAAGGTGTCAATGGCTCCCAGCTCACACAGAGCATCAACTGCAAGCCAACACACAGAGGATTCTGGTGGCTGACCTTGTGTGAATGTGTGGTTACTCAAGCTGATGGCNCTGACTGCATTGTCTTACTGTAACCTCCAATCTGTGGAAGCAATCTCAGCCATAATTCTACACAGCCTGGACTGCCATCAATGCATTAGTGTACAGCCACGAGCGGCCATTGCATNTTTACCACAACTCATGAGGGCTTCACTTTGCCGTACTGTACATTATCGACTGGACCCCAAGCCTGCCAAAGAAGAATCAACTAATGCCGTGCTCTTAGTATGCACGCAGGAAAGTACTGACACGTGACAATTGTCGGCAGCACAAGCAGAGCAGAAACGCTCAAACAACCCCAATGACAGCCCAAGGACTTGTATCACAAAGACATTGCAGTGCCTCACTAAAGCGACAAAGCTGTACCGCCTTCACTGAAATTCTGCAGCGTTCCAAACAGTTCAGATGTGTTCAGACTGAGGGTCACTCAACAACATGACCGTTACGCACTTGATTATGCCCCTGAAAGATGCAGCGGCAGATTGGCAGGTGCGTGATGCACTGCAGGAACAGAGGTCAAGCTGAAGCGGTCTGAAAGGGTCTCCTGTGAGCAAGTCTGAAGACCCTTTCAGACTGTCTGGAACATACCATTTCAGCATTGCTTTCAGATCCTTTTAGGTGTGCCTCAATGCATGTTCAAGCAGGCTGATGAAGTTTTCAGTTTTCGGTATACACAAAAGCCCAGGACTGCTGAAGTGGTGTAGTTCAGCAGGCTGTTATTTTAGTCTGGATCATGCTGACCTGCACAAAACCACATGCTGTTGTGCCATGCAAAATCGCACTCTAGAGGTTCTGCACCTTGACTGAATGTACAGATCCTCAATCAGCAGTTTGAGGTGGGACCGCAGTGTGACTGTCAGGTACAGTTCCACATCTGTGAAAACACCATAATGGATGCACACATATGCCCATCTGTCCAATACCACAACACCTGAACTCTGCTTTGAGACAGACCAACCTGACTTGTNGAGGCAAGTGTATGCATATGTAGCTCCAATTCGGGCATCAAGTCACGTCCAGCTACGTTCCAGCAAGTTCACCTAACTCAGACATCTCTGGTGAAACGTAATTCAGAAGCATAGGCACGTTGGCCGGCCTGTCATGATTTACTAAAAAGCTGAACTACGTCTGTCACTATTGATATGTGCAAAACTAGTTATCTAGTTGGTCACTGGCAGTATGCAGAAGTGACCAAAACCCAGTGCACAAACACGTCTTCCTATCTCTGGCTACACTAAGAAAGACAACAGCATTGTGACTAAGCTAGCAGGGTGTTGTTCCGCATTAGGCATAACGCATCATGTGACCCTTGATTACCTTGAGCAAGAAAAGATGGGGACCCAAAACAACAGGAAGATGTCTGTTGAAGGGCAAAACTAGCGACTGACATCACTCCAGAGCAGAGGGCACCATTTGTGCTCCAGATCAACACGCAGAGCCTTGCTACCGGGCAGGTCATGACCCAGAAGATTTACAAGCTGTAGGAATGATTGTGCTATCTCGTCCTCCCGATCTGCTGAACCATTGTAAGTGGCCTTCAATAGCACTACCCTACAGAGGCGGGGCACCTTCTTGATAAGTGCAGTCAGAGTAGCAATGATGTCTTTGTATCGCATATCAGTGGCATCAAAGCTGAGGAGTGACAGGCTGGTCGCCTGTTGCAGTATGCCCACATTCAGCACAGATGCGCGCTCCTGGAACTGCAGTTCTTGCAAGTTGCGCAGGTATGGACCAGCTGGCAGGCAGCCAAACTTATTCCAGCCAAGATCAAGAGAGGTGATGGAAGTCAGAGGGAGAATGTCTGCCGGGAACTCTTGCAGCCTGCTGGAGATTGAGAGTCTCTGTAATGATGACAGCTCTGACAAACCAGGTAGAGGCAGGATCCTGGTTGCTCGGGTTTCCTCGCTGAGCAGCAAGCAAGTGAGCTGAGTGAGGCTTGCAAATGAGCACTCAAATGATCTGATTTTACTGTTGACGAGTAGCAGCTCTTGTAGGGACGTGAGGCTGGCCATATTGCAGCCTATGATGCCTTGATCTGCTGCGATGTTTTTCAGTGAAAGGCTTCTGAGATTGCTGAGCTGAGACAGCCTGCCTGGAACAGTCAGACTGACACTGCTGCTGGTGGGGAGGATGTGCACAGATAGTTGTTGGAGGCAAGCCAGGGTAGCAATGGAGTTGAGCTGCTGCTCCTGTATGCCATCAAGCTGAAGNACAAGAAGACTGGATGAGCGAACCTTCCCGAGAACCGGCGGTGAGTCTCAACACCACAAACGTTGCGAAGCTTCCGAGAGTTATTGTTGGATTTTCCGATGGAAGTTTCCGTTGAGCGTTATGAGTCGTGCGAAATGAAACCTGTAATCTTCAGTGAGCCCCTATCGCTGACTGTGGCCAAAGCGTGAAATCTCTCTCTCTCTGTGTAGTCCTTTACATGGGGCAGGAGTCTTCCAAAGTCCTATGGGCAGTGTCATCTGCGAAAGAAGCTGAAGACTGGTTGTTCTGCTGGTTTTGAGACCCTGCCTGCTGCTGCAGAGAATGTCAAATGAAGGCAAGAGCCTCTTGAACGGCAGCATTGTTGACTTATGTTGCAGCTGAAACCCGTCAGTGTTAGTCAGTCTGCTCTGAACTTCCTGTGCATGATTGTCATCTGAGCCTTGAGAACCTGATGAGCCGCTTCCAGTGCACCTTGAGAACTGGCAAAATTCGGACATGTAGCTGTACAGTAAAGTGCTGTACAGCTCCACCAGTATGCTGCAGTACACACATGCGATCTATGCTGATTATTTGCTGCCATACCAAAACTGTGACATCTGTATGATGTCGACCTGCAGCATGTATTTATGCATCAATGCTTACTGGCACTGGTATCAGAATCCCTCAGGAGTGCGAGTGCCTAAAGGCAACCGCACCCTGCCCATCTGGCGTAACGTAGGTCTGGCAGCGTGTCAGCCACTTGAGAGAGAGAGAGAGAGGCCGTGAAAGATTTTGTGACGATTCAACAGGCTGGCGCTCATGGTAATGCGTGCAATGCTACAAAACTGTAGCAAACCAGCAGACCTGTAAGCTATATAGCCTAAGGTTTCAACACGTGGAAACAGCATACAACAAGCTGCTTAAGGTTCAAGAGTTGAAGAGCTGGTTGAAATGCACTTGAGGCTGACACGTGTGCACAGGCATGTGGAGTTTGGCTTCCAACACCATGGGCAAGCAAAGCAGGCGCTACAGCTCAACTGCAAAAACACACACTGACATATGACTGCACATAGTTGACCACATATATTCACAGCTTCCAGCTAACTGATGTGACTGTGATGCCTGTCAATAAATTGAGTTTCTTAGTTGCTGGTATCTAGCCATTCAAGCGATAGCACACATTGTCCAACACAAAAGAGTGCCAACACAAATGCCAACACAATCTTCAGCATCTCTGCGCATTTTGATTGACTGATGATATGTTGCTGACAAGGCGCAATGCACAGCCAAGGACAGAGTCTAGCTCAGCATACCACAGTGGACTGACAGCTAAATGTTGCGTCTAAGCCTGTGGTACACCNACTGCAGAGCAGACTGATCAAGCCAAGCAGGTGCAGGCAGCTCAGCATGCACACCAATTTCAAACTCCAACCACACACAGCTGGCAGGAGCAGCAGTTACTTGGAAACCAGCATGCTGTGCTGACACAGCTTAGTCAGCAGGCTCAGCGTGGAAGCCGAGCTCAGCACACAGGGCAGCCACAGCATATACAGCAAAGGGTACAGCACCAGCAGCGGCAGCTACCTTTTGAAAGTCAGTCTGCCTTGCAAGCAAAGCAGGCTCAGCAGGCACATGCACAGCTGAGGCAACAGCTTGCAGGTAAAGTCATTGACCTAGTCAGAGAGCTGCTGGCATTGCACTGATCCAGTGCTGGTCAATCTTGTGACTTTGATACTCATGCTGCTATGGTAGCTAGTCAAGTGCAACCAATACATTTGAGCATCAGTGTAGGGGCACTCTGTGTGGCCATAGGCCACAGCAAATCAATGTCTGCCGCAACATGCAGCTTAAGCTGAGCAAAACAGTGAAGATAGCATTCTTTCAGCAATCGTAACAAGCTTCTGTGGCTGTTGCGTACACCAGATCCCATCCTACTGGTTGCAGAAACCTCCAGTCGGCGTACCTTAGCAGAGCAGAAGCTGCAACACCTGCAAGCTGCCTCAGACTCAGTCCTGCTTGAGCTTGAGAGCACGAGAGAGGCACTTTCAAGCACACAGTGCTGCAGCTCAGGCACAGANCATCAACACTTGTTATCATGCTGTCCCCCTTTTAGCACTTATGCTGTTTCCTGTTCCTAGATGTCAAAAGCATCCATGGCACCCTTCGCATCAACAATGTCCCTACTCATGCTATGGAACACAATCCCTGGACAATAGCAGTACATGTTGCAGGCCCTACATCATTCAACGGAAGCAGGAAATCCTTCACAGGTCCAATTCAGACCCGTATTCTGGTGTTTGAACAGTCTGTTGGGTGGTGTTCACAGTGTCAACCAATCTGTAGCTTTGTACACAGGTATCCACCCAGCAATCTGCACATGCGTAATACTGGTTCTGGGTTGACACAGGTGTTGCCCCATTGCTTCACCAATTTCAGGCTCTCAAAGTCGTACAGCAGTACAGGGAGAAGCAGCAAAAGTTGTCTGCATTGAGTTTTTAAGCCAGGCAGCTTCTGGCCAAGGGACAGATTGAGATGCTTTGCAAATTGGTAGATGACTGGCTGGTTCAGCTTGGACCTGTCCTGCCAGGTGAATGCTCACAGCTGATGTACAATCTGGTCAAATTGTGTAATTGTGCACTATCCCTAGTTGGAGCATACCACACAGAGAGGAAGCAGGGAGTCCTGCATAATCTGCACCAAAGGATGCAAGAGGAGATCGTGACAAAGTGGTTTCTGTACCCAACTAATGTGATACTCACACTTGCCTTATAGAGCATATACAGTGAACAGTACAAGAACTTGATATTGCTTGCACTTGAGCTGAGCAATTTGAGCACTCACCTGGCAATTGTATGAATCAAAGTTTTGATTACTTGTAGTTCCTGCAGAGCGGCACCTTCACATTCAGCAGGCACAGAGCATGGCATTGATCAGTCTTGCTCATGCAAATTAGGCACCAGCAGTCCCCTCATGATTTGGCACTAAGCTATAACATGAATGACACTCGTGTCTTCTCATCAGTGCTATTGGTCTTGCATGCTGCTCTGCATTACTCTCAATGGATGCAGGCACTATTCTGCAAATCTGTCAAAAGAAGCTGGTCTGGCGTTGCAAAATCATGAGGCAAAGGGTGTTGTTCCAGCTCGAACAGTGTTGCAGCAGGTCATACTGCAGAGACAAGTTGTGCATCTTAGCCACAACCTACACAAGTGTCCAGCAATCAACAAGCAATGGGTTACTGAAGCAGCCAGGACTCTCTGAGCAGGTGAGACGATATGGCATGTGTCCATATGCGCAGGTTTAGTATCGAATTTGACTTTCTGCTTACTGACACATGTAAAATGTAAAACCAATAACTCAGGTCGATGTCAATGTGGTCCTAGTGGCAGATCACCAAGATGATTGCTTCGGCCAGAAGCTAGAACGCCTGATTCCGTTTCACATGTTGCACCAACTATGCGAAAGCTTTAGCAGATGAGTTCCAGCAGGTATGCATGTATGTACCCTTGTGAGTTCGTGCCATGAGTGCTGCAATGACCCGCATGTCAAAGCGCAGTCGTAAGAGGCAGATTTGCTCAAAGTGTAAGGGTGACTATGATGCCGTTTACTTCAGGAGTACTCACAGACATTTTGCGCCCCCCAAGCTGGGGCTGCCACAACAGGAATACGTGGACTAATTCTGGCCATGGTTGCTTGGGAAGGTGAGAGAGCTGATTGCAGAATACTTGCGGCCCAGGTTGCGTTAAGCTGTTAGCGACTGCTTGTTGCTGCAGGTGACTCAGAAGGGCATGAGGAGGGTCCTAAGGCTGATTCAAATAGTTCACAATGCTTGCAGGAGGACAGTGAAATGTCAGGGCATGCAAAATATAGTGCTTTGCTGCCTGAATTTCAAGCTCCACTTAGCCACGAGGTGGAGCATGTTGATGCTAAGTTCTTGGCATCTGATGCAAGCTTGTACTGTATTATCGTCATGCTTGGCCATGATGCTAGGAACTCTGCAATACACGAGGTGCTGGACAGAGACTTGATGCAACCAATCATAGCCGACAGGCAGGCCGTCACTGCACTAGGCACACATACAGAGCTGAGCGGCACCTGTGTGCTTGTATGATATTCCCTGATTGTGTCAAATATGCGTGCACTGGACTCTGAGCAGTACAGCCAGTGCACCCCTAAGCATACGCCAGTTCGGGTATGAATTACATTGAGCAAGGCATGGATGATGCTGCAATACTGCAATAGCCAGCTATACCGTTCGGCCAGCAGGCACACAGTTGTCACGTCTCATGCATTTTCATGAGGATGCTGCCGCCTGGGCAGCCTGCATCAGCATCAGGAAGACCGTATCACACTATAGCACGCATGTTGAGTGTTTGGCCTGTGGGGCTGTACTTCCAACTTGCACATGCAGGCAATATATTGGTACGTTTGGTGGATCCAAACACAACTTGGGGCAGGATTGCCACTTTTCTGAAGGTCAACACCGCCCCCAAGCTAGTGCTGCTGGATGTTGGCATGGTTGCAGAGCTGACCACAGAAGATCAGCATAACCTTGTTGGCTTTTTCAAGGTGTACATTTCAACTACAAAGAACAAATATAAGATTGAAAAACTATACACACCCAAAAAGATGTGACCTTGTACAAATCTTCATACATCATTTACGGTGATGTCTTGTACTTACATCCCGTAGGGATGTCTAGATCATACAAATCTGAATATAAGATTTGTTAGTGAGGGATGTTATGATTTGTTAATCAGAGATNTGGTGTGCCATGCATCACAGTGCATCAAGCACTGCAAGCTCAGGCCCGGTTCGGAGGATACATAAGGCATGGCAATGCAGTGCTGGCATGGCTTGTCAGTACACTTGCTGACTGCTGACTCAACAGAACACTTCCTCAATGTCTAGATTTCCTGGACAACTAGTCTTCTTGCTACCTTGCGGCACAGGTGATCAGTCGTTGTTAGCTGGATGAACTCTATAACCTTCTCTTCTTGTTCCTTCCTCAACTGCGTGGGGGACAACTGGAGCATGTTGCTCTGCCGTGCACAATTGTCACGGGAAGGTCAGTGTGCCTTGACGGGTAACAGGGCAAGCGTGGCCACGTGAGCACCGAGTAAAACCAAGGTCTGTGTACAGATTAGATTTTACAGAAGCAGGCCTGCCCTACACTACAGCGCCTGCATCTCAAATGGGTATACGTGCTCTGCTGCTGCGGGGTCATACTCACTAGCAGTGTAGGTGGTGATGTCTCAATAAAGGGCCGAGACAAGCAAAGTTGCAAGATGGACAAGCAAAGACTGATTGTACATGTTTGCAATGTACTTGCAAGTTTACACCATCAAAACCTCAGCATGTTGATTGTAAGTCTCCAGCTGGACCTGCACAACATGGCTGACAAGCTGACTCAGTGTTTTAACACGGCTTGCATGTCATGCAAAAGGATCATGCTCAGCTTGCATAACATCAGGAGCTACTCCAGGAGTCTAGTAATCTAGCTGCCAGCAGTTCATTGTGGTTGGCTCCAACTGCTGATGTAGCCTGAGCCGAGCAATGCGCTTGTGCACTCATTCCATGTGCACTCATATGTACATGTTGTCAAAGGCTACTCCATCAAGGATTGCAACCGAGCTGCCAGCTGATCATAGTCTGTGGCTCTAGCTGCTAGTACAGCCTTTTGCCCCTGCATTCGTGTTGCCCACGTTTGGCACCACCAGTCCAGCACAGCTGCAGGCTCGTGTGCAAGTAGCTCCAGCTCGTCATGTGCAGCTGGATGCGTGATGCAGAACATGTTAGCCACCAGTGACTCAAGGTCATCAGCAGGGGTGGCCTTGACAGAGTGAAACATCCTGAACTGTTCAGGGCTGCTGTACCAGCTCACCAACTGCTGCAAGTTTCCTGCAGAAGTGTAGTGTAAGGTGCCCTCCCATTGCTCATCATCAGGTGTTGTTGCACTTCCCCAATCCACAAGGTAGATTACAGACTCTGCGACGCTGTACATCAGGTTCCTGGGCGCAAGGCCTCTATTGACCACCTGCTTTGCATGAACTGCCTGCATTTGCACATGGTTTGCAAATTAGGAAAAATCCATCTTCCTACTTGTAAGTGGTGTGAAGCAATGTAAGTTGAAAGCAAGCATCACTTCAGTTAGGGTATGTGCAAGAAATATAGTCAACAATTCCTGATGCAACTGCTAGCCACACACTGCCACAAATTGACATTGCTCTGCTTGCCACCAGATGCGAGCTGTGTGGATTCAGAACACAGACAAGGAAGTGTGCCAAAAGCTGCTGCTGTTTGTGTCTCAGACAGCAGGACAACAGCAGGACAGGTATGGCAACACAGGTCTACCTGAAACATCTGTACAAACACGGGAACTCGTGTATGTATATTGTACATGTGGATTGCTTCCCGTGTCAAGGGGACCAGCACAGGCTCCATCACTATGCTGCCCCTCATGCAGTGATTTTGCAGCAGTCTGGGGACCCCAGCAATGCCTTGCAAGGATTGCAACATTCTGTACTCTTTGGCAAGCTCTTGAACAATAGGAACCTTGGCCACAGCCTAACAAGCACAGTTGATGAATGTTGCAGACCTCAAGCACTCGTTTGTGGTGCCAATGCTGACATGCAAGTCCTGCTTCTTCCTGTGAGTGAGTTGTGCAGAGGTTGCACAAGAGGCATCTGAGCAGCTCTGCGCAAGCTCAAGTNGTTGTTTGAACATAAGTCAGGTGGCCTTGCAGATTGACCTGTGTCAGCTGAGCTTTGCACTCAACAGCTGCTGCAGCATGAGCATCAAGTAATGACTGTTGGCAGCCATGAACAAAGCAGCAGCTATATCTGTACCTCATGTTGAAATTTGTATCACTAAACACACGTCAGCCATGGCTGGTATGGGCGCTGAGGCAAGCTGTGGCATCTGCTCTCAGATTGGGATAAGGTTCCTAGCATAAAGAATTGTCAAACAGCATCACTTGGCTCAATACAGCCCTGCAGGCAAGAGCCGAGTCTCATCACGTCCATTGTCCTTGCAGCTGTACAGTACTGCAGGTGAGTGTGGCTGAGCTGATCCCTGCGGTGAGGCAGCTGGTGGAGCATGAGCGCAGCAGCCTGGCCGCTGCAGACACCATTGCTGCCGCTCACCAGGCAGTGGCCAGCCAGCCAGAGGTGCTGCTGCACCGCATTGTGGCGCACTTTCAGCACCTCTTTGCCTGTCCCCGCCTTGAAGGGGTCCTGCCCGCCCTCAATCAGGTGACCTACAGTGTGATGTCACAACACTCTTGCTCAGTCAAGACATACGGAGCAAACTGTGCCTCACCACAGCAAAGGATCACCCAGCAGCAGCAGCACAGCCCGCTTTGTTTGACATTGCATCCAGCTTTTGGATTTGCAGACATAGACAACTGTTTACATTGACCTTGAACGCAGCGCATGGCAACCAACAAATACATGTTCTGAGTGTTCACTCCATCCACAGCACATAAAGTATAAGCTACAACATACAATGGTTGCACACAGCACTGCTCGGGCTGCAAACATGTGTCTGCTCCCAAAGCCTTGCTTGCAGGTACTGCCTGCCTGCGCAGGATCACAGGTGTGCTCGTACACTCTGGCAGCTGTGGTCTTGTCAACTTTTAAGCTTTTAAAGCACAACGTGCTATTTGCAGATGTATGTTGCATACACTGAAGGCATGAACTTCAGGAAGAGCCTGGCAGACTTGCTGGGCCTGGAAGCAGGGGCTGGCTTTGCTGTTTGCCTGCAGCGCATCAGGCAACTGCTTGACAGGTCTGCCTCCTGCAGACCAAGCCAGTCCTCAGCAAACCTGTCCACCATGACCCATGCAACAACACTGAACATTTTGTGTCTTTGTCAAATGGCTGTTTACAACGGATTTGCATTGAAGTTGCTTGGTGCTGCTGCAAACCTGTGTAGTACTGATGCTTCTCATTGCTGATGTCAGATGTTTTTGGCACCCAAAATGGCCTTGGCAAACTTTTGAATACCCAGCAAAATTGAGTCATCATGGCAGTTTCAGACAGCTGGCTGCTTGTACAGGCACGGCCGGGCTCTGGACTTGCAGGATGACTACATGGCCAGCATGCAGGATGACAACAAGGAGAATGCGCACCAACAAAGCAGCTCTAGCAAAGACAACTGGCCTGAGGTGGAGATCAGGGTTGCCAGCAAACCTTCAGGTGAGGCTGTGCATGTTGCAAGCCAGGAGCCCGACAAGATTGCAGCAAATCTTCCCCACGCATGCGCTGAGTCACCAGCATGTTACAGAGCTTGTTACTTGCTGTCCACCATTGCAAAGATGTTTGATGCGCAGGTCTGTCTTGTTGTCATGCTCCTGCAGCGTTCCTTGAGGATATTGGTGACAATGTTCATGTCTTGCACCTGTATATGGCTTTTGGCCAAGGACTGGCGCACCTCCACAGTATCTGACTTTCAGTGCACAATTAGCATGCACAAGCCTTGCTTGCAGTCATCATGCATACAGAGCAAGCATGCTTTGTGCTGCAGGTGTGTCTAGGAAGGCTAAGCTCCCAGCAGACCAGCCAAAGGTGGACGGAAAGGGTTTGCAGGACGGTCTAGCAGAGCCTGAGATAGCCAAGCATGTCAGCATCACCAGTAAGCTGGCAGATCTGCTTGGGGTGGCCAATGCAGACCAGGTGAGCCCTAATCACCCAGAGATGCGATGACAGTTTTGCCGACTGTGAAAATACCACTCGAACATCATCAAGATATGACAATGTCAACACAAGTGACNTTATGAAAGGCATTGTGTGGTTCCTGGCTTGGAAACCTGCGACCAGGGTGTCACAGATCAACTCTGCAACAGAACCAGCACAGAAAACATGCCTGTGTACACACACATGTGTTACGCAGTATGAGCCTTGCACCTGAGCTGTCACATACAAAACTTGCCCACAACATTTGTGGCACTCAAGCAGCCAGCAGCCCACTACGCTCGTCACGCTGCAGGACGGAGGGTGGCACACTCGACACCACAGATGTCCCTGCCCATGAGTCAGCTTTACAAGCAGCAATGGGTCTCGCCAAACAGGCTGCAGCAGGGGATCGATTCACCCCCAGCCAGCTGCAGGCAGCCTCTGAGGTGTTGAAGGTGCCCTGCGCTGCCATGGGGCTGCTGCTGTGCATGCAGCATACCCTNACACGATGTGTATGCTGTTGGCGCTGTCTGGCTGTATATCTTGACGCAGCACATTTGGTTTACCCCTGAGAGCCCATCCCAGTATGCCAGCGTGCGATGGCAGCAGATCCACTGTCTGCATGCTACATGGGTACGACCATCTCCGCCTGTTTGCTGTCAGTCTGAAATGTTGCACATGCCGTGCTTACATACTGTCGAGCAATCGCCAGTCAACCATTCAACCAGCCACCACCTACCCACCAACTAATCAATCAATCAACAGTCAGTGCATGCATGAATGAATGAATGAANTGACATGGGCTTCCAGCAAAAGATTGGTCAGTGCACAAACTGGACACACCCATTGCTGGTTGNGGCAACAGCTTGCATGGGCCCGTGCAGACAGCCAGGGGAGCCCCCTCGCCCCCCACTCCCATGTACAAAGCTAGCTGTGAACATTTCACCTGGCCGCTACTGGAGCCTCAGGTCAGGATCACAGCTCCTTTCTGGTAGCTGTACACACGCTGCTGCATGCATCCGGCCTTTCTGTGTAGCCATGTCTGCGCAGCGCATGTGGTCAAGCTGATGTGCAACAGATAGTGTTATTGTTCACATCTGTAGCATTGCCTCAGTTGATGATGTTGCTGTCAAAAATTGCTGACCGGGTTGATGGGCAGCAGCCACCAATCATAGCCTCTGCATCAATGCAGAGGTGAACAGTAGCCCCCTTACTCTTTCACCGTGCTAAGGTGTTGAGCTTGGTGTGTCTTAACAAAACCTGTCTGCCGGATGGTTTACTCCTGCACTGCTACATGGCACGCACCTCATGTTCAGCTCAGTCATGCCTCGAGCTTTTGTCTATCCCTGTCAGGAGACAGCGTCACAGCAACCACACACAGCATATACAATGCTACATTGTAGTAATGGCAGCATGCTGCACACACATAGCGTAGTGTTCACCATGCACAGGCCAGCTTGTGGCGAGCTGAGACGAAGAATCAAGGCTGGCTGGGCGGCTCAGTGGCGCCTGATCATGCCAAGATGGGGTCCCGCATACGAGAGAAGGAGCAGTCCAGCCAGCGCTGTGCCCGCATGGGCTCTGCCGCCCGCCTGAAGGACAATGTGCACACCATTGACAGCGAGTCTGGCAGCACTGTGGCCCTCATGCTGCACCCCTTCCGCCCCCTCCTGGCTGCGGTGGACGCCAAGGGCATGCTCAGGGTGCACAACTACCGCCACAACACTGTCGCCAACCGCTTCCACATTGCAGGTAACCCACAATCACCACCCCAAAATGCTTTTTTGCACAAATGCTGCCTTCCAAAGCAGGGTTGGATGGAAGGATCTGTTTGCTGCTGCATGCATCGGCTGGCAAGCTTGTGAACTATTATTATTATTATTATTTATGCCAGGACTCAAACTGACATCTAGCTAAGCAGCTGCTGCTGCGGCGCCCAGGCTTAGTCACCGACATGACCACCTGTTCGTTGTGAACCCGCGGGCACAATGTGCCGTGTACAGCGCTGCTTCCCACACCTCGACGCAGACAGCATCTCTGCAAAAGCACAACGGATCCTGACAGCGGAGCGTAGTGGCTNTCACACACCATGCTTGACAAGCTGGCAAAAGGTGGCAAGCGTGACAGGGCAGCATTTGAAGGTAAAGTGCAACACAGACTCCATCTCCTGCAAGTCCTATCAATGCTGAAGTGTGTCTTATGAGTGCATGTTTCAATAGTGAGCTCACTACACCTTTCCCTGCCAGTCAAGCTGTGAGCTGATGCCCTTACGGGAGCCTACATGGTATTGTGATGCACACTTTTCACCTAGGCAAAGTTGCTGCAGATAGCTGGGAGGAGGTTGGTCACAGGAGCGATGATGAAGACGCTGACATCATGACTGCAGTCACTGCCATTAAGCAAACAGAGGCCCAGCTTCAGTCGCAGCTAGCACATCACATCACAATCAATGGCCTGGAGGTAAAACAAGAACTACTGCTGGCTGCAAAGCAACTCTATTCCTCAATACATGCAGTATGCCGTCATACTGTCAGGTCTGCAAGCTGTGCATGACTGTCATGTGATAGNAAACCGGTCTGGGACCTGGGGGCTGCAGTGTAGCATTGGGGTCCCCAGAAAGCAATGCAGCCTCCAGCTGTTGCATGACATCCTTGTCATACAGCTTGCGGTCACCCCAAAAGCTCAGGATTTTCTGCAGACGCTCTTTCACCTGCTTGCACAGCCGGACAATATCAGCCTAGCAGAATCTGTCACGTCTCCAAGTGCATGACAACACCACTGGGTGTTAGCATCCCTAACAAGATGTGCCTCAGGCGCAGGTCTGAATGGCCAACATGCTGTAGATGTTTGCCTGCTTTGTCATGTACACAGGTCTGCAAAGTGCACAGTCATGAGTTCAGCGGCCTGAAGCAGCTGTGGGCAAGCTCCCAAGCTGTTGACAGTATGCCCGTCAGCGCTACTCAACCAGCAGCACAGCACACAGCACTGCANAAAGGTTAATACACACACTCATGTAACTACAAGTGCTCACTGCCAAAGTCCACCTGGCCCAAATGATCCGCCTGCTTTCGAATGGGCTTATCAATGCTGCCATTCCCGTGCACGTGGGGTGCCGGAAAAGTGTCCACTAAATGTCCCTTTTCTGCTGCAACAGTGTTGGTGCCACTGCTGAGTTCCACATCCCCAGCTTCTGCCAGCTCCACTTCTGCATTCTCTGCAGCTTCATACACAGCTGCTGCTGCATGAGTCAGCAGCGCCATGACAGCAGTCCATGCCAATGCTTCATCCTTCTCCCAGGAATGGCCTAACACCTGCATCAAGTAACTAGTCACTTTCATGACACAGATACCTATGCTGTGCTGGCTGTGAGATATTTTTACACCTGCTCACTATTGCGCCACAGACGCAGTTTCCCCCATTTGATGGGTGCTAGGCCAATTCGCTCTATCACAGGCCTCAATGATGCGTCGCCATGTGTGGTGCACTGACTCATGGCATCATGTGGCATGGCCCAAATGCAGCATAGAGATGTGGCTGAACTTTGGAACACACCTGCTCTACAAGTAGCTGTTCAGATGTTTGTGGTCAGTGTGACCACAAGCGTCACCTCTTCCAGGGTTCCTAGCAATGCTCTGCCGAGCAGCTCGTAGTGGTCTACCTGCACGCCATATGCCACATGCCTTTGTGCCAGAGTGGTGATGGTAGTTGAGGCTACCCAAGTCGCCAAGCCCTTGATCACTACCCCCAACATCTGCACGACCTGCAGCGCATGCTTGCGCAGGATCTNATGCTTGGCATTGGCTTGCTGCACTGCTTGCTGCATCAACTGCAGAACATTCTGATGCTGCTCCAGCTCGGCTTGCACTTGCATTCTCTGCCTACACCCAGATTGTTGTCAAGCCAAATTTTGGGCAGCGTGCAGTTGTGCATGGGAAGCACCTGAGTGCAGCTTCCGGTGCAATGCTTGTCTACAACACAACATAAGCTGCAGCACAGCTACAAGGCACGATGTGCAACCTTTGTGCATTGTAGCGGATCCGTACATGATGTCTGGCATTGGTACAGTCCTAGCCTCAAAGTTGTCCACATTAGCAAGCTATGCAGGCATTGTGCGTGACATGGTAAAACACCTGACTGATGCCATCTGCCATGCCCACAGGTGATGTCTGCATGCACAACAAGCAGGCACCACACAGCTGCACATGTACATACGTTATCCATGGCTCAACATGTCATGGAGTATCACATGACTGACTGACAATGTTTTAGGTAGCCGTGTTTGGCGACAGAACACAGCTCACTGGGCTCACCGCTCAGCTTCTTGCAGTTGTGCAGCAGCCCGCTTGCCTTTGACACGCTCCACATCAAGGTCAACCTGCACCTCATAGCACCATGCTCGCATGGCCAATGTGTAGAACAGTTCAGTGTGTTACAAGTGGTGCTCTCCTAATGGTCCAAACACAACAATGGGAAAAATTCACAAGCGAGTGAAGCCTGTGTGGAAGCTGTAGCCTACAACTTACGGCTACATTGTGTAACAGCCTTGTGCGGCCAAGGTACCACACTGTAGCATGCTATGCATGTATACCCTTTGAATCACTGGACTGTATGACCAACTAGATGACTGTATATCTGTGTATGAAGACTGAGAGCCAGGTAAAACATTTTCTCATGCATGCATGCAACAGCAGCTTCCCTGAGGCATGATTGCTGTCTCCAAGCTGACATTGAGCTTTGCCACGCAGCCTACGCGCTGCTGTGCCGCCCCAATGCTCAGCTGCTGCATAAGGCAAACTGCAAGCTATTTGTTTGCAACCTCGCCATTCCATACACAGCAAACTGTTTGTCAAGATTACAGATGTAAGCGTGGTAGCCCAATCTGAATGTTCCAGCAACAACAGAGCGCTTTGCATGAACATACATATTTGCTGATCTGGACTTGCATAAGCAGAGCAACCAGGAGGGTTAGCATTTCACAGTCCAAATCAGCAGACGTCGCTTCGCTCCAATATTGAGCCCCAGCCTTCAGGCTGTTGCCTGTGAAGATTGAAGCGTTNGCCACAAGCGGAAATGGTTTTATGATGAAGCAGCTGCAGCAGTAGTTGCTGCTCTGACTGACGGAGTCACCCGGATGCGAGTCAAGTGAGCATGCATTGTCTGCATGAGCTGCAAGCCATGCTGCAGCGCAGCATTCACCATGTCAAATGCAAAACATGCACTGCGCCTTTCCAAATAACAATGGCACTGGTGCACTGTGGCTGTATGATGAGGGCAAATACAAGCTGCAATATACTGGACAGTGGCATAGAGATAAATTTCATGTGAGTTGTGCTGCAAACCGTGAAGAAGGTCCATGCAATCATATGTCAACCTGGTATGGACTGCAGGGACAAGGCATTCACTACGACACTGTGGGAAATGAGTATCAAGGTTCATGGGTGAGGGGTGTCAGGGAAGGTCAGGGTCTGCAAATATACGTGGATCATACAGCTGAAAATAGCGCTGGTGACGTATATGAAGGCAGCTGGGTTCAGGACAACAGGTTGACAACCTCTGCCACTGAGTGCATGCATGTTGGCCCGTGAGGGCAAGTCCCAGGGCGAATCCCGCTAAACTGCTGTGCATGAGCAACATANATTGTTCAGGTATGCACAGATCAGCAGCATCTATCCGGGCCATATGCCTGTCAACAGCAGGTGTGATGCAAATCACAAGCATGNAATTAAGTGCATTATCTTGCATGACTTGACTGGCTTTCTGCTGAACCGTGGGTGCGATGCCTTGCAGCAGAGCAGAGGCAGCTCACAGGCGATGGAGCAATATTTGCTGGCATACATGACCACTCAGCAGGGTATCAGGCTCCTTCCACTGTGGCTGAACTTATTTCTGTGTTGCAAGCTACTGTGTTGGNGGGTCTGCGACCTGCTGTTGTTTCAGCTCGGCGACCTGCTTTGTTTTAGCCCGTCGACCTGCTTTGTTTCAGCCCGTCGACCTGCTTTGTTTCAGGTCTGGGACCTGCTGTAACTCAGGTCTGAGACCTGGTTTTGTTTCAGGTCTGTGACATGTGCATTGTGCAGGGCTCAGAGCTGACTTGATGAATAGTCTTTACAAACCCTGTCACATATGGTCCAATGATGCAGCACATCCAATACTAGCCTAGAGCACACGTAATACCTTCTCCATCTGTGCATACATGCTGGGCTGCTTATGGAGAGATCTGCACTAAGTATACCATAAGCAGCCTTCAAGATGCTGTGTGCTTCTTGCTGACGATTGCAACTGCCTGCAGGGAATGAGGCTGACGTTTGGTACAGCAGTCAAGCCATCTGCACAACATCACCAAGCACACCTAACATGTTACATAGGCTGACAATGACTCTCATGACTACAGTACTGGTGATCGTACTGAGTTCCGTTTTTCCTGTCTTATGCCCACTAGTGCTTCTGGTCTGTGCAGGATTGCTCTGTCCTCTGCCTACCACAGCAAGATACATATTGAGTCATGCACTGATGTGACAATCTGATGCTGCCATGCAGCCTACAAGTTGACATTGGCACACATGCAACAAGTAGGCGTAAGCTGAACATCTGTCAATTGGCCAAACATAACAGCGCCATACTCTGGTGATGACTTCAATGAATGAGCGCAGCAGTCTGCAGTTGAACAGCACCAATGTGGCGACTCTCAAATCAGGTACGGAGCTGTTGTATCTCATTAATCCTATTATTTTGATGCAACTCGTGTTCTAGTTGATTTGAAATGACTGCAAAGTCATTTCAAATGCATTACTAGGCTTCTTGCACCATGCATGTGGCCTGCTGCCATCTGGACAATTGCTTGAGCTTGATGCAATTTCTGCATGCATGTCTTTTCACGTCTGCTCCACCAGCTAGCTATCTAAAGCACCCCTGCTTTTTGATGCGTTGCTTGCTCACATTGAACAAGTATGACCTGACGTGTTGAGGTGCCTGTCTACATAAGCCATGTTGGAGGCAGCAAGTCAGTGTCCCGGTCAGCTTGTACTCTGTCTGGTCAGCAGGCATTAATAACAACAATGATATTTTACAGGTGTGCCAGCTAAACTAGGTTCCCACTAGGCTTGTCTAGTTCTGAACAGCTACATCTGCCAAGCTGTTCTGCAAATGCACAGATCAGGGAACCTCAGGATGTTGTTGTGCATGCAGTTGGGCTTCTTCAACATTGTGGGCACACCACTGTTNGAATGCGCTTCAAATTGCCTGGATTGGCTTTAGGACCCAGCTTGCGTATGAGAGGCGT
Organism: Trebouxia gelatinosa; assembly: GCA_000818905.1. NCBI lineage: Eukaryota > Viridiplantae > Chlorophyta > Trebouxiophyceae > Trebouxiales > Trebouxiaceae > Trebouxia > Trebouxia gelatinosa. The sequence goes on from KN805362.1 coordinate 1,600,300, forward strand.
GATCGCCTTGATGACCTGCACCCATCAGGTTACACTGTAATGTGCAAGCATGCTTTGCATACCTCAAAATGTATGCCACGCTTGATTGCAGCTTGCAACAATGCAGGCTTGAGCTTGAAGGGCAGCCTTGTTCCCAGGTCCAGGGTAATGATGTCCACGTCCAATGACGTGCAGGCCTACACAAACAGTAGCTTGACATGAGATCATGCGCTGTTTGCAGCATTGGACATAAGCCAGGAATTAATCCAGCTGCAGTCGTTGCTGGTTTGGGACATCTTACTTGTTGCATGACACGGTCTGAAAAAGGTCTGATAGCGACTAGGTCATATGTTGCTGCTGCTGTCTGAACCCCTGTAAACGCTTGGGCAGCTGCTGTTNCAAACTTGTCCTTGTCAAAGGCACATACTTGAGAGCAGGCTGCCTGTCGAGCTCTGTATTCTGAACATGCCCAAGCAAAAAGCCCTGAGCTATGCGTGCCAGCAACTCACGCAGTTCAGGTCCCTGATTCAGCTTCAACCCCGGTGCACCTGCAGCCACACTCAAGCGTGAGGCCATGTTGCCTGANTGTCTTGTATACATTGTCACTACCAGCCATAATAGAGCATCTGTCAGCACCTGTCAGCAAAGGTGTCTTGCCTTTTTTGTGCATGGAACTATGCATGGTCAGTATAATAAACAGTGGATTACAATGCTGCATGGCCTCCCTGTGCATTTGCATCACTGCTATGCATGCTGTAATCCCTGAACAGGCTGGCAGACACACCCTTGTTTGAGACATGTGGTGCACTTCTGTTGCTGACACCATGTTCATGTTGCCAAGTTTGTAGGCACATGTATATTGCCAGTGGATGCCATGCAACACATGTAAGCTATATCCAGCCAAAATATAGCATATTGCCTGCCGTCCTTGGGGCCACAGACTTCTGTGCAGCATAACATCAGCTGCTGCACAATAAACCCCTCACCATTCACACAGTTGCAACTGGAACTTGTAAACATGACATTCTTGAGGCACTCCCAGTGACTTGATGTCGTGGATGTACATGACCCATCCATCAAAACGCAGGTGGTGCATCATCCAACCGTCATTGCTGCACATGGGGAGGGTGCCAGCTGGACATTTGCCGGCGACTGTGAAGTGCGCAGCAAGTTTTGGGGGCGCTCCATTGAGCTCATACCGGTCGGCCTGATCAGGCTCAAGTTTGATGATGGTGACGAGNAGCTGACAAGCTTAGACCTGCATATCAGCCCTACACAGGCAGTATGTTGGCCCACAACCTTGACAGCACTGAAGTGTCTGCAGCTGGACTGCTTGTATGAGGATGCACCTGTAGTACAAGAGTTTCTGCTACACCCAAAGTGGCAACACTATACTAATTTAGAGATGATCAGGGTGAATCATTGCTCGTTGGAGGACACTGGTGCCATGCCAGCATGGTTTTCAAGCCTGAAACAGCTGCTTGGCACACTACGTGAACCAGATGAATGAAGCAAAACATTCCCGCAGAGAGCAAAGAGCAAGTGCGAGCCAAACCCACTGTGCGGCCTCAAAGTGTGCCTGATTACATACTCTCAGTCACAATTCCATGAACATGCCGGGGAGGGGTTGACCCCATTGGCATGACCCCAAACGGCATGCACTGTGCATCTGCTACATANCTGACCAACATGTGGCAAATCACGGCCGTGTGGCAGTTAGGTAGCTCTGCGACAATAGTGACACTGCAGGAGTTCGACATTCCGGACTGCTGATAGGCTGGTCAAGCTGTCTCTGATTGCTCCCATGTTCCTGCGGCTTCTGGTGCTACTGCGCTTCTGGTGCTACTTCTGCGTGTCTGGTGCTGCTGCTTTGGCAAGATGTTTGAGGTTTAAAAGTTATCATGGCAACACGCTTGCTTCGCTGTTGCTGGAGCAAGACAAGTGACATGTCACTTGGCAACTCTTCACTACTTGTCTTGTGATGACTGTCAGCATTTGCTGGCTGCTACTTCTGACAGTGTCTTTGCTNCTGTGAGTCACGGTGAAAGGCAGAAAAAGTTGGTCTGCAGGTCAGGCCAAGAAGACCTTGTCGTTGACCGCAGCGCCAAAGAGCTTTCGTGCCATTCGCAGTCTGCTGTCCGACATTGCGTTGCCTTCCCTTTGTCTCTGCACGCTACAAACGACGTACTGCCCAGGACTGTCAAGATGGCAAAGGTAAGCCTGAAGACAGCACAAATAGGGCCTTCTTGCGCGCCATCAGCAAGTGTTTTACGGGTAGCTTGTCTGCTGCAGAAGCAATTCAAGTCCGTTCAACCTCAAATCAGCTTCATGACACAATTCACCTGTAAGGTATGGCTTGCTCAGATGCTACATCTTGCCCGTCAAGGCTCGTTGGTATACCTTACCNCAAAGCAGTGGATTTGCATGCACACATAGAGGACAACAGCAGGATAACTCAGTGTCTGCACTCCAGTTGCCAGCAAATTTGCATAGCAATGAAGGTTCTTCACACAGAAAAGTGGCAGCAATGTTGCCTGCAACATACACCTCAGGCAGCAACTTCTGAAAGACAGGTAACTGTTTGTGTGTTTCATGCCAGACATGTGGCCTGCACACAATGCATATGAAGTACAGAGCAGCGCATGACTGCCAAGACTGCCCTACACCAAACAAAGGCATTGCTACTCTCTAACATGGTGCAGCGGTGATGCAGAGTGATTATACCTTTTGCAGCTGCAGTAAGGCATGCAATGCAATACAGCCTGGGTTTCGAATGTGAGGATCATCAGTGCTGGATGCGTCAATGCATGGACTGCAATGCACCGCGTGGTGTGATGCTCTATTGGAAGACCCAGCAAAACACCGCTCAGCACGTAAACACAAGACAAAAGCTGTATACATATGTATATGTATATATGCGTGTATGCAGTGTGCATTGTCTCATATGCCAGAATTGTGGAGTGAAAGTACATGGCTGCTGTACAGCACGATACAAAGATTGAAGACATCATTCCGCATCTCCGGCGGTCCAGCAACTATACCGAGGGTGCACTTCTTCGAGCTGTGGGTGATCAGTGGCCGGAATGACGTCGTTTTTCGTCTTCTTCGCTGCGTGGTTTAGATCTTCGAGTCCGTAGCTCAGGAGAACTCCACAACTTGGGGCGATGGCAAGATATAAGCACTGACAACGAGAGTCTGGTNTGTGTAGTTATGATGCATTGCTTGTCTGTGCACATCAGTCAGCCAGCAACCTACAACATACTCTCACCTCCTGTAACATACTGTTATTATTGCATGTATGTGACATGTGGTGTGCTGTTGATATGGGTGCTGACGCCATTGTGGCAAGCTGCTGGCCCTTCATCTGGTTGAATGCACATGTGGGCTCATGCAGGGTGTTAAAAAAGCTGATGCATGACATGGTTCCTGGATCACAAGTCATCTGGTACGATGCAGTCACCACAGCAGGGATTCTGGAGTGGCAGGACACACTGAATGACCACAACATGCCCTTCTTTGAGGCCGCAGACGCCATCTTCATCAACTATACATGGAAGGAGGACACGCCGCAGCTGGCTGCAGCGGTGGCAGGGGCAAGAAGGAGCCAGGTGTACATGGGTGTGGATGTGTTTGGCAGGAACACCTTTGGCGGAGGCGGGATGACATGTGATGTGGCTCTGAAAGCAGCAAGATCAGCAGGTGGCTCCCGCATGCGTTAGAAAGGACATGCCAGAAATACAATTTGAATATAAAGCTGTTACCGGCACATGAAGTGAAGCGGGTGCCCACACAGCATGACTGACATGGACTGAATCTTATTAATAAAAGACAAAGTTATATACAAAGAATATTGCGTGAAACATGCCTGTTGGAATGCTTGTGACCATGCAGAACTCAGTGCTGGCTCAGTGGAACAATCATNACAACCGCAATTCAGGCCAAAACAGACTGCTGGCGCTGAACTACATACATTCTGGAGAAGCTGCATGTGTATCCACAGCTCATGAGGAATGGGGAGAGCACTTTCAGCAACTTTTCACTGCCTTGCCAGCTCAGCACCCTCAAGACTTCCCAGCAGACCCTGAGGCGCCCCTAGTTGTAGGCTACATCTCTCCTGACCTGTTTACTCACTCAGTGTCATACTTTGCCCAGGCCCCTATAACACACCACCACTCTGCAGCCAGCAGAGGACTCAGCACGGCTGCTTGTAACAATTGCTGCATCACCGTCACAAGCACAACCTCCTGTGTTGCAGCAGCATACGCAGCAGGCGCAACCAGNGGGGTTTCAGAAATCCGTAAGCACAACCGCGCACTGTGCATTGTACACATTGTACACTTGCTGCCACCGCCCTGCAGCTGGCAGTCCCATGCAACTATGCACCTGATTGCTTGCATGGCCATTTGCTGTACATCTATATTCAGCTTTCTAAGTCAATCAACTGCTCATATCACTGTGCTTGTGGTTTGTGTAACGGTGTCAGTCCATGCAACGATGCACAACTGCATACCCTGTTCCTCTGACCTGCAGTTTCCAGAAAGAACTGGTGAAAGTGAACTTGGATAAATTGGCAGAAAGACTTGAGCAGGGCAGATTGCAGCCTGGATCAGTCGTCACCATGCAGACATTGCGAGAAGCAGGCGTCATTGGCAAAAAGATTGCTTCTGGTGTAAAGCTTCTGGGCGGGGTAGGCACTGTTTTTGCTGATGTTGTGCTACTAGTGAGTTATCCGAGACCCTGTGTGGCACCGGTAGTCAAAGAGGTGTCTCTTGCAACTTTGTCAATTTGCTTGGTTTAACAGCTGCAAAGCTGCACATCGGGATCTGCTCCTTGAGCACGAAGTGCACTGCACCTGATAGTGACACATGCTGAACCCGGCACCTGGTGTTCGTCAGTCACTTGGCTAGTATGTACATGGAAGACTAGCCGTGCTCAGCATCTTCCAGCTTGATCACTATAACCTGATTGATGACAAGCTGTTGTTAGTGCTGCAGGGAGCGGATAAACTCAAGCAGCCCCTTCATTTGCAAGTTACTGAAGCTTCTACCTCAGCTCGTGAAGCAATTCAACAATTGGGTGGAAGTGTCACAACAGTGTACTACAATCAGCTTGGCTTGAGGGCACTTCTTAGGCCAGACTGGTTTGCCGCGAANAGATGGTGCTGGCTGCAGGGATGCTTGCAGTGCAGCTGGTGGCTGTGAAGGAGGATCGTCTGACTGCCCTTGAGGCGCTGGTGGCTGTAAAGGATCGTGCTGTGCTGTGGACTGTCTGTTGACAGCACCTGAGTNGTCAAGAGTCTGCTGGCCATCTGCTTGCAGATGATGTCGTCCTGCTGAGTCTCCCCACTTTGTAGGCATCTGCAAATGTTTCCTGCGCCCAACAGCCNATTCGGAGCAAGACTGAGCGGAGAACAGTTAGCAGAGCTTCATCAATGGTGAAAGAAAATGGAATGTCAGGCTCCACTCAAGTCCCAGACTTCCTCCAGCAGCTGCCACATCAGCAACTGGTTCANCCACAGTCGGCTGTGACATGTCTTCTCACCTCTTTTCTCCCCTACTGTGATGCCTTTGCTGTTTCTGCTGTTGATGTGCCTGCCGTGGTGGGGCTATTACAGCAACATTTGCAAGGCGGCAATGCTTTTGATGCAGATTCTCCCAGGCCGGCTCCTAACTGTGAAGTTGTCAGCTGCACTTATCAGCAGCAGTTTGGACCTTACAGCCCGCAAAGACGTCACTGCCATTGCCTGTCTCTGGCAGGCGCATNGACATAGCAGTGACAGATTATGTAACATAGCAGGTGCTGGCGTCCTATACATGCACATGCTGTTGTATCTTCAAGCTGGAATACTTGAGCACCAAGGTGCAGTAGATTCACTTGCGTACCAGTTGACTGCAGCACTGTAAAGCTGCATGACAAATGCTGGAAACAGATAGCGGTCTAGCTTCAACGCCTGGTTATGCAGACAACTGCAGACTTTTGTGAGGGGCAGCCCACCTGTCAGTCTCAATGACCTGAGCATCAAACCCAGCATCATCGACTGCTTCAATCAAAAGTCTGGGACCTGTCTGGTCAGGATCAAATTGAATCTGCAAGACACGCCACCCTTGCATTCCTGGTGGGGCAGAGGAAATAGCATGACTGTCTTACATTAATTAGTGCACCGTTCAAGCCTTGCTGAGCAAATATGTCACCGCAGACTGTACCCTCGCCAGGACTACTGTAGACACTGGAGACTACAAGTTACCGCATGGACATGACATGAAGTGTGACAGCAACATGTAAGATACACATGCAAGCATGCTACGCAAGCTGCCTGAGGCGCCTGTCTATACCTCAGCTCGCTTGGCCAGCAAGTTGACTGCTGCAGCCACAACCCCCTTCTGGCTGCGCAGTGCAGTCTCGACTGCTGACGAGCAGGAGCCACAGGTCATGCCGTCAATTCTCAGTGTAATTGTGTTGCTATCTGCCTGTTGTAACACCTCTCCTTCAAAGCCAGCATCCTCAAGAAACACCTGCACTAGCAGATTGACATCAACACAGTTGCATCATCCTGCCATCAATTTTGCACAGATTTCATCCTGATCGCCTGAGAATGCTCACAGCATGTGTTGTAAGAGTGCCAGTCAAGCCAAGGACCACTCAACTGCATGATGTACATTGCAACAGATGCACACTGATGTTTGCAAANCTCTCGATACCTGCACACATTGCGCAGTTGGGTATCACAGCTGTATCTGATGCGAGGGTCATAACCGCAAAAGATGGAGGCAAATGCATATTGTATATATTTTGTCTTCAGACCAATGTGGACAGACACAGCACAACAAAGTTTGCATATGCGCTGCAATCGAGGCTCTGATTTTTGATTACACCACTCAATGCAGGAGAACATCAGGAAGGCAGCCTAACATGGCAGCTGCAGAGCATTTACATAAAGTAAAAAGGAACGAGCATTTACATAAAGTAAAAAGGAACGTAAGATGCTAAAATGCCCTGAGCAGCTTTCAATAAGCAGACCTGCAGGAATGTCAACCTCGACCTTTCTGTCATTCCGTCCTCCGCTGACATTTCTGGTGGGGATGGTGATCCACTTCTTGACTCCAGAGGCAGCCTCTCTGAGAGTGATACGCAGCTGGGCTTGTAGGTCCGGCCCTCGCCGTCGCGCCTGCTGCTCAAACAAATCAGCAAAGCCGCCAAACCCGCCTCCTCCAAACATTTGATNGATGGGCTGCCAGAATGCCAGCTGCAAGGGCAGCTTGGAAGGCGCTAGGCGTCATGGTTGGATCATACTGGGCGTCGTCATCTTCAAGCGAAGCTGACGGTGTCAGCATAAGAGCTGAGGGCACAAGCTCGTCAACTTGGTACAAGTCTCCTGTCACCTCATTACTGCTGGCATTGGAATGGTAGGAGTGAACACTAGCACTGTCGTTAACCTCAGCTGGTGGGCTGCGAACCCTATTTAGTCCCAGATCAAGCCCTGCATAGCCAAAAATTTGTCTGCAATGGATACAGGCTACTATGAGGTCTCCAGATCTGAATAGACGCTGAGCAGCACAGTCTTTTACTGGCAGCATTGTCCATTGGACCTCTAGTGGTATACAAGGTCTGTGGTGCAGGACAACTTGGCTGCAACTGACAATGCTTGACTGCAGAAGCTACGATGTGTACACTGTTACTCATCACTTTTGGTGACCACACACAAGAAGCTGGCATATGTGCCTCTGGCGAGATTTCTCATGTTTAGATCAGACAATGCCCACACATACATGTCTGCGCATTAGCTCACTGTACCAGCTGTCATATCGTAGTATGACGTGCTGAAGTGGATGTGATCACACAGCTTGCCAGCATATTGGGTCCAGCGGCAAAAGCGAAATTGACATGCCACAAAATATAGCAAATCGGTCAACAATGAGTCATGGTCATGTGGGAGCTCACTTGCAGTAGCATCAGCCCCAGTGTTTTGACCATCATCGTCCTCATCATCATCACTGCTGTAGGCCACCAGGGCGTTTGGAGGCAGCGGTGAATGCTGATGTTGGGGCTGTCGCGCAAATTTCAATGCCTGTGACTCTATACACTGCTTTGGGCTGAAAGTGTGCCTCTGAGCATTATCTGGGTTTGAGGAAGGCAGTGTTCTGGACAGCAAGGGCAGGGCTTTGTTCAGAGAAGCCTGCAAGTCTATTGATCTGTTGAGAGTGCTGAGGCTGCGTCTCGTAGGGCTGTTGGAAGATAAGGTTTGCAGAGGCGAGCGAGCTGGAGTATCTCCACCAGACTCTGTGTTGGCATCTTCGGACCATGCATCCTTGGTGCTATTGGCAATAGAAAGGCGTAGAGGCTTCAGCTGTCGTTCCATGGGTAGCAGACCAGGGGATGTTGGTGTGAATGCAGCAGCTCCTTGGCCTAAGGGACTGTAGCTTTGGCCTGCTGTTGTATCACTGTCAACTTGTTGTGCAGTATGCGTGGGGGACTCAGAGTGTCTGGCACTTGCTTGAGGGTTGTCAGGGGCTGACTTTCTGAACACGCTGTCAGGTTTTGCTGCAGAGCTGGCCTTTGGCGACAAAAGGGAGGCTCGCAGGAAGTTCATGCTGAACTTGCTCTTCTTCTGCTCTGCCTGTCCTTGTTCGTTTACTGTCTTCCTGCCTGCAAGCAAAGTGTGCGATGTACGTCAATTCACAGCACAGTGAAGATGCTGAAGTGAAGTGCAGCAGGGTCAGATGGATCAAGACCTGAGTCTGGTACAGCACTAGCTGACATAAGCCCCTGAAACTTGGCAAGTGATTGACGGATGGCCTTGTCTGCTTCCTGAATTGCTAGCAATCGACTCATTCAGATGTGCGGCCGTGAGCACAACAGCTATTGTATTGCTATACGGCATGCAGACCTTGCGTGCAGGTGACTTCTTGGACCAGGTGGCTTTGATCATGTCATCAGTCAAAGCCGAACTATCCATCCATTCTGCGCGCATCAATGAACCTTGATATGTGAATCGTGTACGGCGACCTGCGGTGTGCTTACCGTCATCGGACACCATCGTTACCAGTGCTGCTTGAAAGTCTTCTCGCAATGAGTCGCAACTCCTAACGGTGGCAGCAACCTCGGCACACCGCTTTTGCCTGGCCAGCGCCAGCAGCTATCTGGCCACTTGCCTTGGTTACCTGCGCCTCTGGCGAATGAGGCTCTCTGAATTATTGCCTGCTTTGTTTTGAATTTCATCGTNGTCAAGAATGTGTTCAACCCTAGGCCAAGGTAACTGTGCAAGGCAAGAACTACCATGCAGGAGACACCAAAATGAGACCAGTCTGAGACATCCCCAGCAGTCGCTTGGCTTGTACAACAAAGCCTGGCAGTACTCAGTGCATTGCAAGATTGATTGACACTTAGACAAGCTGTCCATGCTATACGACATGCATGTGACAACGCAATTTTTGACCAGATTACAATTGTTAGTTGCAGCAGTCATGGAATGCAGTGAGTGATGTAGATTGATGAACGCGGCAATGGAATGCAGTCAGTGAGTATATTGATGGCGGCAAAAGGCGTGCTCCCTGTGAGGGTCGAACTCACGACCNGCACTAGCTGGGTTGTAGTAATAAGCTCCGCAGATTACAATTTTGGTTACTTCAGCAAGCATACCTAGATCTCCTCTGGCAATCATGACAGCATCTGAAGCTTCAATGATCTCCTGACAGTTGGGCACACTGTCGTGGCTCTCTACCTTGGCTACAATCTCAATAACCTTGTTAGACCGAGACTCAAGGTAGCTCTTCAGGTTGTTCAGGACATCAGCTGTCTTGACAAAGGACACAGCAATGAAGTCTACACCCATCTGGATAGCAAAGTCAACATCCAGCCAATCCTGCACAACACAATGCCCATCTCATCGCAGATCAAGATACACAGCTTATGACATGTCCAGATATTCGACCACATTGTGTGCATCCTTGAGCAAGCAACGCAGGACTTGAGACTATGCATCTGGAGCACTGTTGTACTGCTTGCCAAGCATGACCTGCTACAACTTTGCNATGGCAGCAAATGACTCATCAGCCTTCTCAGCCACAAAGCCCCCTCCCACCACCTTGGCATTGCTGATGAAGTGGCGGAACTGCTGGATGTTCATTCTGGTGATGTGCTCCACTGTCACATCTGCCTCTCCCTGCAATCACATCTACAAGTGCAATAAATGGCTAGGAGTTGCAATGCCAGTTGAAACACGCTATTGCTGGAATTGCTACATGATTTATTGCATGTGTTGGTGAAGAGACGCTGCACGATATAAGCGGTACCAACGTGAGAGGTTCATGCAGGGCAAATAACTGCTAAACATCAAGCAGAAGCTGTCAATGAAGCCTGCTGTTCATATGCACAGGGATGCTTGCATAAACATGCTCACACTAAAAGCATTGATCTGCAGTCTTGCAGTTGCATGGGTGCAGTGCCTTCCAACAGGGATCAGCTGCACCTATCATGCCAGCCACCTGTTCATTTGTCTGATTTCCANTGTTTCACTCGTCATCAACATCCGCTACCAGCCCTCTCCCGTGGATGATAACATCTGGGCTTTCTTATCAAGGTGCGGGTCTGTTAGCAAGCTGCATATCAAACCTAAAGCTTAGCATCAGTGTGATTTGACCTCACATGTGCCTGCTTGCCTTGTGCGCATGCACAGCTGCATCCCAGTGTGCATGCACCCAAAGCCACTTAACACTTCATTCAGCAAGACTGTTGAGCTGGCGACGCTTGTATGCATGTGGAACCAGCTTGATTCAGCTGGTAGCCTTGCAAAGCCCACAATGCATGCCATAGCGGTATCCTGAGTTGCTCAACAACTGCATATACATGTCTGTGTATGGTATACGAATGCCTTACGCAACATCTGCACTCAACAGATGTGGGCCAGCAGACGAGCACGAGACTGCATGCTCTGAGGGCAGAGAATGCAATGACAAGCACAAGACAGCACAACCGAAGGTCAGCCAAAGACACATTTGATGTATCTACAGACTTGCTTGGCAGCAGTGGGCAGCATAGGGCACACACCTTGCCCTCCAAGCTTTCTGCGTGGGACACCAGAGCAGGGAACTTGCCAGCCTTGTTCAAGCCAGGCCCCAACAAACGGGGGATCTGCTTGATGACTGTCTCACTGGCCAAGANCCTGGTAACAGAATGGACTGCTACTTCAAGGCAGCTGATAGACAGCTGGAGGTAGTTGTCCAGGACACTGCATAGGGTTTCCTGTGCAGTGGCTGTGCCTAGCCATCTGACTCAGCGCCCAGCAGTCCTGGCCTCCAGCTCTTGGCATGACACACGTACTTATTATCATGGCCACATGCTACCACAGCAAAGGGACTGGCAGCATGGCTGCATCGCCATGTGCTTCAGAAAGGACGTCTGTTTGGCTGCAGGAGGGGTGAGGCCGTCTTTACTGATCGACTCCTCCACCATTGACCCCCCGACAGCCAGGTCAGCTGACTTGACACTGCATGAACCCCCACTATAGCATGTGACCGACATTCAGCATCACTTCAGTCACCAGCTTGCTGGCAGCCAGTAGTACATGAGCTTGTTGTAGTGTTATGGTTTTGCCAATCAGGCACAATGACACGAGCAAGCTGTCCTAGCCGGCTTGGAAGCTGTTGCATGAGCTGGGTACATTTCAGCCGGAGTGCATTGCAGCCTGAATGCTGAAGGCTTGACTGCAGAGTGGTACATGCAGCTGTGAGTGAAGCCTCGCTGCACAAGGACAGCCAGGCCTGCCCCGGCTGCAGTGCCGCCCACCCCAGCCTCATTGACGCCCCTGTCTCTGGAGGGGTCCCCGCTGCCTCCAAGGCCACCCTCACCTTCATGGTACCGAGCCCCACCTTTTCTTTGTGACTATCCCATTGTGTTCTCCAGCAATGCTGTTTTCAGACAGGGGTGCCATAGAGAATTTCATGGTCTGCCTCTTCACGGGCTTGTTGCTTCTTTGGGCAGTCACTATGGCAAACATCAATTATTGCAAGAGCTTGTTGAGCTGGCACCATGTTGCAAAGGTGTTGCAATCTAGCCTACCTGGATGCGCTGTTGTCAACAACATGACTTGCATCACACCTGTTGCTGTGGACCCCAGCAGGATGCCCTGCAACTCTTGTCTGTGCGCTTAGCATCTGTGCCATAGCCCCGCAGTAACCTAGCAACATGCAATGATCAGGCATCTAGGAGTGTGCTTGGTCAGGTCTACATGTGCCACTTGTAAGCTTGCAGCTGTGCCATGTACAGCAGTTGTGAGGTTCNAGGATGCAGAGGTCGGTGCATCAGTCCACATTTACTGCAGGAGATGGTCAGACCTTTCTGTAGGCATTAGCTGCTAGCATAAAAGCACAGGCTACAGGCAGCATACAATGTGACAGTGTGCATGCACTGTTGCCAGGGCTGGTCGTTCATATTGGCAGTCGAGAGTGGTCTCAGGGGCAGCAATCATGCCTGGGTATTTAAGGCTGACCTTGCGTCTGAGCAAGCAAGCATGCATGCATGTCAACACGCATTAGGTTGCAAAAGCTGACGTGCATGCCACTGCGTGCATCATGCAGTAGTCACTGCGGTTTGCTTTGACTTGCAGACACCTCACCAGGCAGGAAGGCCGCGTCCGAGCTCCTGGAAGGCGTTGGGATGGGGGTAGTGCCAGAGCCCAAACACATTCATGATGACAAGCTCGCTAATGGGAGCAACACTTGCACACAGCAACGCCAGAGCAAGTCCTTGCCTGGTGCCTGCGTGAACAGCATCACACATCACAGTCAAGCAATCTGTGCTGTGTTGCGCACAAAGACAAGCCTGAACACTTACTTGTGTCACAAACATGCAAGTTTGAATTTAGTATATCCACGATGCGGCAGCGTCATACACATTCTGCAATGCCCTTTGTGTTATGGATAGCGCCAAAAGCATACCATCAAAAATCCTGAAGTTTGCTGCACCAAGGGCTGCCAGAATAGCTGCAATCTGCAAGCAGGCCCAGTAAAGAAGTGTTATGATGTCCTGCATCATCTTGACCTACGTAAGTACTGCATAGCTCAATCACCTGTGCATACTGTATGTCATTTGCATACAGAACTGCACTGGTCTGCAGCAGCAAAGCTGTTGAACTGCAGCCACATTGCATCACATTTTAGTTAGACCAATATGTGCTTGTCTTGCATGCATGCAGCTGAGTGCTGGAGGCACACACCCTATGCTGGCAAGCACAAACGGTGCATTGAGCTTGCTGGATAGTCGCGCTGTGCTCTGACAACCTCTGGAAGACTGCCAATGGTCACCCAGGATGTGTAGAGCACCCACACTTGCATAGAAGGCACCAAGCAGAAGTGCAACCCAAGCAGAGGTTTGCACCCCTGCAACCTCGAATGCTGCGCTGTCGTATGTCAACAAGTGCACTCTGCCGTGTATACCATCGAGACTTGGACCAAGCACGGCTCCGACAGCGAAAAGTGAACCTAGCAACTTCGGAACCTTTTCCTTCCAGAGAGGCTGCTGCGCACGAAAGCGCTGTAACGCTGCTGATTTGGAGAATTTGTGTCACACAGACGCACATCACCTTTTGCTGCGACTTCGTCGCAGTGCCGCTGCCTCTGCAAGTCGTGATCAGTGATCTTACGACAGGTAGGGGACAGGGACGCCTCGGACTTGCAACATGCAATGCCAAACAGGCCTNTTTAGCCCATGAAGTTCCAAATGATCAGGTGCAACAGACTGTTGCATAGTGCAAAATCAGCAAAGGCACGCTCTGGTGACATGCCCTTGAAGTCTTTGTTTGAGTCATCTATTTGCATTCGCAAACACACTGCAGACGCACACAATCTGTGAACGCAGAGCAACAAAGTGTTCACTGGCATTATCATCAGTTATCAAGCTGGCTCCAACGCTAGACAGGCATACCTGTTAACACAAAAAATCCTATGCATGACAGGAGACCTGCAAGGAAGGAGTTGAAGGGAAAGGAGCCCACAGCAATAACGTAGGCAAACTGCACGCAACAGCAAATCTGTAGCTTTGATGGCATGACGCTCAGAAGTTTGGTACTGTGGAGGCAACACTTGTCTTGATCACCTGTACTGCGCCGGTCAGGAGGGCATGTAACAAAAAACAGTCTAGTATCTGCAACAGAATTGTCGTGAGTGACATGTAAAGCTGACTTACATGCTTTGATCGTACTGTCACCTTGAGTTTGGTCGGTGTCTTCTTGTATTCAGTATGAAAGCTGCGACTGATGTCTTGCAAGGTGTTCATGCTGCGGCCGGCGCCGCACAGCAAACGCCTCTCTATGCAGCTGCGGTACGTCACAGGGTTGGCCGTTCATAGAAGCTGCATGACAGTGTCGGAAGCTCTGTTCTGGGTCCCTGACATTTTTGGGGGCTTCTTGTTGTGTGTGGGGCGGTTGTCAGCTAGCAAAAGGGCGGATAGGTTTCTGTATACCTTCGTATACGAGACGTTCTTCACAGATTATGCGGAGTTGTGTGGACTGCGAGCCATGGACACGATCGATGAAGAGGGGTATAATGACGATGCGGTTCTACCGACACTCTCAGACAAAGCAGCTGTACTTGTGCAGCAAGTCGAGCAGGTGATGCCCCAACGGGACCGCGCTACGTTGGAGTGGATGAGCTGTAGTCCTTGCCTTGCATTGTTTGACTGCTTGTTGCATGTCAAAAAGCTCGACAACGGTGTCACCTAGAGTTGCAACAGCTCAGCTATTTGTAAAGATGGCTAGAGGCCGCAAGATGTTAGCGATGCGGCGTTTGTTGTCCTGGGCTTGGTCGCAAGCACAAGCGCCTACACCGTGTGTGATGGACACAAAATACAGCAGACAACCTGTGCACATTCCGGTGTTGCTTGCTGATTCCTGCATACATTGCGCACAGTCCTGGCTCTCATGATTGCAACCAAGCCCAAGTCAGAGCAGCTACGACAGACGCACATACTTGCATGGCCTGCTGCCCTGGCAGGCCTGTAGCACATTATAACAGGCTGCACTACTGACCACATCAATGCCCGGTGTACACTACCCAGTCCAGCACACATATGTTTGTGCAGCCCAGCTGTTCTCACGACATAGGCGCAACAGAAAATAACCCTCTGCATGGGTTCTGGCACTGCATACCAAGAGACATGCTGCAAGCACATGCACGCCGTAGGTCTGTAATTTCTGCAGCCCAGGAGTGCATACAGCATGGCAACGAGTGCAAGGTGACAGACTTGGGCAAGCAGTCTGGTTGCAGACAACATGCCCTGACAAGGCATGCAGAGCACAATACAATTGCTGGCATGATTATGGGCCAGTTGCAATTGTGAAGGCACAAGGGTGTGATAAGCCAGATGTCAAGGCATTTGCCATTCAGCACGTATACCACCTGGGGCTCAATCGCTAGCACCCCTTGGAGCTTTCTGGGCCACATTCTGGAGGTGTAATAGGCTACTGTGCTGCCACTTGTCAGGTTCTGGCAGCTTTGATCGTTTCCCGTGAGTTTGCCATGCTTTTTCCAAGCATACTCCTGACCATTGAAGCTGAACAGAAAGTTGCTCCTGCCAGCACTCAAACCCCCAGCATCTCCAAGCCCCTCCCTGCCATCAAGACATGACCTTTTGGATACTTCTGTGAAATCTTCCTTATGTGACATGTAGTTCGGGCTGCTGGGCCATGCTGCAGTCACAGATCATAGAGTCCTCATGTGCTATGGCAAGCCTTCATCTTAGCTACAATCTGTAGAAGACCCTTGCTTTGCCACCTCACTGTAGCCTAGCGAGCTGCCAGATACTGTGTGAAGCTTGAGCCCCACAGTATGCAGACTAACACCGCCTCATGCATCATGTGTTGCTGCAGACGACTGACAGCACAGCATTTGCCCCTAGGCAAGAGCCAGCTGTACAACACATATGGTCCCAGAGATTCTGTATCCTTCATCCCTAAAGACCAGTCAGGGTCCCCATCATTTGTACAACAAGATGTAGGACGCCACAAGCACATCTGACCAGTCCAACACAATCTTTGGTAAAAATCATACGTGCGCCTTTCAGATGCATCCTCCCTCTCTTGTGCCCCTTCCATGACACCACCTATTTGCACATTTGTTGTATGGCTTGCTTTTTTGCAGCTACAGCACTTTGTAGGAGAATGCTCACTGCTGCAATATCATTGCCGTCAGGACAAGCGCTTGCTTGCACTCATGTTTCTGCTCAAATGGACAGCGTCACCTCAGCCCAGCCAAAGCGCTGCTTATGCATCAACATATATGCAGCGGCGCACAGCAACACTACTTGCGGTCAGACAATCTTTGCCACATCTGAGTTGCATCAAGCCTGCTACATGCACAACAGCAAGCACTACAGCATTNTGTGCAAATTTGTGTGAAGTGGCGGAGTTGCAGCACTCCATACTGGCAATCAGCCCCTCAGCAAATCGTCATGGCAGAACACAGGGTGCAAGCAGCATGAATTTGCCAAGTGCAAGCGCTGCGCTTGCGCCACATCAGCAGCTGCTCAGGCAGGGGAGCAACAGACACAAAAACTGCAAGGCTGCAGCATTCCAAGGTGCACATCTGCACAGGGCAGACACAGCAGGCTTAGCCAAGGAACACGCCCCTCTGGGCATGGCTTATAGGATTGATAGTAGTGCTCAAGCAGACAGTGTGCAGGTAATACTGAGGAGCATACTCCAAGCCAGTCTTCAAGATCACGAGGGTAGCACTGAAGGCGCACTGCTCCTTTTGGCGCGCCCGCAGTGCAAATCTGGGTTAGCAGCTCGTCCTGCAGGCCATGTACATGTTGAACATGTGCACTGGGCAGCATCAAGGCACTGTATGCCAGGCCTGTAACAAAAAGCATGCAGAGGCAATAGTGACATCAGTGCTGCTGGTAAATTCCATTCTTGTAACACCTGGCACACTCTGCACTTCCCTGTTTTCAAAAGCTGTATAATGNTGCACCCTTTCAAAGAGCTTCACTCTTGTGAGACTTTCCACAACACAGTCTACAACAAAAGTATGTTGTTCCGCCGCATACACAGGAATGCATGCACCAAATCCGACTTTGAGTGTTTTCAGCTTCGGAAACCTTCGGAAATCAGAGAGAAAGTTGGTGGAAGGGGCATGATGAGGCCATAGGTCTAAAGCCATCAGGTCTGCTGGCAGCCAAGCCAGTGCTGATGCAAAGCAAAATGGCCCATGCAAACGAACCCTCTGAAGTTGCCAAGTGCCGGCGAACAATATCAACCCTTGTGACAGACTCGAAGGGAGATCCTGCTCTGGAGTGTCATAAAAACTGCGCAGGTGCAGTTCCTGTACGCTTTTCAGAGAGTTACGTCGTTGCAACTTCTGCAGCCATGCTAGCTGCGCTCTGGCAACGACGGCCTCGAAAGCTCCAAAACGGGGAGTATTGTGTAAGACTTTATGTTGAGTGTGTTGGATGGCGCCAGCCCAATGTTTGCTAACAACAGAGCAGCGTGAAATCTCTGTAGCCTCCGTAAGATAGCTCAACACCAGCCTAAGCACCTCGCCCTGTAGTTGCGGCCGCGCGGATCCCAAGTGCTGCTGCAAGATTGTGTTGNTGAAATCTGTAAGGAAGAAGGACATCGCATTCCCCTTGCTCCAAGCACACCATACAAGGAATCTATAAACCAGGATGGCTTTCAGCAGCTGCTGACTATCATGTTCCCAGGTACTTGCTGTTGCTCCTGTGCTCGCATGCTGCTAGCTCTGTGTGCTTTCTTGTAACAGAAGCCTGCCTTCTCACCCAAAGCCGTGTCACCCTATCTTGTTGTTCTCAACGCTGGACTGAGATAGAGATGCTTGCAGTGGAGGGTCCGTAAATTCCTTTTCAATGGCAGACATGCTCCTGACAAAAAGTCCTGCAGACCCGCCACTTGACATGTGAGCTTGACGCTGAGGCAGAACTGGTGGATATTTCAGATCCCGCACGGCCAACTGACATCAAAATGTGCAACATAATAGTGGCTCTGGCTATGCTATCTGCAATGCGTGATGAGCTCAACACAGCCCGGTTGGCANAATCGCTGCCCCAGTCAGCCCAGCTGCACCCTGAACCACCCATTGGGGGTCCACCTGGCTGACATGTAGCAGCAAGTTTGGACCATTGGCTGTTGCCATCTGCTCTCCAAACAGCACAGTCTGCACGGGTGACTTCTTGAACAGCACTGAGGATCTGTATAGCGCTGCAGCCTTTGGATTGACATCATAGTCCTCAACTAGCCAGAAGCCAGCCTGAGAGTCCTTCGGGTCGGCAGCTGAAGCTAGCTGACGAAAGTACCCACAACACAAGGACTGCAATATGGCTACAGACCGCTGTGACTTGTCACTACCCGGGTACTGCTGAGGGGCTATCATATGCTGCCCCATGACACGGTGCACCTTGCTCAAGGCTTCACTGGCTGCCTCAAGCACTGGAGAGAACAGATTGTGCTGATCACACCACTGCTGACTCATATGGTTGCTGAGCCAAGCCTCATATACATTCAGGTATGTCTCATGGTCCCCGGAGTCTGCTGCAAAGGGGTTACTGGTCTGCTGGGCTGCGCCTTTGCTGGGGCGAAACACTCTGCTGCCGCCTGCTGCAGCCATGCAACCAATGATGGCTACTTCCTCACTGCATTGCTGTCTGTCAGCNCAGCCATAAACTGCTCTGCTGTGCAAAAGTCACAGGGCATCATCTGAAGCAACAGCTGCATTCAGCAAGCCAAATTGTTGACCTTTTTTGNGTACCCGCCCACGTCAAACCTACAAATGTCAGTATTGCTGTTGTTGGGAAGACAACAGTAGAGANGGCAGCGTGGTTGGCAGCCTCAGCTGACACAGCCTGCAGTTGGCCTCTTGCAGGGGGCTGCTGCTCCTGCACATACAGCACAAAGATCAGGTACCCGTCTTGGACTGGGGCTGCCTTGTCCTGAGTGCTGTCGAAAGGCCACAATTGTGAACAGCTGCATACCTACATCAGGTGGTCAGAGCATACGCACGCATAGCTGTCAGTGTTGTGAGGCATTTGCACAAAAGGCATGAGTGCTTGGCAACACCCAGAAAGAACACATATGCAGTAGCTGTAAGTTGCTGCTGTTCATGTGATGCTCCCAGCTGTCAAGACAGGGACAAAGGCAGAGCAAGAGCCATCTGAAGTTGTTGGCTGTGACAGCACAGTTTCAACTGCATGGGAACATCACTCATGCAGCCATGCCACTTTGTCACTTCAACCCTAAGTCACGATGTGTACATGATACAAGCAATTTTGGTGGTGACCCTAAATCGATGAAACAGATGTCATGCAAATGCTAAGCAGAAACAGACCTGGGCAAGGGCTTGCACATCTGCAACATGTGCCATATGTGACAGGGTCCTCTGCTTCTGCATGGAGCGGGAGTGCACAGCACAGGCAGCCTGGTGCCTGCTTGCACATGTCAATATTTCAGCACGCTGTAAGCCTTCAATAGCCTATTTGAGCACAGACAACGCGCAGCAGGTGTGTACAAGGAGTGAAGCAGCAGGCTGTCTGCAGACAGCTGTTTGCACTGCAGCAGATGGTCCATGTAGAATGTACAGCACATCATGACAAAGCAGCAGAGCTGTCAAGATACTTGGCCGTTCTGCTTGATGCATGAGCATTGTGAGTCTGTTGCATAATATACAGCCAGATTGGCTTTGCGCCTGCATGATTGCAAGGGCCATGTGACAAACAATGCGCTCCTTGCACACAGTGGCTCATACCGCCAAGAACTGTGACATCAACATGTGGTGCACGATGAGTGTGCCCCTGCCAACCCCGATAGGCTGCAATACAAGTGCAGAGACCGACTCCTGACGCAATCGCCATGCACAGTATATTAGCTCAAGTCTGTGAGTTGCAAGACGACTTGCAGAAGACTACCAGCAACAGCAGTCTTCAGCCGCTGTACATTGCAACACAAGCAGGTGGTACACGTCTCACCTCCAGGCGTGGAGATGATCTTTGCACGGCACTGTTGTGCCACTTGGCACAGGGTGGCCATGAAGCCATACACCTCCGGAGACGCATCTGCCATGTAGGCAACATCCTCCAGCAATGAAGTGCTCGGCACGTTTCCCATCATCACGCAAATGAGTCTGCTGCGCGCCAGCTGCTGAGGTATGTATGGCTTGATTCACTAGCCGTTGTTGCAGTATTGTTGCATGCGTCTTCGCCATGCTGTGCCGCTCAGTGTCACTTTCACCTTGCAGAAGACTCTTGTCCTAATGAAAGCCTTCCATCCCAGAAAGGTCCACTATAAACTTGAACAGCTTATGTAAGTGTGCAGTGATGGCACTGCGAGGCACGTCAGACCTGCCGTTGCATCTTCATTGCAGTAGATGCAGGCGACTGCTGATGCTGATGCCTGCTTGTCATGCNCAGTGCTCAAAGACACACACAACACCAAGCAGCAAAGTTGGCCAGCACACGCTCCAGTAAAGAATGCAGATCGTGTGCAATTGTCTTGAGAGCACCGTATACGTGGTGCTCAACCATTCTGCAGGTATGTCTTGCTGGCTGTGCCCTGCCAACACTGCATGCTGGTGTGGCAGCATAGTATGTCTCTATGCACATCTGTGGCAGCAGACTGTAGCAGACTGTATACAGACACCCATCTGCCCAAGTCCATAGTGCTTGCGGCACCGGTGGTGTTAAGCAGTGCTCTGTGAGCACAGGCAGCAGAAGCATACACGCCTAGACCTGACTGTTTTGGGCAATCTATATGGGCAATCTATAGTTCAATTTGCATCATTATGTAAGGTGCAGGAGGCTGAAGTGCCTCTGCACCTATGACGCCAAAAGCAGCAAGGCCTATTGCTGCTTGACCTGAGCCTGCAGTCTGGTTGCACACATCCTGGTCAGGTGACACTTGGCTGTCTTGTCGTCGAAGTCCATGGCATGCAACATTGAGAGGAGTGTGGTGAGCACAGGGGTGGCTGCTGAGCACATGGCTGGGTGCATTGAAAGACCCCTCCAAGCAGATTGATGAAGTCAGACAGCTTTTGACAGATGGCATTATTGTGCCAGAAGGAGGTGACCAACTTCTACCACTCCTTGTGTGCTGGCACTGACACATCATCATGATTACACACTCACACACACTTCGTACCCAACATGTTATGCACATGAAGATACACTCTGCATGCATGACATGTTTGGCACACAGCTCGCAGTCATTCTTGGAATGCACATCACGCCTTATTCAGCTGCACGTTGTCAGTACCGTAAATGTGGTGCCCAACAAACACAAGGTACGAGCTGCAGAAGCAACCACAAGAAGCCAGNGGATGGTGTTCTGGGATGGCAGAGGCAGTGATGATTGCCGTGTTGGCCTGACTCTGCCACAGGAGCTTGCAGATGCTGTCAGGTGTGCACTCAATCTGCTGTTTGTGCACACAGCCTGCTGTTGTCATGCAACTAGTATGTAGTCAAATGCTGTGCTACTCCCAATCTACTGGCTGCCAGAAACATGAAAGGTAGATCAGTGGCATGAGCGGCCTGTCAGGTTGGCAAAGTCCTATAAAGCATGTCTGACATTCATCTTCCCTCAGCATTGCTTTTGCATGGTGACTAATGTATGTCTATGCTTTTGGTAGTGTGCGTACTTTTGGCACATTCTCCCGGTGGCAACTTGCCATGTGGAGTGACACAAAGCACTGTATGGGGTCTGACCTTTCCAGCCATGTACATGTCTGCACTGGTGCTCACCAATGTGAACTCGACGCATGTAGGCAGGGCCAGGCAGACACTGTTGTGACTAGCCTCACGGAGGGTTGCCCATCGTTACCAGAGTATGCTCGCAAAGGTGTTCTAGAGCTGGTCCACTCCAGACCCGACTTCTACCCAATGCCATCCTGGACCCATCTGTCACAGTTGCATGGTCCTAAGGTGGGCATGGCAAGCATGGCAAACATGCACACATGCTTAGCTGTGCTAAGGCACTGCACCCCTTGTGCAGATCTGCAAGGACTTGTGCTATGAGACTCAAATGCATGTTGCAAGTTGTGCACTTAGTGAAAGTATGAATGCATTGGCCATGCTGGAGCGTTTTTTAGGTGTCTGCGATGCTATGCAGGTGCTGCTTCTGGGTGATGCAGCACACACCATGTCTCCTGTACTGGGTCAGGGCTTGAACTCTGGTCTAGAAGATGTCGCTGTGTTTGCACAATGCCTCAAGCAGCATCAAGGGGGTGTAGATGCTGCACTTCCTGCTTACAATGTGCAGCGATTGCCGGACATCCAGGCTATAATGACAATGAACGAAGTGCTGGCCTCCTCTGATGCTGGGTTGGCATCCCAGGTAACATTGCCACACTGGCTTTGCTCTGCTTGCTGTGCATCATGTGTGCAGTAGACATGACTCCTGCACATTCAGTTTAGGAGTGCAAGTGTACATTGTGCCCTGTAAAATTGGACGCCAGGTATGTGCATACATCGATGCATAGNGTTATTGCTTGTAAGCAAGACAACTGTGCCTGACCTCTCTCAAACGAGGTCGTCAACCTGTAGCTGTTTTCCTCATCAGGGTTGTACGAAATGGTTTTGTACGAATTCTGCCTGGTGAGGTTCAACTGTGCCTGAGAACCTTATCAGGCAATGATGAACCAGACGAACCTTCGTTGCAATGCCAACGTATAAACGACAGGTTGAGACTTCATGCTGCTTGCACGAAATACCTGCGGCAGTCTCAGAATCAAATAGGAAACGCCAGAATATGGTATACCCAATGAACTTGTGCAGGTCTTTAGGAAATCAGCAGCACGCAAGTAGAAATTGGACACGTTGTACCTGCCTAAAGCGACCAACTCCAGAACAGCAGAACTGATAGCTGAAGCTACAAGCCTCATGCATGGGCACACATGACCGTTGAACCAACAAGCCTTCTCCATACAGCCCAACAAGCGGCCTCATAGGCAGCTTGTGGGCCATGAAGACAACATCAAACAGGAGCAGAGTCAAAGGGCACACGTGACTACTTGAACAGCTTGGAGTAATGCACATTGCGTTGATCTGTTGCGGATAGCTGGTCTAAAACTGGCATGCACCCCATAACAACCTGCCATCGCTTTGTTCACAGCCCCCACCTCAGCTGGAGGATTCAAACAAGACCTTGTGCTGTGGCTGCTTGTGGCTACTGCTATCCACAGGTTTGCAGCCACATGTTGAGAGAGTGCTGTCATTCTGATGCCCGCAGTTGGTCCCCTGTTGTCAGCATTACAGGTCGCATTCTGGACCAGATTTGAATCAGCATGTACACTGCTGTGCAAGCCAAAAGCTACGAGGTCATGCCACTGCCTCAACAGTAAATGGTTGGGCAAGCATTGGTACACTACTTGCTGTGCCGCATGCATCACACAAACGCAGAGCCTACTANCACTAGCAACATAGTAGGACAGCAAGCCACTGACTTTTGACACAATAGGACAGCAAACCGCCAACTTTTGACACAATAAAACAGCAAGCCGCTGGTCACAGCTAAAGGACAAACAAACTCAGATTGTGCTATAAAATTGTGAGTGCAGCTTGGCGCTGTAAGCTCAAGGTACTGTTCTAGGAAATCTGCAGATCTGTAAATGTAGCTGAGGGAGCTGAACGACAAGCTGTTTGGCAGGGCACTGAGTGCTGGGATGCTATTTGACAGGGTAACGGGTACTGGGATGCTATTTGGCAGGGTACTGGGATGCTATGACAAGGCTTACCATCGATAAAGACAGGAGCCTCTCCTGGAAACGCCCTTTTGGAATCAGCATCTGGCACGCCCTGGCTGTGTCTGTGACCCTGCCTGTCATCACTCTCACCCTGATATGCATCATGACCTCCCTCAGGCTCAAAATCATAGTCTTGTTGACCCTTTGGCTGGTAAGCATGGCGGCTTTCCTCCAAGAAGTGCCCCTTGCCTTCGCTGGATGCGTCCTGTTGCCTCTGTGTAACGGCTGATTCAACAAACCTGCCTGCATCTTGTGGTCTGTCCGAGACAGCTGCCTCAGTAGACCTGTCTGAGTCCTGTTGCCTCTGGAAGGGGCCTGTGTCTGTGTGTCTGTGTGAGGCCCCCNATTCTGTACACCAGGATTCACTCTCGTCTGCACAACTCACGCCAGATGAAACTTCCATGATCTACACCCCGCTACAGCTCTGTCAAATCTGAGAGATTACCACCCATGCGCAAGCAATGTGACATGCAGGAGCAGCACCTTACTTCAGGCGTGCACCAACGTTGCCCGTCCTGTTTGCCCTCGCAGAGCCTGCCAAGGCCACAAAGGACAACTGGCCCACCCTCCTTGCTTCTTCCATTTCTGCTGTCTTTTTATCAGAGGCTCGGTACAGTGTCACCTGTATGGCAGGCAGGTCACCATATTTGTTGTCCATGATTACCACCTTATGGTGTGGGGTGTAGGTGGACATTTCTGGTTTGCTGATGATAACATGAGGGTGCTCATACATGATGATAATCATCGAAACAGGTAGTTTCGTCACACACATCTGGATGAGGATAGAGCACAGAGATTTTGACAGCTGCTGATGCTGATAGGGTATTATCAAGCTGTTGCCTGTGATGTGGTGGCCGGCTTATGACCAAAAGCTGTCTGTCTCCATATATTGCTGACTGCTGTGTGGAGCCGCGGTGGCCTTGTCTTTGTGTTCTCTGCCGTACTGTAGAGCCGGATTGGTTTGCACTGTCACATGCTTCTATACGGACTACCATCAGCTATATGTCAGATGAAAAACAAGATTGCCTGCTGGTGCTAAACTTCACACTTGCATTGCTGTCAATGTTGCACTGTGAGCGAATACTGCTGATTGCCGGTCTGGAAATCTGTATCGCACTGCCACTGGACGTCAGTGATGGCGAGATGCAGCTTGGTAAGAGCAGAAAAATGAGCTATGTCTGCCAGATCACCAGCAAGTGAACGTGTAGCTGGCCTGGATCTGCTGGGCGGACTGACATGCACAGAGCAGCCAGCAATGTGCTGCAAGTCTGAACANAGTGGCAGGGGCCAGGGGCATATGGCTCAAAGCAAAAGGCTCTGTCTCGACCTGTCCGACAAACAGGGCATTCGCGTCCTGCTGGACGATCATGGACTGAATCGCTGTGCTGGTGTTGGAGCCTGGCTCAGGCGAGGTTTGCCTAACACTGATGGGCTTGATATACCAGACTGCTGCAAACGCCAGGACATTTGCAACCACTGCTGTCACGACATTCTGCTTCTGGATGGTCATGGGGACCAGGTTGTCCCCAGTCACCTGCATACAAGTGAGAAGATTGCTGAACAGCATGTGGCTGCGTCACATGACTGTGAGGACACGTCTCCAATCTCCTCCACAAGCCAAAGATGGGTTTAGTGGTATACACAAAACCGCTTTGGCAGGCATAATTGGGCTGCGTCTTTGCAGAGCACACAGAGAAATAGGTGTCACAGGCACAAGCCCACCTTTGATGCCATCAGCGAAAAGGCATCAACTTTGCATTGCACATGAGAGTCAGCCAGGGCAAACAGCAAAGACAGGAGAGCAGTAATCAGTCCATGTTGCGGGCGGCGCAAACCTTACTGTCAAATCAAAGCATGCAGATCTCATACACTCAACTCTGCGGCGCCTTACCGCAAGTTCCACCAAAAACGACTTGTACTGTGTAATTGGCATGCNCTAACCGCGTGCATGACGTACCATGAATCATATTGCTGTGCAGGCCTGTCCTGCATAATGATCATGTTGCCTGAACTTCTGCCAGCTTTCCATCTGCCCAGACTACCTCAAGTAAGGGAGCACTCCAGCAAGCTTGTGGGACGGGGCGACGCTGGCCCAGCACAAGGGACTTGATCTGGAAAGGCCATAGCACTCACGAGGCCCATTGTCCTTACACACATCACAAACGCAACACGCAGAGTAGTCTTCACAAGCATGGTGCATCACAAGGGCTCTTGTCATGTTGGATGCTGTATCATACAGGCAAGATGTGCTGCAAGCACAGCAGCAAGAAGCAGCAGCAGCCAGCGAGCTGGAGCAGGTCAACAAATCTCTGCAAGAGGTGAGGGGCCGTGTGGAGCAAAGGAGGGCAGATTCACAAGCCCAGACCTCCCAAGGGGCCGTCGTAAAGGCCCTCATGGCTGCTAAGACCAGCAAAGATATCCCTGGGATCCTGGGTAGACTAGGTTGGTCTCAATCTGCACACCAGGAGTGCTGTGGAATGTCTGCACCTTGATGGTTTTGGCACTACCTCGGTCAGCTGCTCCTGCGTGTCTGTGCTGCCTGCACGGAATGGTACATGATTGTGTGACTCAAAACAGTGTCGTGGGTCTCTGATACATGTATGTAGACCTGACCCTCTCAAGTCTGGAACGCTGTTCAGAGTACAACATGGCTTTGCTGACCAGGNTCTGTAATTGCCTTCTGTGTGTGCACAACCCTACTTTGCAGAAGCTGATGGCAAGCGGTTTGTGAGTAACGGTGCCATTTACTACCCCAAATCTTGGAAGACGCGACGCTCATCGTGTTGTGATACCGACACGCAGACTTGCAAGATTCTGCAAATGTCAAGGCCACAATTTGCTTGGCGTTGATAAATGGTTTCAAGTGAACGACAGGACTCATCGGGGTGAAAACATCAGAGCGTTGGAGGAAGAAGGGCTTCTTGCCAACAAAAGAGGAGCAGTGTCCAGTTGCGGCGCCAGACGTGAGATTCGCCTTGTCGTTTGCACAGCGCGCGGAGTTCTTTTCTGTCTAAGTCTACGTCAAGGAAGCCGAATATACCTAAACCGACCGCTGGTCAGCCAGAGTCTGATCAACTACCAGGCACCAGTCCCCACGACAGCAGGTGCAGCTGACTTCTTGCATCATCTGCCTTGGTGTTGCAACAAAAGGATGCGGCTTGCTAAGTGAGAGTCATGACTATGCTGCATTGAGTTCGGCAAGTGCAGTGTTGCCGTGATGTATCAGTGAGGTAAGATCGACAGTGTGCTTTCGTACAGCGACGCGAACGACGTCCTGATAACCCTCGTCATTCAGTCTCGTACAAATGGCTGTATCGCTGCCGCGCGAACACAGAGCGATGCAATTGTCAGCATCTGCCTTCCATAACACGGCTTGTGGCAGCGTGCTCAAGTGGAAAGCTCCTGAGTGCACTCCACGTGGTCCTGGCCTACAAGGCTTTGGCAAATCCAGTGACAATAATGTGCTTAGTGTCCACACTATGTTTTCTGTGGCAGCTGACTGCCAGAGTTGATTTTAGGACGTTTTGGCTAAAGCACAAGGTGTGACACAAGATTGGTTGCTGCACTTGAGACAGGGAGTGTGCTGTGAAGAATTGTGCTTGGCACTTCAGGCAGTCAGGGACATTGTGGTCGACAACCGGAGCAAATGCAATGCTGCAGAGACAGTCAAACTTGCAGGTGCAGTTCAATGTTGTTTTGAGTGTGCATGTGCATGTCGGCTGCATCAGCTGAGTGTCACGTATCATGTAACACGTGGGGTGTGTGCCTGAGCATGGCATTTGCCTATTCCTTTTCAGACGGTCACATGCTATGCAAGCAATAAAGAAACTGAATCAGAATCAGCCTGTATAGATGAAACAGGAATTGCCAAGTATATGCTGAGCAAAGTTCTGAGAAAGCAAAGTGCATTGAGCACAAGCCAACATGATGTAAGAGTCTACACAACTGGGGTATGTTGCAAGCAAGCTGACCTGCTGTTTGTTTGGGACACTCTGCCGTGCACTGCATGCCATTGTTTCCTTAGCAGAGCTACAGCAAGGCTTGGCATGGTGTCTGACAATCCCAGTATGTCTAATGCAGGTGCTGGTGATGGATGATGGCAGAGTCAAGGAGTACGACTCGCCTGCCAACCTGATGCAGATTCCCAATGGTGCCTTCAGGGCCATGGTTGAGGAAGCTGGCTTATCAGACAACTCCCCAGCTCAGGCCATTCAGTAGGCAATCAGTACACTGTTGATTTTGACCTTGAAGCAGTCTGCACCCATAGGTCTGATGGTTGAAGTGATGTCTCTATAGATCTCTGGTCTTGAAAGCCGTGAAGTAATTTATGATGGTAAGCTATGTCCAGTGCTGTTATGATGTGTGCATTATGGAAGNATTTTCTTAGTATGTTGTGGTGCGTGAGCGGGATGTAAAGTCATCAGTACGCCACATCCAAAACACGCTTGGAGAGCATGCACCCCCTAGGTCTGTAGCAGAGGCTGGCTCAACTAATCTTGCATAGCTATTTCTTGCAGTCTCGCAGCTCAGTACCCAAAGTGCCCACAGACTGGGCAGTACTGTGGGGTTATACTAGCACATCTCAGCATCCAAAACAAGACCAGCCACTTGTTTTGCGTTTGCCATGGAACCAGCCATAGACATGCATATGCAGGCATGTACCTGCAGCTAGACTTCCATTTCTGCCAAGCTGCGGGCAACATCAGCACCTGGCGTGACCTGCTGGGCAAATGCCGCTTCAGGGTGGAGCATGTTGCAGTCCTGCTGGAGATGGTCTACTTCACCTGGTTTGAATTGAAACAGCTTGCCAGGGGTGCAGATATGCTGGCCAAGGTCATGCTCACCCTGGCCATTGCACAAACTGGCGTGCTACTGCATCATGTGCAGTCATCGTATGTACTTGTTGTGCAGGTGCACTGCAGCAAGCCACACATGATTTNAGCATTCAGAGTGGCATGCATTTTACACACGCTCAGTCGTTTGAATGGTCAGGCAGCTGACATGCTGAGTCCAACTGCCAAAAGTCATTTATGGTGCTCATGGTGTCCATGAGCATGGCCACAGACGTTCAAACACCCAACTGACAGATCCTTGAATATGTGCATGTGCTGGCAACAGGCTGGTAAGGATCTGCTGAGTCCTGGCCGACTTGGGACACAAACAGAGGAGCGAAGAGTGAGGATGTCACTGACAGCACGTGGGCAAGCAGTGCTGGGGAATGACTTGTGTGTGCTAGGTAACTAGCCTGGAAACCGTGCGCGCAATGTCAGCCTGGCCTTTCACTGCCTCCTTGTGTAACTGAAAGTTGTTTGGTTGCTTGCTTTTACATTTACAGCAATAATGACCGCACCCTTTGCATGTTTGCAAAAGCCAACCAGAATCTAGCAATATCTGGCAGGAGTTGCAGTATATGCGCCACTCACAACACAACAGGTCATGACAAGGACCTTCAGGAGCAGGTGACGCTTGACTAGGCAGCCTGCATTCTCTTTGTGCTGCATCCTGCTTGCTTCCTGCAGCAACAAGCCAACTCAGCATCAGGGGCAAACCATTGCTGTAGTGGATTGTACAATTTACTGCATGTTTATGTGGGTTGAGCTGCTTGTGTGACACTGAGCAGCTGTGCATGTGCATGGCAAAGTACATTTTGCCTGACTATCTGAGTGTCTGCAAGCAAAGGACACTGTACAGCTCACCAAGCACATGTTACGGCACCTGTGTATAGACACACAGCGCCTGCATTCTTNCTTACTGGTGTAAATCGCCCAAAGAAAGCTGATTGACTTGCTTTCAGCTCATGATTGCAAAATCTTGTAGCAGCTTCTTGTAGCTGTGATGCCGTGCTAGGTACAACTGCTTAATGCTGCATTGGGTCTACAGTAAACCAAGCAACCTGAGTGATCTTTGCTCTCGTGCTGCTGGCATTTTGTGAGCGTATGCTTTTCACTTGGACATGATCCAAGCAAACATAAGATAGTCAGCTCCTGTGCTTGTCTACCTGTTGCATCATGATTGTCAAGTTGCTTCTGGCAGATGATGCCAGGCGACTGATTGGCTCAAGCCCATATGCACGCAGCTGATGGTTATGTCATAATTGCAACTTTGCTTTTTGTAGGTGAGATGGTTTGTGGACCTATTCTCAGAGCTGTTCCTGCCAAACTTGTTTGGAATGCTGCGTGCTGACTCCCAAGAGGCTTTGGACGAAGTGAAGGAGAAGTTCGACAATGGGCTCAAGGTCAGTCATGGCTGCATTGCAGACTGCTGTGGCAAAACTGAGACATTGGTGCATGGACCAGGGCGTTTGCTAGTACCTACCATGCCTGCATCCAATCTTAGAATGCTAATCATGCTTTAGCAGAGCATGTGGCACTTCATCCTCCCCCTCCTACATAAGCTCTTGACAGTTGCATGTCAGCATTGTGAATGTTTCTGCTGTCTCTTGAAAATCCAGCTCATGTCTGCACCAGCCCTTTCCGCTGCACCTGCACATGGTGCTTCTTGCCTAACAGCAAGAACCTGTGTTGAGATTGGCAGTGCTGTCATGACCTATGGCAAGTAGTGGCACGCTACTTTGTTTGTACATTCAGGCACTCGTACCTATGACTGTGATCCAGCGTGGGATGCACAAAACACATTGTGTGCGCTTCATCGGTCGTGAACCATGTGCATGTTGCCTGCAGTTGCTTAACAAGTTTGTGGAGCAGCACAGCTTTGAAGGAGGAGACTTCTTCCTTGGGGCAGACTACAGCTTTGCTGAGGTGGCAGCCACCCCGTTTGTGCAGCGTGCGTCTGTGGCCCTGCCAGAGTACAGAGGCTACAGCTTGGAGCTGGCTTTCAAGCAGCACAACTTGGCAAGGTTGCAAGCTTGGTACAAGGTCAGGAGGCTGTGTCACACTGTTTGCAAGCACGACATTGTTCCAGTTGCAACCGCCTTGCCACAGCACACCAGTCAATAGCCATAAGCGTATGCAACTGAGCATGCGTGGCATCCTTTCAGCAAAGAAAGAAGTGCCTTGCAGCTGTCAGTACTGCAGCGCAAAAAACATGACCCAGCCAACTAGGCACACAGCATAGCCTGTTGCCTGTGCAATTGCACAGTCATCCACAAGCATGCAACTCCGAGCCATGGTACAGCATGACTGGACTGGAAGTTGACAACCTGTCATTGAAGCTGACCAAAACGCTGCTGAATTGGGCTCCACTGTGATACATTTTGTTGTCTAGTGAGGTGGCTGTGCGTGTGTGCAAGCACTCTGCATGCTATGCAGNAAAAAGAAACTGCAGCCATGCAAGGGCACTTGGCAAACATGGCAGAGTCGGCTCCACAGGTTGTGGTCAACCATGCTGCTGACCCAGCCAACGCAGAAGGCGCCAATGTCAACCAGGCAGCCAGTGCCTATAGTGGCCTCAACAAAAATGACAAGGCATCCAAGCATGTCAGCCTGCATGCTGACAGTACAGCGGCTGCAGTGAACCATAGGGCGGGAGAGGTTGTGGTGCAGCCAGGCACAGGCTACTGCCCTTGCAAGACTGGTGTTGGTGCTCAAGCTGAGTCAGAGGATGACATGGAGGAGGATGACAGAAATTGTGAAGTTCATCATAAGAGCAGCTGGAAGTCTGCTATCCTGAGTGCCTTAGGCTCTGTTGTGGTCATCTGTGCTGTCTTAGGGGCAGGCAGTTTTCTGAACAGAAACACCGTGTTCCCAACCTGAAACAGCAGACTTGTATCAAGCTGAAGTGTCATTGCAATGCTGGTGTATAGTTGTGCACAAACGGTTTTGTTATTGCTTCATTCAGGGCCTAAACCTACATACACACCGTTGTCTTATTATTTTGTATTGTGCTGGCGCCATGGCCGCACCTGTCACAGGACAATGCACAAATGGACTCTGTTGCGCTGCAACATGTCAGCAAAGATACAGTATCTGACATAGCGAGACACTATTTTGGTGTTTAAGCGAGCAAGACTTAACACTGCGTGCAACATCACGTGCATTGCACGTACATGGCATTGCTGCTTGCTTGGCTTTGATGCTGTCAGCAACAGCAGCGAGGACAAAATGATAAAAATATGCCCACCATACAGCATGCGTTGCCGCATCTTTAAGTTGGTGAATGTATGTGTATCACGTACTCACCATTTGAAAACATCGCATAAAAAAGATCGCATCAACAATAATCAGAACGGCCAGCACCAGCCTGGTATTGCCAGTACCAGTAAGTCAACACGTCTGCCACATGTACAGCGCATGCACAGTGCTAACACAAACAGACATCAACACTGACCACAGCTTGACCAATGGCAAATGACAGACTTACACAAGTGCAGTGGTCACTCAACTTGCGCTCCATTGCAATGCACGAACACTGCGCTGTACATCTCTAATTTCTGAAAGCCTTCAGACAACCGGCAAGTCTGGTGCCAAATTCGCACAAAACACTTTCAGCCACACACTTGTGCCAAAAATACAATATAATAAGTACATTACACCAGGTACCAGTATTATACAGCCATTAATCAGCCTTTGACCACAGGGCAGCGTACGGAGCAGATATCTATGAACGACAATCAACAACACTAGCTTGTAAGTAAGCACAGTACACACATCATTCTGCAGACTAATGTTTGCCTGCATGTTGATTGACAGCATCTTGTACAGCAATTGCAAACACCGTGCCTAGCTACATCCTTACACACACCACTCACGCGATGCTAGCTATTAGAGCTAGGTAGGAAACCAGTTGATGGCATACACATGCAAATCCCAGTATGTGCAGGCTGCTGCAACCCCAGAAGACAAAGCAAGTGCAGATGCCATGCATTTCACAGTCACGCTCTTCCAGGAGGACGATGTTTGCTTTGGCTGAGAGAGCTTCCCTTTGATCTGAGCAATCAAGTCTGAGCAATCTTGAATAGCTTCACTCACCCCACTGTCTACATCAAATGCACTGCTGGCACTATCTGAGGCACTTGGGCTCTGAGACCATCCATCGTTGGCAGTTGTAGGGGGGTCTAATGCCTGGCAGGTTGCCGCTGGCTGTTCAAAGTTGCCTAAGCTGTCCAACAAGACCGGTATGTTGCTTTGTGTTGCAACTGGTGTAGCTGGACTGGACACAGAAGTTGTTGCGCTGTGACAGCTGACAGGCGAGTCAGCGCCTGACCTGGAGCTGCCCGCATCTTCATTGCTGGTTACAGTACTGCTAAATGCAGGACTCAACCCCTGATCTTCATCATCTTGTGGCATGTTCATGGCCTGTGTTTCTGCACCAAGACCAGACTGCCCGTGACCTATGTGAGTAGTTTCTGCTGGGCGAGGCATGCTGTGACTGGCATCTGACAGCTGNTTTGAACGTTGTATAAACAGAAGCTAATTTGGCATCATGGGCTGTTCGGACGCTTTGCCTGTGCACACCAGTTCCGCAAAAGTTGTGCTCAACTGCAGCAACTGCCGTAGGCTGCATGACATGCACTCGTATGCAACCGGTCTGATGGGGTCTGAAGGAGATGTCCAATGCTGCAGGATATGCACTCATATGCAACCGGTCAAGATTTTGTAGCTGTGTATCAGGTAAACGTACCTGGGGCTGGCCCCTGTGATAGCTTGACAGGAAGATCACATATGGATACCCTTCTTGATAAGCTCAGAAACGTCGCAGAGGACAATCTTGGTAACTCATATTTGTCACATCTGTGGTTGTTCAAGTATCGGAATGCCTTCTTTCTATTACTTGGAGGTAAAGATATCCTGATTTATGGTTGGAGTTCACGTCTGCAAAGGTCTCTGGAAGTGTCAATGAATCAGTCTTATGGACGAGGCAACAGAGTCACATTGACAGATCTGACATATTCTGGCGCTGCAAACTCTAGACGTTTACATTCTTTAGGTGGAGGACTGCGGAGAGTTATAGCAGTCGTGCGAGGTGACATGCCCCATTTTACAGTGAAGCAAGTCCACACAGATACAAAGCTGCCGTCAGCCAGGGACGTTTGCGTAGAATTAGAGTCTGTAGCAGTTGTAGGAAGGCAAGAGGAGTTACACGCTTCCTTATTTGCTATCGAAAAAAACGCAAAGAAGCAAGGAAAAGCCCAAGAGCTGGCAGAGCAGCTTGAGCGGGCGCAAGANGGTGCTCTGGGGGCTGAATTTTGCACTTTGCCACACATTACTTTACTTTCATAACGAATGTGCTGACTGTCACAGTAAATAGCAGATATTGGAATCGACCGCCCACTGAGCAGCAGCAGAACTGGAGGCAACGTCGCAAATTGACATGCAAGGCTATTGCTTCCCTTCCTCTCTGCCATGCTTTTGAGCCGTCCTTACAGTCATGATTGGTGTGTTCCTTGGACGACCTCGTCCACGCTTTAGCATTCTTGCACCTTCAGGACGAGTGCTTGTCTCTTCAGTCTGACTGACTGCATTGCCACCTTGAGGTGCAGCAGTGTCAGGTCTGCTCACCCTTGCATCAGGTCTGCTTCTGTTGCTCATCAGCTCATCATGGTAGTTCTGCATAGAATCAGTAACGTTTCAAAATGAGTTCTCAGACACTCAGTCCCTGCTGGCCTGCTTTTCCAGTGCACAAAGCGTAAACGTTGTTTAGCCTTGATGCAAACATGTGCCAGGCTAAAAACGCGCATGAGCTGTAGCTGCACTAGGTATTGAGCCAAATCTTCCACACCAACCTCAGCCTGCCTGGCTTGCTGTTGCACCTAAACAACTTCTTCCTCTTTGTGAGCGTGCTATTGTTCACTTCTCTGGAGGCCCCACCGCTGGCTTCCAAAATAGAGGCAACAATGGAGATGCACTGGCTAGCATGCATGGTACAGACCAAAGGTGTGACCATGAATGTATCGGCATGCACGAACATGATCAAGGATGTTGGCTTATGTTGCACATACAAAGATGGGTGTGGAAGCATCTGCACACAGGCACACATAAGGGAACTGTGAAGTTGCTGATGTATTAGTACAAAGGCACACATGGCATACAGGGAGGCTTGTGGAATTACCATCATTTAGACACATGCTGCAGGCACACAATATGGGCCCAAAATCATGTGTAGGAAGCTGTCCTGTCAATGTACCAGCACGTAGGCACACGCTGCAATCACAGAAGGGTGATGTATCATACATGGCATCCATCATACAACTCTTGCGTGCTGTTCACTAGCATGGCACTAGCACTTGTTAGAGCAGGTTTTGGAAGGTGACCTTCAACGCATACTTTGGGAGGGTTGCTACCTGTTGCATATCATGGTGAGTAGGTGTCTGCTGGCTGGGTTGAATGGGGCCGCCGCTGAGGCTGTGACTCCTTGACACAGCCTCGTCAAAGCTGCGCTGAGGAGGGGGAGACCATACATTTTCCTTGTTTTTGACCTCTAGCTGCTCAGCTGCAGTTGAGCAGCACGACTAGGTTCAAGCCGTGTCTAAAATAAGACTGTGTGACACACACATTGCTATGTCACACACTGGAGTTACAATGCGGGCCAATTGCTGCAGGACGAGATGACAGTACAGTTCTTGCAATCGTGAATGCTGTGTCGCATGACCATTCCCGCATGCGCACGTTGTGAAAGTTGTATATGACGTGACTGATCCTACACTGCCAGTGACTGTCTTACTGTTGTAAATGGACTGTGATGCGCGCATGTAAGCTTGTTGGCAGATGTAACTATGATATGAACATGTTTCTTACACGGTTTCCATAATGACAGTTTGTAAGCAGCGGCACCTGAGTGGCTGGGGAAAGGCTCTGCACTAGTGAAGGCATCAGCTTTCTCTGCCCCTGCGTTGCAGCTTGTCTCTGCAGCCTGCGCACCATGTTTGCTGAAGTCACTGGCCATGCTGACAGCGTCCTCTTTGATCTCTGCAGCCTGCATACAATGGTAAATAAAACCACTGTACAGGCATTGGCATAGCATCGTGGCGTGCAACCCTACTTGCAGCTGGGTCAAGGCAGACAGGAGAGGGAAGAAATGGGCGCCTGTGGAGCCTAGCAGGGGCGGGCAGAAGGCAATGTGATCTTGGTTGAGCAGAATTTTTGTGTTACCCATCACAGAACCTAAAGTATTGTACACAAAGCCGGGTTGCGGAGATTGGTTTCTGCTCAGAGTTCAAGTTTTAGACTCAAAACGCTATATAAGCAGATGATTTGTGCAGAACTTGCATGGTTGCAAACTTGCCTTGCCATGTGGCGTTCTGAAGTGGGATCAGTCATGCATGTGACACCTGGCAGTTGCTTGGAATGCTCCGCAGGATTAGGGTTGCAGCAACACCGTCAGATGGCAACGGGCATGCTTGAGCCCTTCGGATGATACCTCTTGTAGTAAGTAGTGCAGTACTTGACATTGCTCACACACGGCATTGGCAGCGATTGTGCAGGTGCTGTTGGTGCAGTGCCAAGTGTTCAGTTCTATTGACGTTGCAGTGCATCAGGCAAGGAACATATAGTCACATCGACAGTGCACCAAGCAAGGGCTACAACATTTCATTCAGGCATACATGCTGCAAGCATGGCAGCATCNATAAAAGCAGTGTTGCACAATGTAGCTGTCAGTTCTGCTTGGTACTTGTCATGCTACATTGGTATATACAGGAATACAGGGCAGGGCAGGGCAGGGCAGGGCANCAATCTCAGGAGAGGTTTTGTTCAGATGTACAGCCTGCATGCCATGAGTAAACACATGATTCGCTATCAGCTGCGCTGACCCTGCAGCATGCTGCTACAGGAGTCAAGCANAGCTTCGGTGTAGGTAAAGTTCGTATGAAAAGAGACCGGCCCGAGGACACCGAAACCAGCCCAAATAAGCTCCAGAAGAGCGACAGCGGCCAAGGTACTGTGCCTGCCGCAAATGAGAACAGTGCATCAACTGCTCAGCCACGAAGCAAGGTCAGGAAGGGCACAGAATGCCCTTACTTAGACACTATAGCTCGGCAGGTGATGCTACTGCAGTGCACTGCACACACAAGTCATCAGCTGATTGCAGCTCTAAACTACTGTTACAAAGCATCCCCAAACCAGGCTGCACACCCGATTTCATCTCTTCACAATCAGGCACGTAGGTGTTATAGACATGATCTGTATTCTGTAGAGCCGTGGTGCCTGCAGCTCTCGACCAAGTCATGAAGTGTCCTTCATCTAGCATGCATGTGCAGCTAAATCACAGTTAGGCAGTTGGCATCTGTGAGCCACATCTTTTGCGCTGCAGAGTATGGGAGCAGTGTGGGCAAGAGGCAAGCACAGCTCGGCGTACCGGTCTATAGTGTCCCAGGAGTTTGAGCGGGCTCTGCAAGACTTGTCGTCTGAAGTCCTACAAGATGAGGCTCAGGTTGGCCCCAGTCCATCACAATCGCCTCACCTTATGCTACGATGCTGATATTGTGTCATGTTTTGTTGCCACATGCATGACAGTGCAGATACATTGGCAAAGTCGAATATGTGCCTTGCAGTTCCACTGTCAATGCGTGTTGGTGCATTGAGCAGCATGTTTAGCATTGGCATGTGCGCAGATCTGCAATGCTGACGCAGCACATGGCAACCTTTTGCAGAATGCTTGATCACATTGTCAGCTAATCACAGTCATGGTGCATGTGCACAGTGAGGCCACATAGCTGCATTTGTTGACACATCACATCTTGTTCAGAGTTTCAGCAGCGCCCCAAGGTAAAGAAACCCTCTCAGTAATCTGCAGCAAATACACTGTTACAGAATTCCTGGTCACACTGTCAGCCAGTCATATCCATGGTGCACATACACAACTAGGCTATTGTGTGCACTGCAGACGCCCATTGCCACTGAGCCCAGCAAGGATGTTGACACTGGCAAGAAGATTGAGGCATCATCAGACAAGCTTGACGTTGCAGAAAGTACCTCCATGGGTCCAAGCAAAACCCAGGTACACATCTCTGACCTTATTCTCTTTTTGTACTTCAAACACTTAATGATGATGTCTGACCTGTCTCGTCTCCCACTTCAACGACTTCAATGAAACGCCAGGTATCATGGGTGTGTGCTCATGTCTTACGCGCTCTACAGCAACTGCAGGGTACAATGGCTATGTCCCAAACCCTATGTCTTCTCTTGTCCTATGTAGTACACCAGAAAACATACATTTAACTTTTTTTCTTCCCATGTCCAGTCGTGTAACACATTTTCATCCGGACATGTCAGCCAATTCTGTACAGCCAAGTGTCTGGCCTCCTGCAAGCACACGTGACTGGAGTGCTTGTCAACAGCAACCTGGACCAGTCACTGCATGTGCTGTCAAGAGAAACACNGCATGCACGTCGCCACCAGCACCCCCGACAGAGATATGCCGATGATGTATAGCAGCTGGTTGAANCACCGTAGAAGCAGAATGGTCATCTGCTCTGCACGCAACCTGTGGTATTGCAGCTGAGTTTGAGCACAGCCTGCAGTGTTCTGTCTGGTGCTAACTCTCACCCTTCCTCACCTGTGCAGGCCAGCTTGTCTGGAGCTGTTGGCCGAGTGGACACAGAAACAGCTGACAGCCTCAGGCGCACTTCTTCCTCAGCTGGCTCAAACCCTGTCTCAGATCCAGGTCACAGCACCTCATCTGAGCAGCCTAGAATGGCTCCGACTATTGCTCATGCCACTGAAAGTGGTGCAAGTGGCTCAGTGGAGGCAGCTGATGAGTCACAAGCCATTCAAGACCGCACCAGTAGCCATACCCAGGCGTCAACCTCATACAACTCACATGACTGGCATGTGCCTCAGACTGTAGGCAGTTCAGAGAGCGGGCATGCAGATTGCCAGATCTGTGGCTCTACACAACACAAGCCAACTATGCAGATACCCTTCAGTGCAAACGCATGTGCCTTGTCTTCACAAGTCACCCCACTCACAGGCAGTCTCAGGTCGACGGGCGTCCACTCTTCTCCAGCCACCTCTCACATATCTTATGCCACAAGCAGCGGCGTCTCAGGTGGACCAGCAAGTTGCTCCGCA
Source organism: Trebouxia gelatinosa (assembly GCA_000818905.1). NCBI lineage: Eukaryota > Viridiplantae > Chlorophyta > Trebouxiophyceae > Trebouxiales > Trebouxiaceae > Trebouxia > Trebouxia gelatinosa. Next base: position 1,638,977 of record KN805362.1, read on the forward strand.
TTCAGCAGTTACAGTGGAAGCACCACCGCGTTTGCCAACAGCCCTGCAAGCTGCTGTCACATGCCCAGGGGCAGCAGGGCTTTGGGCAGCAGCCAAGGAACACAAAGGTGTAGAAGTAAAAGGGCTGTTAGGCGCAGCCCTGCCTCCAGGGGCTTTCAGCTCCATGCTGTGCAGGGCAATGCCACTACTGAGTCCGCAGTGACTGATACAACAGAAGATTCCAGAGCAGAAAGTAGTAACAGGTCTTCTTCATCTGACACACGGGATCGCTACGCCCTCTTAGCCGATCAGCTGGCTGTGACATCAAGCATCTCAGAAGACGAAGAGGACTTGTTCCCTGACAGCACCACAGCCAGCAGCAGAGACNGGGGAGGGCGAGCTTGTCTCAAGGGCTTGCATTATTCTGCTTGGTGCTCCAGGGTGACATCCGTACATTATCACTTTTCTCACAACAGCCAGTATGTCTTTGCACGCCTTAGTACCTTTCCAGCGGCATCCTTGCCAAGCTACAACACCATCATATGATATTCTGCAGCCGTTGTAAGATCCGGGTCATTTGCTGAAATTGTGTTGGTGTGTAGAGTAGCTGTGGTGATCTGGCTAAGTAGTCTGACCCATGCAGGTGGGGTTGAAGTATGCGCTGCCCCTTCTGTCCCCTGTGGATGATGCTGGTGTCTTCACCAGTGAGGCAGGACCCTTCAAAGGGCTTCAGGTAACCAATTCAAGCGCTCATTGCAACTTTACTACGGTCTTCACGACGAATGGGACTGTCAAGTGAGTAGCATTGTACTGCACGTCTGCCAGGCATGTACATGGAAAGACAACAAGACCTATTTATTTTGGATGGAAAAAGTGCGGGTTCATGACATGTTATGGGCATGTCAGGATATTTCAGGTACAAACCAATTGCAGCTACAAGCCTTTTTTGCGACGTACTGTACAGTGTCAAATGCTGAAACATTTTCTGTGATTCATAGTGCGCTCATTACAGCACATCATTCCTCGACTGCGACTACCAGGGTTGGTTTTGTGGGCAGTCTGTAGCCTCAATGCTGAACCAGTGCCCATGCATGTAACCGATCCCAAGAAGTATATGCATGAGAGGCTGTCAGAAGGTCATCATTTGAGACTGTGTTCGAAAGTGCTATGTTTTGCACCTGCACAACATTCTTTCAGCANTGTGGTGTGAATGACATGCAGCCATGCATGATGCTTTGCATACATTTGTATGCCAAGTTGTCAGGTCTCTTGTGCATTTGCAAAGCGCATGAACCTCTTCATTGTACTCTGATGCATGTTTGTTCATGCGTTGAGCAGCAGTATCTCGTTACCCTTTGGCACTGGGTGTATTGCTATAAGATGGTGTACCAATTTGCATCGTCTGCGTGTGACAAAAAAGTTGCATGCAGCCACAATAGGTGCAAAAACATGTCTTTGTCTGCATGCCAGTATAGCTTTCTGCTTCAGGCCAGCAACCTAGCTGCACACTCATGCAGACGTGCTGCTTATGCGAATGATGGACTGGCGCACAGGCCAAGTGCATGACATGCTGTGCTGCTGACCAGTGTGTTGGGATGCAGGCAGACAAGAATGCAGGCTTGGGCCGGGAAGCTGCCCTGCTGGAAGGCAAGTGCCAGCTCAAAGCAGCCCTCAGCTCTGCCCTGGAAAGCAAAGCAGAAATCGAGGGGGCTTTGCAGAGTGCCCTGCAGGATCAGCAGCGCCTCCAGGACCAGGTACTTGCTGCTGCTGTGGTCATTGAAATACTGTTTAGGCCTAACTCCCATAAAGACCAAGCTGAACAGCATATACACAGCACCACTTACTTCCCCTGACACAGTCAGCACAGTCAGCTTAGCTAGGTCTAATATAGGACCCGCAGGCAGTCTGCTGTGTAGACTGCTCATCTGTCAGGTTCCCTGTGCTTACTGTGGCAGAGTTCCCAGTCTAGGAGAGTCCCCACCTGTGAGCATGGTGATACAGCGTCATTTTCCTTGAGATTTGTTCAAGATTTAAATATTTGTATGTATACTGACTCTTATACTATCAGGGAATTTCTGGCCTAGAGCATGCTGGGCTGTATCCTGCCTCATGCTGCATTTAAACCCCTGATGTGACGCGTTGACAAAGATTGTGACCAGAGGAAAGTTGAGGTGACAGGTCTCGACTGAGGCTTCCATGTGGACAGACACATACATTGCACTACTGACCTCTGGCAGGCGCACAGACAATGCAGGATGTATACATAGAATTCACCGTGACACAGTAAGAAGTAAACACTTACACCTCAAACATCCCTTTTGCTCTTCCAGGAAAACTTTAAGGTACTGGCTGATATCTGCAAGATGCATAACACCTTCTGGGCACATTCTTTGAATCATGCCAAACCATTCAGTNGCACTTTGCACGTTGCGTATAATAGTGCAGCTGTATGGCAGGCTTATGGGTCTGGATGACAGCACATTCATGTCACTGGGAACCCAGTGCAGCAACTTGCAGCACCTCTGTGTGGGTCTGGAAGGCGAGCAGGAGTCTATCTACAGTCAGGAGGACTACTACTGCAATTTCTTGACAGATCAGGGCCTCATCAGCCTTGTTCGCAACTGTCCAAAGCTCAAGTGAGCCTCTCATCACTACACCATTGTGCTGCATGACAAGTCAGCTTGGCATTCACTGCAAAATACTTGGCATGAGTCCTCGAGGATGGATACCCCACATAGCACGGCCCTGTACTGGTGTTAGATTACACAAAAGTGCACATGCTGTTTGATGGATGACAAGACCAACGTGCACTCATTCCTCCCTTTGGCCATTGTACATGTACGCAACTCAAAAGGCCTCTTGTGCTTCCAGTTTTTCTGCTTGTCTTCAATTTTCCCTTGCTCTGTTTGCATGTGACATAGTGCGCGCAGAGTTTAGGCCTTTACATCAACCCTTTGCTTTGCTCTGATGAGGCCAGAGCCTGTTTCCCACCTTCCCTTCGTCACCCCTTCTCCCTCTGGGTCATGTCAGCTACTGCAATGACGCAGCTGCACTCAGCACTGTGACACATAAGGTGAGTAACATGTTCACAATGCAGATCACTGGAGCTGATGAGGTGTGGCAAGGTGACGGGGGAGGGCATCTCGGTTGTGGCCTTCTCGTGTGCTGACTTGACCACCTTCAAGCTACACAACTGCCCTGAGGTACGTCATCTGCCCTGAGGTATGTCGACTGCCCCAAGGTATGTTCACTGCCAACATATCTGTAGGCTGCGCACATGCCTTGAACTACACTCATATTATGAACAGTGTAAGTACACAACAAGTTAGCATGGTGTAAACAACCCTTTTAGCTAACCAGTCAGGTCCACTTTATGACAGAAACAAAAGTTTGCAGAGCGACGTCTCAGGGTTGTAAGCAGCAGTGCACCTGTCAATTGAAGCTACAGTATGCATCTCTATTTGACAGCTGCAATCTGCATCCTCTGGTGCNGCTTAGGCAGGTTGTTGAGGGAGGCAACATTGTATGTTGGCCAGGGTTTGAGTCTTTGATGCACTATATCTTGTACAACCAGGTACCAGCCGTCAGGTCTGTATGTGCCAGTGCTGTGCAATATCATGCGCAGAGCATGATACTATGCATTGCATAAACAACCACCAATCTGTAATCCAGTGTTGCCCTGACATGGGTTTGCACATGCAGTTAGGGTGGCAGCATGATGAGGAGGGCAGCGTCATCATGCCTGAGCCACTGTTCACCTCTCGAGTAAGTGATCTTTGACGACCAGGCGTGCGATTGTCGTTGTGTGTTTAGACCACTACTGCATCTCCACTGCAACTACTGGCTGCTGTCGCTGCAGGTCCCTGTTGCACGTGCAGTACTTTGATGCTGATGCTGCATTGTTTGGTGTACAGGCAGACAGAGAACAGCTTACTCAGCTTATGTTTGAGGAGTTCAACATGACGGGCTTCTTTCTGTGTGATCAGCCAATTCTGTCACTGTACGCTGTTGGCAAAATCACAGGAACTGTAGTGGACGTTGGACATGCCAAGACAGGCAAGGTGTTTCTGCTGCTGAGCATGTTTCACAATAACATGCAGATGTGTACGCCTTGGTCCATGCAGTGTCTGTACAAACTGCAACTGCATGCTTGCAACCTTTCACCTGTGTTGAAAGGAATGCAACATCTGTCTGCCGCCTGGACCAGTGAGTTGTTGTCATGTGTCAGCCAGGCACATCAATACAAACGTTATGTTGTACTTCTACGTGCCTATCTCACCTCTTGTAGATGCACCTCAACTTGATGCCTCTGAACTGCAGATATTGCAGCAGTAGCAGAGGGGCAAGTGTCGTACCATTGCAGCAAGCGCTTGAGCTATGGCGGCAGGGATGTAGACAGGTATCTGCAAGGGCTGCTGGACAAGCAGGGCACAAAGTGCAGCTCTGCATTTGCCTTGCAGAAGCTCAAGGAAGCCTGCATCAGGCTCCCAAATCCTGACATGAATGCTGCTGAGGTACAGTCCCCTGTTGAAAGCCCAAACCTCTAGCATTGGCATTACTTGTTGACCATGTTTGCTGTCATTGTGTCTGCAGTACCATATGTCATGGACTGGCCATGCACAGACTGCNCATGACGTGTGTACAGCTTCAAAGTTGCTCAGGTGTACGGCGGTCTAGAATTGTTAAGCACAACCCTCTCAGGGTCAGCCATCTGCCTGATGCAAACATTGCAGGCTGCTGCCAAAGAGTCAGGACAGTCAGACAGAGAGTCGGGTTGTATGTTGCGACATGTTGTCTCTGGTGCAAGTCTGGACGTCCGGACCTCATATTTAGAATGACACATCCAGCTTACGTGATGCTTTATTGATACTGGTAGGCTAATCCACAGTTTGATCAAACGTTGCTTGCGATCTGCTGTTCATATATGGCACATGCATGTCCAAGCGTGTAAATTATTAAATTAGTATGATCTGGCAGGATGACAAAATGCGCAGCTTGCTGGTTGAGTTTGCCTTGGCTGCGGCAACAGCCANCGGATGTGCTGCTGCTTATGTGACATACTACATTGGCTGTGTCCAGTGTGCTTGCTGATGGCTTTCTTTGAACTCCCGCATGAAATCAACTAGCTGGTGGATGCCATCAATAGGCATTGAATTGTAGATGGATGCCCGCATTCCACCAACTGATCTATGGCCCTTCAACTGCACCTGCAGCAATACATGAGCAGCGTGTCAAGCCATTGTCTGTCTCCTCAACACACGCCAAAGTAGGTTAGCACAGGATCAAGCCTTGACTCGTCGTGTGACAGCCTGTCACAGCTGTCTGCTGTGTTGGCTACACATTTGATATGTCTGAGCAACCACATGTCACTGCATCTTTGCAGACAGCACAAACTGCTTGATGGTATGCAGTACCAAAACTACAACAGCAAAATGACAGTGTGCAGAGGCACTTAGCAGTATGCAAAACCGACAGACTTGACACAAGGTAAAAGAGAGAGGCTCACCAAGCCAGCAGCAGCTGCCTCTTTGATGAACACCGCTTCAAGCTCTTGGCTCACAGGAATGGTGAATGGCACATTCATGTTGGAGCGGTTTGCAGGTGCGATTGGGTTGCTGTAGAAGCCATCTGACCCATCAATGGCATCGTACAGAATCTTGGCCTTTTCTTCATTCTGCTTTTGCATAGCTTCAATGCCACCGTTGCGCAGCATGTGGCTGAAGACCAGACCACACATGTAGATTGCCCAGCAGGGAGGGGTGTTGTACATGGACCCCTCCATTACTTTGTAGTCCAGGGTTGCAGGTGTCTCTTTCCTGTACACCACGCTGATGGTGTTGATACTGCTGATGAAGCTGACAAGTGGGCTGCCAGTTGCAGACACGCATCTGTCAGGGAGTGGTTTGCAAGCATGGCAGCACTTGATGACGGAGTGCCAAAGAATCTGTTGCTTGCAGAAGCCGGTCCTCAAGCAAGTCAGCAAGTAGACGCCCAGCACTAGCTTGCTGAGCAGTAAAATATTGCTGCTACTGCTATTACTGACACGACCATGACAGTGACAGGCATACTATACTAAGGCAGTGCCGAGTGCGACCACTTTCCAGTACGCAGGTCCATGCTTACACACCTTGCATGGCCCACAAGGTCATCCCGAATGATGTAGACAGTGACACCGGATGGACCAATGTTTTTCTGTGCACCAGCATAGATCAGGCCGAATTTGGAGACATCAACCGCCTTTGAGCAGAAGTTGGAGGACATGTCTGCCACCAGCAGTTTGTCTCCAACCTCAGGGGCAGACTTGAACTCAACTCCCTATACGAGCACATGTTGAGTCTGTGGTACAGGACATGTGCCTAGTTGGCTGTTGCCTGTATGTACATATAGCAAGCTCTTGCGTCATGCTCAGATCCAGCTGCAAATTAGCATCAAGATGCCTGCTGTGCTTTTTGTATGTGCACTGTGCTTGGCAGTGCTGGTGTGTGTGCTCTGTCACGCTGTGCTTGCAGCCTTCAGCACCTTGAGTGCAGGCTATGGCACTTCAAGATAGCTTTGTTGCAGAGCATCCGCAGTGATGCTGACCTGGATAGTCTCGTTGTCACAGTAGTGGACATATGTTGCATTCTCGCTGAGATTCCATGCCTGCCTGTCTGGCACGCTTTTGTTGTCGCCCTTGGCAACAATGTTGACATTGGCATACTTCTTGCCCTCCTCTGCAGACTTCTTGCTCCACGAGCCTGTCACTATCTGATCTATTGTATCACCAGCTTTCGACAAGTTGAGAGGAACATTAGCAAAGGCTGTTGATGCTCCGCCTTGCAGGAAGAGGACCTGACACACCACACAAGCAATTTCCAGAGATGAAGAAGAAAGAAGAAGTGCAGTGCTTGCTGCAGCAAGCAGACTCTTGATGCTNATACCCTGCATTGACACCCAATGAGTGCTGTACAGCACCAGACAGCATCACAGCTCATTATATACATCAGATAGGTCTTGCAATGCAAAGCTACAGCAATGTCAATACACAGTGGGTCAATTGCCGGGTGACCACTGGCGTGGCAGGTCAAATGGAGTTGGCAGGCAACAGGATGGGAGGTGTGGACTAATTATGCATGCTATACAACAGGTAAGTACGCAGCTAAGCACTGGACATGTCAAAGTGGTGTGCAAGCTGGTAGGGCTTGCCTGGACAGCTGGTAGCAAGGCAGGAGGTGGGAGGGCAGGCCAGCACTGAGCTGGTCAGGTTGCCATCTGATGCACTACTGGCTGTGGCTCCAAGCTCACACTGAACAGCTGCATGTCAGCAGCATGAACATCTAAGCATTGGCAATGAGGGCAGGTCTTGTAGTGTCTGCTGGGTGCAGCAAGCATGACTGTGCATTGAGCTAGCATGCAAATCATGGTGCTTGCAACTGTACCTTCAGCATAATACAGATGTATAGAATGTCAAATGTTGGCCAAGCAGCAATGTACATGAGCAGAGCAAGCGCACACTGCTTAANATGCAGCATGTGTGCATCAGGTTGCACCATGGCCTCTGCAGCCTGAGTTTGCATCCACAGTCTGGACACAAAACAGTGTTGAGTTGAAACAATTGTGCCAGCGTATGTTCTAACATAGGAAGGCTGTTGTGCCAGTATCAGGCCAGCAGGGCCAGATTGATTCACAAGCGAAACAGCTGATGAGCAGTGTCAACCAGGCGGTGCCTTGATTTGCTGACAGTACTGACCAAGGTCCCTGCCCAACTTGTTTTATTCTCATCCGATTTTGCAGCTCCCTGTGTATATTGAAGGTCATCTGTGTTGCAGGAGCCCTTCTGGCAGTGGGCATGACCAACTGCAGTGTGCAAGACGAGTGTGACCCGGCTTATGCGCTGTTGTGTGAGTCTGTAAACCATGATGACCCCAATGTCAGGATAGGAGCCATCATGGGCTTGGGCCTAGCTTACTGCGGCACACAAAAGACAGAAGTGCAGGTTTGGCAGCAGGCTATTTGCATTGCTGAGCCCTTCTGCGTGTGGGGCACTGCCATTACCTCATGTTGATGATGTTGCGCCCAGCAGCTGTGACTGCTTGTCATGGTGCGTTGGGCAATACAAAGCCCACAAAGACATGGAAGCCATGGTTGTCAAGCCCAACAATTACAGCGATGCCTGTGTAACCACACTCAGTCATGGCAGTCTATGAGCTGTAGATGCTGCTTCCTGTGCTCATGGTCATCACAGAGCAAAACTCTTGCATTGTGCTGATGCCTGGCATACTTGGCACCTACAAGTGCTTTTTTCTGTGTTGGTCAACCTCAGCATGGGGGCATTAGCATGACAATATTCATCTTGACTGTACTGACTGTGAGGCACGTCAGGAGCAACTGCTCTGTGACACTGTAACCTGTTTGGCGCAGGAGCTGCTTGTACCACTAGTGACAGACACGGATGTCAAGATTGACGTAGCTGGCTTTGCTGCCCTCAGTCTAGGTCTGGTTTTCACCAGCACCTGCAATGGGGAGGCCATCGACGCCATTCTACAAGCCCTCATGCTTCGGGGCGAGCTGGAGCTCAGCAGTCCCTTTGCCAAATTCCTGGCTCTTGGACTAGGCTTGCTTTTCTTGGGACGTCAGGAAGCTGTCGAGGCCACTGTTGAGGTAAACATGCACAGAGAGCAGTGTGTTTGGTCAGGGGAACCTCACAATGTCTTTGTTCCATAAATACAGTAGAACCAGGTCCGTCCCTTATTGTTGCCTTTGTCNCTTCAGCATAACAATCACAAGTGCACTCTGGTCTTTTCCTGTATGCACAGCCTTCAGTACAAAGGCTTGCGGCATGTCACTGAGCTCTTCCAGAAATGGTTGTACATGCAGCATATATTGTCGTCGACACAGTTTGGCGATGTAATACGTCCTCTTGTGCTGCAGGCCTTTGTCAACCCTTCTGCAAACTCTGTTGGGGGCTGGTAAGTAAGGAAAGTTTTCCAACCAAGGAGGGCCCAACCTTGTAAAATGCTTGTGCAACAGCAATAATTTCAGGCTGAGCATTGCGAGCCTACATACATCTGGCTTGCCCTTGTTTGCCTGATCTGGACTGCTCCGCACGCTATGATTCACTACACAAGATGCAAAGCAGCCTTTTCTGCAACTGTGGAAAGGCCATCAAGTTGGTGCAGTCTTGGCCGCATACCAGACAATGTGGTACATCGAAGTGTCATTTTCATGGCCTGGACAGGCACACAGACTCTGAGAGGTCTGCAGTCATCACACAGTCTGGTTACCAGGATGCTACTTGTCAATACGCTGTGAGTTTGTCAGCCTTATTGTCTCTAACACCTTGCCTGTACCAGCTGTTGATAACGCATGACCTGTAATCAAATTGTCGGTCTAGCTCCACATGGTGTATGTTGACTTCCTGGACAGCTCCTAGATGAAAAGGGTTGAGTCAATATGTCGCAGCTATCTGCAGCTCCAGGAACTCCGCATTCTCCAACAGTCGACCTCAAGTCTAACAGTCCAGCTACGGTTAGAACGCATGCACTTGGTTGGCTTGTGGCACATCGAAGTCAGGCGTGCTCCATGCTCCCACACCAAACAGCTGGCTGCCCTTCCTAATCTTATGTGTCGTTGAACGGCTGAGAGTCTTATCTGCCTCGCGACAATCCACATGACAGATGTGGTCTCAACTTCCTCTGCAGAGCAGCTTCCGTGCCCTGTATCACACTTACTGCTCGTCATAGTTGCTGTTGCACCAGTACTGATCAGCGTCCCAGCCAACTTGAACATCATTTTAACAGCAGCCATTACCGTATGGGTGGGCTCCAAGAGATCTGTCAAGAATACTCCACCAGAAGAGAGCATGACGCGCTCAGTAAGTAACATTCCAATTGACCTGCTCTGTACTACTGAAAGTCCTCCTAAGCTCGTTACCAGAACCCTCAGGTACAAAGGACACTGTTATTTTGGTGTCTGCAGGATGCACTCAAGTTCCCACTGGTCGGCAGTGCTGTCCTGTTTGGTCTGTTTCTGGTGTTCAAGATCCTGCCAAAGCATTTGGTCAACCTAGTACTGGCAGGCTACTTTGCACTGCTTGGCGTCCTTGCTCTTACTGCTACTGCACTGCCGTTTCTTGAATCCATCTGCTCAGAGCGTGTGAAGAAGATGAGCTGGACAGCGCCAAAGCTGAAGCTCCCACAATGGTTGTCTAAGGCAAGCAGCTTTCACAATTTGTTTGCATCTGACACATTTGTAAAGGCCACAAAGGTAGATGAAGCAGCACCTCATTTTGAGCAGCATCATGTTTCTGCCACAAGCGAGAGCAAGGCAGCTCCATGTAACAGCACCGTGACTAATTTTCCAGTTGTGTATGCCGCCTTGCTACGTACAGCATGTCAAACTCAATGGCAGCTTGCCTTGCATTTTTTTGAACACTTTGTACTGTCAGTGAAAGAGGTTTCTGATCTATGGTTCTGCCAATCCACATGCCATTCACCACAGAGCAGTTCTCACGTCAGTTCTTTGTTACTGTAGGAGCCTTTGGATCTTTCTGTGACTGTGCCAGAGATGGGGGGCGCAGCTATCAGCTTGCTCTTCTGCATATGGTATGTACACTTCTTTGCTGCTGCGCACTGTGCTGCACATGTGGCACCATTTTGAGCAGCGCTGACATTGTGAGCACTATGCTGCAGATGTGGCATGATTTTGCATCAGTGAATGCTTTGAAGTGCATGCTAGTCCAGACTGACAACCTGGCATTGGGGGTTTGGACCAAGCAGCAGCTCTATTGGTGGCTATTTAAGCAGTGACATGTTTGTAGCGATCTCTGATAGGCACAAATGCATTCAGATTGCAGCGATTTGGCCTGTTGACTTCCCCATCTTGTGATGCATCGATAATGCACGTGGCACTGCTGCAGTCTGTTGGTACATTTGGTGTAACACACACTTGTTCAATCCATTGGATGCATTATACATGCATGCCTGTGCAGAAGAAGCTGTCCAGCAGGTGTACTCAGCCACGCCCTAAACAGGGTCAGGTCAAATCCTCAAGGGCTGTGCCCAGCCGCCCTTCCTCAAAGGGCCCTTCCGCTAGGACTGTACCTGGTAGAGCAGAACTCAGTGCAGACAGCCCTGAGTTTCTCAGCTCTGCTGAGTATCGTCAAGCAGGTGAGGAACTCACCTCACCCTTGAATGCTGTAAGCAAGGCTTCAACCTCCGATGTTAACTATTTCAATTTGTACCAACATTGCCCCACACGTCATGTTTCAACATGCAAACAGGGTCATTTCTGTGCAAGATGCTGACTCTCAGCCTGCATACAGTGCAACCTCTTCCAANCTGCAAACAACCTCTAATCTACAACGCAACTGACAGGCCAAAAAGAGGTGTCTTGCACGCAATGCAAACAGCCACACAAGCAGAACCTATACACATGTACATTGACTGCACATGCAAGGGAAGTACAATATCAATCCTGACAAAGACATTGCAGCATAGCATGTAGAACTGCCTGCTGAGTGGACCTGCAGGATTCATGGTGCCAGCAATGAGCTGGTAAAACCTACTGCAACAGGTCAACCTCCTGCCTCACAATGGCGTATGCATAACAGCTTCCAGGTCACAATTAGCTCATCAACTCCATGTTGCGTTGCCCTCCAAATCAGCGGCAAATGTTTGCACTCACATCAGCTAGGATTCTAAGGCCTTCTGGCCGGTGCCTGCCACTGCGAAGACCCTTCAGTTTGGCTTGAGGAAAGGGACTTGGTCCANGCTTCCTCATGCTGCTGCTGCAGTCTGCTGATGCGAGCTGGATGCGGCTGCTCAGCTGCAAACACGCCACTGCCTTGTGCAGCAGCAGGCTGATGCAGATGTTGGTGTCCTGCTGAGCCTTGAAGTTTTGCCCCAGTGCCCTTGAAGGGCTCAAACGCTGGCTTGGCATCTCTGCCTGCACCTCTACCTTCCCTGCCACGGCCTCTGCCCCGTCCCCTGCCCCTACCCCGCTTCATGCCCCCCACTGTCTGAACTTGTGTCATAAGCGCTTGCTGTTTTGCTACCGCTGGTGTGAAAACCTAGGACAGGCTGTTGAACATGGGCAAGTCTAGCCACGTCGGCAACTTCTCTGACTATAGGTGCCAGTGGCAGCGGGACAGCGATGACGAGATCAGATATGTCAAGTACAGCTGAACCGTCCAGCGACACAAGTAGCTCAGTGGTGCAGGCTATGCATGTCGAAATCTCTTGATTTTCCAGCGTGTGCGCAGAACCTTGCAAGACGCAACAAATTCACTGTATTATGGGGGCGGCAACAGGCTGTGCTGCGTAGAAATAAGAGTACTATGAGCGTGACACCACTTTGGGACCATAGCACAGCATGGCGTTTCAAAATAGCGTTGTTCCCCTTCACGTGCAGACGGCGTATAGCGCATTCAAGCGGTTCGGGTATGTTGCAACGGTGCGCATCATGCCCAGTCTATGATACAACGTTGCCGAAGGGCAATCTCGCTGAGTCCTCTGAACTCGGTGTCGGCTGTGAGACCGGGCTCTGCAGGACTGATCACTACAACCATGACAACTACAACAAGCTCAACCGTCGGGAATGGTAGCAACGGCAGCGCACTTGCAGACAACGATGCCAAGCGAGCCAAAACCGCTCAGTCTCCCGGCAAGCAGGTAAAAACAAGAGTTGGTGTGAGGTAGTGCTATCCATGGTCTACACCCCTTTCCTCAGTAGCAATACGATACACAGGACTTCCTGAGAGTGTTTGACACCCTGAAGACCGAGCTTGTCAACGATCCACTGATAGCCGGTCAGCCAGACTTTGCACAGAAATGGCTGCAAAGGGTAAGATATGCACAATTCTGCTGTTGAAGCGTGCCGCTGTGTAGTTGATACTAGAAGTCTGCAAATGCAGATGCTGGAATTCAATGTGCCAGGGGGGAAATTGAACAGAGGCATGGCTGTGCTTGATGTTTTGAAAGCATTGCAAGGAACAGAGGTTAGCTTGCACAGTGCTAAGCTGTAGCATCAGGTGTTACAGCCTGTTGATAGCCTGACTTACCCTGCAGAATGTTGGAGATGACAAAGCTTTCAAGGCCAACGTATTGGGATGGTGCATAGAGCTGGTGAGCACATGCATCGCATGCTCATGTGTTATGTGCCTATGCTGCCGTATGGGTATGTCGTGCTGGTGATACCTCAATCATCAGGGCTTCAAGGTCAGACAATAGAGCGGCAATTAGTACACAGCAAAACAGAGAATGATAAATACACCACATTTAGCACTTGTTGCCACATCTTAATCCCTTAGTGTGACACCCTGTGTGAAAACATGCCATCATATGTACTCACACATTGATATCATCCAGTGGCCACTTGCACTGTGCAGTTGCAAGCCTTCTTCTTGGTATCTGATGACCTGATGGACAACTCTGTGACCAGACGAGGGCAGCCATGCTGGTACAGGATGCCTGAGGTGTGCACCTGCGGACCTCCTGCTCATGCATTTTTGTCAGCAATCAGAATTGAATGTCAGCACAACTGCTGCAACTACTGCATGAGGACAACCCCCAAATCCATGAACAGCAGCATAAGTTCAATGCATGGGTTGCATACAGACACCTTGGAGCTTCTGAATCTTGAAGCTGATCCTGCATAGCATGACACTGGGTACAGCAGGCTGTTTTGTGTCCAGTGTGCAATGTTATTGTGAGCTCAGCGACGACAGGTGTGTCTATCATATGTGTGTGGCACGTCGCTGCATATACTGTACCATCCGCATCAAAGCAAGAGATATACCGTTGCAGCAGAAGTCAAGTTGCAGCATGTCTTCAGACGGACATGGTGTGCAGGTTGGGACCATTGCAATCAACGATGGTATCATCTTGGAGTCATGTATATACCGAGTGTTGAGGAGCCACTTCAAGTCCACAGCTTACTACACAGACTTGCTTGACTTGTTTCATGAGGTGGGGTGCCTTGTCCATAGTGAACCATTCCTGAGCGGCTCTGAACTACCAAACGTTTGCTGGATGTCTTGAGTTCACAGCGGGGTTGGTCATATGCTTCATTCGTGGCTGACAGCAACTATCCTGAGTGCAGACAACCCATCAAACAGCACATGGGCAGCTACTGGACCTCACAACATCCCCACCAGGCTCACAAGACCTTTCCAAGTTCACAATCAGCAACTACATGCGCATTGTGACCTTCAAAACTGCTTACTATTCGTTCTACCTGCCCGTGGCGTGTGGAATGCTATTGTCAGGAATTACAAAGGCTGAAGCCTTCCAGACAGCTAAAGACATCCTCCTTGTCATGGGACAATACTTTCAGGTGAAGTATCTCCCTCTCCAGTTGCTGTCCCTCCCCTTGTTTTTCACTCGAAATCTGCACATGGCCAGACATGGTTTACGATACATTGCCGCCCAACAGAGGTGACTGGCTTCAGTTATGCTGTGTTGTGATGTCCGGAGGAAATCGTGCATCCCAAGTGATTGTGACTTTTCTGTGACCCCCCGCGACCTGTCAAAATCTGTGCTGTGTTCCCTATATAGATGCTATGCCATCTGCTGCTCTTCAGCTTGNGACACCCACAGCCTGCTTATCAGCGTCCTGCTCCACACAATAGAACACAGGGCATGCAGCAACCTCAGCCCAGCACACAGCCTGCAGTCCCTGCATTGCCAATTGCAGGAAACAGACCAAAGACAAAGGCATTGGACATCATCGATCCTAACACCCACACCAAGGTCGAGATCAGTCCTCGAAGTGAGTTTCTGATCAAGTTGTTTCTGATCAAGCAGCACTGTTGCCCATGTGGAAAGGTTTCAGTGCAAGCTTGCAAGTGCGTGCATTCTTGCTACTTTGCGTGACTCACTGCCAACCAAACGTTTGTCATACGCTGCTGACTGTGCGACAGGCACTGAGGTTGCCAATAGTGACCAAGGCTCAAGCAAAGCAACCCCCACTCCGTCCCCTATTAAGAGCCAGGGACTCAGGTCTGGTGAGCTCAAGTCAGGTGAACTCAAGTCAGGCGAGCTCAATCTTGTTGAGCCCAAGCAGTCTGATCTTGGCAAGCCTACCAGTGCAGTCCCTGTCACTGTAGTTGCAGAGCCTGCTGCAACTTCACAGCCAGAAGAGACAGCTGTTGCGCTGCAAATTGATGGCAGCAAGGCAGCTGCAGATGCACAGCCAAACAACGTAGCTGCACAGGCTGCCAGTGACACCAGCTCAATCCGTTCAGATAACAGTCAGCAGGCCAGGAATGAACCACCACAGAGTGCAGCAGACAGGCCAGCCTCCACCACACAGCAGCGGCAACAGGTTCAACATAGACCAACCCCAACATCCTCAACTAGATCTGGTCAGCAAGGCAGTGCGCAGCAGCAGCAGGCCAGTCAGNATGTCTTTGTTCATGAAAGCACTCATGCAACAGGGCAAGTGACTGCCTTCACGCCAACAACTGCAGAGATAGTATCTGCATCAGCAAAGCTTGTTGGGAACATGTTGTTATGCACACTGGTCCTGCAAGCATGAGTTGGATGTGAGGAAGCTTGGGCCTTCGTTATCAGCGTGATGAGTCCAAAGAGGGGAGCGTAATAGGAACTGCTGGGCTGCAGTGCCTTGCCTCGCCGGCTTGGCTTTCCAATCTGCATCAATGTGTACCAGCTGTGCNTTCGCAGGTTTCGCTTTTCGCTGGTGAAACCACACCTGGGTTCAAGGTGCCTCGCAAGGGTTTTTGGTCAGCTAGAAAGCTGTTGTTGCATTGTGATGGACATGTTGCAGCTGTTTGGCATAAATGTTCTTCTGTGGTGCATCAGGCTGTGAGGATTGCAAAGCAAATAGGACTACAAAGGGCACACCACACAGACTCAGCTTGCAGCAACTCTGCTCAATGCTTGGCATCTGGCAGGCTGCAGATTCCCATCTTCATGGTGTCAAGTGTGACTGGCAGCGGCCTGCACCTTCTTCATGCCTTCCTGCATGCTTTGCCACCCCCTCAGCAGATGTCACAGGCCTCCTTCACCCAACCCCAGCAAGATGGGGCTTGCAGCAGCAGCAGCACTGCAAGCAGCAGCGATGGAAGCATCATGGACGGCGTGCTAGTCCCAGATAATGAGCCCACTGCAGACAATGTCAAGCTTGTGCAAAGCAAAAATGGCTGTTTTGCACACAGCCAGGCCACACACTTCCAAGTGGAGCACACATATGAGGTGAAAGGCGTGGGCTGCGTCGTGTCTGGGACTGTAGTCTCTGGCACAGTTGCTTTGGGGCAGACTCTACAGCTGGGACCACAGGGACAAGGCGGATTCACCGCTGTAGAGGTCACCTGCATTCAGCGCTCGCAGGTGATCACCCACCCCGCACGCTTTCTGGCTGCACTGCAATTTCTGCAGCATTGTGTGCCATACCCCTCTGACCCATGTGAGCAGTGATGTGGACACACTGTACGGATGGTTGCTACCATGAGAGTGCTACCATTGGCAACTCTCATTCACTGTTCAACCTGAAATGCGTTGCAGGTGCCAGTGCGCCATGTGGGAGCGGGGCAGCATGCCACTGTAGCCCTTCAGCCAAGCCCTGCCCCGTCCAATCAGCTGTCACCTGTCTCTGATGGCCTTNTGTGTCAACAGCACCTGGCACAAGCCTGGAATGACAACCTGATGCTTGTTCAGCAGGGGGTTGCTACTGCTCAGGTTGGTCCTATCTGCTGAAGCCTGACACCCACACACAGTCCAAATCATCTGCAGCTCATTTCACTGTGCACAGTGCCGTCTTGCTCCATGCAGTAAATATGACACTCTAGCATGTCCTGGCAACTTCAGGTAGGCATTGCCATTGTATACATACATTGCCATTTTACACAGACATTGCCGTTGCAGAACCCTTGATCACCTGCCTCTATGTACATCATCAGTGTGATGACTGGACAGATACAGCATGGCAGCAAAATAGCATGGCACAGATACAGCATGGGACAGACTAAGTATGGGCTAGCACCAGCATGACTGAACACTGCATCTTCTGGGCAGGGTCTGGCTGCAGAGCAGGCGTCTGCAGGGCGGCTTGCAATGTGGGCAACAGCTGTAGCGGCTGCTGATCGCCATCACAGCAGCAGCCAGGTGCAGCAGGCAGTCATTGGAGCATGCAGTAGCATTCGGCAGCCCTGGCTTGGCTTGACAGATGCCCTAGAGCAATCGTTTTCAGAAGCACCTGTTGACCGGGTAGACTCTATAGACACACACCATGTGCAGTCAGAAAGGGAACACTGCACTGCAATCATGCAAGAATTTCATGACAGACTGAACTGTTGGCAGATGTGATTGGCAGGCATGACTTACGCTGGCTTCGCTGACCACACTTGTTCCTAGACATGCTGGGCTGCAGTCTGTGTTACTCATGTGACTCATCTACAGCCAGCATGGCATACCATNTGGCAATCCCCATGAACAAGTCTCAAGCTACAGATGCCATGAACCGCCTGCAGCATGGCATGTTGCAGCCCACCTCATCAGCAGAGAACAGAACGCTGCAGAGTAAGTGACGTGCATGGTTGACAATATGTTTATCACTGATGGGCCTGCAACATTGGTGCTATGCTGTTGATGTTACTGCTTCCTCATTTGCTGATGTGCTGACATGGGGTCATCAGCACGATATATGTGTGCAGGACTGCATATGTGGTCTACACTCTGCATCAAGAGTAGTGTCCCGCCATGGGCTGCTATACACAGATGACTGTGCAAATGTTGGCTTGTTTGCTGCATGTGCACCACACATTTGGCAAATTGTATGTGTTTGTTGCATGACACATGTACCAACTTGTGCTGTATCATGCAGGTCCTGCTGCTTCAGACTCTTCTTCCTCTGCTGAGCCAGTGTCTGACAACAGCCAGACAGTCTCAGCCAGGGCTCAGCAGCTTCTGGGTGCTGGCCTAGCCCCTTGCCCCAATCTGTCAACCATCTCCACCCAGACAGCAGGGCATCTCCCGGCACAGCCCTTCAAGCATTCCCCAACTTATTTGGCAACTCAGCATGTCACTCCAGCGCCAACTCTGGTGCACAGCGCCAGCTTGGCGCCCTTCACCACGTACGGAGGCTTTCCCGGGAGTTTTTCGCATGCCACTTCCCTTCCACAGGCAACGACCTATGTTGTAGTCAGCGGGAACAGCCCAAAAAGGGCGGCAAGCCCATCAGACAAGTATGTCGCTGCTCTGGTGCAAGATGCTCAGGGAAACAGTCAGCGTGTCACAGTGCCAGCCTCGGCAATCTCAACGGGAGGTCCCAGCTATGTGTTGCCCGCCACCACAGCCATTCCTGCCAACCCCATGACATCGTTCATTGGGCCTCAATGCGGATTTGGCACAGCCCCACAGCACAGCTTCCTGCCAAGCAACCCCTTTGCACAGCCTGTGGCAGGCATGGGGTCTATGTTTGGCATGCCCGGGGTGTGGCCATCAATGGCACTCAATCTGCCTGCACCATTTGGCATGACCCAGCCTGCCCTAAATGCAGTGCAGCTTCAAGCCCCGCTGCTGCCCAGCTTACATGTAGTGCAAGACNAGGTCAGGCAACCATTGTGCCTGTTGAACACAAATCTGGGACAAATGCAATTAGCCCTGTTGCATGTTGTACAGTACTTTGCCAGCAACATGCCGCATTATGCTGACTGCGCACACTGATGACGCGACACGTTTTCGGTTGTGAACGTCACAGCCCTTTGTCTGTTGGACACCTCGTCACATCTCTGTGCCATGTGCAAGCACGGTGCTCCCGGTCCATCACAAACAGCTCAGCCATAGCACCACATCTGTACTCTCAGCAGTGAGCACATGTTGCTCTAACAACGCAGGCCATGGAGGGTGTAACAGTGGCCCACTACAGTCGTCAGCAGTCTCTGACAGTTGACAGAATAGTAGACAGCCTTGCATTGGAGGCAGCCACTTCCTATGGTGGCACACGTAAGCCAGCAGCAGCACAAGCGCTCAGAAAGCAGCTGCGCAAGGCCGCTCAACAGCTGCCAACCCTAGCAGTGGCGAGTGGCACCTTCTTAGCTCCTCTGCCTGATGCGCCAATGCCTGCTGCTGGAGCTGCGGTGACTGAGCAGATAGCTGATGACAAAGCACCATCAGGCATCACAGACACTTCCTTACTCCCTCTACCTGATCTGCCAACCCCGGTCTCTGGCACAGCCGCAGCTGCTTCTGATGAAGGTCCAGAAGTTGACGTCAGGCCCTCTACACAGGCTCAGGTACATGTATTCACGTTTTGCATGAGCCACGGCCAATGAATAAATAAAAAAGCTAAGTCTGTGACCAAGTGCTGAAACCAGCTCTGCTGTCGGGGGACCATTGCTGTAATGTGTGCTTGGAGTTGCAGGAGACTCAGCATCACATCTGCTGCAAACATGTAANCTGTTGCAGCAGCTGCCCCTCCAGCTCAGAGGGAGGCTCCAGTACCTAGCAGGTCACCCTTTGCTCCTAGCAAGACTCTTTCCCAGACCAATGGCATGCCAGACAGTAAGACAAATGGTCACCAGCTTCAACTCAACAGCCAACCTCAGCCTGCTGAGCAGGCGCATTTTCACACCCTGGAGTCAGTTGTAAGCTTCTTTGAGAAGCAGGATCCAGATGGCTTCTTCCGTATACCTGTCACGGAACAAGTTGCTCCAAACTACTTCAGCGTCATCAAGCACCCTATGTGCTTCCAGAAGATGCGGGAGAAGCTGCATGGCAAGGACTACAGAACCTTCTCAGCCTTCACTGAGGACTTTGAGCTGGTCTGCACCAATGCAATGAAGTACAACCAGAAACGGAGCAGGGTCCACAGATCAGCTGTAAANGTATGGCTTAAATATTGTGCTGCAATAGGGCACGTGCAGTGTGGCATGTCATTTCCAGACAGCACACTGACCTGACGTCCAACAGTGGAGTCACTGCGTACCTTGAGCTGATGATTTCCTCCTGTAAGGTCCATGAGACTCTGCTGATTGCCAGCTGCACCTTTGGCTTGCACAGGTTCCTTCTGCAAGGGATGCACTCCAAAAAAGATTTCTACAGTGTTGATTGCAGGTGCAAACCATGCTCAAATACACCAAGGACCTTGTTGCAGGTAACCTTATAATATTGAAGTATAACAAGATGCTGATGCTGACAACAGGGTTGCNTCTCACAGAGTCTCACATGCAGATGATGCATGCAGGTATGGCACTCGGCACTGGTAGCGCTCTTGCACACAGGGCTGTGGACTCAGTGCTAGGCAGCAGACACCCTGAGCCAGCACAGGCACAACAGGCAGCAGAGCAGATTGCAAGAGAGCCAGACACGCCATGCAACAGGCAGGCGAAGACCTTTGCAGATTGCATGTCAGATAACAATGGTGACTTGGAATCGTGCCGATACTACTTTGACAACCTTCAGACATGCCGCCAGCAACTGAACTAGCCTGTGATCTGCTAGGCCTGTCTGTTTGGACATGCAATATGAAACTTCAACAATGTACCGTGTATCTTTGGCCCATGTATTGATGTTGGCCTTATCTGAAAGTATTATAAAACAGGCGACCCTATGGGTGAGCTTTGCCAGTGATTCCTGCTTTGGAGTAGCTGTGACAGCTGCCAACATGGTGTCAGTGTCAATTGTGTGCCAATGTTTCCAAAATTACATGGTCACAGACTCATGCTAGTCAGGCATCACCTCAGCCNAAGCAATGGTGGCATTAAAGCGTACGACGCAGTCTGATCTACAAGAAGCTGAACAAACCATCCAGTATCAGAAGGAAAAGCATGAGGTTGGTGCCAACTGCTGTGACCTGTTAGCATAATGCCTGCAAAAGCCCTAGTGAATCATCAAGAATCCTCTTGCAGCAATCAAGTCAATTTTCCAGCACCACCCTGTCTGCACCTTCAGCTGCACATGCAACATGGCTGCAAACATGAGCATGCTTGTCTGTCAGTGTATTTGGATTGCTTGACTGATCTGCAGTATGACATCAAGAATCGGAAGACCTTCCTCAAGCGATGTCGCTACGACACCATTGAGCCTGACATGCTGTACATTGGTGCTGTTGTCACAGTCTACAGCAGGCAGCTCCACGTCATGGACTATGCAGATGACTTCACACGCAAAGCTCTTAGTAACAGACAAGAAAGGTGATTCTGCTAGCCTAATAGCCTGGAGGTTATGCACTGACTCACCATGCTGGTTCTTGTAAGCCACAATGCATGCCTGCTGTAAGCTACAGCACGTGTGGTCCTTGCCACATGACATCAGCATGGAGCTTGGCCGAAAGTTGCACAACGCAGCACAACAGAGCACAGCATGGCAAAGCNATTGCAGGCACAGCAAGAGTTCAGTATGTGCATGGCTGTGGACTCAGGCTTGACACTGGCGCAGAGCCCTGACAAATTCCAATTTCCGTGATCCTGGATTAGATCACAGACAAGCCCACCATTTTGCCACCAAGGGACCTGTCTCTGACCCACTTGCCCCCTTTGTTGCCTCCTCGCCCCCAAGACCGCACCCATGCCGACAGTGCTCTGCCAAAAAGCAGCCACACCAAAGCAGCAGCTGCAGCAAGAAGCGCCNTAGTGAAGCAAATTGTGTAATGATAGCTTGGATGCAAGTTTGTGTGCAAACCAGCCTGTAACTCAACGCCGGGCAAACTGGCTGTTCTCAGGTCATTGTTCATTGGCAAAGCCATTGCCAGCGAGATCTTGCGATGTAAGGCTGTATGTTGTGCGACCGCAAGCGAGCCGCAATCAAGGCAGTCCGCCTGTCCCTCCGTCCTGCAGCCAAGCTTTTGATCACTCACTGATCCGCTTCTTTGTAGCCGCGTTCAGAAGCTCTGAAAGTTGTGCAACCAGCTTTTACTTTTGTTTCTACCCCGCGTGCAGCAGCGTGAACCCTTGAGTCTAACCTGTCAGGTAATGAGCAGAAACAGCAGGCTGATGGTCCACATGCATTCGTGGCTTTTGCTGAGTCTCCTTTTGCTGCTGTAGACAGACAAGACCCCATCATCAGCCTCACCAGCCAGCTGTATGGCAACAAAAAACACTGCAGCTTGGCTTTCACGCAAAAAGGTAGGCGTCAGTACACACAAGCTTGTCTTTGCAGCCAACAGCCAGCGTACGTAAAGTCGCTGACCTGATCTGTGTTGCACACAAACGTCACTCTCTGCTCAACGACAGTGCAATAATAGGTCAGAAAGTACATAAGAGGCAGCACTCAATGGAGCCACAGCACCATGACTGCAACAGAGGCAAGCTGACACACAGGAGGCAGAGCAGTCATCTGCAGATGTCAGTAATTGCACATACACTCAACAGCAGACTTACAACAAAACTGCCAGTTGCCGTGCTCCCAGTATAGACAGTTATAGCATGTCAACTGAGACACACCAGGTGTTGTTGACAAAGGCTGTTGCCTGCTCTCAACAAGGCCTCCACAGCCACTTGCATGTTCNTGATTGATATGCACCAGGTACTGTACATTGAAACATGCGTGATAAACACAAGGTGAACCTCTGACATGGCAGACTGCTTGGTACTGCTTCCTTGGACGAGCAAAATCAACGGGAGGTCGGTCTCTAGAAAAAGATCCCCAAAGGAAAGATTGATCCCCAGGGAGGAAAAAAGAGAAAAGTCTATACCGGTAGGCGTGGGTTATGGGATAAACCCNTCAATGTCCAGACAAGTGTTCATGTACACAAGGATGAAAGCAAAGTAAGAGCAGCAATGCTGTATATGCAGGGGCTGGCAGTGGCAGAGCATTAGCAAATCTGACTTTGGCACAGGTCCGACAGACCCTGCTTGTGTCACAGGAGTCACGACACTGCCACACAAAACTTGTGCGACCAACTTTCAATAGCAATGCTTTATACACAGGAGCTGGCAGTGGCAGGGCAGAACANCGAGTCGTGTAGCTTGCCTGCAAAAGACCACTCCAGGAGCCTGGCAACTGTCCTGTCAGCTGATTCGAATTCGACAGCACTGACATCTACTGCAGGCAAAGGGGATCAACACGTTATGTTCACCAGTAATTGATAGCATCAGACAGAACTCATGCAAGCGTAAAGCTGTACTGCACAGTGCACCATCTTGCTGCCAAGTGCTCAGCTTGGTGATTCACAATATTTCTTGTCATGACATTGTATGAAGATACCTGGTAATGTGTGTCACAGGCGCCGACTAATCATTGGTGCATTCCAGAACTGCTCGCACTGGGTGTTAAATTGCCCTGTTATAATACTTTAATATAAAATACTTTAATAAAAAATACTATTGTTATGAATTAAAGCTGACAGCATTTCAGTAAAGTGAATGTATCTCAACTGCATATGCGCAGTTGCACAGCATGTTGCGCAAGAGCAGCGTGGACTAGCAATGCCATATACACAGCGGCTACAAACTGCAGGCAAGACAACTGTACTGTCCGGAGAGACTGTGAGTGTGTGCAGAACCCCTGTGATGGTAGATGCTGATGATGTGACAACATATGATGTGGGTGTGGTTATTTGGGGCTCAGGGAACAGTGTTTACCTCCTGCGTTCATGGCAGAATGAGGAGCGGTCTGTAACATTGTGGGCAATGAGTGTAATGTCTGCTTGACTACACACAATGGACCTTGCACTGCAGCATTCATGTTGTCAAAGGATGCAACTCATGCTGGAGGTGTGTAAGCTTGTATGTACCGCAGCCCCCTGCTTGGATGCGAGATTGATCAAGCAATGCTATCAAAGCGGGATGTACAAATTTGGCCCGTTACTGACAGCGCCTGCTCAATGCCTCATGGACAAGCAGTAAACGGCTGCTGGCACGTTGGAGAGCGAAATGCTCAGCAGATCCGGAAGCAGACACCAATTATGATAAGCAAGCACCTGCTGCTTGCCAAGCACCTGTTTTTTGCAGGTATAAGAGCGACATGCTGTGCAACTGGAAGAAGATTGCTCTATGACATTTGGGACTGTGACGTGCTGTGCAGGGCTAGAGGAACAAACATGCTGTGACAAGCAAGCACCTGTTGCTTGCATGTGGAAGGGTGAAATGCTGTGCAGGGCTGGAGGAAGAAGACAGGGTGGCAGGGGACAAGCGGGAGGCTGATGGTGCAGTGGTGCATGATGGCATGGAGGGGCTGGACACCACAGCTGCCCGCCTGCGCTTTGGCAAGGATCTGCGCCTCCTGGAGGTACACCTCCGCTGCTCTGCTGCATGCAGCATCCCGTCTGCTTGTATGCAGCCTGCCTGCACCAGTTCAGCTGTGACTTATATGGAAACGAGAGAATGACCATGATATAATTTGATCAAGTTGTCTTAGATCAGATGAACGTTTATTTGATGATACAATCAACGTCTTGTACTGACAGCTCATCTCAGCACACACAAACATCAGTGGCAGCAGCCTGTGTGTGTGTGTTTGAAGGGGAAAACTGGCCCTGCTATCAGCATGTTGCTACAAAGACGCTTGGCAATGTAATGTTTTCAGTCCTGTGACATCATTCAGAGCCGGTGTTCCAAGTGTGCCAAGCTGTGCTGTGGTAAGGACCTGTGTTGTATGGCGATACACCTCAGTCAGGCTCAGATACTGTAGCTGCCAATCTTAAGTCATCATACATTCAGGGCAGCTGGTGCAGGCAGGACCTCTGCCTACTTTAGGTTACTTCTTGTCAACCTGTTGAGTGACAGTATCACTGCGGTTAGTGACCTTTGGCAGCTGAAATTGCTGCAGCAAGTTGTGTGCTTTTACATGCAAGAGAGGCAGACAACATATGTGTTAGCTGCAAGCAGTGATGCCGAGTGTTAGGCATGCATGTGTCACTGNGTAAACAAAGTGTAAATTCAGCAGAACCGCAGGCAGCGGTGGCTCAACCATCGCAGGTACCTGTTGGAGCACCTGAACAGAATTTAGTGCTCGGCAGACTACATGCAGGTAAGGCTGCCATAAGTACTGCCTGCAGATGTATAGGCTGCTTATTACACCTGCTGTGCTGGCAAGACATGCATCAGTGTGTCTTTGAAGTTCAGTGCTGGGAGTTCAGTTGTCTTCTGCTGCTGATGATGATGATGTTGATGATTTGTGTCTGGTAGCACTGCAATGCTTCCATTGATGAGAAGCTGTTGCTGACAGAAGCTGTTGTTGTCAGGCANTGATTTGAATAGATTGCCCTAGCAGCTTACTTCAGCAAACTTGCCCAATCCTTGTGCGCTGTGCAATCGCAATGCACCTAACATCAGCTGAAGAGTGATGCTTGCATCGCTTTCTGGAACAGATACAACCAACAAACCAAGCACAAACAGCAGATGTCACATTTGCAGCTACACGACATCTCCACACAGCTGTGCATCTCCGTTGAGTTGGGGCTTCAGCACACGCACATACCAAACATGGTAGGCAGCAGCATAAGCAGACTTACATTGCAGGCATATTGTGCCGGTGTGACAATGGTCACAATGGAGGCATAGCTCTCGAGGGTCACAGTCTCTGAGTCATTTCTGGTGTCCACTCGTACGGTCAGATTACTCACTCCAGGAGCCCCAGGTTGCAGTGCTGGACCAAGCAATGTGGCCAATGACTCACCATCTTCAAAGTCAGATAGCTCCTGCAGCATTGTCAGCAAGTTCTTGCGTGCTACACACACCAACATGTACATACATACATACATAACAGTGACACAAGGACAGCGTTTCATGCTTGCATGCACCTACATGGGCCGTTAGCTTGAAAGCATGATGGCCCCAAGTCCCTGATGTAATGCTCCTGGTAGTCAGTCGCCGACAGCAGCCTTGCTAGCTGGAACAGCAATTTGCCTAGGCTGGGCAACAGGTGCCAGCGCATCAGGTGCAGCTTAAAGTCCTACAGCACAGCAACATTACAATTGGCTGTCTGACCTTGGCAAGCCAATAGTTATGTGCCCCTGGTGCCCCAATGAGCATATGCTCTTGGTAGACAGAAGCAATTTGATTAGCTGGTGTGCGGCATGTCAGGCCAGGCAGCAGATGCTGTGCATCATTTGTAGCTTGAAGTATTGCAGCACAGCAGCAGAGACGTCCTCTGTAGGGTGCAGGTTTGCTGGCGCAAAGCTCTTGAACTGAGAAATTGACCTTGCTAGATGCCTGTGCGTCAGGTGTCGCTGAGATGTTGCAGCAAAGCAGCCATGCACAAGTGGCANTAACCATTGTCATGGGCTTGCTGTTGAATCGCATGCCAGATTTGACCAACTTCTTGCTGTCAAGCACGTCCAACCCCGGCAGGTGTTTCAGGACAGTATCAGGGTAAGCAGGGCCCTCAGCAATGGGGCAGCCTCTCAAGTTGAGCTGGTGCAGAGATGGAAGGCCCGCGACCACCTGCATGGGATAGCAGTATCTGTCAGTTGACAAGTCCAACTGACGGTTTGATTTTGTCACTGTGATCTGTCGCAGGTGCATGAATGGCATGGCTGCCTGAGTGTTTGCTTTCTGTCGCACGCCAGTGTTGCCATGCATGCCTTGCCAACATATACGCCTGTGCTATCTGCATGCCATCACAAGCTGCTGCTGCTTGAAACTGTGGTTACAAGTCACACTGAGAGCATCATAACACGATAGCCAACAAAAGGCAAGCATGCAACATGGCAAAGTCACAGTGCCTCCAGCACCGCAAATCCCAGCAGCATACATCTGCACAGGCTGACGCAATCACGCCTGTTGAGGCGCTTTGCGCTGACAGGACAGAGCTTATGACAGCCAAGAAAGCATTGCGAAGGCAAGCAGTGACATGTAGATTGATGATCAGTGCAAGTATGCCTGTCGTCAGTGTGTGCATGTCACAGCTTGCCAGCACAGATAAGGTACGATGCACATCATGCCATGGCACAAACACTGTCAGGTACTCGTGCAGGCTCTCTACACCATTGATGAGCATGTATCCCCAGAAGTCAACACCTACGAGTAGATCTCTTGGACTTAGCCATGCTCAGTTGGTGACTTACCCTGTGCAATTGAGGGCTTGAGCATGTTATGACGCTTTGAAAGTCACAGCAAATGTGTTACCAGCACAGTCATCATCAATGCAAGTGCAACGGGATGTACCTCAATGTTTGAGTAGTCACTGATAGGGTTGCTGCCAACTTCGACAATCTTCAGCCTGGCATTCCTGGCCAAGTCCTGAGGCAGCTCTGTCAACTGATTATGGCTCAACCTCAGCTCAGCAAGGCTGCTTGCTTCACACAAAGCTGTTCCAAGCTATACAGGAGCAGCTGCAGAGCAAGCCTTCTTTGCTGGGGTCCTGTGCTCATAGTGCCAGACTGGACAGTGCTGACATAGCAACAACAAGGTGCACTCAGCAGCATGGTCAGCAGCACGGTCAGCCNGGTACGGAAATGCAATACAAAATTGGCACATACAGCAGCAGTGTTTCATGTGGAGCGCACAATCTATGATATACAAAGCACGTTCCTAGGTCAGACTTCTGGTCAGCATTGTGCAGTCAGCAGGGCCAATAGGCAACTCACACAGTGCCACTTTGAGCGGCAAACAGAACAGCTTGCACCACAGATGACCTCATGCTCNAGCGTACGCAAGCGTCAACACGAGTACTTTGTCAAGCTTGGGACGGCAAGTTTGCGATACCTGTATATGGTACAGCACATTGCGACAAAACAGATATGCTGAGTGTGTATGGTCTGCCCGTCAAGCCGGTGGTTGCATTTCGAAAACCGTGTCGTTTGGATCGTCGAGTAGCTTTGCCTCGACGACAGCTGTCGACTGCAGCTGCAGAGCGTCCAGATCGTAAAGCTGAGGACGCGCGTAGAGCAAGGTCAAGGAAAGGCAAATCCGTAGAAAACAAAAAGCGACGACGGGGCCGACCAGCTTGGACCAGAAGCCCCGATGATACGCCCTTGAGGTGCCGGTCCACNTAAAGCAGTCCCGAGGTGATGCCCCGCCAAGCATTGAACTTTTGCTGCCCCATGCAGCTTGCCTTGATGANGCAGTAGCCAAGTAGCTTACTACCACACTGATGTTCAGGAACTCCAAGATCCAGGGAGGACCCATTCGTGAAGTAAAGCTGTGCATGCTGAAGATGTAAGGACTGTTGCAGGTCTACATTTCTACATGTCATGGTGGAGGGATTTGCATCACAATTGAAGGCGCTCACTGGCATCTGCAACCCTTGTTTGTTGATACTTGTTCAGATCAAGAACAGCAGCATGCATGCACAGATGTGTGATGTGTTGCAGACTAGATCTCTTCTACAGTCGCCTGCAACCAGAGAGCACTATCAGGCAGCGATCATTCAGCAGCTGCAGTGCTGTCAGCGATGAGGCATAGTCGCTCATGTGAAAAGTGAGCCACCCGTGCAGCTAATCCTTTGTTCTAATTTTTCCGGTCACATATGAAGCAGTATGTGCAATGCATGCAAAAGTGCATACTTGCCCATGCACACTTCCCATGGACACCTATGANAAGTGAGCGCAAATGCCTGCCATGCAGTCACAGTTCAAATATAATGGTAAGACGTCGACCCACAGACGAGACCAATAAGCGTTCAGGCAGGTGCTGACCTGAAGCTTGCGCCTGTTGTCAGTAGCTAGGGCGATTGCATTGCACGCCCTGATGCGCTGAATGATGGTCTGAAGCTGACTGGCATCCCTGCCGTGCACCAGCTTGGAGTAGGCTTGGTAGNGATACCAGCCCCCCTGAAATGCGGTATCCGCTTTCAAAGTCGCCATCAAGCTTTCAAGGAAGACCTACGAATGCACAGCTGTGGATCACATGCAGGACCACACCATGCTAGGCCCATGCGGCATGCGGGCTCAACAAGCAATGTGTACTCGGCCCTCACCTCCAGCTCGCCATAGCGCACTTGTGAGATGACCTTCTGAGTGATGGCACCCTTGTCATCAACAGTGATGACTCGCATGTCACTTGGGGATACTGGTGTCACAAGCTTGCCGCCAGAGGGCCTCAGCAGGCTCAGCAGGTGTATTGACACAAGCGTGTTCACAATGGCGTGCCCCCTCGTGAGTAGCTGCAGCCAGCAAGGCACGCATGCTGCAGCTTCCCTGCATGCTTTGCTGTGTGCGACCAGAGTAGTATACGTCGCATTCGTCATGCGCATGTGATTTCAACTGTGACAATCTCAAGGCTTGTCTTTTGAGAGGGGTCATTTTGTATATCACTGCATCATATCACTGTTTCCTACTGTTTCCTCCCCTACCTACTGCATCAACGCAGATGTTTACTACCCTGTACACAACTTNGGCTTGATGCTGCGAGGTATCCGTGCTCTGGAACGCAATGTCACAATATTAATAGCCGGTCGCGGCCAAGAAAACAAGCAAAGAGTGAAAACCTGTGTGGTAGATAAGTTCCTTACCTGATCATTGCAGCTTCTCAAGCATAATAAGCATGTCATCACGTATTTGTGCTTCCGCAATATGCATGCTATAATTCGCTGGACTGATACAATTTATCCCTAGCTATGCATTACAATGTGTTAGCTGTCAGCATATGACCTGAATGCTGATGCAGAGAGCAGCATGCCATTGGATTGACACAAAGCTTAGGCAATGTCACAGCCTCAAGCAGCCAAGTTCTGCAAGAACAGCACTGCTGTGCACTGCTGCCAGACCAGTGCAAGCACTCAATGCTCACGTGGGCTGCTGAGGCATGCAATGTAGCGCCCTTGCTTGTCTGTAAGACGTTGTGCTGGCTAGCTTTTGACGTTATCTTTTGCCTATTGGCTTTTGTCACACACAAAGAACTGCACTGAAAGAGGCGCAGGATGCAATGCTGTTACCGCATGCTCAATCAGCTTGTGGACACAGCCTGCAGAAGCTGGTACTTGCCAGTGTCTGCCCCTGTGTAGGCATGCCAGCATGCAAGCAAGCTTGCCATGTTGTCACTTTGAGTCACACTTCATGAAGAAAGACCCAGCACTGCAACTTGCCACTGGACTGCTGTGCTTTCATTCCTGTACGTTGCCACCACATACACAACTTGACAGCAGCTGCATGCATTGTATATTTGCCATGAGTTGTGCAACTCGATACAGTTTGTGGCAAGTACCGATACTGGCAGGCTCTTTGTTGAGGTCAAAACTGCTGTGTGCTGCTGCCACAAAAATTTTAGCACTCGCTGTTCACGGGAATTGGTCTGCTCAGAACGATATGGTCCTATTCTGAACGCAGCAGCGTCAGCACGGGCTGCTGGCTAAGTACAGGACCAAGGTTGCACCGCACACCTCAACGCAGATAGTCTTGTACGACGCAGCAGAGGCGCCGTTGTAAGTGCTTCGACGGCAGCTGTGAATGTCCCGCACGCAGTGACACAAATGACTGTCTCAAGCTTGCGGCTGATCGACGCTTCGCGTACAGCGCTGTCGCACTCCGTGCCAAGACGGAATGGCAGTCGGAGTTGCTTGTTGCAGCAGGCAGGCAATGTTTCCCTGCGGCCTCGTGGAGTGGCCGTTCATCGGTAGAGACGCACACGGAGATTGACTGCAGACGAGGCCGGCGCATCGGGTTGCGAGGTACTACATGCCACGGCTGCTTGTGCACTTCTGTGTCAGGCAAACTTTCAGTGCTCGCGGCTTGTCACTGCTGAAGTCAGCAAAAGTGGCGCCGTCAAGGGGCTCACGGACCTTTCCTGGTCATCAAGCGACTGATGCAAGCGATGAGCGACCGAGAGTGGTTGTACTGGCTGGACCCACNCTAGACTTGCCAAGCCAGTCATCTATAACTTGCAGCCTGTGTCCAGAGCCGGCAGGGACCTTGATAGCACAATTTTCGCCAGGCTGCCAGTTGGCCAGGTTGCCGTCACTCTGTCTGACAATGTACTTGTACTCAAGCTGCTGCCTATGATACACAAAGGCCAATCAGTTTTGGGGTTAAGTGACCAGCACTAGTGAAAAGACATGGCAGAACATGCTCAGTGTATAGGAGGTGTGGTCTCTATACCCTGCAGGCAGCTGTACTTCAGCTCCCCATACATCCCCTTCGTTCCATTTCAGCTGCAGACTGTTAGCTGGTGCCCATTCTCCAAGCCATTCTCCTTCACCAGTTAGACACAAGCATTGCCCATACTCGAGCCTCTGCAAAATGCAATCCCGGTTTAGCGTGCAGCTCTGCAATAGTAGTGCTGGTCCGCAGGGACATACCTTTGGAATAGTGAAAAGGACATTGTTGATGACCTTGCCATCGTCCCTGGCCGCGTTTGCTGCTTCGGCGCGAACAAGCACTCGCGGGGGCACCCTCGGTCTGAGAGCTGGCAACTTTGCAGTGACTGCGACCGGGCTTGCGTCCAATACAGCTGCTCGGAAAGTCCCCTGCATGACTTGCAATGCACGACCTTAAGCGGTCATGCGGTTCATGAGCTGTGAACTAACGGANACATACGCACAGCGCAGCAGCTTCTTGAGGAGGTTGGGCGTTGTGGCCAAGCTGATCTAGGTGAGCACAAACATGCACTGTTGGTTTGTCGTACGGAAGCAGTTTTAGTCGGTGCATGGCTCATACTCACTCAGATCTGGGTGAGCACAAATCTACATCGTGGGTATGCTATACAGAAGCACATGCAATTACTGATTCTGACTACAAACCTGGGTAAGATTGATGAGACTGGGGACCAGGCTGAGGTCCCCCATACCCAGCAGGGGGCTGACTCTGCCCTGGCTGCTGGTGCAGGGGCGCCTGGTAAGCGTCTTGATGATACTCAGGCCCTGCCTGATGTACAGCAGGGGGGTAGCTGGCATTGTACCCCTCAGGACGCCTTAGGGTAACAGGTGCTGGTGCTTGACCTGCAAACCCATACTCCACATCAGTAGCACCATCAACACATGCAGAACCACTGTGTGATGGGTGCAGTCCCAACATACGGTTCAAATGTTGCTCACAGCTACCTCACTGTCACCAGTACATCTGCATGCCAGATTTGTAAGATTTGAACATTGAAGTGTGCAAGATGATGGGGACTGATGGCGGACCCATTGTATGTAGGCACATGCATGACGAAGCAGGCCATCACCAGTCTCAGCTTTGAAGGGAGTTGCAAAATTGTGTCAAGCAATGCTGAATTCATGTGAGCAAGGTACCTGAGGGGGGTTGAGAGGCCCACGTGGGGGCACCTGGCTGCTGATGCACACCTGCTTGCTCGCCGNTCACATGCACTAGTGTCAGTACATAACAATGGACCAAACCCTGGTGTTGTGCATGTGCAGACCCCTACTTTTCTGGGTTGAGTCAGCCTGGCAGGGAGCCCAGCGCACAGCCTGTCAGCAAGCTCTCTTTTGAGTTTGAGCGCCGCAAGCTCACGACTGATGAGGTCAGCCCCTTTCTCATGACTCACTTATGTTGCTGAGGCCTGCAGATGCATGGTCAAGCTTCTGACAGAACATGACTTGCTCAATCACAGTTTTGCAAGCAGGACAGGCCAACAATGGATGGCTTGCATCCAGCCACTCCATATAGTGCTGCATTCAGGAAGCACCTTGCTGGATGAGCACATCCTCCACTTGCTCAGTGTAAGAGTGCTGTTCATGCACAGAGGTGTGTATATGTGCGAGTCACCAACTACTTGAAGGTGGAAGCATATTGTGGTGTTGCAGTATCTGCGGTGGGTCATGGGCACTGCCTCGACAAGTCATGCGCAATGTGTTGCAGCCTGTCACCTGTGCAGATGTACAAGAGTCACTTCAGCAGTACATGCATGCAGTGACAGGGCCATGTGATCGTGAGACTCAGGCAGTCATTAGACTTGTCCCGACAACAGACTAGGCAGGACGCAGACAATGCAGGCATACTATCTCGATGTCATGCAGACTTAGCAGCGTGTGCTGACATGTTTGCAAGTACTCCGTATACAAGTCCATGCGGTCCTTTCATGAAATTGGTACTGCAGCAGGTAGTGCTGACCACAGACTGTGTCATCACAGGTGCGGGAACTCATATACAGAGAGTTGCTAGAGTATCACCCTCACATGCTGGCAGACTACCTCTCAGGCAACCAGCGGCAACCCAGCTTCATGTACCCCAGTGCAGTGGACAATTTCAAGCGCCAATTTGCACATTTGGAGGGGGCTGCAGGTGGTGGGTATGGGGCCCCTGGCATGGGNTAGAGCTTACTTTGGAGGATGCCAAGGTGCCGTAGGGCAGCTTGTTGAGTGGCTGCACTGCAATCTGTGTGGCACCTACATCATCCAGATCGCGCCTGGCATCTATGCGCAGGTCAGACCCAATGGACAGCCAAATGTGCTTGTGCCGCCCTGCTCTCCAGTTCTCCAGTATGAGCCCTGTACACCAGCATGCAGTCTACACAATAGGCTCATNAGGTCAACCACATGGTTACCGGGGGTGAAACGACTTGATTTGGCACCTCAAATCACGAGTCAAATCACACCGGATGTAAGGTGACTACGCTGAGCACACAAGGCATTATAGCATTGCGAAAGCAATTGAGCGCTGCACAAACAACGCACNAGGCAGCATCTTTATGTGGGCGCACAAATGTCCCACAATCTCAAAGTGCATATATGCTGTTGTGTCATGTATGTGAGAAGAGGAAGTTTGCCTGCAGCAGTGTAGGAAAGCCAATGCAGGCACTTGCATGTTTGACAATCCGTGCAATGGCTGTATGATGCATACTGTGTGACACTTGATGTAGAGATATATAGCTGCTGTGACTGTATTCCTGTAGGCTTGTATGTAAGACAACAGCAGTAGCCGTTTTCCGCAAGTGTCCCTGCTGCAGTTCAAGACTTTGTGTGCAAACAGCTTGCAGCGATATTTACTCATGTGCTACCAACTGCTACGGCTGAGGGGGATAGGCACATCCTAGTCCATTTCAACACAACAGGAGCACGTCTCAAACAAGTCAGCCAGAACACTCTGCATATAACAAAATTGCTACCATGACAACAAATGTTGCAACACAGTAAGATGTGCCAGCATTGTTTAGCAAGTCGCACATTGAATCATGCAGCCAGACAGGTATTACCTGTGTGTAGCGATTGACATAGTGCGCTGCAAAAGGTCCTGATTGGGTAAACTGGTAGACAAGCTTCCATTTCGCTCCATGGCCCAGCTCAATGTGCATGCACCTTTCGCATGTGAATCCTGCCCCGAGCGCACCATAGTACACAACAGCAAGGTCCCAATTGGAAGACTCTGGGCTCTCGAGCCACCTAACAGGGGAATGTGCAGCATGTAAGAAGTGATCAGCTTGCAGTGGTTGGTGAAGCCAGGCATTCTGGCGGACCTGAGGTGTTCGGAGGTGTCACCAACGATAGTGATCACAAGATTGTGTCTGTGCGTGTCGCCTGCGTTTGGCAGGACGTCTCAAGTGTTGCTGCAGGCACTCGATTGTGNCACCTTGATCTCGTTGGCACGTTTCGTGTTAGCCGTAGACGTCTGAATTTCCATTCTGCCTGCAAAGACAGCGCAGCTGTNTTACCTGCACCACATGAAGCATTGTGCTGTACATCGCCTGGTGTGAGCACAAGACAGCATAATTAGACACTGACTCAGATCTGATTTGTGTCAAATAGGTCATGCAGGAGGCAAGATCAGCCTATGTGGCCTGTTTGCATGCTTCTCTGGGTACTGTCCAGCAGACACAATACAAAGCAAGTGCCTTGTGACAATGCCGCACTTTGCTGCAACCAGCAGGACACAAAAGCAATGCCATTGAGACACTGGTGCCCATGTACAGATCATGCTGATGGAACTCAACAACGGCAGCTCATGCAAATGGCCTCATTATGCAAAAGCACATGAACTGCCCTATCAGGCATGCTGCAGAGTGCTTGCTCAAACATGACTGCAAGCTGTATGACCAGCAGATGAGCCCAACAGCTGCTACAGCTGTTTACATCAAGAAAAAGCACCCTCCAACAATGCATACTTTTTGTGCTGCAAGATGCATCGCACAGCATGAGAGTGCTCATGGCAGCCGGCATGCATTGCAACAGGCAGTTGATGCTGGTTGTCTCACAGGCAAAGCACAAATTCCTGTGATCCTAACGAGATGGGGAAGAAGACTGACCGGCAGAGCTGCAGCGCCTGAGCCTGTGCCAAATNCCCTGCATCTGATGCCCCTGCATGACCGAGAAGTAGCCTGCCGCCTGCAAAGCCGCGCGCATGGCAATGTCATTCTCAAGCCTCAGAAGCCTGGCTACTACGCTTGTTGCACCAAACAGCGCGCCATGTGTACGATGTCTCTCACTCACTAGACTTCAGCTTGTGAAATGGCCAAGTGTCGCCTGGCTCAACTGTGCCCTTCTTTGGCAGATGCTCCTTCCCTCTTCTGCCAAGGACATTCACATATATGTTGTTGGGTCAACTCTTTCTTGTATCTGAGATGATACATCGCAAGTGTGGCATTGGGTGGAAGTAAAATGACAAAGTACAGATGAAGCAACATGTAAAAGATGTGCCGCATAGCTACGCAAACAACTCAAGAAAGCTTGCAACTCTGACAACATTGCTTACAGTGACACCCACCTGAAGCTCAAGAGGCAGACTGATACATTGTCTCGTCTCACATGCCTGTCCAACATTTGAGCTGCGTGAAGCACATGTGAGACATTGACATCAACAGCAAACTTGCCGTACCATGAGTGGCCATGACGGCCCTGAGAAGCCCTGCTGAGCAAAGCATTGTTTGGCAGCTTCCCAGTCAGACTTTTATTCGTCCAGCAATGGGTACTTGGCAGAACCCAGATTTGCTTGTGGGTATTGCCCAGAGTGCCAGGGGGACCTGGAACAGGGGGGCCAAATAGAGTCAGGACCTCCAGCATGTCAATTGCATTCCAACGANCCAATGTATGTCTGTGTGTGTGGGTCTGTGTGTATCGCAGCAACATCTCATCATGTTGACCATCACTCAGTCTTTCATGCAGCACAACTAATACAACCTGTGCTGCTTCACCCTCAAGTCTGCAACTTCTTTAGCTCTTGGTGGCCACCAGATCCTTCTTCCTGAAAGGATGCGTGTTGCTGCTGTCGGCAGGCTCAAGCAGCGAAGACGAGGATCTGCTGGATCAGGAGTTGATGAAGGGATGGGAAGCCTCTCCCAACGCCAGTGGTGCTCCCTTGCACTCAAGCAGTGATGACGAGAGCCTCTTGGATGAGGAGTTGATGAAGGGGTTGGAGGACTCACCCAATGCCAGGAGTGACCCTTCCCCACCAGCCCGTCTCTCTGAACCCAGCCCGGCCAAGTCCCCATCCTACCCCCAGCCAAAGCGGGTGCCCTCAAGCAGCAGTCTGCAGTCCAGCAGCAGCGCCATTGCGCAGCTGAGCAGGCTTGTGCCTTATGAGGACTCTGACTGTGAGTCTGACTCAGAGGCTGGGGATGTGTCTGAGGGCAGCAGTAGCGGTGACAGTGACTTGAGTGAAACAGGTAAGACTGCTGCCATTAGGGTAATTTGCATCGGTTGTTTTCTATCACAGGCCATCTGCTACTTGCAGGGCTGCTGCCCAGATTTCCTGCTGGGCACTGACATGACACTTCTGCAGTAGTGCATCACATACAACATGCATGCAGTGCATCTACAGCGTNTGAGATCGAAAGCTCTGCCATGTTTTGCCTCAACCAATGGGCTCTAGGTGAGTGGATGCAGTATGCTGCCATCATGCATTGCATGCAGATATGAGGTGAGATGCATCAAGGATTAAATATGTCCAGTTGATATGTCATGAGGTGGCACAGCAGCTGGCGGCTGGGACTGTATCAGGGAAGACAATGATGACATCATGGAAGAAGGTAGGTGCATACCCACAACAATGAAGTCGCCCCGGCAGGCTAGATAGAGGGCTAGCACCAGGCCTGACTGGCCAGCACCCGCCACCAGGCCCCGGCTGCCGTCCTTCTGGCTGTTCCATTCATACAGCTGCACTCTGCTGTTGATGCCAGCCATGAGCTTGCCCTNTGGCGATGTGACCCCAGACACGGTGGGTGTGCGAAGCCTGCAGTATTGTATGTCATGAGCCATGCAGAAACCCACAGCCTGGCTGTGCCACAGAGTATGACACCAGTTACAGACATCAGCAGCAGTCAGGGAGGGCACAGGCAGCAAAGGCAGCTGCAGCGCTAACCTCAATCGGCAGCTGAAACACCAGCAACCTTGATCATCAAAAGGCAGGCAGCAGAAGCCTCAGCAAGCTATGCAAGTTGTCGGGATGCAGAGCGTGTTGAAGGAGTCGCAGAGTTCTGAATGAGCCAATTGGTGACACCACTGGTGCAGCATGAGCTGGAACATCATCTCAGACTGGCATTGTGCTGTGCTCAAGGTGCAAACAGACCTTGGTTGTTGCAACTACACATATCAGCAGGCATAGTGGAAGCACTACCGACAATGATTCTGCCACTTCGCTGTGCAATACCTAGCCCCCTAACAGCTGCTGTGGCCCAGCAGCAGGAGCAACAGCACAGGCTATANAATCACGTTATGTACTGCAGTATGTGGGTTGTTACCAGGCTCGCTACACACATGCGCTTGCATGCGTTACCTTGAGTTGCCGGAGATCAAGATAAGTATGCAACACGTACACGGATAAGCTGAACTGGATAACCAGCTGCAAATAAGGGATCGGAATGTCAGCAACCATGCTGGGTGTAGCCTTGCACCCACCACGAAATTTCTGAAAGCTGTGTTCTCAACCCTGTAACGCTCCGACAGCTTTCAAAAGTTTCGAGTTGAGTGCAGACATTTCGGAGCACAGAATCCATAACTTCAGCAGGTCCATTGCACGGATCACGACAGTTTCCATTCCGTCATTGCACTGCATTGAGAAGAGCCGGCGTAGTGACTCATGGAGTGTTGATCTGACCCGCATTTCGACTCTNGAGGCAATGACATGTCACAGCAAGGTATCTTCTGCAACCTGAAGCCTGAGATGCAATGGCAAGCTCAACAGTGTGCCNGCAATTGAACTGATAGACTGTTGCCGAAACTGACTGATTCTTGTCATCAACTCTTTACATGGTGGTAGCTGGCTGACATAGTGTCTGCCTGCTTGCACAAATGCATGTCACAGTCATGTGAGTCATGCACAGTGGCCTTGCAGATGTTGACAAGGAACATTATGNTCCAGTCAGCAAACAGGATTTGAATGAGAAAATCAAGCATCAGGACTGGTATCATTGCTCAATTTGTCACCACAGCTGCAGGTCTCAAGGCACACATGACAAAGTGCAGAAACGTTGACTGTACAAGAATGGAAGCAATATGCAAGAGTCAAGCAGACAGGAGAACAAGATCAGCAGGACAACAGCACTGCTTCAGGACGTGACAGCAAGTGCAGATGGCAAAAAGATGGATATGCAATGCTAGAACTAGACCTTGCTACATGCAAGAGGTCAGCCTACCTGAGCCAGCTCCTCATGCATGTCCTTGGCTGCTGAATCTGCAATGGCCTGCTGTAGACGAGTTTGTGCTGTGGCCGCCGTTCTAGCAGTGACAGCCTACATGGCAAGCAATGTCACTTCATGCAATGCCATAAAACATGACCTGGCTGGCTGCAATGGGCGTGGAGCGTAGTGTGACCATGCACAATACATGAAAGATGCAAAGTGACAAGATGTACCAGTTGCTTGTCTTTGGCTGCATTCTCCAATCTCAGACTTTTGATGGTGACAAAGGGTGCCAGTAGATACATGGTCAATCTTGCCTTCTGGTCCTGCAAATATCAACACAAATTTTGCAAAGTCTTCCAACTTGACATTGATACGGGATTCCCAGCCAGAAGAGGATGTTCAAAACTATCAAACAGCATGCCATTGCACACTGTCAAAGATGCTACGTTGGTATTGCTGGTGTTCAGACGTTTTCGCAGACGCATGTGTGCCAGGTTTGCTGAATGCAACACAAANTGGGCTTGGAGCACACAGGAAGGCTGGATCCTGGCAATGTCAACATGCATATGGGTGTCATGCACAGGTCTGCTTATCTGACTTGCGCAGCTGCTGCTGCTGCCGGCAGTTGCAGTGTCACACCATGCCCTGGCATCAGCATGTTGCATATGTTGCAGCACAATGCCTTGCAACCGTGAATCTGATGACCCTTTGCAAGACGTGATGTTCCGAGACATGATGTTCCAAGGCATAATGTTCCAAGACATGATGTTCCAAGACATGCCCATCTGCATTGTGCGTAGACCAAACAGCGCACAGTGA
Source organism: Trebouxia gelatinosa (assembly GCA_000818905.1). Classification (NCBI taxonomy): domain Eukaryota; kingdom Viridiplantae; phylum Chlorophyta; class Trebouxiophyceae; order Trebouxiales; family Trebouxiaceae; genus Trebouxia; species Trebouxia gelatinosa. The sequence goes on from KN805362.1 coordinate 1,678,080, forward strand.
GCCAGCCTAGTACTGCGCTGTCAGAGGCATGGGCCAGAATTCATGTCATTTTTATCATGTCTGCCAAGCATTGGCAAAGCACTTTGTAGAAGATGTCACAGGCCTGCTCTGAGATGCAAACGCGGCTGTGCAGGTCTGGCTGCAGTGGTCAGGGGCTGCATGATGCTGTGGAGAGCNACAGTGTGCCAGGGTTTGAGGTATACAGGCAAGCTAACCTTGAGGAGCTGCCATGGCCTGAAGAAGCTGCTGCATTCAGCAGCTCCCAATCTCCCGTACTTCTGGGGCTGTCTGGCACATCACCTGCTTCCTGCTGATGCTGCATGGATACGTTGTGCCAAGAGCCCCAAGGGGGGCTTGCAGATCTTTCATGACCAGCGTGTGGTTCCTGCATGAACAAGCACTCTCAGCTATCAGACACATCCAGTTATTGGGGCAACGAGTAACACGGTCATGTAGCCTCAGCTGCAGATCCTTTCTTATTGTCAATAATTGCGTATTGCTCAGCTATGCAATGTACATGATGCTCTACAATTTGCAAAGCTGTAGAATAGCAAACATGGTTGGACACATGCCTGCCATGAAAAAATATTTTTACAAGAACAACCCAGAGAGCTGCAACGGGCTTGAATTGCCTTTCAATACTTGTCAGCTGCGTTGCCACACACCAGCTACAGCCATGTATTGTATTCCATTATATCGGCTATGAGTGGCAAGGACATGCTCTCTGTGTAAGCGCGTTTAGTCACTGACAAACATTTGACACAGAAGCACAAAGGATCATGGCGCATNGAGCGACAGCCAAGAGAGCGGCCAGGCGATGTGCATGCTGGCAGACCCCCTCGATGGTGTCAGCCTCCAGCTGGCTGTCCAGCTCTGCAGCAGCAGCGGCCGCCCGCTCCACAGACTGGCGAAGGCCCTGGCCAGGTGCAGGCTCCGGATGCTGCCTGTCCAGCAGAGCAATGCATACATGTAACGCCTGCAGGTCAACGACAGGTTGTGTGATGCAAACGAGGTGCGTGAAGGCAGATACAATACTTTTCCTCGGCATGATGATCACGATGTCTGGCACAAGTTGCCTGGTGCCAGTCACATTGACTGCATTATAGACATTCAGGATGGCTGGACTTGTAGTGCTGTCAGCACTTGAGCTTGACAGCATGGGTGATTTGTTTGTTACCTTGCCAGTCAAGTAGCATGAAAATGAACCCTTGTGAGCCTCAGCCATCAATACTTTCAGAAACAGTGTACCATACGATACTGTACTTTTGGCTGCTCATACAGTAATTCAGCTTTGCTAGAGACTGGTCTGCACACCCAGCCCAGCTGTTGTTTTGGAGATGCAGCCCATTTTCTGACATAGCTCGCACCCACTGCATGGCCAGACACAGACAATGTCGTACAGGTGTGATTGGTACACAGCTGTTGCACATGNTTCCACAGGGCGTCGCTGTTGCGATGTGCGCTGTGTCTCACGTATGCTACTCTGCCAACCTGCACTGCAAGAGCCCTCTCTGTGCCTCAGGTGATCCAGGTAGAAACATCACCAGGATGTGTGGAGAGCTGCCAGCTGAACCAGGTAGAGCAAGTCGCTTCAGTGGAGTCTGCACGCCTGGCAGCAATGCACCACTGCGGGCCAATCCACACCTTCATGTTCAGCAAGGATGGGGGCCTGCTCATGGCTAACAAGCGAGGCCTGGACAGATATCGCGAGATCAGTAAGTTGCCACTGTGCAGCAGGTTGTGTGATTTCTGTACAGCTGCACCGACTCAATGTTTCATGTGCACGCACACAATGTAAGTCAAGGTAAAATCCACCGTGTGTACTCACATGACGTGCGAAATGCACAGGTAAGTATCGTGGTCGCATCATCGTGGCCTATGTGCATATGTCCTTACACTCTTTGACACAGGGCTGCATGATGTCCACTGTGATTGGCTTGTGCATGCTCATCACACCATTGCTCAAGACATGCGTGAACTGNCATGTTGTGTCAAGCATTGCATAGCATCGGTCAGCCTTTGATCAAGTGACCAAAACCACCTTGGTGTGGCGTAGATTGGGCTTGCACTACTTTGTTTGCAGGGTTGCTGCGGATTGCAGCTAGTTGCCTGTCACTGAGAACGACAGAAAAGTGTCAGGCAGACTGAGACAAGGCATAGCTGCAGGCTATCAGGTGACAGTTTGCCACTCATTGGCTGGTTGGAGGACTCCCATCATTTTTTGAAGATTGGTCACAGCGCAGGGATCTGCCTATCAGCCAATGGGTTGAAGCATGACAACTTCAACTACCTGTCATGCTGAAAATTGGGGAGAGCATGGCGTACTTCAGTGGGTACAATGTGAGGCCCATCAGGCTCGATGATGCTGCTGCAGCCTGATTTATTGAGGAGATGGGCAATGATCCCAGGGCTGCTTGCGTCATTGCATCATCAGCCAAAGTCAGGTATTGCACTGCAGTCGCCTTGTCTGGCCTGCAGCACGTTTCCTATTTGTGTTCAATGTCTGAACGGCAGCAGCGTGCGCAAAGTACTGTACAGCACTGTGGCAGACCTGAGACCAATTGNCATCAACCTGCACTTGTACCAACGCCACAAAACAAACAGCCAACATAGCTTGATTCGGTTCATGCTCGGAACTGGTTGTTGCTGCGTATGAGGTGCGATAGCTCGAAGCACTAGCCTCTGCAGGCCTTGCACATGCTGCACTGCTGCACGTGCTCAAAACACAGAGGTGCATTAACAGCATGCTTGCTTGTGACTTCCCTGCAAAGTGCAAGCCAGCACACATGCACAGTATTAGGAATGGTGCCATGTTTATGTGGTGCAGCACTGCGACACTGCAGCAAAACATAGCAAACACCAACAAGTCTGTTTGTCTGTTTACAAAGGAATGTCTGTTTACAAAGGGATGCAACAGCACCAGATCAGAACTTACACAGTTCGAAACAAGCAGGATGTTAAAGTACAGAACCAAATTGTAGCCAAAGTTCAAAGTTTGCATCACATCACTGTGTGCTGCATGGTTGCAGTGTCATTGGCGAGTGAGGAGAAGCAGGAGGAGGTGCAGGCTGCCACCACTGCCGAGCAGATGTGGAATGCCATTGGCAAAGACAGCTGGGTGGTGGTCCCCATTGCATCCACCTCCCGCCCAGGTTGCTTTCTACACTATTCATCAAAGTTCATGTTACCTTATTTACTGTATCTGTTGTTCTCACTTGCTTGGGGCTACCAGAGAGACTGGATCGGGAATGACTCAGCCAAGGAAACCAGCAGCAAGCAGCCCACTTATACAGACACCCAACATACTGCTGACAAGAGTAACCAGCCNGCCACCCACTGAGGGTAATTGTCAGCATACCAGAGCAGATTCATCAAGCATCTGGCATGAAAGGAAGATGCAAACACAGCTCAACTTGCTGAGGGTGTCGACCATGTAAATGCTTTGTCCGATGCGGCATGGCTGTACTGGCCCGAAGTGTGGGCTGTGGATAGAGGAATGCGCACCATGCATACTGACCTTAATTTTACCCATCCAAGTAGAGTAGCTGTCAGGCAGATGGGGTACAAACAGATATGACTTCCCTGTCTGCAGGTCCAATGCGCCATAGCAATCCTCGTCTTCGACCCCAAAGAGGTAGTGGAAGTAGCTTTCTTGCCTGATGCATGATATCAGCATGTCATTACAGCACCTACTGCACTTGGGCCTTGGCCACGCATGTCATGGTGGTTGGGCCAGCACGTATGAAACTGTTGTAGGAGAAAGGCAATGCATCCATGTGAGTGCATGCAAAGAGTCTTGTGACCTGAAGATACCCTCCATGTCTGTGCTGTATATGTCAAATGGTTTTCCACCTTGGAGCAGCACTATGCCCAGTGGACTCTCTGAGTGAGCCTTGTACATTGCTTCNATTGGCCACGCGCAGTGAAGGCGATATAAGTGATAAGTCTGCCATGCTTGAGGCAGCTAGGGTTATAGAAGTGCCGTGTTTCAGGCTCGCTACCCCGTCGTGTCAATGTTGTCTCTGCGAACACAAACGTCGTAATATCAAATTGCCTGCCATGCTTTGTCGCTAGAGTTTCGAGAATGCCACTCGTGGACATCACATTAATGCTTGTATGCNTGTCATGCTGCACCTAGGGCTCAACTTCTCAAGAGTTTCCTGTTTAATCACTTTTTGGGTGAAAGTGTAGCATCTGCTTTTGTACTCATTGACAAGCTGAACTTGCATCTCTATATCATGTGCATACAGGCAATCAAGTCTGTACCAGATCTTGCACGAGACAGGACACATTGCAAACATTTGTGCCACTGATGTCATCCAGATACCTGGAGAGCTGTCAAGCATGTTGANCAGACTGGTGCTCAATTGTTGCACACAGCCAGGCACTGCTGTGTCAACGCTAACTGGTGCAACAGCAACACCGGCCTCTGCAGCTGCTGGATGTCGGGGTGTCAGCTTGTCAACGAAAATACTATGCTGAGTATGCTTGTTGACTCCCTGGCGATTTTTGCGTTAGCGGGCACAAGCAAGCTGATACTAGCTGGTCTCCCGGTTCTCCTCGTCCTTGATATCGCGAACGAAGTGTGCCAATTTTCTTAGCATCAGGGACCATTCTCAGCTCACCAGCTCAGCCAGTAGTATCGAGACCCAGCTCTTCCCCAGTATTACGATTCGCGATGGCCGAAGTCTCGTACGTTACGGTGCTCGACAACGGACTGTTCTACAACCGTGACAGGAAGGAAGGTGAGTGAACGTGCACAGTGCTGTGTGNGATTGCAATTGCAAAAGTGGTAACAGACATTTTGCACAGAGAGCAAGTTGAGCAGCTGCTGTTGCCCCTCATTGTGCAGTGCTTCACTTTGCAGCACAGCACAGCAGTCACCCACCTATGCATAGGGCTCCTGCAGCATATGCCCGTGCTGTATGACACATTGGGTTTGGACTTGTACCTCACCCATCTGCACCAATGCACCATGCGTCTCATTGTTGCTCCTGACAGTTACAGCCCAGCAGCAGCAATCCCAGGCAACAGCAGTGCCTCATTGACTCAGACAGAGATAGCAGCGTCCTTTGAGCGAGCTCAGCTGGTGAATGCGGCCAGCACTGCACTGTGCAGCTTANACGTCCTTCAACATCGAGTTGTGCCTACATGCGAAGTCGTCCAGCGCATGGGCCCAGCAGGAAGCTTGCATTTGCATTGCAATCGTGCCCCAGTAGTACAGGTGCATCGTACTACCTTCGCTGAGTAACATCCGCTGGGCTGAGAAGTGCATGGTCCAGACCGCGACACAGTACGGCCTCAGGGCCAGGGCTTTGGAGGTCAAGTGGAGCAAGCGGAAAGTGTACAATGCAGAAGATCTGGCTCAGCCAGCCGCTCACGCCACTGTTGCTGCTGGTAAGTAGACAGCCTGGTCACTGAGGATTCCTGACTTGATCACAGCATAGCCAGTCCGACGACAGTACATGTTAGTACAGAATTTGTGCACAAGCACAATGCAAGCTGCATATGTTGCAGGTCTGCGACCTGGCAGTCTCGCAAAGGCAGAAAGGCTGCACTTTGGTGCACGCAGTTCAGACTATTTAGATGCCAGGTGACTATAGCTGCACAATTACGGTATGATCTCTGCACACACGTACCAGGACACTCAACCCTGCTTTGTGCAGGAACACTATCTTGCAGCTCTGGCAGTCGCAATTGCAGACATACTTGTCNCTTGCTGTTACAAGATAGCGAGCTGCTAAATGCACACAAGTTGAACTGGCTTCTGAGACAATCGTTTCACGGACCTTTTCAATCAGTATGCTTTGGCACTGTGCCATGGTGGCTACAGATGCGACAGCAGGGCTTCACAGGTGAGACCCGTACACAGGTTGTCAAGTCGACACGGCTGTCTGGAGTGATAGGTTGTCAGGACATGCACTCATGATATAGGACTCCTGAGCTTGCCAGTCATGGCATCTACAGAGCTCAATACTGCACTGACCAGTGGAGCACTAGTCAGTAAGGCTTGACAATATTGCATACCAGCAGCNAAATGGATCTCGCTTGCAACGCCTGACAGCAAAGCCAGCTTGAAACAGCTGTCTTGTGCCTTGCAGATCACAGGCGGCATCTTGTTTCTGGCTTTTGGGGTGCATGCACTATATGAAGGCATATATGACATCTCTTAGCAACTTTGACAGGTCCTGTATACGCAGCGGTGTTGCAATATCTGAAGCTATGACATGCCTTTATGGGTTGCCCGGTGCATGTTGTACCTTTAGGCCTCAACTTTTACATACTGACTTGAGATGCCTGTCNCTGAATAAAGTCCGGGTAGACTCGTGAGCTTGAGAGCACCCGCCTCTGTAAGGATCTATGCTGGACATCACGTCTCTAGTTCTACCGCCAAATTGTTGGCCATTGAACGACAAGCTCTGGACTTACAGCGGTAACTCAACCTAGGCCTGGCGGCTCTGTAGCCGCCTTGCAGCAGCAGTCGCGTACTCGGATTGCCACGGAACTGCACCACATATGGCAATCAAGTCAGAATAAAGGGCAGCCAAAGAACACCCATGGCTGGTTCGTCATAGTGCCTGACACCTTTGCTTCCCCAACACCCAGCCACCTGCTGACAGGTCTCTTGTGCAGCATCCACACTGGCGAGACTGTTTTACCATACTTGTACATGTACACCAAACATAACAAGCGTGACTTGACACAACAATTTGTATATTCTGTTGAAAGCGTTTGTGGTTGGCTGTGAAATGATGCCTTCCTGCATTAATTCCAAATGCATGTCATATTAGAGAAGCAACTTTCGAGCAAGCAAGCCATTCACTTGCACATGGGAGGCTTGCGGACTACACATACAGCACCAGTGTCAGTGGGGGATGTAGAGATCACTTGACCTGACACTTTGCTTGGATCAGCCTGCCTGCTCATAGACTCGTGGCCCTCAGCTATATGCGCCAGCATGTCCAGTTTCCAGAATGTTTGCCACATGCATGCGGTTGTGGCTTTGTTTACAGCTTGTGACTTCAATAGAACTGTAATTAAGATACTGGAATGCACCCTGTGGCACATTTGCAGAGCGAGGTCTATGGGTGCATGCATATGCCCAAGATAGCAGACATAGAACATACCTTGATCGAAAGGAGTAAGGTGGCACGTTGCATCACACTGCACTACATAGCATGTATCACCTGCGCTGCCTGACATGGTCAAGATTCAGATCCAATATAAACAAGCCACAATCAACCTGTTTGTAACAATTCAGGCAGTGTTCAAGCTCTTCTGTCTTGTTTGTGTATCTGCAAACCTCGTTCTAGCCTACACACTTCACAGCATGGTAACCTCACACTGACCCAGCAGCCCAAACAGGCCAGCACTAGCTATTGGCGTCAGCTGGTACTTTCTCTGGTTCTGGCGACACAATGTCTGCAGGTTGCAGCAGGTCAGCGTCTGTCACTNTAATTCCTGCAAGGCAGCACCTGGACCCTGCACACATACATCAGCATCTCAGGCAGAATGATACAACCCTGTGGAGTAGCGTTCTGCTCTGGACTGAACTGCTGATTGGTAGGCTGGCGACTGTGTGCAAGGATGTCGAAGCCTGACTGTAGACACACGCCGCATGTGAAAGGGGTAGCTAAGCTCATCTGAAGCTGTGCATTGCTGAAGCTGCNCTACCTCTTGGTGTCAAGACAATCCAGCTTATACTGTAGTCCACATATTATTTTGGCCCCTCGCTCGGGCATAAAGAGGCAGCGGCCTGATAGTCGAAACCTGGATGTTCTGTGTGGGCACATGCTCGCTGCGTTTGTGTTGCATTCGCTTGCGGTTTTCACAACGCATGCATACACACTGCAGGCATTTGCACGCCTAAAGGATGATGCTGATGGCGCCTACTGCACCTATGCCCTGCGTGCGCAAAGGCCAGGGCCGCAAGTTGAGCGAAACCCAGCTGCCCGCCTCGCTGGCTGCCTCGCTTGCAACTGGCCGAAGCTTAGCGAAGCCAACAGGCGCCTGTCAGTCGAGTCGTAATGGGACCTTGTGAGAAGTAGCTCGTAACGAATGGAAGTGAGCACCGTACGATGGAANAGGCCAAGGCCAAGCTCACACAGCATGATTACAGTTTGGTTGCGTTCTGTTTACTCATCAGCCATCGCTGCTGCAGTACGTCATGCAGTCACCTTCTGCTCTCAGTGTGGTCTACAGAGTGTGGTTATGAGACTGTATGATCCTTGTCAGTTAGTGATCATGTCATGCTACATGGTTTGCAGCAAGATAGGCAGAATGTCTGACAAGTGTCAACTGAGCGTTGCCTAGCTTGAACACAGTGCACCAGTCTGGACTTCTCTGAACAGCAAGTATTGTTGCATCGCTGCACATCAGTATCAGCACACATCAACGCTGTGCATGCCACACTTATGAAGCTGCCTCCCTCAGGCTACTACATGTGGGCATGCATGCTGTGCCAGCAAATATATGCCAGACAGACTGAAACTTTTGCTGGACCTAGGTATGTGTCATGTTGAGAGAACAGATTCAGTGCTAGTGCAGCTGTGTAGACAACTGGAGAAGTGGCCGTCGTCAAACAGGTGAGGGTGACTAGGTCTGAGGATGCAACATATGTAGCCTGTACATCTTGGGCCGGCTACAAGAGCCATGAGCTGACAAAGCACATGTCCATGAGCGACAAGTCAGCATCTGGCAGTTGTGGAAAATACCTCAGCCACTGGCACGACANCAGCGGGCTCACCTGCATCTTTGTCAAGACCTCTTCCTGGTGCACGGCAGCCTCAGCTTGCTGTGGCTGCTCAGACAGGGGAGCAGCAGCAGCTGTCTCTGGTGACGCTGCTGCCAGCTGTCTTGCCTTCTGCCTTTGCTTGGTCAGGTTTCGCTTCTTTGACTTGGACATGACTCCCTTTTTTTGGGGAGGAGCTGAAGCAGCTTTTGCATCATTGTCTGCATCTTTGCTGGTCTGGTCTATGTGCCACTGGAACGCTGACTCCAGGGAGTCTCTTATGCACACTGACAGCAAGGTGGAGACTTCAGCTGTTGGGCCTTTCACTTCCTCCGCTGAGACCATGACTTCCAATAAGCCCTGAACAGCAGTTTGGTTGGCTGTCAGGCGGCCTCAATTATGTGCATGGTGGGTATAGACAGTGGGCAAGGTAATTTTTTGACAATTTTCACGCAGCACTCAATGTTGTAGCTGGTCGGAATGATATAGGCTTCAGCTGCAAGGCAGGCTGTCAGCCAAGGATACAGTATCTTTGCAGTGCTGAGAAGGCTCAACAGCAATAGATAGCAGCACCTCAGGCCCNGGGCACAGAAGGCCTGAGGTTTGGGAAAGTGGTGTACTGGCATGACATTGCACTAGTCTTGCACAATTCAGCTAGGGATGTAAGGCTGCTGCCTCAAGACGGTGCTTCCCAAAACTCTGTTGATTGTTTGATCTGGCTAGTAACTATGCTTGCTGCAATACAAGCTCATGTTGTACGTAACCCCTGCAAATGTACAGGGTAAGCGGCACACAAGCATCGGCTTTCAGGGATGAAGGCGTGTGCCTTTGACTGATGTGTGGTACATGCAACAATGCCAATGCCTGATTGTGTAGCATGGGTCTGATGATGACAAATCTGCTCTCTCCAGACACAGCATGTCATTTGTAATGAATGCATGTTCCAGCATTGACTTAATGAGCTGATGTGTTGCAATCACCTGTAATCATCATCTTCTTTGTGTGCNCATGTGGTATGCTTCACTTCCTCTGCGCATGCATGGCATGGTGGACATTCTCTGTTGCCACAGCTGCATGCTATTGCTTGTCCAGTCTGAGTTCTCTGTGTTCAGCGACCAGTCCATTTGTGAGACACAGGACTTGCTTCAGCTCAGAGACTTTGCAGACACAAATTTTTATTGCAATGCAACACTGAAACCTGTGAGCAGATATCATGTATGGTAACACAGTTTGTGAATTCTGAGGCCACAGTCTGATTTGCTTCTAGCCTGCTTCTGCAAGACCTGTGAGCAGCTGTGATCGCCTGCTTACCGTCAATGCCTGCTTCCCTGTGAGCTGCAGCGGCAAGTCCTCAGCTTTGCCTTGATGCAGACATACTCACACACTTGTCTCTTGTCACAGCAGTGTTCTGCTGCAGTTGGATGGCCTTCACCTTCGGGTAGACAGGGCGGGGCAGAGTGCACATGGCAGCGCAGGGGGCAACGTGGTCTATGAACGTAACAGGACTGTCTTTGTGGGCAATCTTCCATTTGATGTAGAGGTGCGTGTTATCCGCATTGCCTTCTGGCTACGCGGCTGTGAACATGAGTCTGTGCTGTACATCTTTTGTGCACTGCCATTGCTGTCGTAAGGTGACAGGCAAAAAAGCATTGACGTATGCAGCTCCTATAGCACACAAAATTTTGGTCCATGCAGCTGCTCTGCTTGGCGTGTACATGGCTGCATGGGTCGAGGCATTTGTCCGGATGAGCAGATGCTGAACCGCATTCAACAATAACCAGCAACAGATTCCAGGAATTTGAATAAAAGTTCGGGCTTGATTCCTTGAGCATGCCAGTTTTAGATCAGCAGCCAAAAGGCAACGTGCATGTTTAAGACCAGACAAGATTGTGCGTCAGAGGTGCACTGCACCATCACAGCATCAAAGCACATGGCCTCCACAAGGGCCTGACATCAAGCGCCTGCAGGATGAGGAGATCATTGTCTTCTTCAACACAAGCTGCACCAAGCTGGGCATCCCAGACCCTGTACAAGCAGTGCGTGTGGTGCGGGACTCGGCCAGCCAGCTTGGAAAGGGCTTTGGCTTTGTACAGTTCAGCAGNCATACTCTTGTCTAAGCAGGCCATCAGGTAAAGAATAGTGACTGCCAGCTGCTACATGGACCACAGTTTAATTGTCATTGTCGCGGGCTTCCAGAAAGCCTCTGCTCCAAGGATGTGCAAAGAAGTCTGGCCTGTCAGGATAGAACTCATCAAAATCCACACTCAAAGCCACATGCAGCAGTGTCTGCCCACGAAAGTTTCGCAGATCTGGTCCTGCCTGGCCAATGTATTCCAATGCGGGTGCTGGATAAAATGCAGGAGTTTCGCCATGCATGTTTGCAATGCTGTTGTCTGCTCCAGCTTTCAGCAGCAGGTCAGCAGTCATGTTGTCTAGGTCACGAAAATATTCGCCATGCACGCCTTTTGCATAATGCAAGGCAGTGTTCCCGCTTGCATCCCTGCAAGTCAAATGCACGAGTGTCACATTTCACTGCATTGCTTCAGTATGTGAGGGCAGCAGCGTCTTGAAGCTCCCACTTTGTGACTGTCAGCTTTGCCAGCTCTCAAGTGACCTTACATTCTTAATCACATAGAATGAGGCAAACAAGACAGGCCACGCGCTGTGATGGGCACATTGACCAGACAAACGAGCTGCGCTGCCTGCTTGAAGTGCTCACCTTTGGTTGACTGCACATCCCAGGGACAACAGCAATTCCACAACTGCAGGTTTGCAGACTTCTGCACAGTCCAGTGCAAGCATGAGAGCTGTCTGCCCAAAGTTGTCTGTCATGTTGATGGCATCTTGCTCCTTGACCAGGCTGGCAATCCTTCTGACTAAACCAAAAGATGCATCCGCTGACCTGACAGCCAAGTGCAGAGCATTGCAGCCATTCTGATNTTGCATGAGATGCAGGGGCTGCAGCATGGGCGCAAATACCTCCAGCAGCTGCTTGCGCTTGTCTTGAGTCATCTGTGATCTTCTTCAGATCAGCTTTGTACTCTTTGACCTTCCGCATCAGCTGCTGCGACTTGTCTTGTGAGAAACTGCGGGCTTCCATGTCCATTCTACGTAGCTGAAAGTGACCAAATCCCATGAGGCATTAGAGCATGAAGGGTATGCAACACCAGTAACGACAAATGCTGCGCTGCGCTGGACAAGTGCTTACGATTTGATCCGCCTCCTTCAGCTCTGCCTCAATTTCCTTTGTCCTCAGGCGCCTGACATCTGCATAAGCATACATATCAGTTACTGCTGGCTGAACGTTTGGGCAACGATAAGTGCACTGATTGTAATCAGATCTCCACATACACGTATAACTACTACCTGCGCTGAAAGAGCTCAGTGCCTGGATCTTTCTGGTTATGTCAGTTGATTTGCTGCAGTACTCGCTCTCGTACTGATTGAAGAGTGCATCTTGATTCATCAAGGGATTAGCCATGTATGAGAATGCAACCTCCGAAGGTCAATCTGGCAAAGCCCTTGGCAATTGGTACCCTCCGCTGTGACTACTCAGTGCACGTCAAAAACGGAACCTGGCTATGCTCACAAACACACGATGAGACAGTTTCACTAAGCCCTGTGAAAGCTTCGGTCAGTGGTGTACGTTGACCACACAAGCAATTGCTGCTGCGCCTAACATCATTTGCTTATTGTGACTTCCATCCATCAGGGCGTTTCTCCGAGAACGACGCACGCTGTGCGTCAGAAGCCGTGATGCGTGTTGCCATGTTGTAAGTCGTTCAAGCCATTTACCTGTGCGGGCAGTGCAGAGCAGGACGTGGCTGCATGGAACCAGAAAGATGGCGTGTCGATGGTGGGCAAGAGGGAGGCTGCGGTTGCAGGTGTCATGCCCCAGTAGTACTTGACTGGTCACTGGCACGCAGGTTATTGAGGGTGCGCTTGGCCGGGGAACAGCCTGGAGAGGAGCTAGCACAGCTTGCACTTGCGTTGCAAGGCTTGCAGGCTACCTATGTTGGGCCGTTCAGTGCGTCAGTGACCACGCATAGGCGTGTCCAGGTAAGCACAAGCACTGCTTGGGGTAGCCTATGGCTGCAGAGCTCTTGTTGCATACTGTATAACTGCTTGTCAATGAATGCAGGNAAGCTGTCCTGCCAAGTTCAGGTCTATGCATCTAAGGTGTGTGATGTGCATCGGTCACTGTTATCGTGCGCCAAGCTTCTCTTCTCTGATGTCCGCTCAAGCACGTGTGTGTCTTGCCTTTTTTCTCACCTGACACAGGTTTATGAAAGCTTCAGCCGCAGCCTAGCCATAAGACATCAAATTGAGTGCTGCAATGGATACACTGCACAGGCTGACTGCAGACTTTCTGATGCATGATTCATCATCAAGGTTCAGCTGCTGTCCAGACGTGCTTGCTGTCTCATGTAGCAAAGTGCACAGCCTGACTGCTCAGCTGTGCTCATTGTGTAGATCGTCAGCGAGGGTCTGCTGCCGCACAAGTGCGCAAGCTGTTTGAGGGCGCCGAGAGGGAAGTGAGGCAGTTGAGGCTGGCATGCATTCACCCCCAGATGACTGCCTACTGGCAAAACCTGTCTGCAGAGCTGCAGCTAGACTCGGTGGGTGCTTGCCTGTACCTCAGTGCTGGAGATGCCTTTGACCTGGGTTGCACACGGCATATGCAGACCTAAGCGCCTGCTCCAGAATGACATTCGGGTCTGCTGGGAAAAATGCAGCTGGACCCACATGACCGATACAACTGTGCAGCATTGCATGAGTGGTCTAGCGGCAGTGCTCAGGGTGCACAGTGCTTGCTGCCTCAGTGTTTGCTGTGTAGTAATGAATACAGCATGTGTGTATCAGCAAATTGCTTTGCGGTGGAGGTGCACATGCAGGGCAATAGTGTGAACAAGTGTTGGGAGTCATGAGGGTTGTTCTGTAAGATCTTTCATGTGGTGCTCGTGAATATACTTGCTTGATATTGCTGGTGTATAACCTGGCAAAGAGATTCTACGGTGTCTTCTGTCTTCCAGCTGTTGTAGAAACAATACTGAACCAGTGCACTGCCCACACAGATACCATTTAATGACCATAGTGAGGTGTGCGTGGTCGATCCTGCCCATGCAAGTGTGTATGTCATGCAACCAACCCCCCTTGGCATGCAGGGGGGAGCCCTGAGCATGGGCCAGATCATGCAGAGGCTGCTGGACGGGGTACAGCTAGAGCTACAGGCACAGGAACGAGACCTGTGTGCACATCTCAACACCCTCGCCAGCCTCAAAGTGACAGCAGTCAAGGACAGCCAGCAACAGGAGCAAAGCCCCGCCAAAGGGCTAAAGTCACCTGATGCCGACAGTGCAGGCGCCTCAGCTGGCCACAAGAAGAAGCGCAAGTCAGATGCTGGTCAGTCATTCTGACAGTGCCATCAANGTTCCAAAGCCCAGCTGTACCCTCTGCAGTCACCTCCTTCCTGTCAATCCAGTCTGGCCCTGATGGGGCCTGTGGTATGTTCTTGACCCATGTCACACTAATGCCCAGTATCTGCGTCATCGCAAGGTGCACATCTGATTGTATGGCAGAAAATTCAAACAGCCCTTCGTATGGTATGGCATGTTTGCAAGCAAGGTTCCCTTAAGAACAGGGTTTCTTGTGGATGTATGCATCGCTCAGGCTCAGGCATATTATACAGGCATGTAAGATTGCGTAGCACTAGCAACTTTGTGACTGGTTTCAGTGTCCAAAGTGTTGTCTGCAGTGATAATGCTACCAAGGTGTATGACCTCAGACGCTTCTTCTAGGTTACAGTAGAAGCAGTGTCTAAGTTCAGATATATTGGTAGCATTATCACTGCAGGCAGCACCNTCTGCCAGAAGGTGTTAGAGGGCCTGGGATTGGCAGTGCTAGAACAGTCAACTATACAAGCCTAGCTGAGCTGCAAAACCTGTCCAGGTGGGGTGACAATACTGAACAGGGTGACAACACTGAACAGGGTGACAATGCTGAGCAGGCACCTTTTTGCAGGGGTCAAGTGCAGATCCCGCTGCATACGTGTGTTGCTGGCAATGCTGATGATGAAGCAGTCTGGTAGAGCGTGAGAAAAGCAAAAAAGATCACACAGGCAGCAGAAAAGGGATTTGAACCCATGGTACAATTCGACTGTACGTTGATTCAGAACACCAATGCCTTCAACCGCTCAGGGATTCCCCCAAAAACAAAAACTGTAGTAACCGAAAAAACCACCATGAAACTGACTTTACATCCTGACATCTTGCGGCAGTGCTGCTTCCTTGCAGCTTACTTGCTGCCACAGAGTCTCTATGCCTTTTAGCTTGTCTTTCACTGCATCAGGGCATTCACTGCATCGGGCATTCACTGCATTGGGGTTGCCAGCAGCCATGGCTGTTGTGCCAACAAGTCNGTATGCTGCGCGCCAATTGCATGCATAAATAGCAGCCTGAATAGTTGCTTACACATATATCCGCCACCAGCAATCTTTAGGATGTACGTGCAGTTGCCACAACGACGCAGCAGTCAGATTTTCCACCAAAGACACAGAACCCTACCCATGGCCACAATATTTTTTGGAATCTTANCGGTGACCAATCATGAATCATCAAGATATCTTGCTGAACACAAACATGCCCACCATCACCACACATCCATGCTGCAGGGTTTTGCAATGTACCATATGGATGATTATGCAGGTAAGAGCATGCGAGTGACTGCATGCAAACCCACACATGATCTAAGCCAGCAGTAGCCACCTGCTGCTAGCACCAAGTTGGCCGTTGTTACTGTAGGTGCTGCTCATTGCTTCCAATTAGCTCTCAATCTCAACCCTGGTGACAGAGTGCTGCGTCAGGTGAGCACCTGCAAGCAGTGATTNCCACACTTTCCATGGATGATGCAACAGACCCCAGAGCATCTCGTCTGCTGCTTGCAGCAGTACGTAAGGACTCTGGGCTCGCAGGGCCTGTCACAGCATGTGCAGCTGCAGTCGCCACAGCTGCTGCGCCCTCTTCTGAGTGCCTGCATGCCTGCAAACAGACACGCAGTGTAAATGAACGGCACACTCGTATCATGCAACACTGGCCAATGTAGGGACCTAGCTTACACGACAGATGAATTGATTAGACTCATGGCCTCAAGCAGAGGCAATGTCAGTCAAAACATCAAATTGACTGTGCACTTGAGGGAGTCAATATGGAACGTACCAACATAGCACGGGCTTTCTTGAGTGCCTCTTCTTGTGAATGCACAAGCTGTTTGAGTTGAGCAGTTGGCAGCACATCCATATTGGTCGCTGGTACACCACTGCCCTTCACCATTTCATGCTGCAATCGAGCCTCCATTCGCGCAACCTGTTGTTGGGTCCCTCTGACCTTACGTTCCAAACCATCAATGTAGTGCTTGCACTGCACAACCTGCACAAGCCAAGCTTGCTGTTCAGTATTGACACTACACATGTGTGCACCATTGCAACAGCTGACTATGCTGCAGTGATTGCTCTGTCCTGCCTGTCAANGCTCAAAGTGGTCACAGTCACATCACAGCATGTATTGGTACCTGTGATGGCGGTGCGGGCGCCCAACCAGAACTCACAGCTTGTCAGACAGTGTGGGTAAAGCTGACATAAGGAAGTGTNCACATACTATGCCTAGCTATTGTTTGGCAAGTCACAAACTGGTGTCACAAATCCATTTCTTTGTTACGCAGGATCAAGACAAGTTTGACATGCTCCCTGAAGCTGACGATGACGAAAACGACATGTTGGACCTTGCGTTTGCACTCACAGACACGTAAGCACACCAGCAAACAGCACAACATGTGATGTGAGATCTGGCTGTTTTTGCTGGTCATGGATCACCAGCACTTTTATGACATGGTTACTGATATGCAGATCTCGGCTAGGTTGCCAAATAATAGCAGCACCAGAGCTTGATGGGTTGAAGGTGCGAATACCAAGTGCAACTCGGAATTTCGCTGTAGATGGCTATGTACCCAAACCTCATTGAATTTCGTGAGCTGCTGGTCCCTCATCCACGACGTTGCAGCCATCCTACTAGGCTAGTGTCCCCTGTGTGATGAAGTTGCTTTGCGCACAAAATTATGTTCGACTTGTACTGTCAGCAAGTGCAAAGACAATGGCAGACTAAGCTAGCAGTGTGCATGTGACACAGAGTAGGCGTCATGACTTGTTTCACCCCGAACCCTCAGTGAGCCATATGCATACCATTGTGACTTGGTCATGGTTTCATCCATGCCCCCAAGCAAATGAATCCGGGGACAGATATGCCTACCCTATGCAATTGTAGTCAGGGACACACTCACATGTTGTATGGTGTAAGGGCAGTCTCCTGTTGTTCCTCCCTGTTGTATGTCTGCTATATCTGGCTGTAACTCTTTAACAACACCCCATGTAAACACTCACTACACACTACAGTAGCAGCTGCTCTGGACACTGGGCCTCTGACCGTCCCTGTCTCAGACCTGACACGTGCAGCACTGCTCATTAGCACATACTCACACCAGAAAATGTACAACATCACATGTTCATGAGCATCCTCATTTGCAGACTTCTGGGGTCTGCACAAGACGAATTGCATACTCCCGGCATCCAAGCAAACCCAGGCCTTCGTTCAGGACAAGGTATAATGGAAAGGACTTCAACAGATGGTTGAATCTGCTCTTCTCATGCAAGTAGGAGTCCAGCACCCCTCCGTGTTTGATCCTCTTCACCAGCTACAGTGCAGCAACATTCAGGACAGAAACGCCCTTTTGGATCTACAGCATTCAGCATGCTAGCAAAGATTTCAAAGATGTCACCTGCTCAAAGACAGGCTCAGCCAGATAGGTCGATGCCTGTAAGCCCAGATGTCTCTGCACCTCTGAATGAGCCGCAGCCAGCTCAACTTTGCCAGAGCGGCTCAGAGGTGCCTCCCAAGCAGCTCAGCAGCCCACATCTTGACANACCCTGAATTATTTGTGTCACGACACGTTAGCTCTCAGCAAGCACCAACTAGCGCGCCAAGCAAAGCACGTGAGGCGTTCACAGAGAATAGCGGCCGCGGCGTGACTCGAAGCNGTGGGCAGGCTAGAGGACAACACGCTAGCCCTACCTGACACGGAGGTCTCGGGCCGGCATGTTGTCATAGCCTGGGAGCCCAAAGAACGCTGCTGGCAGCTCACAGACACTGGCAGCCTGAATGGTACCTTCCTGAATGGGAAGACCATCAGCACAAACAACAGAAAGCAAGGGCGCCAGCACAGGCTCAGCAGCGATGACATGGTGCAGCTCNCCATAAAAATATGGCAGATGGGCACTGCAGATGTTGCCGCTTGCAGCTGTTATACACGAGACTGCGTCAACAGCTTACTGGCTGTCAGAGCCAGGCAGGCTGTGCCATGCNCAATGAACACTGCCATGTGGAGACATCTTGTTTGGTCAACACCACCTTGCAGTCCTGTCCAGTAGCTGCCAAGTGGCTGCTGTCACAAGTGCTCTTGCAACACTGCTCAGAGGTCCTGTACTGTTGCAGAAGCAACCACTGCAAACACTACAGCAGCAGCTGTATGAGGAGCTCAGCANTGATCAATTCGTTTCATTTCCAGCACTCTTTCAGCTATCTCTCGCTTGATCTGATTGGACTGAGTCTGGTACTCTGACCCACTGGTTTGACTCAAAGCTGCCATTTCCTCCAGGAAAGCCTTTCTGTCGTTCACCTCGACAACTATCTGGTCAAACAAGTTTTGCAGTTCAGAATTGCTGCCTTTTGCAGCCTGAGACTTTGGCTGAGGCATTGCTAATTTTTGCTCCGGTGGCTTGCCCCTGTACCTCATCCATTCAGCCAGGCGAGCTTTCTCAGCATCATCCAGCAGGGGTCCTGCAGAAGACCAGAGCATAACAGTTTTNCAAGAGCACGTAAAAGTGACGACAGCTGCTTGGCTTTACACTGCTGGCAGCATCCCAACAGGGCGCAAGAACAAACCTGCCGCCCCGCAGTCCTCGCCAAAAGTTTTGATGTCAGGTGGTAGACAGAAACCTGAGTAATAGGTGAAGCCAAAGTTACAGCTCAAGCCATCGNTGCGTCAGTTGGCCTGCAGGCATTTCGTGCAAATGAACACCATCTTAGCTGCATCACACAAGTTGTGGGAGGCTGACTGGATGAGGGCAAATGGTCCATGTGGCACGCACAAGCAGGCAGGACAGAGGCAACCTTGGGCACAAGCTCACAATCAGGTTTTGACAATTTGACAAAACTCAATGTGCATGTCATCGGCTCACAGCAACTCCAGCCAGGCATGCTTGTCTTGATCTGCAACCTCAGACAAGTAGTGCCTTGACAGACAAGTGTTCCTGGGTACCCTGAGTTGATCTTACCAGGCAGCATCTTCATGACGGTGCTCATGCTGCCCATCTTGCCCATCATCTCACTTTGCGTCAGAAAGTCATTGAAGTCAAACTTGTTCTCCATGATGCGTTTGGTCATGATCTCGGCTTCATCCTGCTTGATGTTCTGCTCCGCTGACTCTACTAGCGATAAAATGTCACCCATTCCTAGCAGCAGGCAGCATCATCATGATAAATCNTTAGCCAATCCCTTTTTCAGGCTACCTTGTCAGCCTGACGGCTTGTTTGTTGATGTTCGTCCAACACTTCCAGAATGGCGGCTACTAAATGCTTGTGCAAAGTTTGTATGCTGTGCCAAAATCGTTTCTCTCTTGATGGTCAAAGAGGTTGGATTGACCACCCCAGAACTGCAAAGACATAGTCATACTTGGCTTTGAAGTGTTGGTGTCGTCAGTTTGACCTTTTCAGCCTTGCAGCCTCAGCCTGGCTGTCCTTAAAAGGCTGCTATCACAGAAGCCAAGGTTCCCAGTGACTACAACAAGACAAGTGACATGTCACACATTGCCANCATGCAGCTTAGCATTGTTGGTTTGCGCCAGGCTAAGCTCGGCTTGGAAGGCTGTTTCCTTTCTTCGCCACTCCTGCTGCTGAACCACATACTGCTCCCACTCACCAGAGGCGGTGTGATGTGCCCCGCTTGCATGGACTCCGATGGGTCCTTGCTGCAGCTGTTGACAGGAAGGGCTTCTTGATTTGTCAGACAGTTGCTGGTGCTGCTGCTGCATTTTGACTGAGCCCAGCACCCTTTGCAAGGCTGTGAGAACCTGCAAACAGGCCTCAAACTCGAGCTGTATTGACATTAGGACTGTAGCCTACAACAAGTTTGCAAGCATAGCATGGGAATTGTATTGAGAATCCCAGCACAAATTGAGGAGAAGCTATGGCTTTGCGAAGCCTGTATCACGTTTGCCTTTGAATGTCAACACAACACTGAGGGAGACAAGTCAGAGTGGGACAGGTCAGAACAGAGCCATTGAGTTGCTGCCAGAAGCCTTGACTGCAAGAAGCCTGGCAACGGGCAAGGCTGCAGAGCATGCAAAGCAGGCTGCCAGAANTAGTCAAGTTATGACACTTCTGTAAGCACTAGCAGCAACTTGCCTGGACAGCTTTCAGCAGATTGCCGCTCTCAAACTGGCTGTCGAATGTGAGACTCACAGCTCTGAGGCTGGACGTGTGCTGCAGTGCTGGTTGCTGGCTGGTGACTGATGCAGCTGCTGAGACGGTTGCAGCAGCACTTGCCGCATCAGGGAGCCTTGCCGTAGCATTGCTAGGCTGCCTGCTGAGGTTGAGCTGTCTGTCAATGTGTGTGTCTGCAGCTGCTGACTGTACACCAGGTGGTGCAGGGTAGACAACCCTAGCAAAGCTAGGCAGGGCTAAGAGCCTGTGTGCGCCTTCTACAGCAGGTTCAGCCCCTACTGTGTGCAGCACGCTGTCTGTGTTTGGCATGCTGAGCACAGCCTGGCTGGCATTGTATGGCACTGTGAGAGGTGGAAATGCATGTGTGTAAATGTCTGGAGAAAGGTTGAACTCTGGGAAGGGTATAGGTATTCTGCAGGGAAGCAATCAAAGGTGTGAATGGTGGTCATTGCCCAAGCTCAGATCCATGCAATTGCATGGGCACAGCGGAAGGACAGGCGGCATGGACTGTGCTAAGCAGTGGGAGGTTGGTTGGTTGCCGTGCACGAGAGGCTGTGTTTTGTGCAGAAGGTCACATGGTCAGAAGGTCATGCAATGCTGGTCACCTGCCCAATAGATGTCTGACCCTAGTGAAAAGCTGAAAGACGGGAACCTCCTCCAGCTGCCACTGCCTGCCTTCCTGGTTGTTCAGCAGCGCAGCTGAAATAGAAAGTCCTCCACTCACACCAGACCCGAGGTATCGGGAGACTGCATGGTGCTCAAGTGTATCGAGTGTCGACGGCTGCCCGTGGACGTGTGCTGCCTGAACAGGTCTGCGTGCAGTCACTCGTTTGCCAGTGTTGCGGNATACAGCCAACAGCCATGTCAAGATTGAGACATTACCTGCAGGACTTCTCTGCTGGCTGAGGAGCCTGGCACAAACTTGGCCAAGTCATCATTGCGCATGGCCTCCTCTTGCAGGAACTTGGCAGTCTTGTAGGTCTCCTTGCGGCTGTGCACAAAGATGAGGACTTGGTTGGTTCCCGCCTCTTCCAAGCACTGCACATCATGAACCAGATTTTTTTCGGGGAGTCTTGCTGGGTATGCTTGCGGGGTGAAAAGTCTGCAGCNCAATTTGGCAGCTGGGAGAGCCCGAAGGGGTGGACTGGCAGAGTATGGTCAGGCAGACATGGCTTCACTCAAGTAAGCCTTAAGGAAGCTTCACCATTTCAACTGTGCTGCATGATGTGTGCCACTCACAACNTTCATTGGCTAAGCCGAATAACACCGGTGGTGTTGCTCATAAACCGCTTCAACGAATGGTCCATGAGCAGTATACTAAGAGTACTTTGGGTACTTCTCCAACACCTTAGTTGTGCCTACACACATGTTCCGGCTGCTGGTTTTTTAGCGGAGTCACAGCATGTGCGTGCTCTAAGCACACGAGACCTTTGGGATTCATGATTCATCGCACATGGCTTGCTGCAGTGACGCCTTGCTGTGCTAGCAGTGCACTGCCAAATGCTGCTTGAGCCTGTTTAGCTGCCACCACTGGCACACCCATCTTCTTCTCTCGTATCCTAATCCATGCTGGATTTTTAGAGCCACCTCCTGATGTGTACACCTACACAGGCCAATGCAACTTTGAGGTTGCCTGTACGAGTACCTCAAAGCTGTTTGCAAAATGGTGGGACCACCATCGCGGTGACCACCATCGATCAAGCTTTCCAGTCTTGAATGCCATGCTACCACCACCCTACAAGACATATGCATGTCAATGAANCAATACACGACAAGAAGTACTGTTAGTGCCAATTACACAGAGGCAATGCGCCACAAATTGGCAATGGTTGAGAGAGCGCAGGGTGATAGCTTACCAGACAGAGAAGGGGCACAGCCAACCGCTGGTTGCCGTTGTCAAACAGCCTCTCATTCAGCAATGTCAGCAGTGCATTCAGGATGGCACTGTTGGCCTTGAAGATCTCATCAATAAAGGCCACCTCTGCTGTGGGCAGGTAGCCATCTGTCTTCCGTGTGTACTCATCATTCTCGAGACCTGACATGCACAGCGGTGCTTGTGAGGCTGCTGCCAGCCCATGCAGTCAAAGACAACAAAGGAGCTGCTTCTGCATGACTGAAGAATGCAGCATGTAGTCACTATAGGAACCCAGACAAGTAGGCTGTGAGTTGCAACAGCCCAGCATTGGCAGGTAGCAAATTGTTTGCGGCTTATCGCAGCTACAACACCAGCTGCTCAGCTTCTGGACTGTGAGTAGCCTATTCAAGGTAGCAGTGCATGATGCAAAGCAATATCTGGGCATGACACAACAATGTGGTGTAGCGTGCGTGCGTCTGTATCTCAACTGCTGTCCATACTTTGTGGATGCCAACAGAGCAAGCTTGCAATCACACAAAGTGGGGGCAGATTGCATGGATGCACCTCGCATAGACAGTGGGCCGAAAAGCTCTTCNGATGCCTGCAGCATAAGCATATATCAGACTTGAATTCTGGCAGTATCGTTGCAGCAGCACATCTAGCAAGTACAACTTCATGTTAATGCACATCTAGCAAGTGCAACTTCTTGCTGATAACATTGCACCCAGTAATGTTGTAGCCAGCAAGTGTGCTGACCACTACACAATAACTCACAAATTTCAAATGCNTTCATCACACACATCAGCAACTGCAACTCAACACACATGTCAGCGACGTCACATCAGCAGCAACAGCCTTGTTAGTTGAGTAAACAAACAGGCAGTCAGCACCACCAGCTGTTATGCTTCCATTGACTGCAAAATGACCACAAGAAAAGTTGCGCAGCATTCCAACCAGGTATTCAGTCAACATGTGAGGCTCTCCAGACACCAGCAACAGAACTGCCATAAGCTCAGCAATGACAACGCTTCAAAAAAGTTGATGCAATTGCATCATGTGAGAAACAAGTNCAAATTCACCCATCAAGCAGCTGTTGATCAGGTCTGGTGAGGGGCTTATTGTGGGCCCAGACCCCTTGCACATGGTCCCCAGACTGATGTGCAGGTGCCCCAGCACGCTGCCTCACAGCAGCAAAGGCTCTCCCAAGGCGAGAGGGCTGTTGTGGGCGACCCTGCAGGGCCCCTTGGCTGCCTGCAGCAGCGGCGTGTACTCTGACAGGTTTCACACCCACTGTCATAGTGTTTGGCCACTCCTGTAACGCCTGCAGCATGACACATACTCAGCAGTGTATGCTGCAAGGGTGCGTAAAATCAGGCCATTGTGTGCACACAGCATGCTAGAGCATGGCNTGAGAGCAAAAACAGTGCAGATTGCACAGAAATGGTTCACGCTCACATGTACACATTTGTTGCCTGCGTGTCTTGACATTTTGTAGAATGCTGGTAGCATCTGCAAACAGTTCTGCAAGCTGGACAGCTGCTGTGACTACTTCACACACTATGCGCAGTGAAAGACCTAGGCACTGATGTCTGCTCAGGGTCAGGGGTCGGCCTGTGTACTTCAGCTGCCAAGTGTGACANGCACATCTGCAACTTTCCATTGCTGCCATCCTGACTTTGGTCTTCCTCACAATGGTGGTCACACCAGCACA
Source organism: Trebouxia gelatinosa (assembly GCA_000818905.1). Classification (NCBI taxonomy): domain Eukaryota; kingdom Viridiplantae; phylum Chlorophyta; class Trebouxiophyceae; order Trebouxiales; family Trebouxiaceae; genus Trebouxia; species Trebouxia gelatinosa. The sequence goes on from KN805362.1 coordinate 1,701,925, forward strand.
AGTCAACACCTTTGTCCGCTCCAAGATGCACTTGTTCAGGGGCAGCACAGCGCAGCAAGCCAATTCATCAGCTGGCGGTTAGTTATGTCGCATCACAGTCTAAGCAGTCCTGCCAGCAGTGTGCGGGCAACTCTGAAGCTGGTGATGCAGTCACCCCTTCNTTGTGATCACCACACTGGGCTTTAAATCCTGAACAAGGTAGCTATCTGTGCCTGTTGCAACTTATGGTTCTTGGCTGACGGCACTGACAAAGCACGCGCTGCATCTGGATGCACAAGCTCAGATGACTTGTCACCCTGCCGCCATCTTGTCAGGTCGAGAAAGGCCACATGGTTCTGTGATCCTGTCACCAATAAGGTCAAAACAATCCATGCGGTTCAATTCTTGCAGCATGGTCTCTAATACCTGGTCACCACCACNAGTCTTGACAGCTTGCAATGAGGGCCACAACAAGACAACATACAGCCACAGCCAGTTTGGGTGCCACATAAGCTTGCGTGTGCTTGATATGCACAAGCAGCTGCTTGCAACTCGGNGTCGACTCTGGAATACTTTGTTGTAAAGCGCCGCTGCAATATGGCTTATGTACAGCATTTGCAACACAATAGTGGCCATGAGTATGTGGATCAACACTAGGGCGAAACAAGGCCAAAGTCATTTGTTTGGTTGATAGTACAGAGGCAACTCGTCAGCATCCTGCATGCGCTGCTTGTACTGACCATAGAACAGGAGCAACGTCAGACATGCAGAGGCAAGAAAGATGGAATTAAACCACCAGTGGAAAAACTCAAACTCAAGCTCTCCTCCAAGTGCTTCCGTGATGACAGCTCTGCAAAGCACAAGGCATATATGAACCCACACATCGTTGTTGACAGGGTCTACAGGACATTACAGGCAAAATGGCAAGTTTTGGTAAGTTATGCAGATGTCATATGGATGCACACTTTTCTTGATCACATGGCACACAGGGCCCCACAAGTAGTGACACAAAAGCATGATTGAGCGTGCAGAAGATGGCACTAGTGGCTCATGCCTGCCATCACAATGTACACCGGCCTACCTATACTTTAAAGGCAGCTGCTTGCGGATGAGCAGCACTGACGAGATGGCATACAAGCCGGTGAGCTCTGTGAGGACAAGCACTAGGCTGGTGCTGTTGCCTGCTCCAGAGATGGCAAAGAAGAACTGCACACATGCACAATTGCCTCAGACCCTNTGCTTTTCGGGTCTTGTGCTTGGCCAAGCGTAGTGCTCCTCTCAGCCATCAGTGCACACTCTCGGGCTGCAGCTCGGTGTTGAGGTGTGTCTTGCTGCTGCGCTTGAGGTGAGAGTGCCCTAAGTTACCTTGAAGTCCCCTTGCTTGGCTTGTTTAAGGCTTCACCGCTTATTATACAGTTTCGCTTGCAGCGTTGCACACATTGTTCACCGAGCAACCTCAGTTGCTTACCGCACCAAGCAGGCTGGTTGTTTTGCAGAGTGCTGCTTGAGCTGCCAAGCACCGGGCAACATGCCGGCATATGACCCAGAGTTTACCGGCGAAACAGTCACCCCGTCCTCAGCAGACCCGANTCACCATCAACCTTTTCAGCCTTTGCAGAGTCACCAGCATCTTCTGCTTCCTTCACAACTTTTTTGGCTTCAGCATCTGCTTGCTCCTCAGTCCTGTCTGAGGGAGACTTAGACTTAGACTGAGCAGTGCTCGNAGCTCACAGCACTTTTGCTGGCGACCGTCTGTCCTTGGGCGCTTACCAGCTCACAGCCTTATCCGGGAAACCGTGTACACCGCAGCACAAGCTTGTGCAGCATATGTTGTCATGGCCTTTGACTCACAAACGGCACCTTGAGGAGAGCCCCACAGCTCTGTGCTTGCAGGCGGCACCTTTGCCCTGTACTCTTTGATCTGCCGATATGCCGGTATGCGTCCAGCAAGGAATGGCGTTCCAGATGCCTCTGATGTGACATTGACTCACTACAGGTATACTGCAACAGGCATACTGACATGATCATGCGTAACTTGCCAAGGTGAAGAATGTATAGTAGTCATGCAGCTTTGCCCTTTGGTCAAACAATCATCATTGCCTTTAGTGCAATGCCTGCTGTAGCATAAGCCCAGCTTGTTCACTGCTTCTGCAGCCGTCACTCTGGAGACAAGAATAGCACCAAGCTCAGCCGCCGCATCAGCTTTAAGTTGAAGCAGATGTTGGCTACTAGTCATGGCTCTCAGGTTGCACTGTTGGTGCTTGTTCTGCTGATGACCAGTATGGTCCTTGGAGATGGTGTCCTGACACCTGCCCAGTCAGTTCTGGGAGCAGTCTACGGGCTACAAGTCAAGACTAGCATATCTCAAGGTCTGTTGTTCTCCCTGCTCCTGCATATGATTGGGCAGGCCACCTTATAGCTACAGATTTGTCATCAAGTGCATGGATGCATAGACCAGTTGCAACACCCTGAGGTTGTACAAAAGTGAACTTTGGTGTTGTTTAGGGTGCCTGCCTGGTCGTTCCTGCCTACAAATTCTGCAAGGCTACGTGCTTGGTTGCCCTGTCATCAGTGTCACATTGACTTTCAACCGGGTTTGACGTACTCATTGATATACATGTCAATGNTGCTTTCCGAGAAGCGTCGATTTTCGGATGGGTGGAAAGCAGGCAACTTGCCAGCGCCGTTATGCTGCTGCTGTGAACATATTTTGCTGTAGCTTTCCTGCCTGCTGGTGTCCATTGTCGGCAACCCNGCTGATGCCTTGTGAAGATGCCTTCCTCTCGGTCAATCTGTGCGCACAGATGAGCTTATCACGCAGGCTGTATTTGACCTGCCGTTTCTGCTTCTTTTGCTTAAATGGCAAAATTCACTACGCGGTGCGTGACTCACGTCCGTGGCACCCTTCGTTCAACGAGCAAGCATCGCACCCGGCTGTGTACGACATTTTCTTTGCGCATGATATGACACACGCCTGCTGCGATTTGTGAGAGAAGCAGCGGCAGTGTGCAGCGTATTGCGGACCCGAGCTGGAACGGCCCTCACTGCACTTGCAGTAGGCAGATGTAGCTCCGAAGTGCGGGACCAGGCGGAGCTGCTTCTATGACGGATAGTACTGCTCGTAGACGCTCCAAGCAGGCAATGCACCCCCGAAGCTGGCTGCAACGTGCGTGCATCATGTCTGCCTGACAAGTTAGGGCTTTGCAGGACGCTCTACAGGGGCAGCTCAGCGACTCTGCTCGAGTCACAGACAGCATCTGCAGCACGTCTTCTGAATGGGCCAGCCAGATTGACATTGAAGCTGTCACAAACGCATTCGACCATTTGGCAAGCGAGGATGGCTTGCTTGGCTTGGAGCAGCTTAGCACCTTGTTGCAAGATGTCGGCTTACAAGCCCCGAGTGATGTCGTGCTTGNGCACGCAGTGCTGTGTGCATGTCTTTCAGCCTTTGCATGCATCTTAAGCAAGTATGCCATCAGTGCCAGTAGCAACAGCAAAAATGCCTTTCTACATGCAGGGGCAGCTGGACCATTGCATATGGAACTCAGCTCACTGTACGTTCACATCACCACTTTCCAGAGATCATGCTCACAGTCGCCAAAATCATATGCTTTGCAGGTCCACGACATGTTTGGGGTAACCGAGAAGTATCCTCGAATTGGAGGGCGGGAGTTAGACCTGCACATGCTGTACAGAAATGTCACAGCGCTTGGAGGCTGTGAGCGTGTGATACAGGCAAAGCATTGGCGGGAAGCTGCTGAGTCGTTTCACTACCCTGAGACAATCACAAGCGTGTCCTACTCACTCAGGAAGGCATACGCAACTTTCCTGTGGGACTTTGAGCAGGTAGCTGGCTGTTGTGTCGTTGCTATACAGTGTCCTGTTCAGCTTACAGCAGTAGAGTGTCACTTGTACAGAAGGGAGCGCTACAGGGAAAATAGCATGGCTGCATGTTCCTGCTCAAGTACACACATGAGCAAGCTTTCATCAGCATTGCTCTCCACAGCAGCAAGATGCCTGTGAGAGTTGGCACAGTGTGTTTTGCTAGTGTGTCTAACAAAGCGATGGACCCCATTGGCATTCTTTGCTGTACCCCAGTTGACAATTGCTGTGCGCTCTTTTAATGTCTCAGCAAGATCCTGAGTGCTTGGTCGCACCGGGTTTGGGTTTGCATTGCTGACATGCTTTCTTGTATNCCAGGGTGTTTGAGCACATCTTCAAGCGCATCACCGAGGAGGAAGACAACGCTGTGAGTCCAAACACCACTGCTCTGTGCTTGTCGCCCATGCTGCTCAACAACACCACTTACGCTATTCATGCTTTCACCTGCTTGGTGCTTGACTCATCTGCTACTGTCGCCATCGTCACAGCTGTTTGATCCTTAGTAAAGTTGGACGAACGAGCGTATAGCTTTTTTTTCCTTTTGAGCTGCCTCATACCCGCCACAGCGGTTTCTAACTTCCCTCAACAATCCCNCTTTGCTGTGATGCTTGCTGATGTGAGGCAGGAGGTGCTTGCACAAGAGGTTGGTGAGAGTCTACGGTCAGAGCTACTGGCCTCTGCCTCACCCAGGATGCTGTGGGCCGGCTGCTTTGGAATGATGCAGCTTGCATGTTCTGCTTGGGCTGGAAGAAAGACTGCATGGTGGCCTGGCCAGCCTGATGACTGCTTGAACTTGGCAGAGCCTGCTTTGCCTGCTGAGGGACAGTATTTGAAGCCAGGCTTGCAGCAGCAGATGGACAGTTGGTGATGTCCTTTGGTGGATGTCCTGCTCTGGTCAATGGCAGTGAGTGTGCTTGCCCATGACTTGCACTGGCTTGTGGCACATGGGGCGTTGGGACGTGACAAGGTGCGGGAGGGAGCCCAGCAGCAGCAGCTGGCTGAGAGNGATTGTCGAGTTGCAAGGTTGCAGCTATGTACAAGGAACCAGCAGGCCTTCAGTCGTACAGCCAAGCTGTTGAGTCTCTACTTATGCCAAATATCTAATGCAGGCTGACGGCGATGAGCCTCCAAAACCCGCCCCAAAGGCAAAGAACCCCCTGGACCTGTTGCCCCCTAGCAAAATGATTCTGGACTCCTGGAAGCGGCTCTACTCAAACACTCCTGCTGCCAAGTTCCAGGAGATTTGCATCAATGGGCTCTGGAACGGTGCTGACATTCCCAACAGCCCCACAAATGAGGTACGCCTGATTCAGATGTGTTGGGCTTGTGAGCTGTGTAGTATACAGAGGGAGATTCTGGCTGTGCATTGAATGGCATTTTGACTGTGCGCTCAAACCTTCATGTCCTCGTAGCCATGCACCCAGCGTGACATGTGATGCAGCCAACTACCTGGCATATGCTGTGTATGCTGCATATGCCTGTGTGATCACACAANACGCTTCTTAAGGGGCTTTTGGCAGGCAATCACCAGCTGTGTGTCAGAGTGCACACACCTCAGCTCAGCAAACAAGAATTTCTGTGTCCACACACATGCAGCTAGTATAGTGTTTGCCCAAATAGACTTTGTAACAATCATGGTGCCATCAGTGGTTCCAGGTGGCTTCATGTGCAGGAAATCGCCACAAATGCAGCCATCTTATTACAGTCGCACATTTGGGCCTTTCACGACGCCAACCTGCTCATATCTGCATTTTCAACCACAAGGCCAATCCATGTGCAGCTGCTGTATCTGTCCACTGTGAGGTGCCACACATAGCAGCCTGTGCCTGCCTCCAAGCAGTGCCTGCCACGAGCTCCCTGATGCTGCTGTGACTTGAACTCAATGACATCGATGTCAGTGTAGCAGACATCAGGCCCCAGCTCTGCCCAGGGCCTGCAGCAGGAATTGTGGAATATGAACATGGCTGTGATGCCTTGACAAAGCGTTTGCAAGTCGCCGTGTGCTGTGCGTCACGACGGCAGCGCTGGGGGACAGAAAATGCAAGGCCAACTAGGCAAAGGTGTGGTCATGCAAAGCGGGGCAGAACATGTGTTTGCGCAACATGTGTTTGCGTGGATCAAACCAGGGAGCAGCAAAACAGCATGAGGCTCATGATTGCATGCAGGCTGAGTCGGCTGCCTTCACGAGTGCTGATGGAGTTGCAATTTGAATGCAATAGAAAAGTTCCAAGTGGCCGGGAGCTAGGTAGGGCAGCATAGCACACCATCAAAGGACGATCGCAAATCAAACACAAACTACATTAGATGTTGAAGGATACACGTAATGCGCATGCTACTTGACGTATGTCTGACACTGCAATAGTGTAACCACCTGATTGCAAATAACTGCAACACAAAGAGTCACAAAGAGGGCCTGATACCTGCTTACCTGCGTGTATATTGCACACTAAGACATGATTGCAACTCTGCTTGCTGACTGCACTGCACTGCTGCANGCAAACTGGAGACCCTGCAGTGGCCGGGCTTGTTACGAACACATCGCACCACATAACACCCACAGGGTTCACCAGCCTTCACCACTCCTCATCTGTCACACACCTTCACCCNTTGCAACATGTTGTCAGCCCGCCTTTAACTGTAGGCGTCAGGAATTGCTGCCTTGTTGTGCTTTTTCAAAATTGATTCACTAATCTCTATCTGTTGTTGCAAGCAAGTTGATGCAGTCAATCTATTCCTGCCAGTGGCAGCTGCCTCTGACCTGGGTGTTGATTGACAGACAGGTAGTGAAGAATGAGCCCCTCCCAATCACATACAGCTACTGGGANTTGCAGGTGACAGAACCAGCAGTGCTGATTCCCATGGTGCAACGAGCCAAACAGGTGGTACTAGTTGGGGATCACAAGCAGCTAGGGCCCTGCACCACCACTGTGGCTCAGGAGGAAGGCCTGTCCATGTCACTGTTTGAAAGGCTACTCCAGAGTGGCATAAAATCTTACATGCTGAATGTGCAATATCGCATGCATCCAGACATTGCCAGATGGCCCTCAAAGCAATACTACAATGGCCAACTTTTGAATGGCGATAATACAGCTGTCCTGCAAGGTATGCATTCTAGCAGGACCATGAGCCATGCTGGACTTGTATTGCGCCTGAGACAAGTTTACCACATTGTACTACACAGATGTCATGCCACTTTCATGTACGGCCTCAGTACATCACACAAGACTATGAAGATATGCATATGCTCAACTGATGTACATCTTATTGAAAATGTTTACAGTCACTGCAGTACACAATCAGGACAGTTCTGTGNTACAGCATGATGGCAATTCATGCTACAGCCACAGCCTACCTCACTTTTCCTCTTCTTGCCCTTGTCAGGCCTGAGGCNTAGTGAGTTCCTCTCCTCTCGCTCCTGCACCATCACTCGTCCAAGCTCAAGCGTGCCACAGTGTGATCTCATCTGAGAGAAGTGCAGCACAGGGGTGCCAGATAGTGCTGCGGGTATACACAGCAGCATAGCAAGTGTTGGGGATCTGCTGCTGTCTTCCCTTCCTCTCGTCAGGCGCTTGATCATGATACTGAACACCACGGCTTTGACTTTAGGCATTTCAGACAGCAGGTTCGACTGCAGGTCCGACTGCATATATGCACTGGCGACTTTTATGCAACGCATGACGCTGTAGCATAGGCTCGGTTGACAGACTACGATACAATACGCTGCATCAACTACATCCGAGCAGAAACTGCGGCTGGAAGGAACCCGATTAAGCAGCTGGAAGAGTCAGTCCGCACAGGGACGCTCTGCTGGGATAGCGATGCATACATGCGGCCTGTCATTCCTGATGATGCACTGTTGTTTTACGATTTCGACCAAGCAGACGACACCAGCAACCAGCCAACCAGGTCTGCCACTTNAAATGGCTTGTGACACTGGATCGGCCGTCAGCATAGCTACACTGACGGGTATACATAGCAGCGACAGCACACTTATGGCCGACACGCAGCAAGATATCACGCCGTGTGCGTTCCCTTCTCCGTAAGCCTGGCTGCCGAGCGTGTCAAGGGCGGTCGACACGCCCATCAGGAAGTACCAGCATATATTGAACCACTGCGGGATCCCGTGAGCGCGTCAGCACGAGCTTTCGTACACAAGACCGTCTCACATACGCGCAGCACCTTACAGTATTGCCTATCGCAGCTGCTGCTGTGTCCAGCTGGCAGGGTGTGAGCCCAACGCTGGAGAACCGATGACCTGCAGCAATTGTCAGGGCACAGACCTGGTGTCCATTGGACAGCAACTTGAACAAGGCGTTGCAACAGCAGCACACATAACAGAAACAACCGCAGAATAACCTAAACATGGCACATGGCAGGGCACACACACAACAGACAATACGCAACAGCAATAGGGTTGCATTCTTGTGGTGTTCATCTTGGCATGACTGCGAGCACCATCACTGACTTGACATTGCAAGTCTGCAATCAGGAGTNCCAAGGAACCCGGTGCCAAGTTCAGCGGGAAGAAGAGCAAAGCAGCAGCCAAGCAAGGCACANCGAAAGTCAGCTCTCTACCACACAACCACAAAACCTACCAAGTTGTAACACATTGCCATCAATGCAAAATACAAGATGATCAGAACACTAGAGGAATGGCATTGACCATGCTGCTGGAGCATCCATGCTTCACAAGACATTACATAACCTCATTAAGTTCCTTGGGAATGCTGTCATGCATCATGCCACCAATAGGGTGCTTACCCGCGATAGCTGTGACCAGGTGGGAGGCAACATGCCTGTCAAGTTGTTCTCGTACAAGGCGACTGTGGACAGCTGCAGGCATGACAGAATGTACAGGTACTCAAGCCTTGCAGCATCTGCACAATGGCAGGTCAGGTGCNGCAAAGTGGTCGAAATGCATGCCATGTAAAGCATGCATGCAGGATGGCTGGATGATTATGATGAAATAGCAGAGCATACTTGGCCCACACACCATGGCATGCGGGTGAGATGGACACACTGCTGGGCTGACCCTTCAACAAAGCATGATAGCTTACCACATGAGTTGGAGACGACCATGTTGGGGGAGGCGCATGCATTAAATCGCATGATGGCGGCCATGACTTGCATCAGGGAGAAGCAAACCAGGTAGAAGATGAAGAAGTACCCTGGACCCTTCTGATAGCCCACAATGAAGTAGACAATGCATGTGTACACTACTGTCTCGATGAGGCCAAATGGCATCTGCAGAGTGAGCAAAGGGTTAGTCAATGGAGACTATCTGACTCCTGTTGCAAGCTGCTACTTTGCAACAAGCTGCAAAGCCAATTGTCACCGAACACCCTTGTTTCAGGGTTAAACCATGCAGGGCTGTGTTAGAGGCTATAAAGAGAAGCTGTGGTGNCAACCGTGTAAGTAACATTGACAGATTGGCATCGCACTCTGAGACTTCATCCGAACAGTCAGTCCCGTGTTGATTAGATACTTACGTTGCACCAACAGCATAGTATGCATGGGTTACAGTCCACGGAACCCAACATACTGCACACTGGGGCATTTTACAACAGACTGGGTACCAGATGTAAATCATCACACGGAATGAAAGGCTATCCAACGTAGATCTTCCTGATGCCAGTGCCTGAGAACTGCCTTTAACCATGCAGCTGTGCTCCTGCTTGCCAGAATTGCCACTCCAGGGCAGTCAACAGCGCTGCAGGCTGGACATCTCTTGCCCCCTGAAGTTAATGTGACTACGTCCATTGATTGCTCCACAATGTCAGCTAGGCTGTGTCTGCAGGAGTTGGCGTGNTGAGCATCAGTGGCTGCAGTGGGGAACGCTCTACTATGACACTTGGGCTTCCTACCCTCTGCAGCAGCAACAGAGACTAACGGACTAAGGTGAAACTCTGGTGAGGAGTGCAAGCCAGGAATGTATGCCAGCGAGCACTGCATTACGGCAGGCGCTGGTGTTGGCCACTGTGAGTGTGCTCTTGTCAAGCATGCTGATATTTATTGTCTAGGCAGCCCAGTCAACGATATTGCTGCCTACACAGCTTACCTGTGGACTGTTGGACTGATATCTTTGCTGCTGCAGGCTGTTGTCTTCCTGCAGCTGATGACACCGGTATGTCATCTCCTGCAGCNGCTATGTACACTGCACTTCCATGTTGCATTCGGTTTTGCAGTCAAAAGCATGCTCATCTCTCAGAGTGGGGTTTTGTCAACATGGTGTGTGTCAACATGATGTATGGCTGTTTTCCAAATAGTCCAAGCTGCATACAGACCGCCAGTACCATGCTGGTGGGTCAAACTGTGGTCATGGCCTGACAACTGACTGTTGGCTGTCTTGCACAGCGCCAGCAGACCAAATATGTCATCACGCATGATCTGTGTCACAAAGTAGTTGATTGGTACATTGGGTGACTNGTTAATGAAGTTCGTGTGCATGGCAGGTTTCGGAGGCTTCATCTGAAGTCAAGGCTGGCAGAGTTGTCTGCACTCATGCATAACATATATGCTCATTGTTATCACAGATTCAGTCGCACCTGCTCACTACTGTGCTCGTGTAACTCACCACAGCACTCAAAACAACATGCACAAATGTGCTCCTGATTTGCAAGCTCTAGGCCTTTCTTGCTGTGCTGCTGCTTTGCTTAACCCTTGTTTCAGCGAAGAGTTCAGCGAAGAGTGAAGAGCCAGTGCTGCATTGGTGCTCCGTGACATGCAAAGCCTTGTCATAGAAAGCATGTGAATCCAGACGTGCTGGTGTGCAGGGTACAAGGTATATGCCAGTGAGGGTGCNGACTTGAGCGAGGGGTATAACAAATTGCAGCAATACGACAGTCGCTGTATAGCTCACCGCGCCTCCNTTACAGTAGCAACTTGGCCTTGAACTTGACAGCAGATCGGTTTAGTGCTTTGTCCAACGTTCAGCCTGTAAATTGTAAGGCAAAGTATGTCAGACCCCTGTGGATGGTCACCTTGCAACTCATGATCGGCCAACGCTGAACGCAACACGCGAAAAGCCTCTAAAGACTGTCCGTTCAAACTCAAGTTGTAAGAGGAAGAAGTGTACATATTAACATTAAAGCTGCTGCAATGCTTGCAATCATCAGCAGGGTTAGGCTTTTGAAGGGCTGGAAGGTTGTCACCATGACCTGGCAGACTCTGAGGACGATGCAGAGCATATTCAGTCCACAAAANGCCACGCATGACACATTGGAGACATCACACCACAGATCACGGCCACACCCTGACATCTACAGTAGAACAGGAGTTCAGTAGGCAGCTACGCCAGCACTTCTAGGTCCTGCCAGAGCTGGAGAGTTGAGGTCCCTGACAATCTCCTGGAATTTAACAATGTGTCTCAGGACAAACTCACTGCCCTTACTGCGAGGTACACTGACTTCCTGGACGCTGATCATCTCTTCTTGAGAATCAGCATCCTTGCTGGTGCTAATGTCTACATCTGCAGCAGACTGCATTGACCCTGCTGCTGCATCTCTTTGCCCATTCCAGGTTTTGCACTGGCTAGTTTCCTGCACAAGTCGCAGCACCGTCTTACATATATGAGCACCAACAACATGCCGGCCATAATCGTATGGTTGTTTAGCTATTTTCTATGACATCACTGATTTCACTGTATATTTGGCCAGTCTATTGGCCTCCTGTTGGTCCACAGGATTATGAATGTAACTGGTTGACTGGTTGATAAGCATGCACCCTCGCTTCATGTCATGTGGACCTTTGCCAAACTTGTCATGACTTTGTAATGCATGAGGAGCTTCACATGGCTACTGATTGCCACATGCCATGCTGCTTCAGCGACATCTACTTGCAACATTGCACATTCATGCAGACCTACCACCTCTACAAGGAGAGCTGCTGTGCTCCTGTAAGTCTGCATGTGAGGTGATGTTGATCATCATACTTATTCAGTATGCAAAGCAGCTGCCATGCTATGGCTTTCAAGCAGCCTGTCCTCAGCAGTGACATCACACAACCATAGCATGCATCGTAAGCTCGGTCAAAAAGCAGTGTGGGGTACCTCAAGGATTCTGAGCTGGTCTTTGACAGCTGCCTCATCGGTGTCCATGAGGGCTGCCAACTTGGGCAGGCTGATGGTGGTGTACAGCTTCAGGAACTGCTTTAGCACTGGCATCTGCCGCTGCTGGTCCACAAAGCCTGTGAAGGCTCGCAGCTGCTGCCTGCAAACATGGAGCTGTCATGCATGCAGTACAGCTGCAAAATCGCGCCGGCAGTCGCGTGCTTCCGCTGCTATATTCAGGTCTCAACAGTCACACTATGGAAGTGGGGTCGCCGGTAAAGCCGTTAGCCTAAGACCCGTACTGCTACGCTGATCATGCGCTGGGAGATTGCTGCNTTGACAAAGGACGGCCGAAGCAAAACAGGCCCCTCACCTTGAGTTGCCAGTGCGCAAGCATGTCGCCGTAGCGCCTAATGGGGGAGGTGAACTGAACATAGCCGGGCAGGCCCAGGCCAGCGTGGGGGGTGGGCTTGTCTGTGCTGGAGATGCTGCGCACCATGCGGCTGCGCAGCATGACATCCCGGCAGGGGCCATGTGGAACAGCCTCAAGCTCCTCTTCGCTTGGGAGTATAGGTTCGTTCTGCCCTCGGTATGGCAGGGGTATGTTGTGCTGCTCTCCTGCAGGGGGCACAGAACTGAGGCCTTGGATCGCAAAGGCTGCAGGGTTGTAAAATGGCAGGCTAGTTTGGATTGTGAGGCAAGAGCAGTACAGAACAGCTTTGCGTCTGCAATTGTGGCCAATGCTGAGGCCCATGTAGGTGTGCTATGTTGGTGAGTCTGTACAAGCCTCCCNATTTTGACCACCAAGCAGCACCACATCCAAGTCATACAAGAAGGGGTCATCAGGTGACCACAGATGCGCCTCTGGCACTGCCATGGTGAACTTCTCACCCACAAACCCACTTGCAGAGCCTGCTGGGTGACCATCTGCACTGGCATTCACCACCACCTGCAAGCAATCACTGAGCATCACATCAGCATGTTCAGGCCAGAGCAGGGTACAGGTGTTTTGTTGCCGCGGGACGAACTTGTGACTAGCTAATGGCAAGTCAAACATCAGGTCCTGTGAATCCTGCCTGAGCACCACCAGTCAGTGGCGTGTCTCTTATTCAACAGTGTGCGATGGCGCTGTCTCTACAGCCACGCAAACAGCAAGCATGCATCCTGACCATGGTTGGCTACGTCTATAGCTGCTGATTTCTGACAAATTGGCAACAAAAAACTGTGGCTTGTAGCAGCTGACTTCTANCATACTTGACGAGAATTGACTATACATATGCTATGCCACAGTGCTCACCTGTGACATGGTCTCCCAGTGGTCAAACACACATTGTGGGAAGGCCTGACCAGACGTGGCAGCCCGAAGGGTCGAGGTGAAACCAAAAGACTCAATGACAGGCAAGTACGCCTTCAAGTTGAAGATGGGTGTTCCTGCAGCAGCAAGATGAGTGCGATGAGTCACATGAGCTGCATGTTGCTTAAAATGCCATTCTAGCTCTAGGGTACAACAACGTGTCATGCACAACAACCACAAGTGGTACAACTCTTCTTTCTGGATAACTCTAGCGACTATATCAAGACATGGCGGCAAGACATACTATTGAAAAGTCTGAGGCTATATGAATTTCAAAATCAAACCAAAATCAAACTCCCAGTGACGCACAGGTAAATATAGCATACCTGGTCTCTGCATCTCCTCAAAGACGTGGCCACGCTTCTGATTGAGCACACTGTAGATGCCTCCCAAGGCATTCTCAGGCGCCTGGATCTCAACCAGGTAGATGGGCTCTGCCATCCTGGGCTGTGCTGTCACGCAGCCAGTGATTGCTGTACTGATTCAGGATCAGCTTATGGGTGTGTCTAGTCATGGGACATGCATAAAACGCAGTCTTGACTTATACATGTCATGCAATATGAGGACTGTGTGTCCTATTGCAGGTGCTGTGGGACAGACTGACTTTGACCAAGCTATCCTCAGAGCAGTGGCAGGTGTGGAGAAGAAGAGGAGTATCCTGCAGGGCACAGAGAAGGAGAGTNGTACCCTGCAAATACGACGACCCATTTGCAGGCTGCCATCCAGAGCGCAGAACAGAAAAAACGCAAAGTGAGCTAACTGAATTGCTCTTCATCTGGCAGAGACCTACCTGGACTGGCATCATCGAACTTGCTGGGAAACAAGAAGCCACCTCCACAGCTTTGAGGACCAAACAAACAAGCACTGCATAGCAGAATTGTAAGCTGTTGTACACTGTGCTAAGGTGAGCAACAGCTCAAGCGCATTTTCAAAACCTCACTACCTGTGTAAGCACACCAGATAGCCATGTCTATTGCGCCGTGGCCACGCAGCCTTCAGCGCGGTACACTTGATATACACCGTGCAGGGCGCCACTCACGACTTGGGTACAAGCAACAAGCGCTATGGAGTAGGCAACTGCGCATGCAGAGCCCAGGTCTCAAGAATGCCGCTGACGAGCGCATGGCAGACCAATCGTCAATGACTTTTCCACACGCCACAAGCTAGCTACGTACAGCGAGCGACTTAGCGTTACCTGCTATAACTTGCTCGTTCGTGACCAGTGCGATGTGGTCAACAATCGGCGTCACGTCAGCCGGCAAAGGGCTGGTGGCTGGATGTGTCAGGCTTGCGCGCGGTGGTCAGCGCGCAGAGCGCAACATCATCAGCTGCCAGTCAGCAGACCGGCACTCGCAGAAAATCTGTCCCGTGACCGCGCCGTTCAACCACTGCAAGCCTGACTCAGGAGTTTGGATCAGGACGTTGTGATCCAGCATGTCGCCCCATGGGTACATGACACAGCTGCCGTGCCACATACATATCTCGAACATACGATCACAGCTTCGATTTACACTGTTGCCACAGAGGGCAGCCAAGTACGCATGTGCATATCTGCAATGTCTCAAAACTTTGACCAACACTTGATACCTACAGTCCTCGCAAAGAGGCAATGCAATGCTGCATAAGTAAAAAGCAATGACATCGTTGCCTATGGAATGTTTTATACAAATACACGAAGATCTGCTCATGATCCAGGGATACTAGATACAGCAATTGCAGAACACAGTAGAAAAGCTATCTCTCAATGTCCAGCAGCATGCAAGAGCTTTTTACGAGCTGGATTGCGCAACTTGGTCAAAGCCTTGTCCTCGATCTGTCTGACGCGCTCCTTGGACAGGCCATATGCTGCACCAATGTCGTTGAACGTCATGCATGTGCCCTTGGCATCATGCAGACCATAACGCATGCGAATGACATTGCGCTCACGGGGCAGCAAAGTGCTGAGAAGGGTATTGACGCTGTCCTTTGCCTTAGTCTCAGCTGGTTCCTCTGGCTGCAGAGGCTCCGCGGCTACTGTGTCCAGAAGAGCTTCTGGCTCTTCATCCATTTTGTGACTGTTTGGACTGTACGCGGGGCCATCTAGCGATCTGGCAGGCTCAACTTGCTTCAGGAAGGCTTTCACTTTCGCTGCAGCTAGCCCCAGTTCTGCACCAATCTCCTCAAAAGAAGGTGGGCTGTCGCGCCCTGGCTGATCTGCAAGCCTGCTACGGGTCTTATGGATCTTGGTAGCGATGTCATGGACGTGGACCGGCACTCTGATGGGCCTGGACTGATTGATGATGCAGCGTGACAAGGACTGCCGAATCCACCAGTGAGCATAGGTGGAGAACTTGAAGCCCTTGTCAGCATCAAACTTCTCAATGGCTTTCACCAAACCACTGGTGCCCTCAGGTATGAGGTCTGCAAAGTCCACTCCTCGCCCTGTGAACTTCTTGCACATGGAGAACACCAGGCGCAGGTTGTAGAATGTCATCAGCTGCATCGCCTCCCTGGCGTTGCTTTGAATCTGCACACCCACTGCCGTGTCAGCAGGGCATTGCCAAGAACCAACAGAAGCATTCCATAGCCTGGACAGCTGTCAATAGGCAATGTCATCACGCAAACAGCAAGAGCGCAGCAGAAATGTGCAGGGCCAGCTATCTAATGTGCAGGGCTGTACTGCATGGGCCTGTTGCAGTGTTAAGCTTGACTGTGGAGCAGTGGCTCAGAGGCAATGTCGGATTGTGCTAAGAGCATGAAGTTCTGTGACTTGACTAAGTACATGTTGTTGCCGTGTACATCGAAGCTGCTTGCAGCAGGAGTCTTGGGGACANGGCTGCCGCAAGCTCCACAGAAGGTACTCCTGCTACATGCACCCTTGCTAGTGACACCGGCAAGGCGGTGTGTGCTTCATGGCACAAAGCTCTTGATTGCTTCAGGCAGATATGTGCCAACACACAGTAGCATTGCCCTTGTAGTTGAAAGACTGCGCGAGTTTGTGATATGAGGCATTTTCCACATTCTGCATCCTGTGGCTAGGACAGTCTCGGCTAATGCATCAGCTGCTGGTGACTTGAGTGTTACTCATTTTAGCCTGGTACTTTTGTTCAATGCCAGTCTTTGGGCTGCTTGTGTTTGTGTGTGCTTTGCTCCTCGTGGCCTTCTCATCTTCTGTTTGCTGCTCTTTTAGCCACATGCATTTGAACATGCTCAGCATCAAGTGCTACGACGCTGTGCTAAGTGTGACTTGAGCACTGTACCAGATTCATTGGATATCATTGCAGACGGCCCTTTGGCATGCTCATACAGTGCCTCAATTTTCTTGACTGCCAGCACATTTTTGATGTGCACTCACGGCATCCTGGTCGGGACTGCTACATAGCCACAGTCAATCTTGAAACTGCAGGATTATTCAGGAAGCTGTAGTTATCACAGTCACAGAATCCGTCTGAGATGGCTGTGCAATGCTGCAGGTGCCGCTCCNTGGGCACACTTGGCCACACAGTAGCCACACCAACAACAGCAGACTTGTGTGCCTGGAAGATAAAAGGCTGCTGGGCAAGCGTTTTCTGTAAGCTGCCTGTGTCTTTCTGGGCAGCAACAGATTGGTCGTGCTTTTACTGACATCTACACCATCTTCCTGCTGTCTACTTTTGCAAGTCACTTACGTCAACTTGTCTGCAAAGCTGTCACTGCCTAACGCACAGACTCCGAGTGTTCAGTATGACACTGCAAAAAGCCCAGGCATCAATATCGTGGGAAACACTACAGTGCGTGGGCACAGCTGACATTGTAGGAGAAGTGAGCGGCCTGGTTTAGCTTGAACAGCTGCAATGCTGTCATGGTGCTCAGCCTGTATGCCGCCATTTTTGTGGTGTATGAGCAGAGTGCATCAGCTGAGGCTGGCTGCTCTGCATGACTTGANTGCTGGCGGGACCTGTTGCAGTGCACAACAGTCCTGCCGTGGTGAACTGTTGACGAGGCAGTCCAGCCGGGTGGCTGGATNACTTAGGCTGAGAACTTCCCTCTGATTCCACAGGTTCGACTACTGGAGGCACATGTTGAGGAGCTGCAGTTACAGGCAGCATGCTTCAGCTGTAAGAGCACTCAGCAATGATCTACAACTGCAACAATTTGCACACCTTCTAGGACAACATATCATGTGCTACATGGACTACAGACAGAAGGCATAGCCGGTGTGGTCAAGCCTAACACGCATGCCTACTCTAGCACACCAGCACAGATCAACACATACTGCTTACTTGACCATGGGCAGCACCAGGCTATGCACAGTGAAAACTGACCTGGGATGTGAAGCCGCCTTGCAGTACTGGCAGGGCTGAAGTGAGAGAGTGTCAAGTGCGCTTGTGGGGAGGTGAGCATGCTGACGCAGAGGCCTGCTGATGAGATGATGTGCTGGCGGGNTGTTGGCCAGCAAACACCATTTGACAATTCCACGGGGACCATCGGTCATGTCAGAGGCATTTCACAAGAATTGCCAGACAGTGCTGCCGGCTTGGTTCAGGTAGATGAAATCAGAAGTGACTTCGTCAGTGACCAGAGTGTCACAACGGGATCAATACCAACAGAGGCTGCACCTGTTACTATAGCTGAGCCCCTGACCAGCGTGCGCCCCTCAGACAGCTGGGGGTCAGCCCCCTCTTACCCTGCCCCTCAGATGCATGCTGTGCACGCTGTGCCTGAGCCTGCTCTGCATGCTGTCTCAGAATTTGAATCTCAGCGTAGCCAGCCATACTCAGATGTGGTCATAGCTGATGAGAGTGCTACAGCTGTTGATGTTCCTGCTCAGCAGCGAGGTACAGACCAAGGGTCAAGTCTTGAAGAGGCATCACGTGAGACTTTTGGCCAGTATGGTATCACCTCTGAGGCTGCCGTTCAGCAGCCAGGCTTTACTGACAATCTCGGTGCCACAGCCCAGAAGCTTACAGATGTGCCATCCTTTTCAGAAGGCATTTCAGATCTGTCCTCAGACAGGCAGGGCTTCCAGGAAACAGCCCCATTCCAGGACAACGTTCAGATGCCTCTGAGCAATGAAAGCAGCTTTGACCAGGGCGGTTTGGAGGTGCCCTCACAGCGCCAAAATTTCAGGCCACTGCATCGACAGCTCAGTGCTCAAGCCGAAAGCTTGCTCAGACAGAGCAGCACAATGACAGGTAACGTCCAACAAGAAAAAAGCTTACAGATATGGGAATGAGCTCATCTATCAGTCAGAGGATTAGCTGCGTCACACTTTGCAGCAGATGCACCACTTAGCTGCGTTTGCCTGCCCGGATTGCAGTGGGTGCACAAAGCATAATGGGCTGTGTTGGTGCTCTGAGCATGAAGTGGGTTTTTACCAGACCTCGGCACAATGTGCAGCTTGTTTGTGCTTCAAGTGGCAGTCAGCAACAAGCTCTATTGTTGTTCACTTGTTGGATTACGGTCATGGAATGCTGTGCACAACTGCACACCTGGGTGGTTGGGNAAAGAGGCGTCGAATGTCTGGCATTCTGTACAGGTGAATGCCCATGCCAATCATCAGCTGGCATGATGGAATATTGACCCCAGAAATCCATTCTGTCACAGGGTGCTCTACCTGGAGCAATCAGAGAAGCAATCGAAGCAGCATCTCTCAAACTAGCAAGGAGGAACTCTACTGTTAGCTGGAACAGCATTTTGTCTGAAGCTCGAATAGATTGACAGATTGTTGGGTAACACAACATGGCTGTCCGTCTGCACAACAAGCCTCTCATTGGCTGCAAATGCCTAGTACAAGAGACAATGCAGCACAAACAGGTTCACAGCAGGTGTCCTGCTTGTGCTTTCACTTGCAATATCAGCAGCAGTAACAGGGCAAGGATCAAGGAACAAGTTTATAGTTATAGTTAAGCACATTGCAAGAAGCTATGAACACCAATGAAAAGCAGGCTAGGCGCTGAGTTGTGGTCCTCACAATATCAACACGCAGACAGAGCAAAACATACCTGTCACCACACAGCAACATGCATGGGACATCTCTGCTTGCATGCTGCTGTGTGGTCATAGGTATGTTTTGCTCTGTCTGACTGTGTTGATACTGCTAGGACGCCAAGTCTTACACAGAACTGTAACATTGCCTTGCAGCATGGGTAAGCGCAGGTCATCATTGCATGCACAATTTGATACTGCCCAAAGCAAAAGAAGACAGCCAACCTGCAGGCGGGGATTCAGCTCCAGAAAATAGTACTGCTGACTGGTCAAGCCGTACAGGAACTCCACGGTAGCTGCACCAACATAGCCTACGCTGCTGGCCAGGGCTCTTGCACAAGCCTCCATCTCCTTCAATAACTCAGGGGAAGCCTGCAGCATATGGTAGGGAGTTGAGTGGTGAGCATCAGGGACACATTGCCTGTGCTGTACTGTGCTGGCTGCTTGTGTTGTGAGTGCAACAACAAATGCAAAGCTTGTGCCCTGAGCTGCAGTGTGCCTTGCGGCAAGCACGGTNGCAGTGAGAAGGCAAAGTTGTTGTCGTCAAACTGCCTATGATCAGCCAAAGGTGATTCATGAAGCACAACTTTCTGAGCACCCGTGCAAAGCTGTTGCCCGCCTAGTGATTCGATGCTAAGCGGATATGACAGACAGCTTTTGTTGCACAGATGATAGTTTTGCTGGACCTGTATCATTGATTGGAGAGGCACTGCCAAGAGAACTTATGAATGACAACAGCTTGTACAGCTGACTGAAGTTGCGTATCTTGCATGGTCATTCTCAGAATGCTTTGCGCTGTGTCCAAACGCTGGTACTCTGCTACAATGTTGATCTGCTCGCCACATATTTTGTGGTCAGAGTGTCTAAAGCTAGTGGCCACATCAATGTGCATGGGCTTATTGCTGTAGTAGGTACCAAAGATCCAACCAAGGATGACAAGTGTACACTGGCTATGTTGTGATGCATGCAGGACCCCCACCTNAAACCTGTGGCTGATGGCAGCCTACAGCTTGAAATATAGCAAGAGCAAGGCAACAACATGACTTTCAGAGCAGTATGCTAATGACATACGCTGACTATCCAACCACTTTGGTCTTGCGACACAGTACAGAAGTTGCACATGTTATGCGCACCACTGACCACTTGTTATAGTCTCACCAGTTGCTATAGGTGAACACGACTTATGCCGGTGTCATATGCAAAAGACACATGCCTGCAGAAGATGCTTCCATGCATGGATGTTACCGCCTGCAGTGACACTGCCTTGCAACTCATTGCAGAACAGCCCATAATGCAGGGTAAAATTTGTTGTGCACTGCTCACCTGCTGCTCGCAGTCACTGCTTGTCAAAGCACATGCACTGGCAATGGCTTGTTCTNGGGCAGAGCACACATCTGCAATGCACGTCCCCAGTGCATGTCTGTTTGTGGACATGCTATGCTGTAAGTCTGGATGTGAGTCTGCATGCAAGGCTGAAACACGTCTGAAGTTGAGTTTGAATTGGGATGTGAGGCTGTTTCTGCCTCTCAGCAGCCCAGAAGCCCTGTGTATATGCACAGTGAAGGGATGCTGCGAGTGAAGGGTTGCTGCAAGCAGCAAGCATGTCTGTGTCAGTGTGTGACAAGATGCCATCACTGATCCCCAGCGCTCTTTGCAATGTTAGTTAGCATGTGCTCTGACCAGGCCAGTGAGTGGCCTGTGACAATGACACTTGTGCTTGGCGCAGGCTCAAGCCAGATGAGATCCATACCTTGCAGAAGACCTGCACTGCGCCCGAGCGCTGATCCACAGCCACAACACTCATGGTCCTTCTGGTATGGTCAAACTCATTCACCCTGGAAATGATGAAGCTCTGAGAAGCATCTGTGGGGTGCTGCACCAGTGGCGGCGATCCAGCAGCCTCCACCATGTGCCAGCCACTGCCAGCAAACATTTTGACCTGCAAGCAAATCACTGAGGCACACACAACAAAGGACACAAGCTAGCAGTGCTACAGGCAGCTACTCATGCACTGCTGCATGATGCTGACGCACAAATATGTAGCTGGATGTCAGTATATGCAAAGCTTAGTCTGAATACGATGGGCTTGACAACAGGGTGAAATGTATTGATGCAGCAATCCCCACCTGCATGCCACTTGAGGACACCCGGGGGTTCAGTGGGGACTGGCCCAGTGACCCCCTTCTGCTCGAAGTGCCGTATCCCATGCTGCGTCTGTCACTCAGGGATGGGCGAGGCGACAAGAACTTGGGAGTGACATTGCCAACGTCAGGACCAGCATCATCAAAGCTCCATTCCTTAGAAGGAGCCATAGCAAGCATGGCTTCCTGCTGTGCTTGAGCAGCCGCANAATGAGAAACAGCAATTGCAGCCCAGACTGCATACATTGTTCGAAGAATATTTTCCAGGCTTTGAAGTCAGGAGTGCAACAGAATTTGAGGAAGAACCAGATGAGCGTATGATTTATGACAGCATGGACATTGGTGCTTGGGAGCTGAAGATAGACACAAATGGCAACACCTATGGCCAGATACAGCGGTACTGTGTGGCAGTGGTGCAGAGTNTTCTTGCTGCACCTGTGCGTCAGTGCTTCCCTTAGAACTTCCCTCAGAACTTCCCATCGTGTACTTTGTCATGTAACATGCATGCAGGATCGCAATCTGGTGGATGCTGACTGTGTACAGGGCTTCCTTGACCCTGCCCATCTTGCATGGCATTTGGTGAGGCAGCACTCCATGAGCAGTCATTGCGTGCCCTCCCAGCCTCAACAATTTGATCAACATCTGACTCCATCACGCAACCTGATGGAGTTGCCGCCTATATCACATAAATAGAGTAGGCTGCCCTGCAGAACGCTTGATTCCATCTATGCATTTGCACTGCAACGCCAGTGGTAGTAAACAAACATCACCGAGCGCATGTGCTGGCCTGTGCATGTGCTAAGAGCCAGGCAGGTGACTTACACCCCAAGCCAGGTGCATGAAAGCTAATGACGTAGCACAAGTGTTACTTGCATCTTTGTGGATCACAGCAGGCAATACTACCAGCGTATCTGCTCAAAAAGCAGAAGCGGAGACAGCGCCGTGTGTAGCATGAACCTGTATAGCTCAAGCATGGTCTGCTGCAATGTTTGCGCAGTGCNCTCCTAAGTCTACTGCCTTCAATGCCTCTTGCATTTCACCCTGTAACAGCATTGCATCCTGTGGTTGACTTNGCACTGGTCTCAGGCTGCTCCTGAGTTGCCTCCTGTGACACTGGCTTCTCAATTGCAGACGCTTGCTTGGTGAGTACCAGGAAGTGTGCCACAGATCGGTAACCTGCAGCAAAGGGATCCTCAGCACACAATATCCTCCAGCAACAGCAGCACAACTTCTTACTGTACACTTCATGCCAGGGATGGCAAACAATTCAAACACAGCAACAACCACATTATCTTTTCTGACGTGCAACAGTCACACAATGGAATCAAAACTGCTAGGCTTGGGGAAGTCAGCATGTTTGTCACTGAGCACGCGCATGGAGGTACCTTCAGCAATGGCACGCCTGTAGAGGGAGCCAGTGGGGGCCCAGCCTTGCCGTATCCTGTGGTTGCTGCAGTTGCAGAGACCCCGGCAGACAGGGCACTTCCACTCCTCAAGCNAGCGTCTGAAGCAGAGAGGCCAGCGCTGCAAAGCCATCTGCAGCCCCTGCTGGACATCACGACAACCCACCTGGATGGCACTGCAGCCTATGCCCGCCAGATCGGCAACCAGCTCTTCAGTGCCTTCTTGGATGTGGAAGAGCTGTTCCAGAGAGGCAGTGACGCCACTGAGCAGGAGATTATTGATGAGCTACGCCATGTATGTATCCTTGTTGACATTTCATAGCTCATGCACCATTAGGACAGCATGCGGTGTCTGCACTGAATTTGTCTAGGTGCACTTCTTTGACATGTCAAAGGAAATTGTATGCACCAGCTTCCTTCATTGATCATGTAGTGGCTTTGTATATGTCTTAAGTGCCTACCATGGGCTGCCAATCAACATCAATCAGCAAACACTCACAGCTTGCCGCCAATTTGACATGCATGCGCTTTCATTGTGCATCTTACCTGTATGATGCCTATGTGCAATGTCGACGAGACAGCGCTCTCGTTGAGTCATGACTGCATGCAGGTGCACAGCAAGGATCTGCAGCAGGTGTTGGACATTGTGGTCAGTCATCAGGCACTGCCTCTGAAGTGTCAGCTGCTGCTGAAGCTTCTACTAGCCNAGACAACTGCCAGGATGGCGTGATAATAGTTTGACAGCAGATGATGCTTGACGCTCTGACCTGCATGCATCCCCTCTTTATGTTGAGATGAATGTGCGGTTTTAGACGCAAGATCTTATGCACAATCAAGATGGCACAAGTCAACATCTTCCTGAACATCAACCATGTGGCACCACAGATGCAGAGATGCAGTANCTGGAATTACATTGTCGCTATTGATGTGGTAATCATTTCAGCCTTTCAGGTAATGTACGGCACCAACTGATTTGGTTACATCAATGCTGGTGTCCACAACATTGGGTGATCACCAGCTACACATTGCTTTAGGCCCCCTTATAGCCTATCCAACTTGTCAAGTTGAAGCTTGAATGTCTTGTGTTGCTGGTGGTGTTGCTTACCTCAGTCTTGTGCACTACATGTGGCTTACATTGTATATGGATTCTTTGCATGCTACTTGCCCTTTGCTGCTGTTTCCACAGACTCCTCAACCCCTTTGGGGTTGTCCCGGGCATACCCTCTGCCAGCGCTGCATGAAGCTTNCTCTTTCCCACAGGCATGGCTGGACAGCTTGTCCAATGCTGCCTAGCATTCGCACTGCAAGATCCAGACTTTCTCAAAGAGGCAGCGTGTCTGCATCAGGTCATTTGGTGAGTGTTGTGCAGACTCAGACATCTACGCTTATGTTTGCAGGCTCTGNCCTGCTGTCAACATCCCCTTGTACGACACAAATATTCGCAGTCACCAACTTCACTGAAGCCCAATCTAGACTGGATTTGTACACATATCTGGCTAAGCAATTTGTCAGCAGGTTGCTGAACTGTCAACATGAAGCCGTGACTCTGCTCATATAGGACAGCAAGTGGACAATAACAATTGNAAGACATGATGTGTGCACAGCTAGGAGGAAACAGCTGGCTTACTGGTCACACAGCAGTTGCACTTCAAGGTGTCNCAGCAGGCGGCCAAGCAGGCAAGCAAGCATGGTAGACTCTGCTGTTGTCAGCCAGGCAAGCAGCATGATTGCATCAAACCAGAGCAGCCCCTCAAGTACAGCTGCCAGTCCTGTTGTGAGTAGGCGACCAAGCAGGCAGGCAAGTGGTGTGGGCTCAGCTGTCCTCGCTAAGCAGCCAAGCAGTGCAGCTTCAGCAGTGCAAAGCCCNCAACCATAAAAATATTACCAGACTATGCCCTGTTGCCTGACATCTCTTATGGCAGCAACAGGTGCAGGCGGTGTCAATTTAGCAATGCAGCAGCGCAAGTGTAAGTCAGCTGCCATACGGTCGCATGCAGCGCCTCAACAGCACAGCACAGATATCAGCAAAACAGATCAAGGTTCCAATGCTTGCAGCTATCCACCAGTCACGCAAAATTTCTGGATGACATCA
The DNA here is from genome assembly GCA_000818905.1 of Trebouxia gelatinosa. Lineage (NCBI taxonomy): Eukaryota > Viridiplantae > Chlorophyta > Trebouxiophyceae > Trebouxiales > Trebouxiaceae > Trebouxia > Trebouxia gelatinosa. Next base: position 1,726,769 of record KN805362.1, read on the forward strand.
CAATATGCCTCGCCAAGCCTCCACACAATCCATGTCACGTGCATGTGACAGCATGCTGGACCCCAAAATAAAAATTAACCCAACAGGTCATGCAGAGGGGTCTGTGCACAGTACAATTTTGTCAGCTGCATGGCACAGGTGTGACTTTTGAAGTGCTATGCATGTTGATGCATAATAGCTGGCAAAGCCCAGAAAGCAATGTCAGACATTGCATTGGCAGCGCTCACCAATAGCATCCCACATTGTACCAGAGCACATCTTGTCAACATCCACTGCATCGCCACTCCCATTCTGCNCTTTTTCCATGTGCCTTTTACATACTCACGTTGTTTTGTTTTGCAGATGTACCTGAACAACAACCATTCATGTCGGTTCCCAGATTGGGCCAACACTCGGCCCGATTATTCATTTCTGATACCCATGCTCAACGCGACCAGCATGCCTGATCTATGGAGCCATAACGTAAGCCAATTCTGCGGGACCTGCTTTGTCATGTATCCTATTGATTATTTTCGTTATACGATATAACACTGCCATCAGCCCCTGTCCATCCTCGATTTGGTGTTGAATGCTCATGAGTTGCTGGTATTCCTGGTGTGCCCTAAGCGTTGAGCCATAGCAGCAGTTTGATGTGATGCACATGCNTGAACCAGGGAAGCTGGATATGCTATGAACACATTTGCACATACAGTCCAGAGACCCGATCACTTGGACCGAGAGCTTTGCGGTCTTCTGCAATAAGAGGGGTTCAAGCGCGAGTATGCTCTGCCGAACTACTGGAAGCTATGCAGGGATAAACTAGCCCGGACGAGCTCCATGCGCACGCGCTTGCGCAAGCAACAAGCATATAGAGTTGTGGTGTCGGAGGAGACGAAGAGACGTGCTGCACCTGCTATGCTTTACAAAGTAATTGTATGGCAACGTCTTCGCGGTCTCACTTCGAGTACGCTCTGTGTCCAGCTCTGTCGCTTGATCCTGACGTGGCCTGAGCACGCTTACCGGCCAGAGTATGTACCTTGCCGCATCAGGCAAGGAAAGAAAGTTTGCAATGCACAAACTGTTCAATGCATGCAGTTGTGCGTGACTAATCGTTAGGGTTGCATGCATGGGCACATCGATGCTCGAACCAAGTTGCAGACTACCTAAGTCTCGTCGCTGCAGCATATAGCCTTGCTGCTCGCTNAGCAGACCCATGCAGCAAGGCTATGATCGCGGTGGTGACTTGGCTCATGGGGGTGCTAAAAAAACCCCAGGACTTGACCAGCAGCACCAACGATGAGCAGCAGCAGCAGCAACAATACAGCNAACATCACCAACACAACCTGCAAGTGCAGCACTTCGGCAGGGTGTACCTGAAATGCAGAGCTCCACACCAGCAGTGCCTTGTTTGCAGGGCCTCAGACGCACCCTCAGCCCTTTGGTTTGCACTGACATCCACCCTCCTACCAGCAGTGCTTTCTGCATGCAAGCCATTGCTTAATGACGCCGCAGTGTTTAAGCGCATACCTGTTGTCTACTGATACCCATAAATTTGCAGTATAATCAGGTGGACAGCAAACACTTGGATTACTATGCTGGCTGAAGGTGCTTGCATCTTGCATTTAGGTGACAACAATCAAGTTATTCGACATTTCAACAGATAGTCACTGCGTATATGTTGAGTATGCTTTTAGGTGTGAGTACTGCTAAGCAGGCATTGTTGAATTGTCAAAGCAACCAGACACANCCAGCCAAGCCTTACCTTGTGTCATGTTGCTGCCTGTGAACTCAATGGAGTCTGCATCTGCATCAGCACACCACTGCTCAAAACAGGTTGAAGCACAAGTTATCTGTGTAGTTGCTTGCATCAAGGAGGTATTTGCTACCTATTGGGTTGTTGAGTGTGCCACACTCATTGGCTGTGAGCTGAGCAGAGAGGCTGGGTGAAATGAGAGGCCAGCTGCTGTACAGCTGAAAGATGTTGATGTTGTCTGTAGAGCTGTCTGTGGCTCCGTTTCCAATAAGATATCCCTGCAAATGGCACGTGCACCTTGCCTACAACTGAACGCAATGCTGACTCAGGTGCTGACATGTGGGAATTGCAAGCAGGGCATATTGATTGATTATTCTTGAGTTTTCACTGTATGCTTTGATGGTCTGTGGCCCCATTGTCTGTTGGCCTCCCTGTTGTCCCCAGCCACCCGCCGCTGCCTCCATCAGACTGAACTTGCCAGGCTCAGCCGGCAGCTTTGCAACGGCAGCAGCGACCTTGTCCAGCGCTGCAAGTGTTTCTTCATCATCCTCAGCAGCGGCCGCTTTGGCCTTCTTGGGGGTTGCCTGCACTAGTGTGACCACAGTCTTGCAGTTGCCAGGTTGAGGATGCAGTTTCTGTGTTTGCTGTCGGTGAGCCGGCTTCACTGTTGCACCAGTGGCGAGTATCACATGACTTGAACATCAGTTGGGGTGCAGCTTGCTCACAAAGAGCAGCAGAACTGCTGCTGAGATTCGCCAACAAACATTGTGCAGACATCTCAGCAACATACGCTTCGATGAAGTTAGGAGCTTCGATGCATCAGCACCGCATTCATGCTTACATGTTCTTGTGACAATGCTGCGAGTCAACAGCAATATTGTGTGTATGCTCGCTAGGTTCACAGGGAAATTGCTGCCAGCTACAGTTTATCATAAATCCACATGCACAAACACGCACACCCCATGCTGTAACGTCGCTACACGAAATTTCATATACCACCTCAGCATGGGAGTTGCAAAGCATGGCATCATTTCTGATTGGTGCTGCCCTCATNGCAAGCTGATGGTGCAGCTCACCTCTTGCCACTCCTGCTGCAACTCTGCATCAGTGGGCCTTGAACTGCTGGTGTGCACTGCTGCTTTTGCTGGCAAAGTGGTGCTGCAGTGACCGTGATTGGCAATGCAATCAAATCTGGTGGTCTCAACATGAGTGTTGATGCTGCCGCCACTGCTACCACTGTGAGGGTGCAGCCAACATTGTTGTGTGCAATATGTCATGCGTGTACATGTCATGATTGTTTTCAGATGCAGCCATGGGTTCCGCCAATGACCGCCAATCAGAGCATTGCTATGTGTTCTCTGTGCAATGTGTTCTCAGCAGCACCTCACCACAACCGTGGCACCTCAGAGTGTGACTGTGCATCTGCAGAGCTAGCCACATGTACTTCAACCGTGCAGATGTGCGAGAAGCCCTGCATGTGGCACCTACAAACGTGTCGGGATTCTGGCTGGGAGTGAATCCCCAAGTCTCTACAGCCTACACATACAATGTCCCCTCTGTTATAGCTCAGCATGAGATGCTGATCAGCAGAGGTGAGCAAAACCCTGTGATGGTTTCCTTTCTGCCAAGGCAGTTGTGCAGGCTTGTGACTTTCCTGCATAGTGCACTTTTGTGCCAGTCATATGCCAAACAATGCAGAAGCTGTTGTGGATGCCTGCCACTAGCTATGCAGCAGTTACAATTACAGAAAACAGTCCTGTCATTCTTAGTGTTACTGTTCCTGTTCCAGTTCCTGTTACTGTTACTGTTACTGTTACTGTTNTTGTACAGCTGCTGTTTCGGTCACTGCATTGTACCATCACATATCAATCTACATGATGTCACTCACTGGAATCTGTGACATGATTAGGCAACCCAGCACAGCTGTTCCATATGACTCAGCCTATCTGAAGCGCCTGATGCATGTACTTGCAGGGGTCCACCTGCTGTCATACCGAAACGCGGGAACACAAATCTGTATAGTATACAACACATCTGTATCACGTTACACATATGCTAAGCTGTACAACACCTGTACACCCAAAAATGGATGCTCGCTGTGAGCATCATCGCGCAGCAGATTTTCTTGACCACCTCCAGCCATTCCCAGCTCGTCCAGGCTTCGTCTGCATTTTTGTCGGCAGCACTGGTGCAACATGTTGTGCCATGTTCCAATCCAGTTGCAAACACAGCAAGCAGTTGTGACGGTCAAGAAAATGCTACTGGTGGTGCCGTGTCGTGTGTGTGCAATCATGCAGATGAATGACATGGGAGGTGTTGTACTGCACAGGGTCCCTTAGCCAGCTGAAAAATGGTTGCGAGCAATTTCCAACTTTGGTGTTGACACTAGCGGCAAACAATCAAATATACGTGTTGAATCAAACCAAGCCTTGCAGAGAAATACCTGCCAGTGCAAATGGTGCATTGACCCAGATGCATACAGTGCTGCTTGAGGTTTGGCAGCCGAGACAGACTCCAGCAGCTTCTGATTGTCTGTCTGCATTAGCTTCATGGATTTGCGCAGCGCATTCAGCTGTGCGGTTGTTTCTACCAGATTGGCCTGCAAGGCATCTGCACGCGCCTGCAAACAGCACATGTACCTCGTAACATGTGTGGTGCTCTTGAATTGGCTTGAAGCTTGCCACGACATCTTGTAGACGTATGCATCTGAGCGGTATTGACACTGCAAGGGCTGTTATGGCATACTTGTCACTACAGTGCCAATGGAAGACAACAGCTTTGATGGGAAGTGATATTNGCGTGATTTTACAAGGCTACAGCGACAGAGAATGTCTGCTGCAGACTTTGAGCTGCTGACTATCATTGGGCGGGGCGCTTTTGGAGAGGTCAGGAACAAAACAGCAACACTGTCCTTCAATGGCCACAGCACAGAATAACGCAATGAAGAAAGTGCACAGCTGTCAAGAAATGACCAAATGGCTGCAGGTACGGTTGTGCAGACAGAAATCCAGTGGTAAGGTATATGCAATGAAGAAGTTGAAGAAAGCAGAGATGGTCAGACGAGGTCAGGTAAGGACTGACTGCAGCATTGCATCCGAGTGCTGCATAGCTGTGGTGCGTGCGACAACTTCCTGGTGTGGTTGGCTCATTGAACTATGGCATGAACACTTCTGATCAGTACAAGCACTTGGTAGCTATGCCTTCCCATGTGGAATCGGTTTTGCATGTGTCTGTCTGCAGAAGGTTGCATGAATTCAACGAGGTCTGTAGTCCTTGCCTGTGGTCAATATATCCACTCAGGATGTACATGCTTGTGGCAACATCTGCTTGAGCTAGCAGGGTTGCAACTGCCTGAAACACACTCAACAAACGTGTGGAGCCAGCTGTTATGACATTGCCAGGTCAGATGCTTTGTGATGCCTTGCAGATTGACCATGTGCGGGCTGAGAGAGATGTATTAGCTGAGGTGCATAATCCCTACGTGGTCAAGCTATACTACTCCTTCCAGGTCAGGNAGCTGCGCAGCAACCATCAGACAGGCGCATTCCTGATGTGGATGATGTCAAGAGGAGGTTGGTCAGCATCCTGGCAGACCCCTCCATGAGGTTGCCTGATTTGGCTGCTGAGCTGAGTCNCAATTTTGCAGTCGTCAATGGTTTTGGGTCAAGGGACATGGACAGCTTTGCATGTTGTGCAGCTTGCTGANCCATTCTGCAACTTCTTGCATAAGTCAGCTGGCGGTATGCTAAAGAAGCCTCACTGTTCATTGCAGCCTCACACAGCTGCCGCCCGGCACACAANACCGTTAACATACCGCGATCGCAAGCATCGCGCATTTGGCTCGATGATCTGGAGGTGATGTTTCGCGCAGTAATACCGGTCCGTGGCCATGCGTTTAGACTGTCGACCTGTGCTTGTATCTGTTGTCTAGCCTACACGCTTGCATCCTCCGATTTCTAAGGGTCCACGACTCGCACTGGACTTACGATGTTTTGTTGTGTACAGGTGTTGGAACAGCAAGAGAGCAAGTTCGGGACAGATGGTCGCACATGGCTGTGTCCCTGCTCAGACACATCACTCAGCTTCAGTAACTACCTAAAGCTTGGCATCCTATACAATGGCCCTACTGGGAGCTCTGCAGGGGCAGACACCTTCTTTGATGCAACATGTCCAGACAGACGACCACAGGAAGCCGCAAATGTGGTTGGCACTCCAGAACTCAGCTGCTTCTGTGGACAGTATGTGAACCACTACTTGAGCAGCATCGAAGACACGCACGCCAACAGGACACAGTATGACCTTGCCATTACAGGCTGCATGTTGCTGATGAGACGTCTGGTTTCCAGCACATTTACCAAGAATTCTGTATCATTTGTTGAGGCCCCTTTTAGCGCTCAGCAGTCAAATGCAATTGATGCACGCTCTAGCATGCTTCACTTTGCAACATCATACGCAACGTTGCTAGCAATCAGTCCAGACACCTGGCTCTGTACAGAATCTTTAGCTCTTCTTCTGATAGCTGCATACCAGCTGATGGTAGATGATGAGTACACACCTGGACCAGCCAAATTCTGGGATCTGGCACAGGACCAAATTTTACCACCGAGAACCAATCTTACTTATGACCAGGTGCTTGCATTTCCCATTGTAAAACAGGGGCAAAGCAGCCCACCAGTTGCTTCAGCTATGCCATATGTTCAGTTCAGTTGGCCAGATTACCTTCAAGCATGCAGTCCCCCTTACTGTGATATCGTAAAACATGTGTCCAAAGCATACAGAGCATTCCTGGCATTTTCTGCATTTGGTGGCATCTGGACTGCTGTTTTTCTTATAGTACAGGTGTTACTGTGGCCTTGCCTGGAGTGGCTGTTGCTTAGCGGTCAGCATAGTCAAGACTGAACAATATTGCTGAGAGCAGACAATTTTGTTCAAACTGCCATCATTCTCAGTACCTATATAACCTCTTTTGTAGATGTGCAATGTCAATACTGGTATCATATGTCACTGATGTACAGTGACTGTGTGGAGGGTTTGCAGCTGCCTGTGCTGAGATACAATTCAGAATTGCAACTCTGCAAGACTGCGGGGATGTCTGAAATTGTGCCACTTCTGTTGAGGTTTCTGTGTTGAGTATGTTGCATAGCTCTTGCCCTCTGATGTGGTTTTTTTGGTGTTACAGCTGTGTTCTGACAAGGTGATCAAGCATGTTGACATGCATTGAGCTTGACATGTTATAGGCTTGCCTTGTATTTTGTGTATAAACAGGTGGCCTTTATTGCCATGTGCCATTACCAGTAATTCTATTCTCACAATGCAGAGAAGCTCCTGAAATGTGTGACCAATGCAGCATAGCAGGGTTGTAACAGCTTTCCAAATTGTCTACAGTTCCTGAGTGGGTCTGTATTATAGCCTATTCAACCCACCTAGTCTTACTTTGATTTTTCCCTACTGGGTCGTTGTAGACATGAACAGCTAAGCCGACACTGTGCTCATTGAGCACAGATATATGTGGATCTCAGATAGGCTAGATATGTCTAGACCCAGCTGGTCTGCCAAGCGATCCTGCTGTGTGTTGAGACTCTTTCTGGGTTTCTTGATCAGCATCTGTACAGCATATTTCAACTCTACACATGTGTCTGCTGTCAACTTCTGCACACTCACAGCTTGGCCACTTACAATGATTGCAATCAACATGTAACCGGGGTACACATGCTCAATTTAGCTACATGTCGTACTGGTGTCAGGACAGAACACAATGCAGTCAGGATGCTGCATCAACTTGATCACGCTTGATGCAAGGCAACATCCTGAGAGCATTGAAAGAACTTCAACAGAAATGCCACATGCATGTTGCAGGTAGAACATACCTCTGACCCACGAAAGCACAGCCTTCAGGACGCTTTCAGTTTTCATGTATTCACCAAATCAAACATATACCAAATCTACATAGCACTGTGTGAAAAACCTACATTGCCAGCCAAACACTAGAGCAGGACCTGCTTTCTATATTAGAGCACTCTGTCAACGTGACTGCACCGCACACACTTACTGTGGGGATGAGGGTAAATGTGTGGCCACATATGAGCAAAAGATGCAGGGCAATAGCAGCTGAGCTTGCTTCTATTGCTTTGAACCCTTCAGCTTGGGATTGCTACATTGCTCAACAAGATGAATGCCTTCCATGCCATGCTGCTCAATGTTGCAAACAGGAGTAGCATGACTCCCTCAATGACTAAAGTCATTGGGCTGCTGCATGTGTGGCAGCAGCAGCAGCAGCACCAGCAANCAGCTCGTAGTCTTTTTGCAACTGTTGCAGAAACTTTGGCACAGCGCTGTTGAGCACAGTCTGCATCACTCTGCATCCTGTTGACTCGATAGCCCCAATCGGCATGATGCGGGCCCAGCGGGGGACCTCAAGTGCAACTTGAATGCTGGTATCACTGCAAATCAGCTTGTCCTTTGTACCCTGACCGCTTTCTCCCCAAGTGACTATGTTTGTCATTGTTGCCGTGAAACGGTCATTAGCAGCCTCCACGGCTTTAGATCCTTCCAGCTGCAAAACCACAGCCAATAATGTCAGTCAAGCTCAGTGTACATGGTGGATAGGTACGGCCGCTATACAGTTGTTGTGGTGAGTTTGACACCCCTTGTGCACCCTAGATGCAGCTTAAGCTATTGTCACTCGCACACACACGGCCACCCAGCCTCCAGGATGCCGAGACACATGTCAATATGGTGTGAACAGCTAGGCATAGGCAAAGCAAGGCAGGATAATTTACCTTTGTTTCTAGCAGCTTCACTACTGGACCCCGGTCGTGAACGATTACTGACACCTTGAGGACAGGGTTTACCATAAATCCGAGAAAGTTGAGGCCGCCCACATAGCACATGGAATGCTCTTGTACACACTCCAAAGCTACACTGACTGCACACAGACCACATTGCCTGACTGTCAGTCAAAGTTCGGCTTCAAACTTTGCTGCCAGCAGCAACATTAATTCTCATTGCTACTGCAACAGCTAATGCCAGAGAAGAGACTCATAACACTGCAGCGACTGCTTGTTCTGGTGTCATATATGCTCTGTTAGATCAGCACATGGCTTCCACAGCTCCATGCTGCCTGTGCACAGTAGACAGTGACCACCCCCAGAAGCAAATTGGGCATACACAGACACCTTGAGCAAATCTGCATATGCATGAGTGACAGAACATGTACACAACAGCACCACCAGCTTGTTTGCAATTGGCACATGTCAGCTCCACTCTGTGCTGCCTTNTCATCGAGCTGCTGAAGTTGCCAGCCTTACTGACTGTGTGTTGATTTTATGTCCATCATGGCCTGAGGGCTTAGCATGCATGGGGACTGTATGCATTGCTGAAACGTTTGATAGGTGTGATGTCACCTTAGCACTGTCAGCTTGCCCTTTTGTGGTCAAACAGCACCTCTGACAGATCCTCACAGCAATGCCACTGGGTGGCACATATCAGTGCCGCTCCACTGCTACTTACCTGCAGCTGCCTCACTACAGAATGTCCAATGCAGGATCGGCTGCAGCCTGCCTTGTTGCTGGAAAGGGATGAAGCTGAAGAAGCCTTCCAAGCAATACATAGAAAGTAGGTTAGCAAATCTTTACTGCCTTGTACATTTGCGATTGTGCCATGCGCTGCACAGTCATGTACTGTAATAAGCCCAGCAGAGTTATTCAGCGATGCCATGACAAACCAGCATGCACGACCCCTTGCCAACAGCTGGTGTATGCATGTACNAGGGTCTTGCTGAAGGCGTCGACATCATCTGTGACGTCTTCTTCAGGGCTGAACAGGGAGGGCGAGGCTGTGGGAGTGAAGGGCTGCTCCAAAGGGCCCTGGGGAATACTCAAGCTAACAGGCATGGAACCTTGCTGACTATCGTCTGCTGCATCAGGCTGGTGTGACTCCTCACTGACAGGGCTTGCCTGAGCGACAGCGGGAATTGCAGTATCAGCTTGAAGCACCCTACCACCAAATAGGGGGTTGGTGGTGTTGCTGACGAACTGGTCGAGGCCTTTGGCTGGTACTGCTGCTGTGCAGGGCTTTGAGAAGATGGAGCAGAAGGTGAAAGCCAGGGCAGCCACCAACTTGTCATTCCTGTACTCCCTTGAAGGGGATGCAGCCAATGCACAGCGCTATGCAGATCTGGCAGTCAGCACAGACAAGTACAATGCACAGGCCTTAGTCAACAAGGTGTGACTTGTTTGGCTTTGCCATGCATGCCATCAGCACACCCCTGTCAAGCTTGTGCAAGCAATGCGCTGCCAAAAGTCATGCAAGACATGTCTCCATGCAACATGGCATTCGCAGCCTTTTGTGGCACAGCATGGTGCCATCAGGACAAGCAGGTGGTATAAAGGGCCTCACAGGTAAGCCTACTTTGACACACATTGCATGGTCAAGATAAGGGATCAGTGTGAAGCACTTAGCAAAATCATGTCATGCCTTGATGACCATGAAGATTCCTTGCACGCAGAATGTGGCAGACAATTGTATGCCACATTCTGCGGCAGACATACAAGGAGATCACTGTCACCCTAGACTTGCTTTGCATGCTGAATACAGCAATTGGCAGAAATGACCATTGCTGATGCAAGGGGCTAAAGCCTGGTCCTGACAGCCCCACACATCTGGCAAATAAATCTGGCAATTGTGCATTGAGGTTTCACACACTGTTGACATGCAGTCCACCATGTCTGTGTGCTAACAAGGCTGCACTGCTGTGCAGGGCAAAGCAGCTGCAGAGGCTGGCTACCTGNTGATACCTTGTGTGTATCATGCTCATGCCTGCACCGCAAGCATGACATGCTAAATATGGGAACAGCACAGCAAATGTTTTTGCTGCCGCCAGCATTAAAAGCATGCATATTTCAGACTGCACATCTCCTGCGCCATGTCCAGATGCACAAACTTTGCCAAAAGCAGGACCATGCAAGCAACAGTCAAAACACCAGTCAGGACGAGATACCACTGACCATGAGCATGTGCACCCTGGCATGTACTAGAGTTGATGCTGTGTACATTTACTGGTGTTTGTGTATGTATTGGCACTATGACTGTCTTACGCTTGTGCTTCATATGTGTCATCGCATTTGGTAGGCACTTGCACATTTGGCATGCACAATGCAACAATGTGGTAGTGGAATAACGATCAGTACACAATTTTGCAGGGGCATCTGTTGCAGACGCCAGTCAGGATTCAGCATTTCTGGATACATTCTCGAACATCGAGATCACCTCAGCCTTTTGCAAGCAAAATTTGTTGCACACGGACCCCATACAGATATGCCACCTCCACTGCACCGTTTTGTGCGCACATTTACAAGTCTGGATGCCATGTACATCTGAACAGTAAGAAGAATTCGTGTGCAAAGTTTGTAAGACGCTTTGTCACGTGCGTGTCTACCAAAGAACCCGATGGGATGTAATGAGTGAAGCATACACTTTTTGCAGTGGTGCAAGATCATTTAGCCATTACACAGGGAAGCCAATTAGGGAGTTCACAATGCAATGCGTCTGTCAAAGCAGTGATCACGCGGCTTCTTTGAGGACCTTTAGCCTGACTGTGTAAGGGTTGCTTTTGGATGTGTTGGGACTATTCAAACTGTCCAACCATAGTGCACATATCCCCTCTCAGTTGAGGCAGTAGGCTCATGACAACTTCAGTCAAATATAAGCTCGACTAGCCATCAAAAGTTCAGCTGCTCTTGCACATGTTCGCTGCACCTTAGCAGCAGTGCATAATTCACGAAAGGCGCCCACCGGACGAATTCACGTGCTATGATGGGCATCGGGCGGCTGTGCATGTTTGTGCAGGTTGAACCTACACAGAAACATTCCTGTCTCCAGTCAGACAGCATATTCTGCAAACAATCTGTGGCTTTAGTTTGCTTCATGACCGATTGTCGGAGTACATACATCATATTGCACCATGTCAGCTGTGGTGAGGCAAGGTGGGGTGTGACATGCCGTATGAGAATATACACTGTGCTACACANATTACACTGGTCTGTGGGTTGCCAGTTCAAGGTGACTGGTATTGCCTGAAGAGTTTTTCCTCTGTAACGCCCTGCTGACTTTTGTGCTGCAGCATCTCATCCAGCTTGACTGTATGACTCCAGGTTGGCCTGCTTGGTGCTTGTCGCTGCCTTGCATCTGTTACCTACATCTTGTTGGTTGGCCCATACCCAGAGTGCCAGCACACTCAATTATGCATGACTTGGTGCACAGGTCCAGCATTGGTGTGCATGGCTGCTGTGGCAGTTGTAGGCAGCATGACCGTAATCTCTGCAATTCATGTGCCATCAGCACGATGCATATGCATAGCACCGGTTCAATCTTGGCAGCATGCGCCAGCCCAGCAGACCAGCAGTCTGCCTGTCATCAGCATGCTGCTCTAGCCAGCANATGTGTTGCTGACAAGGGGAGCAGGGCTGACCCTGGCAGCAGCTGTAGCAGCACAGAGGCTTGAAGGTGACTGTCGCTAAAGGTCTGAGCCACAGCTGGGCAGCCTCTGCAAGACAGGCACTCACACACACAAGACAGACATTCACCCACACAAGGCGGGACCGATCAGGCTGATACTGGAAACAACTTTGCCACATTTAGCTGCGGCATCAGGGCTTGCATACAATTCTGGCTTGAAAGCTGAGCAGGATTGTTTTATAAATGATGCGCATAGCCACATCAGAACTTGGCATTGCGAAGCCTGGCAAGCTGGTTTATTTAACAACCCAGCGAGCAAGCTTTGAGCATAGTCTCCCAATACATTGATTGAAAGAGCACTGGTGCGTGAGCTCTATGATTGCGACGCTGATGTTGTGGCCCTGGACACTGTCCACACTGCAAAACGACGTGATCTTGGATCACAGCTACTATGTGTGCATGCAAAAAGCTGTGGCAACAGTNATGAGCAGTTGCACAACAACACGCAAGACCAGCAGTTTCAAGCGTAGCTCAGAACAAGCAGTTGCACAATAACATGCAAGACCAGCGGGCGTACCTGTCAAGCGTGACAAGCCAGCTTGCTGCAGGAGGGGTCTCTGGNCAAGCTGGGGCCGTATGAGAAAGTCGAACGAGCAGTATGTAAGCAGTGCATGTGTCTGCATTGCAGGACGCACACAGCTAAGTCCTGGTCATGACTGCACCCGAAAGGCACTGCGGATACTGATGCCAACTGAGACTACAAGTCTTTTCATCACGTCCTTCACGAGTGAATGGGCTTGTCATACGTCGCCATGGCAGCCTCTTTGATGGCTTCACTCAATGTGGGGTGGCCATGACACGTCCTGGCAATGTCTTCCGTAGAAGCCCCATAGTTCATGGCCAGAACACACTCTGAGATGAGTTCTCCAGCACTAGGGCCCATAATGTGTGCTCCCAAGATCTTGTCTGTCTTAGCGTCAGATACGAATTTCACGAGGCCTTCTGCATCGTCCACTGTCCGTGCTCTGCTGTTGGCCATGAAGGCAAACTTGCCGGTCTGCACAGAACAGATGGGTTGATACACATGTGCCGGGGAAGTTAATTCATGCTCATGTGCATGTATGTGGGATTTGACAGCTCAAAACTTAGTAGGCATTGATGAAGGATCCACAGATCATGAGCCAAATACTCTGATGGTGGGTGTCAAGACAAGTCTTTGCAGGAGCACTGCTTGCATCAGGATTGCATACTATGCATGCGCCTCTGATAATCACGCAGCCGCTGGTACTGCATCCCGATGCGTGTGTCTCTGCTTAGTAAAGCTCGGCTTCTGATCGAACTGCCTGGTGCAAGCTGGCTGCAGGGAGTACTACTTACTAGGTATGTATGTAAGAAAACGGTTGAAGCACATACTGACCAAGCATGGGTGGTTCTTGACCTTACAAGTGAGACGTAAGCGTTCCAAAACATATCTGTGGGTGAGCATAACAGGAACTGTAGGCCGCTCATTCATCAAGTGCTCAGTGTGAGAGCTGCAGGGCGCCCGTCAATGCATGCACGTCACAGCCGACAGATTACACATCAAGACAACTCTGTTGCTCACCTTGACAGCAATGCCTTCCTGCTTGCATTGCTCTTCTGTCTTGCCAACTGAAGCCACCTCGGGGTGGGTGTACACAATGCCGGGAACAGTGTTGTAATCTACATGGCCGCCCTTTCCGCAAATGTGCTCTACACATGCAACGCCATCCTCCTCAGCCTGCACAAAGTCGTGAAAGCAGTTGCCAGCAGGAGTGACAGCGGGTAGCCAATTGATGCAGACAAGGCAGTGCACCAGTGACGGGAATAGGAACAGTAAATGTGGGTGCAACTTGAGCTGAATGTGACCAGTCCAGATGTTCTTGTGTTGAACACAGACCCTGTAAGCCTGCCGGCACATGGCTGTATGGTCTGTAGCAGCAACCTATGCTGAAAGAGTCATGTCAGGTAACGTGATCTCAGCTGCTCAGTCCTCTGCACACTGAGGGCTGACATGTGCAGGGCTCAAGTACAGCAGGAATGCCAGGACTCACATAAGCAGACATTTTGACACAGCTACAACTAGTCAGCTGGGCAGAAACAGACTTGCTGAAACAGTCCTCAGCTTGTCAGCATCAAAGCTGCATTAATATGTGGTATGAAAACACCAATACCTTGGCTGACACTTCAAAGCAAACTGATACTGTGCAACATAATGCACAAAGGCTAAATGGAGGTGAACAAGGTGAATGTTGTGCTGTGCACTCAGAGCTCAAAAGACCTCGGAAAATTAGCAGCACACCAGGAACAAGACATGTGGACAACAAGGAAGGGATGCCACCAACCTTGTGCGCAAGCATCGGTCCAGCAATGATGTCACCAATGGCATAGATACTGGGTACGCTGGTCTGGAATTGGCCATTCACCTCCACTCTGCCTCTGTTGTCTGTCTTGATACCCTTGCCGCCAGCTAGATTCTCCAATTGCAAACCCTTCAAGTACGGCCTGCGGCCTGCAAGCAACAGCACATACTCATATGTTNTGCAGGTCAAGTCAACACGTATGGCTACACGCCCTCCCCAGCAAACTATATTGCCCCTGGCAAAAAGCCCCTGAGCACCATGTCCCCCACTATGGTGGATCTTGACGGCGAACTGCGCATGGTTCTTGGTGCCAGTGGCGGCTCTCGCATCCTGTCAACAGTCATTCAGAGCCTTCTCAGGTCTGCACTATATCACTCGCTGTTGACTTGAACTGCCTCCTTGTCGGTCAACATTGCGCTGACCATACTGCAACTGGTGTCAAGGAAGTGGTGCTGTTGGAAGAGACATCATCAGCATTGCCTAGCTGCATGGCACCAGCCTACAGCCTCAAGCTGCTTCTGCGGTGCATAAGTGCAGAGTATGCTGCCGTATAGCCAGCTAAGCTGTTGTAGTCACAGTGCTCGCAAAGCAAGCTTCCATCACAAGCATCCACCATCGACATGCATTCTGCAACTTGCAAAACAGAACATTGGCATTGAGAGTGTTGCTGTACAAAGTTTTGGCANTGCAGTATGCCCAACTGAAAGTCGGTGTCCTTGCTTCTGGCACGTACAACCTGCTGTGATTCGGTACATAACGTTACAACGCTGTGCAACTCCATAAGGGGCGTGTTGTCAAGTGACGGTCCCAGGTAGCGAGTCTTGAGCATACTTCATGCAGGGCGGTTTTAGAGAAATGCCATCGTTGCTTGTCGGCTGCAATCAACATCTGCCTACTTTCTGGTGCAGGAGCGTGACTGATCTCCGGCCGCGCAAAATGGATGTTGAGCAGTGCACTTTGCTGTGTAACCTGGCAGAAATGGTTGCTCGGGGGTTGGAGTTGGGCAGCACCTTCATTCAAGATACAATCAGCAACAGCAGTCGCACGCCTGCTGAGCAAACATCCCAACCATTGGCGTCAACAAGCGGTGCAAGTTTGTCCGCTGTTGCGTAAGTTCCTTCCTGGCAATGCAGTCTCTTCCCTGTATGACATACATTGTTGCATTCACCCTGCTAAGGCATCCACATTGCCAGTACAGCAAGATGCCGGGTGAATGCGAGGTGTGTTTACCTGACATGGTGTGTCTGTGTATGGTGTCTGGTGTGTGCTTGATCAGGAGACAATGACAATTCAAATCCATAAGCATCAAAGTCAGCTTGACTTGGCTGTGCTGTACTGCGCTGTGCCAGGCTGCGCGGTCATGAAATGGTAACAAGGAATGTAGAGCTGTGCTATGCAGTTTCAAACCTCACATGGTTCCCTCTGTGTAGGGGGCAGCAGCTTNCCTGATGTAGCAAGGCGCCCTGTCACACCAGCGTTCAACTTGTGACTTGCCAATCACATCAAACTCCCAACTGCAATTGCGAATAGCAACAGCAATTGCGATTGTCCTGACTACAGACCACACTCCGTTGTTTGGTAAGGCTTCATTCCTTTACAAGGGCATATGCTCTCTTGCAAAAGTAGATAGTGACAACATGCTGTGCTCAACGGCTTAGTATGTGTTGCAATCTATGATAGCAAGAGTCGCGCATCATTTCTGTTGTGGCGCAGGTTCAGGTGGTAGCAGCGCGCAGGCTGGTACCAACCAGCATGTGTCTGAAGCCCAGCTGGAGGCAGTGCAAGGCTTTTGGCAGTGCCGCCAGTGCACAGCAGCCAACCAGAACATGACTGGCACTGTATGTGATGTGTGTGGCCATGACAGACATGGAAGATGATGAAGAATGTCACACATGTGTTGTACTTTGGCTTTGCTCCTTTTTTGGTTAGGCATCACCTGACAACCCTGTAACATATAGTTTGAGGTATGTGAGTGCTTATGTCGAACGTTCATCTATAGCTATGATTGAACACTGTACTTTTACAGCGTTTGCTTTATAGCGTTATATAAGCATCATGTCTCAGCAGTGGCTACAAGCCAAGGACTGCATCAGAAAGCCCGCTGCTGTTGCCATTCCAGACAATTGCCTGCTTATTGGATTTGATCAATTTTCATTGCGACTGGTACAGGTGGTGTAAAACGCCTGCAGCATACTTACCCCGCTCAACCCATACTGAACCCTAGACTGGCTTGCGCCGTGTGCATGGGTGTGTCCGGCCTGAGGTGCAACGGGGCAATGAGGGGACATGCATCCGTACATACCAGGAGCTTGATTCTAACGCATATGCAGCCTGTTTGCAGATGTCTTATGAGCTCCTTTACGACCTAAATGAAGGCATGGACGCACTGGTGACAGAACCAAACACCGACCCCGCCACATTGGCAAATGCTCTCACAGTGCTGCAAACCAGCCTGGTTTCACTGGCCTCTACCAACACCACCATTGCTGCCCTGGACAATGTCATGGTACGAGTTGCCTGAATTGGGGTCATGTAACTCTTGACACCTTGTACTGGCAGCAGCACAACTTCCCTGGACATGTCTGGGCTTCCGCATCTGCTGTTTGCCCTTGCTTCCTTCCACCCCCTTGCTTCCTCCCCCTTGCTTCCTTCCCCTTACGTCAGACTGGCATCTGGAGTCCACAGCAAACCTGTCGCCCTTCATCCTTGCCTCCAGAGGCGTACACTTCTGCGCCGCCAAATGTCAGCACTGCCGATCGTCTGCAGTTTGCCTCTCATGGCATGCTTGGTGTGATGTAATGTGTCTTTGCACATAGCTGCCAGTAGGTGTGCACAGATGTATGACTATGATCTCTGGCCTGACATTGTCATTATGACATGTGCAGAGCTACCTGGTCCCACCAGCCACCTCTGTTAGCCAGAGCTTTGTGGATGATGCCAATGCAGTGGTGTCAGANGTTAGGCCTACCGACACCACATCTGGAGGAGTGTTAGTTCCCTGTTGTCAGCAGACGCAACAGCCTTGCTATAAGACTGTGTACTGCAGCAAATACCATTGTCTGCTGGCAGTCAACTGCAACTGCTATTGGTGGTCGTGGGCAAGCACAGTTCTGGTTGCCACTGAACAATTGCATGATTTCTGAACTGTGGATGTGTGAGGGGCACAACATGCTAAGTCTGCAGTCTACATTGTCATGCTGAAGGGCAATGTCAAGTGCAAATGTGTGGCAGAGGAGCAGGATGTTGTGCTAAGCAGATGCACAAGCCAGTCTATATGTTTTGCACTGCAAAAAACATTAAAATTTTAGCTTGTTCAGAGAACATGGTTCTGCTTCGCGAGCGAGGACTATTTGTCTGCTCAACAGGTTATTTTTGTAACATCAAGGGCAGCTCAGGACCATGTGCAAGCGTAAATTCAGTGCAAAACACCCAACCCAATATATCCATCTAACTTTGACACTTTGCACCACGGTCAATCTGTACACTTCATCAGCACACTAAGTGCCTGCACGTTTTGTAGTCAATTTCTCACAGGACCTCAAGATGTCAATGGGAATACAAAGTGAGGGGGAGGGGCGTTTTGCAGGAGACATAGCCAGCTGCCCCATTGTGCAAAGCACATTCAGGACTGATTCGACCAGCAAGTGCTGCTAGCGGGGAATGGGTGGAGGTGGAGGAAGAGAGAACTCTTCATGCTGAAAACTGTGTTGCCTGCGCCGTGTATCCTGTGAAGCTGTGTTTGCTCCAGTTGTGCTGAGAATATCCTGTACACACAGTCAGATCACACTGAAACCTCTGACTAAGAGGAGTGAGCAGTACTTGAGTTGCTCATGCAGTGAAGGCAGCCAAGTCTACTGTCTGAACATTTTGCAAACATGTTTGCTGCCGCAGCATTTGTTGAGCAGTCATGCACCACACGGCACACTAGACGCATTATCAACTTTCTTGGGGTTTGCGGGCACTGCTAGCATGAACTTGACGCTTGTGTCTGCAGATTGTATGCACTGTTCAACCTAGAACAACCTGGACTAACGAGAGCCCAGCATGTACACACATGATGCAACGTGACAGCATGGACCCGCATGGTTTCAATTAAACTAGCAAATCATCAAAATCACAAATGTTACAAATATTTACGGAAAATGCTTTCGTTTCTAGGACAGGGGGTACCTGTTGACTGGGGCCAGGAACAGCCGGCGGGGGCGGCAAGCTGTCTAACTGAGATGCTGCTTCCATTGGCTGAGTGGGGACTTGGGCATGCCTGTGCATCTCGCAGGACTGCTCAGTTGCTACAGGTGAGGGTGTACATTCGCCGTCCTCAGGCTCGATGCTTGCAGCACGGCGGGACATTTCCTCACTGGTCTTGCAGGCCTGTGGTTGCAGCACAAACTGTTGAGAGGTGCTAGGTGTGGGAGGGACTTCCTGGTTCTGAGTGTTTGCAGGTCACTTTTTGGCAAAATTATGTGTACAGTTTTGCAGCCAGGTGCATGCTGACAAACATGTGCTTGCCGTATGCAATGTTGATCAGTGGTGTGTTGAAACACCTAGTTGTGAGCTTGTCAGGGAAAGCACTCTGGTGCAGAAATACCCCTGTCCATGTGCTGCAACACCAAGGATAGACCACAATTCAGGTCAAAACCATGAAGACTCACAAGCGGCAAGAGGATAGGCAGAACATGACTTACCATCCGAAGCTGTTGCTCTGCATGTGCTTTTCTNGTTGTCATGCATTTCTTTACCAGCACATCAGGCACTCAATGCTGTTGATGTTCATTATGATGTATGCAAGCATGCGAGCACAAGTTTGTACAAGCTGGCGCAACTTGTCTGCAAAACGTTAGCCCCTCAATGTGCGGAGATGAGTGTGCATGTTGTCAGCGAAAGACATGTTGCAGGCTACATGGGGCTTTTCCCCAGCTCACTAGATAGACTGCATGATTATATGACAAGTCAACAGATAAATGTTCCAACTAGTCCTGTCACTGCTCACAGCCTTAGCTCCAAAGCGGGCTAGGTGTGAGCTGTCCTCATGTCATGATTACTGTGCTGCAGTGCATGGTGCTTCCCTCCTGCAGGCAACAGGAATTCAATCAGAGTGGGCAGATGGGCAGCATTGCAGTGGTATCACTTGCATAAACCGCAGTTGTACTGCTCTGCTTGTGCCAGTGCTGTTGCTTGTGTCTGCGCAGACTGCCGTGAAGCAGGAGATGAAGAAGATCAAGGCAGCGGCTGAAATCACGCAAGTGTCGGTGGACAAGATTGGGGGTGAGGAGCAGGGGGCAAATGCCCGAGCCTCCCCAGAAGGGGATGGAACTGGCCCCGCTGCCAGAAAAAGTGAAAAGGTATGTGCTGTGTGTAGCAACCACCAGGTTGCACCATCNAGTGACTGTCACAGGCAACATGGGTACAAGTATGGCCACTACATGTGACACCAGATATTGATCCCATGTGTCACTACACAAGTGTGTGAGGACCTTGCCTGAAGCTGCTTTGCCATCAGGCAGATCCTGAGTGTTGACAACAAGGCTACGAATAGAGCGCCTCACCAGATCTTCCACAGCTGTATGCTCCGCTGCATTAGCATTTTGATCTGCACCATTCCACCATAGCCATTTGAGGACAGGAAGAACATCCATTAATACAAGACACTACATGTGTGCGTCGCTGGTGCTAATTTGCCATTACATTAGTGCCTGTTACTTTGCAAATGGTATGGCAGTCACATGAGGCCAGAAACAGGTTCAGAGCAGCTGCAGCAGAATGTTGGTTGCCACGCGCTGATGTAAAGCACCTGCTGGTGGTAGCGTAAGACTGTACAGCTCCAGAGGCCTTGACGGTGTTGAGCCAAAAGCCAAGACCAGTTGTACTGGCTGCTGAGAGATAAAGCATTCTGGCCCAATAGTTTCCAGCATGTTCTCAGCTGCCGCAAAGAACTACACCCAAGCAACATCCAGATGGCTCAGTGCTACAGCTGGAATTGGCTTGAAGCAAAACTGCTATGATATCACAGATTCAGCGCTGTAGCACTGTTTGTTCATCAGGCACCTTGCATAAGCGTTTCTGGCTGGTCTGGAGACGCCTCTTACCCTTGCGCTGTGCAGTGTGTGTATCGTGACATGCTGCCATGATCTCTTCATCTCCGATCAAGGCAGTGTGCGCAGCTTCTTTCCNTTGCAGCATGACAAAAATACAGGGACTGCATGCATCTGAGGTCTAGGCTGTAAGATGCTGCTGGTCCTGTGCCTACACCANGTGCATCCTGTGTAGCAGCAATCTCGGGGGATTAGTGGTCCTGGGCAACAGCAGTTTAGCTAGGGGCCAGCAGAGACTCAAAGTGCAAGACACATGCAGTGCCATTGCGCATATTGTGATAGGTGGCAGTACACCATGCATGAGCTACGCAGTGTAATGGCATTGTCTGTGCAAGATTGGGCATGAGCAAGCCCCCTCTGGGAACATGCATCAACCTGCATAAGACACTGTCAGCGCTTCTGCAAACTCCCATGTATAGCAGCAGTTGAACCACGTCATGACCGGGAGTCACTTGTGTGTGTGGGTTACATCCACTAGGGCTGCTGCTTCCCTGATGCACACATCTCAGCAACTCCGTCTTCGCATGGTGGGAGGTTGAGGTGACATGCTAAGTAGGTGGACCAACAACACACGTTGCAGACACAAATACTCTCCAGTTGTGAGCAAGGACAGCACAGGTCCTAACTTGCATGAGTGTCAACACTGTACTTGATCTGTGCTTTACAGTCAGTACCGGAATTGAGCTGTGCATTCCTGGCAGAGACGAGATTGCGCCACCTGCATTCTTCAGGAAGAAGAGGATGAGAACGTTGAGGAGAATGAGGAATACCGGGAAGGCAAGCTGCGCTTTGCGGGAGGCAGGAAGGAAGAGGCCACTTATGATGCTGGTGATGAAGAAGACAAGGAGATTGCCACTGCAGTCAGGCGAGAAGCAGAGCGCAGAGGTGATGAAGAGGAGGTATGTATTTTTGGCTTTGCCCTGCTGTGCTGTGCTGTGCTGAGCNGTGGCATTGTCATCACAGCTAGATGTTTTGCAGAATCCAGCTAGCGTTGGTCTTCTCATCTGTGTCAGCACCACCAATCTCGTCCTCCTCAATTGAGACAGCCTTTACCTACATTCGAATTGCACAAGTCACCACACAGCGCGCTGACACCATTCAAGACAGGACTGATGCCATCCAACTCAACCAAAATCCCACGCAAAGTCAGAATGCTTTGTGCCCAGTGATGGGCTCACTCTAAGGCTGGCATCCTATCAGAAGTTGCAAAGCCGTGAAACAGTTACACAACCTGCAAGCCTTGCCTGCACACAGCGTAGCAGCATGAGTGACAGCAAGTCTGTGGAGGCAAGCTGTTCAGGCCACTCTGCTACCAGCTTGTAGGTCAATGGTCTCGCACTCATGACAGTCGGTGCTATGCAGCTAGTTGTGCATTGCCTAGCTAACAAATGGTATGCGAACTGTGGTACTTCACATCATCGTTGTAACAACAAGACTGCACGTAAAAGAAATGGCATACCTCGCCGTCATCAACATACATGGCAAACCGCCTGGTGCGCTCTCCCATGGTGCGAGATGTCATGTCAACAGTCACTCCCAGAGCCTGCATAGCACATTGTGGGTGTGACGTGCAGTCAGACCAGAAGCGCGCCCACCACCAGAGAGACTGCATTTGAGCCAACCGGTCAGGCCAACTCAGCACTGTTGTGACCAAACCACTACGATCAACCGCACGGGGAGATTAGGACAAGCAGGCAGGTTTGGAGATAGCAGTGCACAGGCACACAGACAGGAGTTCGAGTAAGCAGCCTGAGAGCAGACATGCATACACACAGATGGACACATGAGCTAGCACTGGACAACAAGCTGCACCGGAAGCAGGTGCAAGGCATCAACCTACAGACCAGGCGCTGAACACAAGGTGTGTGTCGGTGAGGTAGCAGACAGGCTACCAAGCTGCCTCAGGGTTCAGGATTAGAGACAAACAGACTTATAAGTCCCAAGCATACTGGCAGGGGGTGATGTTCACCAACACCCAGCATTGACGCTAGCTATTTGAACTATTTGAAGTTGAGGTTGAGATTGCCACCTTGGACAACTCGGTGTTGCCATCGGAGATCATCCTCACGTTGGAGCCATCACAACCCAAAGACTTGCCCCACTCGCGCATAACAAAGATGCTGCACAGAAAGCAAGTTGCGTGAGTGATGCGCACAAGTGTTGGAAATGCTGAAGCCATTGATACTGAAGGGTTTCATCACGCACAATGTACACCCTCATGCGGTGCAGGGCACCTGCAGTATCCTCTCATACAGCAGACTTGACAACAGTGATCTTGCACTCTTGGCACCAGTGCCTATGTTTGACTGTGTGCAAGACTTGTCATATAACAACCAATTGGGTTGTCCCTAAAAATCCCTGTCACACTTGGGTCGCAGGGCCATTGGTTACGATAATGCATTGTTGCACTGTGCCGGCGTGCTGTGCTCAACAACCTAAGCTTGCATACAGCAAACAGGCAGAACAGCATCTTTTCTGATTCTCACACAAGCTCACTTGGCATGGGCTGAGATGACTCAGCAATCCGCCAACAGTCTGAGAGTGATTTGCTTGCAGGCAGCCTCATCTGATGCAATGGTAGCTAGGGTTGCAACTGCATTGATTGACCCTAGCCTTTGGGACATGGTACATTGAGATGACACTTGACCTCAGGCCTTGCCATAGTCAAGCAAGATGGACCAAGCATGCGCAGCCAACAACCTAGCAAGTTAACACTGGTACGCAGCAATGACATAGTGTACGAATGTGTTGCTGTGCATGCGTGTGTGCANATGCGCAGGGCCGCTGGATGAGCACATGCCTGTCATTGCCATACCCAGCTTTGTAAGATCAGTCAGCAGTGGGGCTTGCCCATCGACGCTTTTCTTCGCCAGTCTTAAACCCATGGAGCAGCATAAGCAACAGGTATTGAAATGCTTCAAGATGCTGCTGAGTACTTGCACGCGGCCAGCATGACAGAGTTCAAGGCATCAAAATACACCCAGTCAGGCTGAGTTGTGCGTGGATCATGACCGCTTGGCACCTTTCCTACTGATTGTATGCAACAAAAAAGTGTGATACAGTGAATAGGAATGCTGTTACAGCAACTGAGTCAACTCAGCACGTGCAGTGTAACTGCAAGTTGCAGTCACAAAGAGCAAGAAAATTCACCACTTGAGGCTGTGGGGGTAGGTATTGGCTTGTGCTGTGCTATGCTGTNGTGAAGCCAGGTTGAATGCAACTCAGTGTTTGGCCAGCAATGGGGAACACGACACGTTTCCAGTCTGGCATACTAGAAATACATCAATGGACTGCTTGTTTGCAATATCAGCAAGACTCATTTGTTCCATGGAAGCTTCAGTCATTCTGAAACCCCTGTGCATGTGATCATGGAACCAACTTGACCGTTACTGTGCTGCTTGACCACACTGTGCAACACCACGGCACAGGTAACAAACACATTTTGTCAGGCAGTAAAAGAGCTTACTTGTACACATAGGTTCCCACTCATACGCTTGATGTCACTCCCCCGCTCTGCCAAAAGATCTGCCATAAACATGTTGAACCGGTATGGGTCAATTGGGCCAACAATCTCTATTGATACAGTGGTTGGTGGATGTGACCCGGCGGTGAATACATTCTGGGAGGTAGAGGCAACAGGCGGCTCAAATGCTGCTGTATTTCCACAGCTCTATAGTCAAGCAACAGCGGTGTTAGAAGTCAATCATGCCATTTGCATTCGTACTGCCTGCATGTGCTGCCGCTACATGACACGTTCAAAATGGTATGCTTGTGACTGCCAAATCTCCTACATTCACTGCTGCACATCTACCCAATTCACACAGGAGCACTGTCAACCTTACTGGAACGCACGGCATTGGCATGATGCAGCTGATGTGTTGTCAAAGCAAATAGCAAGCTGATGCTCTGTGCTGTGTGTGCTTCATGGTTGATGACCATTTGTTGAGCATGTTACCTGTGCTTTGATGTGGCGTGTATATGCTGCAGGCTGCTGACCTGGTNTGTTGACCTGCTGCGTTTCCTGGACCTGTGTTGCCCTGCATGCCGCCTGGGGACTTCCCAGTCCTCCAATCGAGAATCATGTGACCTTTGTCCAGATTGAGACATACTTGAGGATCTTTGCCTTGTATCACTGTTATGCTCAGCTGCTTGGACGGCCCTGAGGTTTGATATATCTGCTGCCTCACGGGACGCAGGGACATGGTGCTGGTGTGCATCTCTGTAATGCCAGTCTGACTGCCTGACACCTGAGTATCTCTGCTGCCTTGCATCCCTGTCAGAGTCTCCACTGTCCATTTGTGGTCTTGATGTTATGCGTGAAGGGTGGAAGTTCATGCCAACAGCCCGTGTTGCTTGTGAGCTGCGCTGTGCTCTGTGATGCTCACCTCTGCTGCTCGCTCCACAATGGACTTACGCTTCTTGCTGGAGACATTGTGTGCTACCTCAGCGGCAAACCGTCTGCAGTCATAACACGCAGGTCAACAGGTGACCGTTTGCAAGCATGCTAGTGAGATCGTGCATGCCAACCACATGGTGACATACAGCCATGGCAAGTCTGTACCTGTTGTGCATCATCAAAAGCTCAAGCTCCTTGACGTTGGAGACCACAAACTTGAAGAAACCTGCAAATCATACCGCTCATCGCACGTGTTCGGTTGTGTCTGTATGTGTGTTGAATGCAGTACACACGTGATTACCGTTTGGGAGCATATGCCTGGTCTTCTTGTTGGAACCATACCCAATGTTTGGCATAATAATACCACATCCCTTGAACTTTCTTCGTACTCTCGAGTCAATACCCTTTGGCCGCCTCCATGACTCCTACACACAAAATGCAAGCTCCTATTATGGGACAGCGAAGCCCCAGCGAGTGTGCAGGTATGTACTTGAGAGTGTTTGTACCTTGACAGTGATTCTCCTGTCGCACTGGTGCCTTTTGAAGGGCTTCGTTCGCTTCTTGACGATCTTGGGCTTGGTGAGTGGCTGCACCATCTTGTCTGTCAGGTGTTGCGTACGCAATCACCCCTTCGCAAAAAGGGACGACCCGTTGCCTGGAGCTCCGTCAATAGCCGCGCCGACTACGGTTCGTGTTACGGTAAGGGCGGGGCGAAGGAGGTAGGGCTGTTTGTAACTCATCGCCCTGCATTTGCAAGCCGCATGACTGCGTGCTGCCCCGTTGACCGCATCGATGCCTGCTGCAATGACGCACATGTTGGCGAGCGCGGCTGGCGGGTCTGCCTTGTGTCGGCTCTGCGTCCGCAGCGTGTCTCCTCCCGCATCTGTGCGGCTTGCCCCGGTCACGCGTCACGTCATCAGGCGAAGGACTTGCATGGCAAATTCTCAAGGCATGGTGCTGTATCGCTTCGCTCGCTTTTCAACAGCTTGTGGCTGTCGGGAAATTTTGTTTACTCTGAGCCTCAAAGCAGGCATGAAGGAGATCATTAGCACCGACAACGCACCAGGCGCTGTTGGTCCCTATTCTCAGGCTGTAAAAACTGGCAATCTTTTGTTCATTTCTGGGCAAGTGCCACTTGTCCCAGGGGTAAGTAACGCTTGGTGCATGTTGCAGTGTCACTAGGTTAATGTGCATTGCATGCTTGTGCTGCCAGAATTCCCTCAGCCTGCAGCAGCAGCCTGCAGACAAAAAATTTTGCTGGAGAGGATATTGAGACACAAACAGAGCAGGTCATGAAGAACCTGGAGGCTATACTGACAGCAGCAGGCTGCACATTCGAGAGNTGACATTTCTGGCTATGTGAGTAGTGACTGTGACACTAGTCACTGTAGACTAGTGACTAGTGACTCTGAGCTTGCAGGTAAGACAGTGATGCACATACATGGCAGGATGACAGCTTCACTGCCAGGGATAATCTGGTATGCACACCCTGCAATCAGCTGACAGGTTCTTCTCACTACAACATTTGAGTTTTGCAGTAGTGTGCTCAACTGTGATGCACATATATGGCAAGATGTCAGCTGCACTGACGTAGTCAACTTTGTATGCACACCCTGCAAGCAGGATCAACCAGGTGATAATCGATTTGGCTTTCAGGCATTGAATTTTGAAGTAGTGTGCACGAGAGTGCTACACATATGGCGGGATGATAAGTGCCATGTTATATTACCATATCACATGTCCATTGTATGAACAGGCGTCAAGACCCTATTGTGCAGCAGCATGAAGTCTCATGCATCAAGTCAGAGACATAACATGCCTAGGTACTGCCAGCAACAGGTCGTACTGCACATTCTGATTTGCCCGCAACTTTGCCACGATATGACAAAACCAGCACTCGCACAATTTGCATGTTTGTTGCTGACAAATTTTGGTGTCTTGCTGCTGCACATCTGCATCTGTTTCACACCCAGTGTCGCTGATTGACTGCCCAACATGGCTGAAGTGCACCTGTACATGTGTATGGTGGTGGCTGCNTTGTCACAATTGCTGACAACAGCGGGTACATACAGAGCAGCGACATCATGTGTAACACTTTACAACATGTGAATAGTCCTCACACAGACAGGCATCTGCAGGCAATGGCTGGAGAGACGCGGATGATGGCTGCTGCAACTGCAAGGAGGCCCCATACCATCCTCGTAGGGTTAGAAGTTGTTGCTTGCCATAACCAGTCAGGTTTTCAACGTTTCACCCTTGCTCAGCGGCTGACATATGCATTTCAGCAGACTGACGTACAGATAGGGAGGTGCACGCCTTGGCATGTATATGAGACCGCTTGAGTCATGCATTGTCAGACATAACAGCACTGTTGTCCCCATGAAAGCCATGAAGGTCATGCAGGAGACCATGCTCAGGGCAGCCATACAATCAAAACATGTCAGCAAGGTGCACATCAGGGTCATATGGTATGCATTGCAATCTTATGATGTGCAGGCGTCTATTTGACTTTGTTTCTGTCTAACCATCTGAATGAGCCTTTGTTTGCACTGAGATATTTCCACTGCTTGTGTGACCAAAGGTTCAGGCTAGAGGTGTTGCTATCATGCACAGGAGGCAAAACAGCACAAGCGTGCAGACTCTACGAGTGCTGNCTACTGGTGGCCAGGCATGGCAACAGACATGCACGTCTACATTCAAGGCTGTCTGATATGCCCCATGCCACAGGTCCAGGTGTGTGTGAGAGGACCAAGGCCTGTTGCACGTGGTTTGAAGTGGTTGTTCTGCTGGCATGGTTCTGACCACTTGTCAAGTTGGGATATCAGGCAAGTTGTACATCTACTGCCATGTCTAGCCACAGTAGCATCGCTGCACATTGTGCTAAGTGCTGTGGTGATTCACCCATCCTCTCCACACATGCAGTTCTAGCCATGCAGGCTCAGTGCGGGCCACTCAGATGATGCAAAGCACGCGCTTATGAGCATCACACTGCAGCAAAATGTGGTTGGTCACCTTGGCAGAGCCTTGGGAGGCCTCTTGCCTTGCAGCCTCAATGCCAGCTTCACCTCCGTGTTGCAGCTGATGAAGCTTATCTGAAACAGTGTGCTTCAGCTCTTCAGCCTGCAAAGCACATAGACAATACAATTCACGTACAGCATGCAATTGCTTGTGGATGTCATGTTGGCACATGCCATGTATAACAGTGACACCACCCAAGCAAAAGATGCTGTGGCAAACGCTTGCGCCAGGTTATATGTTATAACGGACAAAGCATCTGTGACCAGCAGGAATACATGTAATGTCGTCATGACACGAGCAGCAGGCTGTTACATCATCAAAGTTGAGTGAGATTGAACATGTTACAGACAGGCATTGTAACGTCATGTGCCCAGCTGTGCCATCACAAGCCCCATTTTTGTTGCAGCATGCACATGCTGTTAGTCATGCNGTGCCCATGGTGCCAAGGCGCTTGCAAATGCAGATCCTGTCTGGGTGGACCTGCCCAGCCAGGGTCATCATGCACTCCTCTGTCTGGGTCAAGCCAGGGTGGAGGGGGTCGTGGCTGGTGCTCAAACACAGGAGGCATCATATCATGCTGCCAAGGTGGTATACTTGGGCCAGATTGCATGTGGGGTGGCAGCATCCTGGGGTCATCTGGAATTGGCATGTGGTGCATGGGGGGCCCTGGAGGGCCAGCCCACATGTGCGGCCCGTCGCCCATATGCTGCATGTTCTGGTAGTGCATTTCACGCTCATGCAGAATATAGCGGAATCTATCTCGACGATCACCCCTGACAAGCACCCGCAGAACTGGTGGGACCTTGTTCCAGCTCTCCTTGTTTGTGCCAGGCACAAAGAAGGCCCTGNGCGCACCTTATCTTTGACGCCATCTGCAACAAGCATTTGCTCTTCCAGCCAAAGGCGCTCCTCTCCGCTGTCCTCCCCACTGTCTGCAAACCAGCCCAAGGCAAAAGTGGGGGCATCTGCAGATGCCTTGCCCTTCACCGTGCTTCTTACTGCAGCAGGCTTCGTCTTGGATGGAGAGACTGCTGTGCTGGGCCTGGCTGTTGCTGTTGCTGCTATCCTGACCAATGGTTCACATGCATATCTAGCTTACAACCCCAAACCATGCCTGTTTGATCAGCACACTGTACCACTTGGGTACAATGCTTGACCGGTCGAATGCAATGTTTGCGTAACAGGTGTGAATGACAGAGCAGGGAAACAGCCATCAAGGCAGTAAAATCGAGGCTTAGGATTTAGGCGCTAGGATCGAAAAGTGCGGCTTGCGATTTGACAGGATAACAAAGTGAGGCCTAGGGTTTAGGGGTTAGGACAAAAGCCGGAGACTAGCCTGCCTGTTTGACATGCGCTCCCGCCAGTTTTTGCCGGTGCTGAAAGCTGTCTCTGGTGACGGCCCNGTAAGCATGCTTGCAAGGTGTTTTGTATTGTAAAGGGAAAGCCAGTTGGTGATCAAGCATAGCTGTATGGCGACATGGCCATGCAACAACTCGTCTGGTGTGGTCAGCACACAATTTGTGACCAGGCAGATGCATGCACATTACATGAGCTTTTTCTTGGGTTCAACAGGCACAAAGACTATGTCAGTGTTCTCTGGTAGCTTGCACAGCAAGCATGCACAACAAGCGTGCTAACAATGTGTGTTACAAATGACGGAGCATTTGGTCATTAACAAGCAAAGATGGACGGCAGCAGTGCCATGTAAGAGGTCATCTTGTGTGGTCAGCAGACATGTTGACTGATTGAATGATTAGTTGATACTGATACAGTCATGCACATGCATGCACATCAAGGAGACTTTTGACTTGCTTTAACAGGCTGAACGGCTGTTACACGGTTACCACCAGTGCTACACTGTTACAGCGACCTTTGCAATGGCCTGCATGAGTGCATTTCGACCACGGCCAGAGCAGCCTGATGCTGTGCAGTGTGGAGCCATTGGGATGATGGGACCATAACTTCAGCAGTGGAATGTACCTGGCTGGCCTTGCATTTGCTTCAAGAGGCAACCCAGAGCTGCTGCAAGGTCCATGCCATAAGNGTGCAATGCAGCCTTATTTGGGCACAATGGCAGTACCCAGGCCGGTGGAGTGACTTCACAAGCAGGCAAATCACCTGCCACTTCTGTTGTAGCGCATGATGTTGCTCAACTAGTGCTGCTGTTTGAGCCTCTGCTTGCTCTTGTTTGGTGTTGAGGTCATTGATTTCAGTCAGTAGGCGCTCCTGCTGTCTCTTGTTTTCCTCAACAGCCTTGCGCTTCGCCTTGTTCTGGAACATGTTACACATGTCTCAGACACACTGATCACGCACCATAAGGCACAGCTTGAGTAAGATTGACGTGCTTTGTGATGCAAGCTCTGTACTCTGTGATGTTTGTGCAGATACTTGAAGCTGAATTTTACAGCTGAAAGGTGCTGACGATATATGCGCATCAGTGCAATCAAAGGCTCACATTTACAAGGAAGAGGTAAGCACTGACATAAGCAACACAAGCAGTCTCAAGGGCTCACACGTGTTGACTAGAACCAGGCACTGGTGTATCAACTTACAATCTCGCGTGCGGCCAAAGCGCCTCCCACTACGGTCGCCGCTGAGGCAATGACCTTGAACGCCGTTGAGCCGCCCAATCGGCCCATCCTGTGCCAGTCGATGAGTGTCACAGCCGGACAGTCATGACTGGGAGTCGGAGCAACTGCATACACTAGAGTGACTCTTAGCTAACGTTCGCAANCACAGGATTAAACCCAAGCAGTATTTCAGCTGACTTTTACTGGCCTGCTTGAGCAAAGCGTTTGACATAGCATCCACCGCTTGCTGACAGCTAGTAACATCCTGTCGTTGCTACCCAAGAGTTATAAATCTGCATCAAGCAGGACAAGCATACTTANGAGGACCTTGACTGTGCACTGCCTGTCAGCCGTATCATATTGAAAGCTGTGGCACCACAGTGACCTGCTATTTCCTTGGATAGCACAGACTGATCACATCACTGTATCTCAGACATGCAGCTTGCAGACACAAGCAGTGCACATTCAGCAAGAACACCAATGCCTCACAAGTGCATGTGTCAAAAGTTATAACATTGTGCAATCAATGTAGAGTTGAACAAATATGACACGACTCGACCTGCCGTAGCTGTTGAACAGGCTACTGCCGATGGAGCGTCGGCAAGCAATATGATGACCACACAACTCACTCTGCAAAGCAGTGAACGATCCGCTACATTTGCCATGCATAAAACCAGCAACAGTATGCTTACTGTAGCTCACCATTGACCAGCAGCATAAGGTTTACAGCATTTGTTCAGCATGAAGGAAAGTTTGTACATATAGCCACAATGTTGTGCACAAGGTGCCCAACTTGCCAAGGGACTCAGAATTGCTTGACATGAAACCCCGTGAAGAGCAGCCCTGAGGGGAAACAGGGCAGAAAGCATGGAGAGTCCAGCACATTGAGAGCATGATAGTCGTGATAGCGTGCACACCTGCCAGGGTAGGCGTGATGCCTGAGGTCTGCTGCTCTGCGGCACGGCTCCACATGCACAGCCTCCTCACTGATAGGGAAGCGGCGCGAGCGGCGCAGGTTGACAGCAGGAGCAGCCTCAGATGGGGCACCNAACCAGTCAGCACACACGCCGCTCTTCCAGGGGAGGTCAACACAACGCGGCTGTTCAGGACGAGATCATCAACCTGAGNCCCAGGACCTCTAGTGCAAGAATGTGAGCTCACTATGCAGCTCATAGGCAAAGACTGCTGGCAAGCAGTTGGTACTTCTGCAGGTAGGCTTATGAATGGTATGCTTTGACCTGGTGGCAGCCAGGGCAAGACTAAGACACCTATTTAATGTCGGCAGTACATGCACGAGCTTTGCTGTAGTCTGTGTATGTAGCGGCCTTNGACAGAGCTCCTGCAAACCGTCCAAGCACACCCAAACCATGATGCTGCGCTATGTTGCATCATACTGCGCTATGCTTCAAAATGCTCAGTCCAACTTCAAACATGATGCTGGACAGACCCATTGTGTAAGACACTGTCAGTGGCTGCAAAGGATGTCATTGTGGGTGAGGCTGACAGACATGCCAGGTGCCGACTGCTTACTTTCGTACTCAAAGCATGCTTCGTGGCGTCTGTGCCAGTGCAGCGCGACAAGTGCCTTGGATGCTGCGCTGCGAATGGAAGTCCAATGGGCAGGAGAGGGAGTNCATGGCAAGCTACTGCAACAACTGAAGACTGCACTGCACCAGACATATCATGTGAGGATCAGGAAGTTCAACACAGACCTGCGCGAGCTGGTACTCTCACAGCGTTGTGATTTGCAACTTGACTTGTTGACAAGGAATCAACCATTGTGCAGTCTCGCTCACTCACTTTGACAAGCATCAGGGGCAATGCGTGATGACAGGCGCTGAGATCAATGCATCTGTCAAAGTGAATCCCTTTTCAATCCCTGTCTGCGCATCAGAATGGCCTGCCAAGGATAGCTACTGTGAGAGATTAATCCTACAGTCTGAGGTTTATGCTGCTGACTTCACCAAGATTCGTGAGAACACAGCTTTGTACTTGACGAGCTGTATTGCAGTGCTACTAGACTGCTTTTGCCAGGCAATGTGACCATCGTCAATGCTCCTCATCTTAGCAGTTAACACTGACAGTATTGTACAGTTCCTATTGGTTCAACCTTGAGTCCCCGCTACAGCAGCGCGCTGTTTGACAGCTTCTTGAGCACGGTGGGGCATACAGCCACAGCTGGTATCGCAAGTGCAGCCGTGTGCCAAACAAGTAGGGTCACAGCAAGGCTGAAACAGCAAAAGCAACCAGTGAGTAGGTGTGTTGTCACAAGCCCTACTGGCGCACGAGCGTCCTGAGCTACGTTGTCTTGACCAGTCAGGAGCCAGTCGCAGAGTCAGACTCAGAGCAGTTCAGAGTTAGCGGTGCGCCGTCACTTTAGCTCGCAGACGCTGAGCCGCGTCAGTACTGGGCGACTAAGCCAGGGTGCAAGCGCGAGGGCGTCCACTGTTAGGGATCAGACTGCACCACGAAAGCTGCAAATGCACGTCGCAGTAACTGTAACATCTGTGCAGTGCAGATCAAAGTACCAGACAAGCTAGTTACAGGGCTTTGGCAGCAAGGCATCACCAAAAGGCCAGGAGCATGTAAAACTTGCCTGCCTGCAGCCACATGACTGTGTTTGCGCTTTGTAACCGGTTGACTAGGCTTGCTTTGACGGGACTGCTGACTGGAGGCTTGTTTGCTAGCTGGGTGGGCAGCAGCAGCTGGCCTAGATCTCCTGGACACTAACATCCTGATCTGCGTATTATGCTTCACATAGCGGGATTGTAATCAGATCAGTCTGTTCATCAGTCTTTGTGGCTTGCAACAAAAGCCTTGTGCACTTGACATCAATACACGTTCTGCATCAGGCTTGCACTGTTGCAGCATCAGACAAGTGTCTCAGGGTACAAAACCCAAGCTGTCATGAGGCAGGACATGACTGCCATGTGCTAGCTGACAAAATGGCATGCAAGTACGTAAGGCACAGACATCCTGTGACATCACCAGACACATGTTGGGCATGTATNGGCATGTTGTTGCATAGTCAGGCAACAGCATTGGCATGATGTTACGCGCATGCTTGTTGTCTTGCAGTTGCAAACTGATAAGCCATAAGCCATGCCAGAGCCTGATGCTATCAGCAGTCAATGGGGGAGAACAGTGGGCGTTTCGCTTGTATGCACTCTTGAACCAGGGATCATCAAGATACAGTCCTGCAGGTTACAACCCAGAGACGGTACCTCTGTGAGATTGCTGGCCTGGTGTTGTTACAGGGGTTTCAAATCAAATAGTCCTCAACACAGCTGCCCAGCAGAGTGCACAGATCATAGAAGGCTGAGGCATTGTAAGCTTACCATGATGCCGGAAGTCTGATGTGTTGCTCATGCTGGATGTGGTTCGGTGCAGGCCGTCAGCCACATCTGAATAGTCCACCACATCATCTGGATCCAGTGCCTCCTGTACACACAGACCAACAGATATAACCACAAAATGTGTCACTGTGCCACAGCTGATCCCAATGTTTGTATTGTTGTCCATGAACACACAGACATGAACTACAGTTGTTTTGCTGCACAGCCGCTGCTACCGCAAGGTGCATATTGTTGTTTGTCTTTGTCACAGACATAAGCTCAACTGGTGCACTCTGCCACAGCTCTCTGCAGAGCAACTACTGCAGAGCAGCTGGGGTAACAGATCCATGTCGCAAACATAGCTTGGAATCATGCCTTGAATTACTTTGACTGAAGTATAGACAGGATTCCCACATTTTCACAAAAACAGGTGGTGATTAGGTTGAACAGCGGTATTGAATGGAGTTGAACCCACAAAAACTCAAAGATACCGGGAAGTAGCCCACATCATGCTGTTGTGGACTGCCCATACATCGCTGCAGGTAAGACATGTCGCTTGCTCATGCTTGCAACCCAGCATGCAGCCTACNCATTGCAGCGGTGAAGCTGAATACAGGGTCAGAAATTCCAGCAGTAGGCCTAGGTGTATTTTTAGTCCAACCTGGCAAGGAGGCATACAGCGCAGTGGCTAGTGCACTTAAAACAGGCTACCGCCACGTTGACACAGCAAAAATGTACCAGAACGAAGCAGATGTGGGCAGGGCAATCAAGGACTCTGGACTTCCTCGTGAAAGCATTTTTGTCACTAGTAAACTATACAATGCACACTGGGGCTATGACAGAGCAAGTAAAGCAATTGATGATACACTCAGAGCTCTTGGTAGTCCATACGTTGACCTCATGCTTCTGCACCATCCAGCAGAGCGCAAAGGCCGAATTGAAGCTTGGAAGGCTTTGGAGAACGCCCAGAAACAGGTAAGGCTGATTAGTATCACACCTGTACTAAGACTTGAGGGGTGTTTGACAGTGTGTGATAGTCATCCAGCGTATTGATGCAAGCAATGGCTTGTGAGGAATGTCAGGCATCTACGAGGTGTACAGAGTGTTCAACAATGATGGCAAACATGGGATGCAATGGATGTGACAGTATGTTCTGTGGCTGTGCCAGGGCTTGTGCCTCAAGGCCTGACTTGCGCAACTTCAAGTCAGCTGTTGCCAGCTGCGTCCTCAACTTCTCCACTTGCTCCTGTGACTGATGCTGCTGTTCCTGCAGCTNATGCCTGTGCGCATCTGTGGCGGCGGCATGTGCAGTCAGTGATAAACATGCACACAGATGGCAAGCAAGCATACACAAGAGTGAAGCAGGCTTGGTGACTTGCAGGGGATGTGGGTTCAGAGCTCAAGCGCACCACGTCAGAAGCAGCAAAGTTGTTGTCAGCCCAGAAGGTGGCTGATGCTGACTTCCGCCACAGCCAGCAGAGAGTTGTTGACCTGCAAGCAGCTCTCAGATCTGCCCAGGTAGCTTAGTTCTGGATTTATATGGTTGTGCTGTGCTGTCTGCAATGTGTACCCTACTTTGGTTGTCACTTGACAGCCAGCATGCTGTTTGTGGGTGACATGGTCACTTACCATGACAGCCAGCATGCTGCTTGTGGAAAACATTACACAGTCTGGTAGTAGATCGGCTAGCAAAGCTTCTTGTTGTCCAGATAACATGTCAGGTCATCGTTGACCTGAAGCATATGAGCTTCAAGTTGTATACCAGCCAGTACACGGTGTACACATGGTGTGTGAGCATGTGAATGACACCACATACCTGGCAGTTCCCACAGCATGCAGACGGCTCAGTGGCTGTGCAAGCTTGGTGCCAAGCCTGCTGCTGTGTCACAGGCCTCAAGTGTTGTATCATGTCCCAGTGCACATGCACATGTCACCCTAGCATGATGCAACATTACATCTGACATGCTTTGCACGCTGCAGTGTGGAAGGCCGTAGGCCAGAGGAAGTGCTCATCACTGGCGGCGGCTTGGCTGGCTATGTTGCCAAAGCCCTCCACAAGTGTGAGGTGGACAGCAGCCTGCTGACGGAGTACATTGGCACAGCTCCCAACATGAAGCCTTGTCAAACCGCCTTGGCATGCCGTAAGTACTCTTTGCAAATTCTACTTATAGTATTGTGCATATGTGCAAGTTGGGTTGTCAGGATGTGGAGTGTAGAACTGGCTGTATTCTCATGTAGTTGCGAGTCTGACTAGTCTCGCAGGCCCAAGTGCATTTCCATTCTATACCCATTCTGTTCGACGCTGTAAAATTGTCAAAAGGCATATGTGGTGCCAGCCATGGCATGACCTATCAATCAATCAATCAGTCAGTTACATTTATAGTCATGAGGACCAACAGGGGCCCCTCAGACTGTAAAAGTGAACAGTGAAGTCAGGTAATATTGTAGGATAACACGGAAGCTACTAAACAACTCAATGCTTTGGCGGCAATATGAATTACCAGTAAAGCATCATTGTTACATTTGAGCATCCTGACACATGTTGCCTGACAGAGGGTGGTGTCAGGATGACAGGGATTAGGAGCATGTGGCCGCGGTGTGGAAAGAAACCCTCCCCCCCTTGGAGGAGAAGGTGGGGGTATTCAAAACAACTTGTCAGGCACATGACTGTGGAGCACACACATCATGGCATTTCCAGCATGTTGAGCCTCCTGGTGAGGGACTACAAAGCCAGCAAGGCCTTTGCTCTCACCAGCATCCGTAGGGAGTCTAGCATAATGCCTGGGGTGCCATGCAGATGACTCATCAGCCGTCCAGGGNTGTGTCAAGATGCAAAGCCGTGAACATGTTTTGATCACATGCACATTGTACATAGCTGGATTCTACCTATATCAACATGTCAGGTCACAAGGCTGACAGCATTGTGAGGGCATCAGCAGCGATATACCTGACGATGTAGCTGCAGGAACTGAGCAAAAGTGATCCTGTGAGTGCTGGGTGGCACTGCAGAGCTGGACTGTGTCAAGACCGGTGCCTCTCTGGCATTACTGGTTTGGTCAGCAACACTTTGAGATACTCCCAGCTCAGCTAGCAGCGCTTCTACTTCATCTGTGCTGATGTAGCCATCACCATCCAGGTCAAGATGCCTGCACGCAGTCATACAGCACATGCTGGAATTGCTTGTTGCCGAATGCACCTAGATGACCCAGCTGTGTTTTGGAAGGTTGTTTGACGACTGAATGAGCATCTGAGGCATGGTGAATGTCAAACTACAAGGTAGGATTGCATCAGAATGTGGACAACACAAGAAAGACATACCTCAAAATGTGGACAAGACTAGAAAGACATGTACATCTCACAGCACTGGAGGTGACTTCCAAATGGCTTTGTGCGTTAGCTACAGCAGGTCTGCAGGCTGCCATCTGTGCATTTGCTGCTCAAGATAAACTCTGTACACAGCATCTGTAGTGACATACAGCTCGGTTGCACATGTCGACTTCGCAGCAGCCATAAAGCTAAGCAGGCCAACAGCGCAGTGTAGGCTTGGCACTTGTACATTGAGCCCATGCACAATATCATGCAGAGCCAGTTGGCATGCCTAAAGAGCTGCTCTGCTGCTGCAGTCTGCTTCAGGCTGTCTTGGCTTTTGTCTTGTGACGCTTCACCAGCAGTCAATGCAGGCAAAGGTAGAGCTNGCGTACCAAGGACGCTTTGGCACAATGCCCGAAGCCAAGATGATGGAGCCACAGTACAGCGGCGAGCTTGAAAGGAAAGGCAGTGCTTACCATGGCAGATTCTCGCAATAGCAATAGCAACGGCTCAACCGATTGACACTGAGACACCTCATGCATAGGAGCTAGCACTGACAGACACCTAGTTGTTTATGTGCTGGGTGAATTTTGGCCACTGTACACAATAGCTGGGTCTGTGGACAAATTTTGCACACACTCTCTGCTTACTCACAGTGTGTGCATGCTGTATGCTGCTTCCTGCTCCTGCTAGGGTAGTTGGTAGTCTTTAAAAACTGGACTCAACAGTCTCAGGTATGCATCTTACGTCAGCTGTGTCGCAGCCTATTGCAGCTCAATAAGCTCAAGAACAGTTTCAAAGTAGTGCTGGGTATTGCAGCATTTCTCTGTGCGCTGTGTCCCAGATGTACTGGCAAGCCCCCACAACGAGGTGTCAGCTGTGTCCCAGATGTACGGGCAAGCCCTCACAACAACGTGTCAGCATGACCTCTGGCTTATCCATCTGCGTGTCTGCTCATCAAGCTTGTGACTTTAAGAACCTTGTATAATGTTGAATGACCAAACTTTTGACCTATCTTGACATGACAAATGAGTGACTTTTCCACTGATTGGTTGAGTGTTTGCAATGATGTGTTGAAACGTGGATGNCACTTGGCTCAACAAGACATGGCCAGGTATAGAGCTGGTGCGTTCTGCGTCAGCTGAGCTTGACAGCACGCACACAGCGAGTTTTTGATCACACACTTGGCTCAAGGGCTCAACTCAGCATGTCACGGTGTGCTGTTGCTGTAATCATGGCATAAGTTGTTGTGCCGCTCATGTGGGGCCAGTCATGTGATGCACCTGATTGACANATTTTAAACTCAGTTGCTGGTGTAGCATTGCCAATAGGTAATCCAGCATCTTCCCAGCATGTGAAGGTGACCATCATGCACAACATGAGAAGGTTAGTGGCTGTGTGCATCCGTTGTGCCATGTTCCCTCTGGCAGCCGTATTGATACTGTGTGCATGCTAGAGTGGCTAATGCTTGCACCCAACAATACCGGTTGTCTGCAGGTACTGGTGGTGCAAGTATGCCAAGGGCAAGGTCCCTGGATGGGGGCCCCGTGAGGAGCCCCACCTCCAAAACAGGCTTTGGGGCTGGCCTGTCTCGTCGGCCTTCCTTCGCAGATCTTGCGACCTTGAAGCAACCAAGTGAGATTAGACCCACACAATTGTACACTGTCAGTTGCAACTGCTTTATCCTGCTTATGTATCTGCGCATGACTGCCTAGCTTGTCAATACATGTTGACATATGAAGATTGCGTGGTGTCATGTCAATCAGCAAAGGCATAGTGCAGAGCATGAGTCTGCACGGGTCAACTGTCTGTGAGGCTTGCTTGCTGTAAATGCAATCTACTTTGTTGCAAACATTGGTCACTGGGCGGTGTGCTTACCACTGTTGTGGCCAGGGGTCTGCTGACATTGATGTGTGGTGGTGACCACGAGCTTGATAATAAGCTGGAGTGTTGATGCGCTCAAGAGTAGGTACAAGGAGCACTATGATGTAGGCACATGTGAAACCACATAGGTGTTTGATGAGCAGCAGAACNTGTACCGGTGAGCTGCGCTGGAAGGCTCCACAAACATGCCATATCTGACATGCTTCATTCAGCGTTCTGTCTGATGTGAACACAATGTTGCGTCGTTATCACTTGGACAGCTGCAGAAAAACTTTCATTTGTAGCATGCACCGTGAAAGTGCAGCTGTGTTGTTTCTGAGCACTAGGCGCTGCAATTTGAGCTTGTGGGTTGTCTCATTCTTTGTGAATCCCTGTTCTACCTGGATCAAGTGACACAGCAGTCATGTGGCAGCATTGCANCATACACCTTGTTAGCTCATGACTACATGGCCAAGTGCAATGCATAGCGCCTGGCGGGAATACANGCCCAGGTCAGCTAAGGCACGAGTGTGCAGGTCTGTCACTACACGAAGAGCAACAACTCTAGTATCTGGACGTCCTGTTGCGACAACTATATTTCAGTACGTACAATGTGCGTATAGTTGCTTCATTGTTGCAGCGGCGATCGGCACTGCGTTTGCACCTGCGCGGCATCCCTGCATCTATGCTCTTGAGGCGCAGCTATGATCAGTCTTGTATGATCACACCCGAACTATGTTACATTCTACTGTGTGACGTGAGCAAGCATATTCTTGAGCCGCACTGTGTGACTGATCAGGATGGATTGCCATCACAATACAGCAATAGATGCTCAGGACTTGAGCTACATACCAATGTTGATTGAGCACACTTTACCTGTTGCACCAGTGCAGATGACACAAGGCCCTCTGCTTGTTAGCCTTGCTACTGATTTTGTGTATGCTGCCGTAAACGTCCTGTAGACTTGGCAGTGAGCTGTGTGAGTTTGAGGGTGTATCTGGACAAGTGAGGTGCATTGTGCACCTGTGCAAACAGCTGTGCTACATCTGCTGCTAGAGGTATCACTTCGACTGGCCTCTCTGCTCNACAAACAGTGAGAGTAATGTTGTACCTGCATATGATTGGAGGTACTCAGAGTTGTAGGCTTGTGAGCACTTGTGGATGTGGCCTTCCTCTGTGCCCACCACAAACAGGTGATCCTGTGCCTTGTTGAAGTCAAAGCAGCAGCCACCAGCAAGAGGGCCCTTTGTTGACTCATCTTGTGCATCCTTTCCGGTTTTGCTGCCCATGCGAAGCTCCATCATTTCCTACACATGCTGCAGCTTTGGCCACGCAGCCACCTTGGCAGCGATAAATGGATGGCATGTAAAAAAACATGTTGGGCTGTTCATATGACCACACAGTGCAGTAGTTTCTTCTTATGACACCACATGCAAGCATGTCAGCATGGTGAGATGGCTTCTGGATGTGCACCAGTGCTCACTGAAGACTGCCTGCCCTGATCCTTGCCTCGCATCGCCCTGTTGCCAGGTAGGTGCCACAAATATGCCAATGCGCCTTTTCTTAGGTCTCCTTGTTACGGTCAACGAATATGCGCTTAACTCTGGTCAGGTCAACAGCAGGGACTGCTCAGTGGTGAAGAGGAATCCACAGCTTGCATACCTGATGCAAGAGCTCGCTCTTGGCCAAGGTCCAGAGCGTCACCCTGCCATCACTTGCCACACTGAAAAACTGCAGCTGTTTCAAAGTCTCATCTTCCTGCAATGCATAGACAGCCCTCTTCAGTCTGATTGACAGCACCTTGTTCATGCTCAATAAACAACTCTTTGGGTAGTGCTCGAAGCTGTGCAGCACCGCCTTGCCGAGCAGACTGGTTGACAGGCTTAGCAGATGCAACAAGTATGCAGTGCTTGCCAATGACAGCCAAATTCAGGCAAGGCTTATGCAGAGCTACACTAGATGCGATGATGATCTGTACATGCTCCTCAGCATATTTAGGGTATATAAATCCTAAACCCTAAGCTATGACCATTTGCACAGCACTAGCAAGTCTCCAGTGCTGACAGCGCAATCAGGCAAAAGATGGGCCATGATTGCATGAACTTGGACTGCATACAATATGCAGCAAGTGCAATGAGGGATGAAAGACAATGATATGCCTCAGATCTTTGCGAAATTTCCACAGGGATGTCAGCATCAAAGCAAAGATGCATGGGTGTTGGAGTGTTATTGTGACCTAAAGCTGCAGCAACGCAGTGAGTGAATAGGCTGACCTGCCAGAAGATTTCCCAAACAGGATCTGTGTGCTTGCCAGTGGCTGCAGTGGAGGTGTACAGAGGTTTGGTGCCTTTTCGCACATCATACACATTCACTGACCCATCATAGCAGCCCAGTGCTAGCAGGTTGGGATGCTGTGGGTGGAAGTTGAGACACATCACACCTGTGGCACAATGCTCGCATCAACTCTGTGTTATAGCAGCAAGTATGCATTGCTGTAGTAAAGAGAGTGCAAAAACCAAACACATGGCATTACAAAGCATTGCATCTGGTGAGCAGGAGGAAGAGATGTGCATGGGCTGCTCAACAGTCACTGCAGACATCAGAACAGCGCTCAACACATAAAATTGAGTCTCGCTGTACACAAGTAATGGCATACCCCCATCAAGATGCCCCACTTTAACAGCTCATTGAACTCTTGCAATGTGATGACCCTGACACCTTGGGTGCTCTTGGCAGCTTCCTTTTCCTTCTGGGTGCTGTAGCCCCTGCACACTATGCTTGGCCGGATTGCTGTCTGCATGGGCGAGTTTGCAGGCTGCAAATGCAGCAGAAGTAGCAGGGTGTAATATGGAATGTTGGGCCACAGCACAATTGGCATGCTGCTAACAACATCACAGTCAGCATGCACTGGACAGGCTTTTCAGTATAACAAAATGTTGCCTGCATTTTGTGGTGTGCTGTAAGTGCATAATCATGAAAAGGCGTAAGGGTGCATGTTGAATGATGCCATGGCTGCTGGTGTCAAACAGATGGTTCCAGTAAGCAACTGTGTCGCCAGGAGCTAATGCTGATGATTGGTCATCAGGTCGTACCAGTCAGCCATGTACACCTTGACAGCGTCTTTTAGGCTTGGCTCCTCAGCAATGGCTTTCACTGTCTCGTACCGGTCGTCAACAAAGTGCACTGTTGCGTTGTGCTCTTTCACCATTGGCTTTGCTGAGATCTGCCTGCATATCAACACTAGTGGACCCAATCTGCGATGTATGCTCATCACTAATCAACATACAGAACTGAGGCCCAGGATACATTTTCCTGAGGATGCAATGCCAAAAACTGCATTGTCACTTCATGGTCATGGAGTGCTTGCATTAGCAGGCCATTTCTGCTCAAGATTGACATGAGTGGCGCGCTGCATCAGGACTGTACTGATATTCAGATGACAGCATGCACTCAGTACAGTGACTGCTTCACATGTTGATCAGACCAGGCTACTGTGTTTGCAGTGCACAGGTCTTCAGCAAGCTGATAGACACCTACTGCAGTGCTTCAATCTTCTTTTCGTTGGGTGGCAGCATTTTGCTGAACAGGCGTGGAGTGTCATCAGGCCATTGTTCTCCCATCAAGGCATCTATCAGCTTGATAGTTCTGTGTTTGGCCCGTGACGTCACAATGTACCAGGGGTATTTGCACGACTTCAGTGTGTCTGCAAGGCCAGGGTACACAACATGCCGCTTGACCCACTCATCCTGCAGGCACCACACTATTGCGTTATGTTACGCAAAGCACACTTGCACACGTTGAGCATCTGGGGCCATGATGTGGTTTATCAGCCCACTCGCGGAAGGCTTTGTTTGTTGGCACAATGCACATTTCCTAAGCTGTAGACTGCACAATGATCTCAGCATGCTGTGATGTGATCAACATGTGTGCATGGCTGTGCATCTTGAGTGGGCCTGGTGTTGTCATGGATGCAGCTGCACGCACATATGCTGTGCGTTCTGGTGACTGCCGATTTTGGACATAGGTTGTGAGGTCAAGCATTACATACGACACGACAAAGGGGCAGGCAAAGTTGTACCAACAATAATCAAGCTTAGTCATTGCCGCACAAGTGTGTGATGCCCCGGGCCCAGGCATTTGTTGGTGCAGCACCTCTTTATGTTGAAGCAGATTGTTTCTGAAGTCTTCAAAGAAGACTTGAAGATCTTGCTGCTTTACATTCCAATTTTGCAATGTTTCTGCCAGTACTGTTGGCCAATCATCCAATATACGTTGCACGCTATCTGGCTCTTCGAGCACAAGCCTGGCCTGGGGAGTATTGCAGGTCACTGTCTGTGACATCAAGCATGACAACTCGGTTCTCCCTGTGGACATGTGCATACCATGACCAGGGACTCTACTCCGTGTATCAGCACTGGCCGAATGATACGCAGCCGCTGTCGTACTCCGTCTACGGCGGACTGATCCAAATCACCAAACTGCTCAGGCCAGTACTCTGCTGCGGCTGAAAGTGCAGACGACGATATCTCTGGCTCACTATCAACAAGAACTCCATCGAAGTCTAGAGCAAAGACGTCTCCCGCTGCACGAGCCGGCATCTGACGAGGCTTCCGCCGCGACGTACGCGCACGGCGTATGTTGGCTTTGGGTGTGTGAGCAGTGAAGGGTTGTTGGCTTGCGCGGAAGCTCAGAAGAGCAGCTTTTTGATTGCCCGCGCATTTGCCGAGTCCGCTGCACCAAAGGGACATCGCAAGTTCTGACTTCCGTCACGGGATCGTGCGAGTACCTACTGCATAACCCGTCACCGGATGTCGACGACTTGACAAGTGGCTTCGGAGCGGGCATGCACCTTTTTATGATCGGCTGAAGACTTGCACAGTCCAGGATCTGTGAGCCTGACATNCAATCACCTTGGCTTGCCATCGGCCAAAGTCTGGGTCTGCATCCTTGTAGTGCCAGACCAAAGCACTCTCCTTGATGTCAAGATAGCTACCATCTGTTGATTCTGTATACACCTGTCAGTTGGCAAGCAGTGTAAGACATCTGCTCAAATGATGCTTGCAACATCACAATGCGCTTCACAGCTTGCATGCTGGCAACTAGC
The DNA here is from genome assembly GCA_000818905.1 of Trebouxia gelatinosa. Classification (NCBI taxonomy): domain Eukaryota; kingdom Viridiplantae; phylum Chlorophyta; class Trebouxiophyceae; order Trebouxiales; family Trebouxiaceae; genus Trebouxia; species Trebouxia gelatinosa. Next base: position 1,771,024 of record KN805362.1, read on the forward strand.
AATCTGTCAAGCTGCACATGTAGCATGCTGCAGCGGCTTGACCTGCCAGAAGCTCAGGCCCTGGTTTATGTCTATCCTGCACTGAGACCAGAATGTGTGCCTTGGCTTATGCCAGCTATGGAATTCAGACAATGTGTCAACCAACAAGTCTGCATTCAGCTGGTGCTGAGCAGCGGTTAATGCGAGCACATTGACAGAAGCAACAACAAGCAACATTGTTGAGCAGACGAGAATCTTCTGCATCGCCAAGCATGGGACAATGCGCCAGGTAATGGCATCTTCCTTGTTCAAGAAAGGAAAAAGAGACAACTCACCTCTAATATGGGAATCACCATGTCCTTCCAGCCCAAGTCAGCATGCCCGCCTCCTTGCACTTGCCAATCTTTACTAGCTTGATATCGAAGGAAGTAGCCATGCTCAGCTGCCAGGCCCAATCTCTCCTGCAACACCTTGACACATTGAGACCAGTCTCAACATATGGGCACAGGCATGCTTCACACAGTTGGCAAATTTGTTCTCAGTGTATAATAGCCTGATTATCCACAATGTGACCTGCTACATAGCAGTAGAATCGCATGTGAACATGACGCGCTTGCAGAGATGCACAGGAGTACAGTAATCAAAAGCAGGACAGCTCAACACTTCACGCTTTGTGAGCAGAACCGCAGCGCACCAGTGAGTTGGGTTCATCTTGAGCTGAGGGCTGTTGATGTGTAGGGGAGGGAGGCTGTGCATGCGCAGTGTCGCCTCTGCCAGGCGCTGCAGGCTCCAGCTGGTACCCTGCAGGCTCCTGTCCTTGAGCATTGCTGCTTTGCTGATTTGGTTCTGCAGCCTGTGCCTGCACAGCATAGAGCTCTGTGTTTCCANATGTGCTGTCCATCTGTCACAACACTTGGCTTTGGCTGTGGTGGGAAAGCCTAGCAATGTTGACGACTAACTGCTCAGGGTCCCTCAGTAAACGCTGGATTACTCAGCAAGGGTGCTATGCTCCAATTTGTCTACTGGCTGCTAGCACAGTCTGTGCGTACGTGAGCATGATGTGTAAAATATGGCGTGGATGGGCATATGGCAACAGCAACCACACTCTTGACATAAATCTAAGCCATGGTGGAGGGGCACAGGAGGTCAGGCAGGTACCATGCCATGGTAGCAACACCTGCAACTACGCTTTGATTAAGGATGGGGTACAGACACTATGCCAGTCCTGCAGCAGTCTGTAAAGCACGATGCTTTGCCTCAAGCAACACATCTCAACCAGAATACAGCATGTGCAGCCACTGTCAAGCTATACGGAGGCCTGCATTGCTGGGTGCTGAGTTGGCAGACTCTACTAGTCGGCAACTTCCCTAGTGTCCCGACAACAATACTTTTTGTCTGTGCAGCTTATTCCAGTGTGTCTGTAACTTGCATCAGAGGCAAGTTTCATGGCCCCCTCCCCCCTCTTGGCAATATCTCTCAGCACTGCACCTGTGTNGTAAGGTGAGCCCTTCAGCTCAACCCTTCTGCTTCAGGATCAGCTTGTCACCCAGAGATAAAGCAATCCCTTGTGTCTTGGACCTGCAGCATGCATATCAAGCACCTCTCTGAACTTAGCACATAGAAAGAGAACAGTCATGCAGAGTCAGTCAATGAACTCTGTTCCTTCAACAGCATCTGACACAAAGCTTGCTGTTAATTGCATCACAGGTTTGAATCCAGAAGAAGACGACTTTTGCAGAATCTCTTGCACTACACGACATGACTTAGCAATGATCACCTGATACGAATGTAGCCAGCCAGCTTGCCGTCAGGCTGCTTCTCCACACTAACATTGACAAGGGCATCTTCCCCAAACACGCTTTTGGCATACAGATTGGCTGCCAAAAATCCACATTCCCCTTCCAGCGCACTGCGGGGAGTTGCGCAGCGCATATTCGTGGAGGCTACAATGTGGTCCAGAAACTGTGATACATCACTGATACTGGTGTTGATAGCGACCTGCACCATATTGCATCACAAGCTTAGTGTGCTTAGTTTGAGAACCAAGTCATATACACATATTGACTTGTGCACCAGAACAGATATCAGTAATTTCGCTGACATGGCATGGAGTACAGTGACAGGCTACTGCATGCGTGCTCTGCTGTATGGTAACCAACCAAACCAACCAAAAAGTTCATGTACAAGGCCTGTGCAAGCATGCAGCATTTCGTTCGCAAAGTTTACACACTTGCAAGGCCATCACGCACATGAGCCCAGGTTCAGAGAAGCCATCAGTGACAGCAGCCCAAAAACCAGCATTGAATGATCCATCACAGAAATGCCGCAAACCTTGACAGAAGCAATTGCAACTGCAAGCAAGAGCACACATGTATGCAGCTAGCAGCTTCAACATGGCCTGCATCCACAACCTGTTGCTGGTGAAAGCAATGCGTCATGATACTCTACATTGCCTAGACAGAACAAGGGGATGTTACCTTGTTCTCCCATTCAAACTCTGCCCACATGCTTCTGAACTGCACATCAGGGCAGCTAGCAGGGCTGATGTAGTCCATGATATCAATGTGGATGTCATTCAGCACCACCACACTGCGATCTGCATATGCTGTTGATTCATATACAATGTTGCCAAAGATGGCGCCTGTCTCAGTGGAGGACACCTTGATATTGGCCCTACAGCACACCAGGTTGTGTTGCCCAACTGGTCCCCAAGCTTGCAAATCAGGACAAACGTGGGAAAGCAAATTGCTTAGCAAGTTGGCTGAATGCACTGTGTCAGCGCTACAGGGACAACAATTGGATAATCCTGTCTCAAAACTGTTCCACTGTACAGAGCATGCAGTCAATTACACCATGTACTGTGAAACAGTTTGAACGCAATGCACACAATCATGCTGTCTTGCCTAATGCTTTTCTGTACTTCTGGGCCCAATGCCAAGGCTCCAGTGGCAAGGCAAAAACATCATTTATAGCCACCAGCACAGGTACAAACAGGACATGACACAACACCATGCAGGGGTGTGCTGTGTCTTGCCTGATGCTCTTCTGTGCTCCCGGGCCCAGTGTATAGTTCTGTGGCCTTTCAACCAGCTTCAGGTCTCCCATGGTGGCCAGCTCAAGGCACAAGTTCTGCAGTGTCTCAGTGGTGCGGTTGATGACACTCACGTCCAGCACAATGTCGTACTGGTGCACTGTCACATACGCTTCAGCATAAACGGGATCTGAAAACCCTGCAAGAGAAATTCACCTATGATGAGTAGATGCCAAGTGGCACTTGCGTTATGCAGCAGTGCTTGTGTGAGCTGTCAAAGCAAGATCGCATGTGCATTTGCAGAGCAACAGCCGCAAGTCTGTAGGATCCCTTTGCAGCAGGAGTGACATTGTATTTGATCAACTGATATGCATGCTTTACACACATATGCAGAGACTTTATGGCAGGTAGACATTGCACTCTTGGCTGTTCTGTGTGATAGCTAATTCACTAGCATATCACNCAGGTTTCCCCGAGCGGGACACGGATGCAAATGCCATCAATCCCGGACAAGAAGAAGAGTGTCAAAAGCACCAAAAGCAAGCACACAAGCATGCAGAGTGGAGCACAGCTTACCCCTCTAGGACACAACTTGCCGCTGGCCTTTGTAAATGAAATGGAGGCATCGAATTGTGGAATCGCTCCCCAATTCCACATGCTACTCGTTCATTTGCAGGTGGTGCTGCAGCATGTCCATGCGTGTAAGCACCTTCTCAGGCTCTCTCAGTCTTCCTTTGTGGTCATTTTGATGATAGCGAACAGCTCCTGAGGCTGCTTCCTTGATTCGTACCATCAACATCCCAGCTGCAGCGTGTTGTGCATGTGTTTCAGACAGTATTTTGCCTTATCCTGCCTGGAAGTCTGGCAAAAGGCCCAACCTCAGCTGGCAAAGAATGTGTGACCAGATTCATGTTTGTTTAGGAGCCCAGAGTTGGGGTTGCACCTGGGTTGTATCAACAGTAGTATCACTCCGGGGCAACGTACAACTACGTTCTTGCACGCAGAGGCGGTCAGCAAAGTGAGGGTTTCGCGGACGCAATCGCCCAGCCGCAGCTAGGCTTGTCAAGTCAGACATAGCTGCAGGGCTGAAGTGCAAAACGGAGTCCATAGAGGACTTCCCCTGGCGCTAATCTTAGCAACCACGTGCCCTTTGTAGTCGTACGTTGTGCTGTGGCTTGTAGCGAGCAGCGTACAAAGTCACTTTGGTACAGTGCCAACTGGTGGTCTGCAAACAGGTTGATTGGTGTGAATCTGACATCGCCTACATCTGCTTTGATGCCATATACGTCAACCTGAAGCGCCGAGCATACCTGACGTGGTACAGGCGAATTCCTGATAGAACCATATGCCTTCTCTAGGCAGGTTATAGCCCTCTGCTGGCGTGTCACCCAGCCACACCCTTCTCAATCCTATGTGCATGTTAGGCTATGGCAGAGAGAAGGGTGCAGTACCTCATGGTGGACACTGACGCTGCCCCATGGTCAAGTGAGGCTCCCAATTTCAAGGCCCCGGTGGCAGACATAGCCAGCTTGGAGCAGGCTNCAGGTCAGCGTGTATGATCACCAGCTACAGCCTCTTTGAGGGACTGGTCACAGGAGGGCGCCTCCATGGCGGCCTGTGCCACAGCATGCCCAAAGCCTTGCCTGCCGTTAGTCTGTGCAGAGCCTGCTGTTGGGGATCCCACACTGCTGTTGGCATCCNACTCGCCAGAATGCCGTTTGGGGGGATGAGTGCAAGCAAGGCACCCCCCCTGGAAGTGGCCACCCCTGCAGCCTTACCCCTCACCCCCTTGAGCAGCAGAGAGGACATCCCCAAATCACTAGCAGTCTTTCTGAACAGTCGAGGGGAGGTGACAGCGTATGATGCTAAGGGCCAAAAGCACTGGCAGGTATGCATAGACATTTGTGCATTCACTGACAGAGGCCTAACTGGGCTTGCAGGACAAAACCGTATTGCATTGGGTGTTTGATGCACCCGGCTGATGAATCCTTCTGAACATCATGTGCACATGCAAACGATGCTGTTATACTCCTGCATGATTGCAAAGGTGGCGTGCAGCAAGTCACATCACTGAGATAGCATCATGCTCAAAGGCTTCAGGTTGCAGGTACCTGCAGATCCACGTTCAACCACAGCACTGGCTGTCACCAGTGCAAAGCAGCACAAAAACCGTGAGTCATGGCAGGTCTTGCAGTGAACAGCTGCTTTGTGCTATTACAGAATGCATATGGAGTGGTGTGGAGCAATCTGCACAACCAAGATGAGGGGCACCAGGTGGTGCCAACACTGAGGGCTATGCAGCTGAGGGATGACCCTGCTGCCCCTTATGTGGTGCTGGCTGGGGGATCCCACACTGCTGTCATTCTATCCCTACAAGGCCACCAAATAGAACTGCTGAGCCTGCCTGTGAGTCACTACATGGCCTGTGCCCTGTGCCTTGTGCCCTTTGCCTTATGCCCCTGTGCCCTGTGCCCTTGTGCCTTATGCCCTACAGATGCTTGCATGCACATGAAGCAAGGGGCGCAGTCTTCCTGCATGAATATGGCCTGGGCATACATGGTGTGCTTGCACCAATCAGTCAAGCTGGACATACATGTTTTGTAACCAGTTTCCAGCTGTGCTCATGTGCAGACGCCAGGTGTGCGTCTGTTTGCAGCCAGGATATGTTTGCTGGTCTGCAACTGGTATCTGCACCATGTCTGCAATGACCACAGATACGTGCAAAGGATGCTTAGTGTGAGTCTTCCGGCCAGGTTGTAGTCCTTTGCCTTGCAGCCATGAGCAACACATGCACCTGGTACAGCTGGCCTGCCACTGTGCATTGAGGGGAAATCATGCCTTTGATTGACGTATTGATCTTGATGGCAGTGCGTGAGTTGANTAATTATGAGATGATTTTCTACCCTCACACCTCAAAACCAGAACAGCCACTGACTGAGGGTTACATTGATCACCCTCACCTGTTCAGACGGCTTCCAAAGCCGTTGTAGTGCAAGATTGAAGCGGCTTGACAGCAGTGTGGTGTAGGGGCTGCCANGAAGTAATTTTACAATGTGAAAGCGACCCTGGCGCGCAGCAGGTACAGCGTTGATTCTCTCAGCCGTTCTGCAATCATGTGAGACGCTCAACAGATCAGCTCACAGCCTTATCCTTATCCTGCGTAATCTTCTGTTGGCCTCACAACGAGGTATCACATTGCACATGGCGTCTTGCAGGTCCTCCGCAAACACTTTCCTGGAGTGCTTCTATGTCACGATGTCTGCGCTCTGGTCTCTTTACCAAAGGTCAGCCCTACAAACCATGCTGCCAATGTGATTGCAGTGCTCTATTCATGGGCATAACATAAGCAGATCTGCTAGACCCCCCTTCCTTTTTTCTGGAAAACTGCACATCTGCACTGCGCTGCATACCCTGCGGGCTCACCCAGAGCAGCATATCTGGACTTACTGGCAAAGCAGTAGCATAGGTGTGCAAGCCACGTATTATGTGCTTTGTGGTTGCATGTACTTCCCACCTTTAGGCATNCTTATGGTGACTTTCAGTCATAGGCGGACCCTCATAGATGTGGTGTGAAGCAGTATCTGCCGTTGCAGGACATCAAGGGTTTGCAAGACAAAATGCAAGTGGAAGTGCAGGAAACGTTCACTGAAGTCCTCACCTCCATTGCTAAAGATCCTGCCAAGAACACAGGTAAACTTATCTGGCTGGTGACATCTCAGACTTGGCCATACTCATGTCATCTCATCTTGTGGACCTCAGAGTTTAATTGGTCCCATCAAATGAGAGCAATTTTAAACTTAGTTAATTTAGTTATAGTTTGAATAGTTGGTTTTAGTTTAATTTTGGAAATTTGATGTAAAAGGGTTATCCTTACAGCTCTCTTCATGACCATGGCATCAGTCGGTTCTATTGATACAGTTGCTTGTTCTTGCGCATGATACTTTGATATGTCATGCGTCTTGCTTGCTGCTGCTCAGCGCCTTGCTCAAGCATGATGTGAGCAAGAAATGAGACATAACATGGGGTACCCCTCTTGACCCCTGGTGCTTGACCCACAAGCAAGAGAACTGACCAAGAAGCAAGCTGTCAAGAACACAATCTTACCAGCACCCTGCCAGTGTGGCTGAACGGGTTGAGGCCATTTCGTTTTGTGTCGCGCTCACTGAGACCTGATGTGGACGCAAGCGTATAGGCCAGACTGGCTTTCAGGGCTGCCTGACAGCCTGCAGTGGGTTGCAAGCAGTAGCCTAAAGTAGGCAATATCGGAAGGAGTTACATCAAATGCAGCGGACGCCCAATCTTTTGGGGTGGGTTACAAGGTTGGTGTACATATGTAAAATACTCAACCCAGTACAAACAACCCAACAAAGTAGGTGTAAGGCTCAAGCAGGGCATCAGGCAAGCAACACACACTGTAGGCCTGATGNAGTTATGACTTGTAATTGACACTTTGTCAGCTGCTCAATGTATGGTGCAAGCTTTGCAAGAGGGTCACTGGCAGGTCATCAATGACTCGTAGACAAGCCCAAGACTGTAACGCCTTGCACCATTGATCTCATGGCATGACAAGTTTGTGCTGAACCAAAAAATATGCTAGGATGGCTCTAAGATTTTGCACCATGCGCAGCACACAGGGTTCGCCTCATATACAGCGTCGTCCTGAGGTGTGGTGTACTCTAGCTACAGGAAGGCTGGACAACACGTCCTCGAGACGATGCTGTGGATGCGAAAGGCTCTGTGATGCAACAGGTCTGCATCATGACCTGTGTTGTAAGTCATTCAGGCAAGTCATTCTTCGAGCTTTGTCTTCCTGTCAGTGTGTGCATGAACGGATGCTGAGCTGCACTTGTCTGCCTGAGATATGCTGATCCAGCTTGCTGTTGCTCAGACAGACCTTGCTGGGTATGACTGCCCCCGCTTATGCCCTGCTGTTCACTTTGCTGGCTGTGTGGGAGCCTTTGTTGTGCTGAGCTCTGGCTGGGACCCGCTTGGGGGCTGTGCTGGCTCTCAGCTACATCATGCAGTGCATCTGCAAGGGCGTTTTCTGCCCTGCTAGATGTTGACATTGAGGGCAGGAAAGCAAGCGGGGCATTTGGTGGAGGTTGAGTAATGTCTATCCCTGGTGCCACCACTTCAGCCATTTCAGCGCGTCTTGCTAGGTACATGTCCTGCATGTCTTGATCATCATCTAACATTGCCTCCAACACCTATATAGGGCTATACTCTTGTCATGTCCTCAGGTGATGCAGCGGGNACAGCCATACTATCTAGCCTCAGGCACGAACTGCCCTTGCAAGTGGCCTGCTAATCTGTGACGTCATTGAGCCTTTTGTTGAGGAAGCGAATGTCACACTTGTCATGAGTGATCAAGCTTTGATGGTCACCCACTGTGCTGGCATGCACAAGTGGTCCATTTTGGCATTTTTTCAATGTTTGAAATGTCGTGTTATCACTATAAGAGCTTGTGCTAACATCTTTGGTGTAACAAAATGCATTGTGTATCATCTGCAGCAGCTTTGTTGCCAAGCAATNTGCAACAAAGGCACTTGTTGTGTTTCTGAGGGAGGCATGACCAGCGAGACCAGTCTGGCTACTGCTTGGCAGTACCTTGCTTTCACCAAGCAGATATCTGCGGCTTCCAGTCAGCAAGTTGGCTTGACTCACTGCTGTGCACATGCTTCACGATTGACACTGATGTTTCTTGAGTGCGCAGAAGCAAGAGCGTGTAGCACAAACATGACCAGACGGCAAAGACGTGAATGACATGCCACCCTGTTAGGAAACAACAGGATGCCCTAAGCTGTTGTTCGTCAGGAGACTGGCTTCCAAATGCTGGTAGTCTCTGCCAGAGGTAAGCAAGCTTACACACAGGCTTTAAGGCTGCAGTCAGGTCATGACTAGTTTGTACCAGTCCTGCATGCAGTGATGTCAGTGCTTCTGTTACTAGGCTGCTGACCTGCAGGCTTCTGGGCTAGGGGTGCTGCTGCATCCCCCAGCTTGCTCTTGCTGGCCTTCACCTTCTTGGCAGCACTAGCCTTCTGGCTGGAGCCCCAGGGCCTCCTGAAGAGCCCTCTCTTCTTGTCTTGCCCTGACAAGTCAGCCTGGCTGCCATCCTTCACAGTGTCAGAGCTTCCAGGTGACTCAGTGCTGGTGCCAGCCTGCAGCGTATCACAAGTGAAGTGAACGATGTGTGGACCTGTGTTTTCTTATGTAGGTGAGGTCAGAAGAGCATGCTGATCTAAAGCACAGAATTCAACTGTTGCAAGGGTCTGCCATGCATACAGTCTTCAGGTCAAGTTGTAAAGCCCGCTTTTACCATGCAAATGCACAGCATCTACCAAGATGACATGCCATGCGCATAGGCACAAACAGTCCATCAGTGCAGCACGGATGAAGGCTGGTTTGATGAGATTTCATAGGTTGCTGCACACTCAAATTACAGCTGAGGCATGTGTGTCATGCACTGTTCAATGTCAGATCTTGCCATGCAGCGCTAGCCCCCAGTACCTCAGCTGCTGCAATGCATAATGCCCTTGATGCACAAGTTGCAATGCTGCAACGTTTCAGTTTGTGCGCAGTCATCTGTGCTGTTTGGGTTGTTGTCACATGCATGCTCTGCGTCCAACCTGTAAAAGCATGTACACTGTAGTACCAAGGTGTCTGAGCAAGTGGCAGACTTGCATTGCTCGCAACGCATGGCAACTACAGTTGACCAAGCAGCAGTGCAGTCACAATGACAGTGCCACTGACCTATCGATATACTGTTGTTGTTGCTGTGATTGCAAGATGCGTAGTNCTGCTGGACGCAACTTGCTAACAGGTAACAAAGGTTTGAGACTGTAGGCTTCACAAGCTGTCGACTCATATATGCAGTGCTGGAGACATTGACGGGGTGACAGGCAGTCTTATCATTGGTAGCAAGGCAGGTGCGGGCTCAACAATCAGTGTCACTCAAGGCTTGCAGGCAGAGCTGTCATGCTGCTCAGTGGTGAGCACAGAAATCAACTGCGGAAAGGGACGAGGGCAACTCACGGATGGTAATGCAAGAGGGTGCTCACAGTTGGATTACGCCGCCGACCGGTGTTTAAAGTAGACATGTATTGCTGGGCAATGCTGCAAGCGATGTCAGGCTGCCATGACGTGAAAGTAGCTTGCTCTAAAGTGCAGAATGCAGACTGCTGCCTGGCTGAGCAAGAAGAGACAGGGCACATGCAAAAGGAAGCANACCTGCAGAATGCGCGCAACCGCATCAAACTTGAGTCACAACACTGAGCAGAAGACTTGTTCCAGCGGACTTGATTCTGGGTGCTCATGTACACAAATGGGTCTGTTGTGTTGCTACGCAGGGGTCAACCAATAAGCCTGGTGTTGCCACAATGAATTTGTTGTCTACAGGTATATACAAACTTCCGAGGAGGAGGCGGCGAAGCACAGCTCAGAAGGGAAGTTGCGCAAAGTGTGGCCACCAATGCTGCAGCGCATGCTTTGTCATCAATTTTGCTGGGAAAGCAACTGCATGTCTGTTTGATCTGGTGCCTGAGCTCTGAGGACTCCCTATTGCCTTGACACAGACTGTAGAGGATTTGGATGGCAACAGAAGGATGCTGAGTGACTATGCTGGGAAGGTTGCCGTGGTGGTCAATGTTGCTTCATCATGTGGCTTCACTGCGAGCAATTATCGAGGGCTACAGTTTCTGTATGACAAATACAAAGACTACGACTTTACGGTAAGCCAGCTGGGCTTTCTGCAAACACATGCCTTGGCAGTGTATATGCAGTCAGTGTCTGCAAACATCACAAGTTGAGTGCGCTTCAGGTACTGGCCTTTCCATGCAATCAGTTTGGTCAGCAGGAGGCTGGCTCCAATCAAGACATCAAGCAGTTTGTCAAGGAGACTCGCTTCACTGGCAATGAGACTCAGAAGGGCATCAGTGATGTGGTCGAGCTGAGCAACCGAGACAGTATCATCGAAGCCACCCCTGCCGCAGCACCCTGTGTGGGCAGTGGCTATGCTGGTGCTGGCTGCGGATGTGCCTGCTAGATTGGCGCCTCATGACTTTGCCCTGTAGAGTGTTGTGTATGTCAATCAATGTACTCAAGGCCCCCCTTTTTGATTTTTTGTCACTGTATCTATGCGGGATTTCATGCTATTTTATGGTGATGAAGTCTCGGTGTGAACAACTTATGTGCGATGCTGATCAGTACTAGCATGCCAGGTTGTAAAATCGACATCAGACTACCGGTGTCATTGTTACCAGAATCACTGCGTGCAATGCATTGTAAAAAATGCAGATTGCAAATTGTTTGCCTGCTCGCCAAGCTGCTGCTTTTCGACGACTTACAACTCCTGGCCTAAAGAGCCGATGCACACACACTAGCAGTACTGCTAGACGACAGTCGATGCACGCAGCACAACTACTCTCGGTGCAGCACACACATGTATGTACATTATAACATATTGTACTGGCGTCGATGCATATCTTCTGTGAAAGGTCAGCCTCAAGAATGGATGTAAATAAGTGATGCCATGTTGCCTGACTTCATGGTGGCATTTTNGATTACTGCTTTGGTGATGTCAAATTTGGCGGAAATGCTCAAGCCATCACCAAGCAGCGCTTCCTGCACCACACCTCCATGCTATGGGACTATCAGCCAGCTCGCATGCGCCTGCTCAGCCACCCAGCCAAGATCCCACAATATCGTGCAGTACGTCATGCATTTGAAGGCATCAGATATGATCATCACGCTTGATAAGGGCGCAATTCACATATCATACACTTCACTCTGTGAATGAAGGCACTGGCGTTTGTGGTGATTTGAGGCACAAGTGCAGGCTCGAGCTTCCTCACCTTGATTTCATGCCAGCTACAACACAGTAGCATGACACTGTGGTGGCACCAATCCTTGGTTTGTGACTGCTTGTAAGTCCACCCACAGGTCAAGACAAAATGCATACTCACAGCACATGTCATACATCATAACACCTAAATGAGAAGAGCAGACAACTTCTGCACCCAAACTTGATGCCTGTGATGCTGACTTGCAATGGCTTATGGCGGTTGTATGGAGGCCATAAATGCAATGTACACTTATCATGTAAGCATCAACACAAGAAAGCAACCTCCATGCGACAAGGCATGCAGTGGCAGGTGCAAACACATCAAGCAGACGTGATGTGATAGTGGTCTCACAACACAAAACAGGCCTGTTGTGCGAAAAGTGTCTGTACCTGGGGAGGTGCTGCATGCTGTGGCGGTGCAGCCAGGCTAGGTGGTTGAGACAGCGGCACTTGGCTAGGACCAGATGACGCATGTGAAGCATAGCCATTGCTAGCTCTTGCAGGTGGAGGAGGCAAGCTTGTTGCCTATATGCAACAAGGATAGACCTGTCAGGCAGCACACGTTTGACATATGATGATTACAATGAGTCACAAAACCTGCGATACTTGCGTGCTGACATTCTGTACCTGCGGAGATCGAGGTATGGGAGGGGGCGGAAGTGCAGCTCCAGCAGTGGTTGCTTTGATCTCAGCCTCAAAACGAGNCCAAACCGAATGAGGCAGCTCACATTTTACCAGTCTCATGAGTAATCATAGGCTCAAAAAGCTGGTTACTTTCCTTGACGGCATTGTTGCACAGCTGAGCACAAGCAGAATATGCCCTGTAAAGCTTTATCCCTTGGCATGTCTGCCTGACATGGTTGCCTCAACAAGACAGGCCTTCTGACAATCTGTGGTGCTCCCTGCACAGGTTGAGAAGATCGAAGATGCGGTTTTGCCAGTTTCTGAGATTGTCAAGCGCTGCCCAGCAAAGCAGCTCATGTCCATCTATAAAGTTGCCGGCTTCAGTTCTGCAGACGAGTTCCTGCAGCACATAGCCAATGCGCGAGGCAAGCTCAAAAAGGGCGGCACTGCAGATCTGCAGGCTGCAGCCAAGATTGTCCTGCAGGACTGGAATGACGGCAGGATACCCTACTACACCATGCCTCCTCAGCGAGAAACTCAGCAAGGGCATGCTGCTGCTGAGGTGGTCACAGATTGGGGAGCCCAGTTTGATGCTGATGAGGTGAGTCTCGTGTTGTGACATACAGCGGAATGTGCAAATAACTCAAAAATGCAGATCTGTCAGATCAAGCGCACTGGCATGGGTCAGCAATATCATTTGCAACAGCATTCACAGCCCGCTGCAGCTGCTCTGGCACAGGCAGTGTCAACAACCCCTCTCCTGAACAGCAACAGTCTTGTCTATGTCATGCTGCATCTTGACGACAGAGTAAGCATGTGTTCAGCAAACACCTGGGCTGCGCATATGATCCATGTAGTATGAGTAACGACAGTCAGCATGTCTGTGGTTTGAAACAGGTGTTTGGCAAAGAGAGCACAGCAGTCATAGCAGGCTTGCCGTCACTGCAAGACTCCACTGACTTCTTCCAAACGCAATCGGCAGGACCTGCTGATGGCAGTCTTGAGCCTATGGAGCAGGACAATGCTGCCAGCACCAGCCAAGCAGATGCTGTGGCTCAGGCAATGGAGGACACTGAGATTGCAGCTGCTAACATCNTTGTACTGCACTGGGCTTTGATAATGATTGATTTGGTTGCAGGACCAAAAGCCTGGAGACTATGTTCTCTTCAGGGTTGAAATGGACTGCATAGCATGTATGTCTGCTTGCCCCCATGACGTTGCGCCATACATCAACGGAGAAGGTGGCCCGCGGGATGTACACTATCAGGTCTTCTCTGCTTGACAGCTGATATTAGCAAATTGCACAGCATGGCAATTGGAACATTGGAGTCATTGGCTTTGAGTGCATTCACATGCGTGCTAGCAGAAGTAGTAGCACGGTTGTACTGTACGTTATCCAACTGTAGATATATCGCAATGTTGTTGAGTGACCTGACTGATAGGCAGTTAGTGATCACAACAAAAATCATTGTGGCTGTGATAGAGCAATTCTGGTGGTGGGTCATGACAATGGGCGTCCTGCAGATTTGTGTCTAGTTTTGCAAAGTTGTTTGCATGGCTCTGCACCTTTTGTTGGTGACTTGCACACTTTTCTTTTCTTTGTCGTTTTACGCCCTACTTTTACGCTCTACTGTAGCACTACTCCTTTTAAACATTATGATGGCCACTGCATAACAGTCCACGTTTGAGGAGGTGGCTGTACATGTTGACACAATTGATTTGAACACAAATGTGACCAAAAGCAGACTACCTCGCGCACGCCTGGTGACCTATAGTCAGTCCCAACCTAGTCTGCTTACTGAGATCACTTGTTGCAGACTGTAGTGGTTACACACAGTACTCAGCGTAGAGTGACGTGTAATGACCGAGGTATATCTGTAACGACTCTAGCTATTGGTGTCGGCACAGAACTTCTCTGGAAGAGCTGGTGCAGCAGGAAGCCAGCCAGCGGCCATTAACAGATCGTACACCCTGCAGACAGCAACGATAGTATTGAGATTGTGAGTCAAACTTGCTCTTGTGATGCTGAAGCCCGACCAGTGTGGGTGCACTGCAGCAAAGCACAAAGGTGAGTGCAGAACTGGTTCAGCTGCCTCCAGTATCCTGAGTGATGATACAGAGACTTGAGCTGCAGCAGGGCTACATGCCCTCCTCATGATGTTATGCACTTGGTACGTGCACTTTCAAAGGAAGTGTCAGGAAAAGCGATGTTGCCAGTATATACAGACCACTGTCACGGAGGGGCCATGCTAAAACAGGCAGAAATGCAATGGCAAGTCACTGCACAACATACACAACATAGCCATGTGCAGGTAGCATTACGCAGAGATGACGCCAAGCCCACAGTCAAAAATCAGCAATGCCGTGTTATCACAAAGTGCGTCACATGATGTTGCTCAAGATCCATCTGTCTGTTGCGCTGAATTCTGCTGCCTGGCAACGTGCTGGAGGGGACNCAGTGGCAAAAGCATCAAGGCAGCCAGCAAAGCAGGCATCTCATGCAAAGCATGGCACCCTTGAAACTGCCTGGCGCTGGCGTTTCAAGCGGCAATGGCGCCGTGCTCAAGCTGAGGTCCTGATGCACGACTCAAGTGATCCTTCACATGATCAAGCTGATGATGATCCATGGCACATGGCCTTTCAGATGATTNCTCTTGATGTATGGATGCGCTTTAAACACTTGCGCAGGTCTCTGAGCTTGATAAGGTGCAGCAAGGTATACTTGTTGTATAGTTGAGCTGCTCAACAAGTCAAACTTGGTGTGCTGAACAGGTCACAGAGGTCATGCAGGACTTCCAAGAGCCGCATGGGGACAGAAGGCAAGAGATTGTCTTCATTGGCCAGAGCCTGGATCAGAAAGCTCTGAGCCAAGCACTGGATGCTTGCCTCTGCAGTGAGCGAGACCTGCGGCAGGTGAGTGCTGACTGGACATGTTTGTATGAGCATAAGGTATGGCTATAGACTTCGCAAAGCACAAGCAAAAACCTCATGCAAAAACTGATCTTTAAACACACATGTCAACAGTAGCTTTTTTTACTGGTCAGGTTCATACTAAGTGCTTAGTGTCCTCTGCATTGCAGTCGAAGGAGCTGCGGGACCCTTTCATGGTCTGGCCAGATTTAGACATGATGGAGGTCGAAGTAACTGACACAGACTCCAGTGAGAGTGACACAGAGTAGAGGAATAACAAGCCAGGTTGCATGTCACTTTTTGCAATCAGAGCCAAGTACTAAGGTGGTTGGTTATGTCTAACAAGTGTTCTGTTTGTGTGGCTATAGCCACTAGTAGCTACGAGTACAATCTCGTTTGATTTGCTGTCTGATGTGCAATCTAGCACGGTCACCTTTGTGGCTTCCTGCGTGCCAGCACGCTGTCCCATGATTGGGAAAGGACACGATTTATGGAACTCTGGCTTNCACACCCTACATAAGCCACACTTGGCTTGCAACACAGAGGAGTTTAGTACGATGATTATTACTGATGCTGAGCTGCAGCTACAGGAGATAATGCACAGGGTCGTCTGCTGTGCTGAACACTTGCAGGTTGCAGCTGAGCTCATTAGATCTGACATGTGTGCACATTTTCGCCACAGCACATATACTTGCATACTTCAAAGCTGGTGAATGAACCTGTTGGCTGCCTGTGTGCTCTCAACATGTGTAAGCTGTGGCACATTCACCAGTATGGTGCTGCAACTTTGGTAGTGCAAACACTCAGCTGACAGCTCAACCTGTTGAGGGTTCAGTCCCATGTCACGCAAGCATAACATCTTGGCTACATGCAATGCAGAGGACACTGCTGCGCAACAGCGTCGCACACACACTGCAGCTCAGCAACAGCTGGACAAGGAGGTGGCAAGCCTGACAGCTGAAGTGGACAATTGGGAATTGCAACTAATCAAATCAGGTGTGACTTGTATGACAGTTAGCCCTTCAGGCATGCCTCTTGGTTGCTTTCTGCTGTGTAGCACAATGCCTATGTGTTTGTGTAAGCTGGGTGACATGCTTTTCAGAGCCATGGTGGAACAAAGTCTTCAATAAACCGTAAATTGCGTACTCTGAAAGATATCCTGCAAGGCAAACAGTAAGCTTGCAATGCAGATGAGATTCGTACAGAGCTGACAGGCTTGCATGCTACAGCTAAGCAGCTGCTGGAGCAGGACTTGGCAGAAAAATCTGCTGAGCTGGACACCTGTAGGGCAAAGCTGAGGTCATCAGGTGACACGTGCTTACATATACACTGCCATACATANTGACCACATCACATATAGCACACTCATCAGCGCGTACGAGAAAGCTGGCGAGCCTGCAGAAACACTTGCTTTGCTGGACAGACTGCACGAGGCTGGAGGGAAAGCCTCACAAGATACGTACGTCAGGGTCATACAGTACCTTGCTGGCAAGCAGTTATGGAACAGAGCACTTGAGGTGTTCCTTGAGCTGCAGGTAGCAGGTCAGCAACTCGTTTCATCCTGCTGAGCCCCAGCGGTTGTGCAAGCTCCATGTGAATGTTGCATTGTTGACTGTTAAAGTTTGCTGAATCAGATTGCGCATGCCTTTTCCCTTGAACATAACAGCCCTGCATAGCGCACATCCCTCAGATGCAATGCATGACACAACAATGACTGCCACGTTGTTCCATGCACGACTTGTGCTGCTCAGCAATTGCCATGCCATGGTGCAAATAGGAGGTGATTGTGCTGAGTGACATGTGTATGCAAGCTGTGATGCAATCTGCTGCAGGTGCGAGTACTCAGACCTGAGTCCTTTTGGTACAGAGAGACTGGCAAAGTGGTCTCTGTAGACCAGGTGAGATACTGCATGGCTGCAAGCTTGAGGACACATACTGCATCGTGCCATGCACGCAACTGCATGCAATCCAGACATAGCTTTGTTGACTGATGTTCTGTGATGTCCTCGTGATAAAGATGAGCACATCATCATGTTGTAAAGCACTGACAATCTGTATGTGTGCAGAGTGGCATCCGATACCCAGTTGTTGTGAGGTTTTCAACAGTAAACTATGCTGGAGTGTCCACAAACAACTACGCCATTGATGAGGTGGAGGTGCTCAAGGGCTAGAGCTGTAGCATGTCTTCCAATCTGTCCAATTTTGTGCTGTTTTGCAGCTTCTTTAGGTCATGAGTGTGTCGTTCAAGGAGAAGTGGTCTGAGGAGATCAGCGAAAGCTCTGTTTGTTGCACTAGAGGTCTTTAGCCATCAGGCCTTTGTAATGCAGTGTGCTTCATGGGTCTCTGTAGCTCATGCTTGGGCAAGAGCAGTGTCATGTAAACTAAAGGTAGCCCCATGCTGTTTCTACAGCAGCTTGACCGTGACCTATTCAGTTCGATCAAGACTTGCTATTGCATGACGGTCGACAGTAACAATCACGCAAATATGATTCTGCACAACGCTGTGCTTTAGCCTTCAGAGCCTGTTTTGGTGACCGCATCATTCTGTGAAGTTCACTTTGTAGCATACTGCAGCAGACTCGCTGTAGCCCTAAGGACTACCAAGGCTGTTCAGCCATTGCAGCATCCAATTGCATGGATTGGGANAGAGCTGGTTCTTGGCTGTCTAACATCTTCAGCAGCTCCTCCTCCGACATTTCAACTACTTCCACTTCTTCCTCCTCGCATTCGTCGATGCCATCATACCCCTCACCTGCTAATGTGCAAAACGATGACAGGGCCGGCCTACGAAAAGACGCTTGACTGCAGTGATCGGTAGAGTGTCGCCTGACGAGCACCTTGTTCCGACGTGGTGTGTTCTGCTTGTCCGTCTCCGTGTTCCGGCATTGATCGACGTCGATGTCTGCGAGGTTAGCTGCAGGTCGTGTGCGCACTGCTGTACTGCTCTGCAATTCGAGTGTCGTAGTTAGGTCAAAATTGCCAAGTACTTGACCGTTGCATACAAGCTGAACTGACCGTGTGCATGTTGCCGCTGCAGGTGTTGCGCAAGACTTCTTATTGGCCTCGCCTGTCTTCTTGCACTGATGTGCAAAGATATGGCACGCCCGTAGTCTCTGCGGTGTGCAGTGACGTGAAGGCACCATGGTCTACGTCCCGCCTGGTGTGTACCCGCTCCGGGGCATGGCCTATCTGTGCACACATCCTGGCTTGGGTAGACGAGTCGCAATGTTCCTGTTTGCACTCTTCAGCGTGTCAGCTGTGGGCATCTTGTTACTGGCAGTCACCACTTTCAAACAGCAGCTGAATTTTGTGGGTCATAGTTTCATAGGCTCAGGCATTTTTGGCAAGATAGCCACATGCTTCCTGATTCTGGCAGAAGCGTCCATACCTGTCTACCTGGCCTTCCACCAGAGCATGAAAGCGATCCAGAAGCGCCTTTTTCTTGATGTTTTGCATGGTATGCTCAATCATCCTGTTTCCTCTGTATCATACATGGAAGGGTCTGAATCAGATACGAGCATTACACTCTAGATGTGCATGCCTTGTGTGTAATGACATCCGTCTTACACTGTGTTGCCAGCAATCAATGCACTCTGCAAAGCTAGCTGTATGGTGGACCATCTGCCTGACACAGTTTGGCTACATGCAGATCAGGGAGTGTTTGCAGTACGGCCACTGAATGATGCAGAACAAGCTGGGCTCCAACGTTCCATATGCCCTGTCTTTGCACAAGAGCGTGCTGATGCAAGCGATCAGATGGCGAGCATCCCATGGTAGCATGTAAGGCTGCACTTGGTCCAGGTTGAGGTTTGACAGATCCTAAGCAACAAACTGCAGTCAGAACTTGTGCTGATGGTGGGACACAGAGCAAAAGTTGTAGACCTATGGTTGGGATTGCAGTACAAGGGAATGAGCGACACCTGCAAATGCTGCACTCCTGCCCTTGTGAAGAAGGGGTAATACCCAGCTAAGCTAACGTCAGGGTGCATCAGCCAGTCCTGCACACACAGCATCAGCTTGCAGTGTCACAGCATCCGGGTGCAAGGCCACTTGATCCTACTGGTGCTGGAAGCCAGATAGCAGGTGCTGCAAGCTTGCAAGCACCAGCAGTGTTACAGCAGCAGGATGATCAGAANGCTGGTGACCATGCGAAATTTACTCTCAGCTTCCTGCAATGTACATTCACCCAATACGCAGTCAGAGGACTGTCGGCGTCATCATGTCCTTGACATCTGAAAGTTGAGTTTGTGAGCATGTTATGGCTGACGTGTAAAGGCCCTGTCACAGACATACACAGATTCGCGCTATCAATTAGTNGCTGAGGCGCATGGCCTGCAGCTCCCCGGCAAGCAGGCTGATCCGCATCACCCTTAAAGCCCTACACACACCCCAGACACTTTTGGCACTACAGTGGTGAAGAAGCGTTTGGATAATCAAGTAAGCGGAGCACTGCTGCATATGAGGTGCAAAGTCTACGACTTTCCTGCCAGTAAGGTATGCATCACCACCCGTAACGCCCTGCACATACACTTACCTTCTCAATGAGGCACCAGACAACAGATGTATCCCTGAAGCGCCACCCTACTAAATTCTGAGAACACTGTTGTTGATTGCCATGGATCAACAACTCCATTCCTTGTTGATGAGACCAATGCTGAAGTTGTCCTGATGCCAATGCTGGTCACGGCTCCTGCTGTCACTGCTACCACTTGCATGGTCTGTGTAAGCTCTATGGACAGTGCATGCGTACGCAACCTGACGCTGCACACTGTGATCATGCAGGCGATGACATGGCTTAGCCTGGGAACAGCTGAACAGACACTGGGACAGGGGATTCAGCCTGCTCTGCTGACCCTGGTCTCCTGACTGCAACTGACTGCAGGCTTTGTGTCATTTTGGAAAAGCTAGCTCGGACAGCTGCCGGCTTGTGCACACAGACATCAACATGGCACGGCATGCAACGCGTACATTCACTCTCTGACTTGAGTGACAGTTCTCATGAGGTCAACAGTGCTTTGCAAGAGGAATCCGTGCGCGTGTTACCAGGATCATCTGCAAACTGCTGACAGGGGAATGTGCTCAGTGCAGTCATGTCCAACATTGTATGCANGATGTAAAGAGAAACCTACATCGGCTCGACAGAAAGATCAAATTGAATGGATTGCTGCAGGCTTGTGCACGTGAAGCTAAATGGTGCACAGCACAGCATAGAATAGCAGACTGTTTGTGGCTGACCTCATAGAAATGATGAGCGACTGTCTTGTAGAAGCCGCCTGTTGCTGGGACTGTCATAGCGTCGTCCATGTGCACCAGATCAGCCTTGTCAAAAGCAACTTCAAAGTCTCCCTCAGTACTGCAGCAGTCAGTTACAGCGCATGTGTGCATCTCAGACTTACTTGACTGACACAGACAGTTTGATGCAGAAGTGAATGTGCTGCAAAGCTGCTGTTGGCCTTTGTCATGCAGTATGCAGACCATCAGCTGGACGATATGCACACGATCAGCCAGATGACATGCAGACCATCAGCTGCATGACATGCATGCCATCAGCTGCACGACATGCTCATGCTGATACTGCTGCAGTCAAAAAGGGACCAGTGAAGCTCATGGGTGATGTTTACAGCCAGTCTGTGTTGCTGCATGCCGGTGAGGTGAATCAGCCACTCAGCTCTAAGCAGCAATGTAGATGGGCTGTACCTCTTCTCTGTGATCTTCTTTGTCTTGCTTGCATAGCTGCCCACCCTGNTACGAAGACGTGTCCCACATTCCGCATGTCTATTGCTGTTGAGTAATCCTCTCACCCCTACAGCAATGCATGAATGTGGTAGATCTTTTTTGAGAATGACTCACACAATCTTCACCTAGGCTTGACATCGCCTGTCACACTCCAGTGCAACTTGCTGTGGCATGTGTGACTCATAACATGGTCACAAAACACGCACTTTCCCACAGTACGGGATGCGCCAAAGAGAACGGTATGTCATCACCAGGACTTGCATTGAGTTGCACAACAGTGGAGATGTGGGCCTCGATTGCCTTAGGCATATAAGTGCAAGCCATGTGCAACTTCATCGGAGACACAGCATTACCAAAGATGGTGGGCAAGTATATATATGACACAAGCTCAGAGGATGTCATAATGCAAAGGCCAGCTCAAAAACTAAAAGCTTACAGAAGCCTGGAACAGCACTACGCCACCGCCTCCTACACAGCCTCAGGCTAAATTGCCTCACCTAACAGGGTAACTTGCTTCACCCAACAGGCTAACTTGCCTCACCTAACAGGCTAACTAGCCTCATCAACAGGATAGGATGCCTCACCTACCTCACCTAACAGGCTAGGATGCCTCACCTAGAAGAAGCTCAGGGGCGCGGTACCAGAGGGTGACCACCAGGTGGGTGTAGGCTCTGAGGGGGCTCCCATACTGGCGGGCCAAGCCAAAGTCACATATCTTGAGGTCGCCTCTGTTGTTGTACAGGATGTTGGAGGTCTTCAGGTCCCGATGAATGACCCAGTTGTCATGCAGGTATTGCACTCCTGCTATGAGCTGGTACATCAGGCACTTGATCTGCAGGATGCACATGTACCCTGCTTAAAATGCAGCAGTCATGACAGTCTTTGAAAGACATACTGGCAGCGCATTTTTGCCTGAAGTGTCACTGGCATGGCTGACATATTTCATGGCATGAAACACAATATAGGAAAGAGTGCAACAGGAACAGTGATCATACTCAGTATCCAGTCAGGACCATACAGCTCAGGCCTTATCTGTGCGCAAGATTGAGAGCGATCAGATATCACAACAATGTAGCTGCAATTTTGCAGCAGCAATTTCAATAGCACCCAGTTTTATAACAGCAGTTTCACAACAGCAACAGTCTTATGTAGCTACGTCACAAGATCTGTGACGAACACTAAGCTGTGGGATGTCAGGTAGTTTGTGAACATGACACTCAGGCAGTTGAAGCCTGTGAGCTGACCTCTGACATGGCAAAGACACCATTAGTCTCCTGGC
This sequence comes from Trebouxia gelatinosa, assembly GCA_000818905.1. NCBI lineage: Eukaryota > Viridiplantae > Chlorophyta > Trebouxiophyceae > Trebouxiales > Trebouxiaceae > Trebouxia > Trebouxia gelatinosa. The sequence goes on from KN805362.1 coordinate 1,793,422, forward strand.
CCTCCATAAGGCCCTTCAGGTCATGCTCCATGAACTCCATCACCATGAAGATGTCATCCATCTTCTTCCCCACCACCACCTACGGCCCACATCATGAAGCTGAGCGGTTTTGGAATGTGCAGCCTAGGCTCTACCGCAACCTCTGACCTACATGGTCAGAGTATATGTGGCCTGATGTATATGTGTGAGCAGACTGTCTAGAATCTGCAAAATGCAGCTAATCTGTCATTCATTTCTAGGCCAACATCATGCTGGGTTGCCCCAGGCTGTGATGCACATGTTTCTTGCCTGTTGCTGCTGTGAACACATGTTGAATGATTTGCTATGGGTGAGCTTGAAGTCTGTTGCAAAAAGAACAGGCTGTCATGCCCACTGGTGTAGTCTGGAAATCCCTAGTAGCTGGGAGTTGTGGAATAATTACTGTGGAATAATAGCTGAAGGGTCAACTCCTGCCACGGCTGTGCAGCATGGCTCAAATCAGCTACATGCAGGACAGCATTTGCCGACAGGTGCGGCAGGTGTGGGAGGCATAGCAGGTGCAGCAGGTCTACACCNGCACGGGACTCACTCTGTGTCATGTGACGCATTGCGGTGTGCTGAGGCATATGCTTAAAACCTGTTGGCCGAAGTCGTATCATGCAGGTCTCAAAGCAGCACTTTGCTGCGTAATGCAGCTGGTTACATAAAGTTGCGTCAATGCTTGTCCTCCTTGTCGCAGTTTGTCCTGCTTTTTAATGCACAGGCACCTGATAAGATGAAATGCAATGCAGGATGTGATGCANATTGGCACACTTTGCCTGCCGCTCCGAGACCAGCATAATGAATTTACCCGCACGTGCGAGTGATCGCAAATGCCTGTTTTGGCAACGAATGTTATGTAACAACGCAGTGGACCCTCCGCCTGATTAAGTAAGGCCTGATCGTTGCGAAGACAGAAAGCCAGTGCAATCAGTTTGTTGCATGCTCAGCTTATCCCATCTGGCTGGTCCACTGCACCGAGACTTGCGACACGGGTGCACAGCCTGCCGAACTTCCTAATCCGTGTGTGACTTGGCAAAGCATGCCGGTTTTGCAAAGGCTGGCTACTGCTACAGAGCAGGAAGGTTTGGGCCTGCTGCAAGAGCTCACCAGTCCTGTATTGGGAAAACTCAAAGAAGCTCTGATATTCACCAGACTGGCTTATGCTCAGCGACGTGCCTTCGGTTCTCGAACTCACGTGCTCGACGGTAAATGTCGGTAACAACGATCTCTCCTGAATGAGGCCACAGCTCACACTTTTTAGCCCTGTCACACAGGCATCAAAGGGTCAAAAATGCACATCGGCTGGTTTGAGGAGGCACGCTTNTGCAGCCCATTGCGATTAGTCAAACGTTCGTACCAAGTGTAGCAAGGAGGCTCCCATCACAACAGAGGGGCCCTGGCCTGCTGCTTGGGCGAGGAGCTTCTGCACAGGAGGGGGTGCAAGAGGTTCCACCTGAGCCATATTTGCAGGGCTCATCAAGTTCCCCTGTACACGTGGCAGATGACAGCCGTGTAACATACAGTTGAGGAAAGCAGCAGTGTGTCTGAGTCAGCCATGACAGCAGGAACCAAGTGTAATCTTGGGCATCTGCTGTGGCAGGACACATGGATCATGTGCTGTGCATGCTGCGCACTCAGTGCAACACTGCATGCATGACACAGGACTCGGAGCTCTCACAGGCATTGCCTACTTCTCAGACATGACATATGTGCAAGCATGTCAAACTGCGGTTGGCGGTGGCATGTCTATGCAGCTGTGCATGCCTGGCTGTAGAACGTGTCCACAAGCAATTGGAGGCGGGAGGGGTTGAGTGAACTCAGCACAAGTGACCTCATGGCTCTGATGTTTGCATAGACATGCAGGACTGTAAGGCTCAGAAAGGTGATCCATAGTAGCACAGCAGAGCCTGCAAAGCAGATGCAGATTTAGGTGAAAAGTTACTTGCATCGCAGGTGCAATTGGTGAAAGAAACTTTTCAGGCAATGGCAACTGGCTGCAAGCAATGATCTTGCACAGCGCTATGCAAGTTTGATCGTGTCAAGCGTAAATGCTTAGCATACGCTGAGACCTATACTTGGATTGTGCATCAGTCTCTAGCTGCGCAGTTTTGTGCACAGCTGGCTGTATACAGCAAACATTAGCATAAAGACTTATGCTTGATCACCCTACGCTTCACAGGCCACAGACTTCACACAGATGCTTGCCTGTACCTTGCAAACAGCGTGTGAGGCCCATACCCACCAGCATCCCAATCAAAGTGGTTGCTGTCTCCTGCCATCAACAGTATAGCTTGTTTGCTTTGCAGTTTCTCAGCATGCAGGACTCCTGCATGCACCTAATGCCCAGACACACGTATGTGCAGTTGGCAACATGGCAGCGTCTGCTCAAGATAATATCATGCTGTGCGCTACCTGTGTGCCCTCTTTTGCAGAAATGTCTGCTGCATTGTTCTTCTTGGCGANAGTAGTGTTGAGGCAGCAAATGTCAGGCATACATGTAATTTGCCAACTTTGCTAATGCACTGCACTCTTACAACATTTGATCAGGCACTTCACTATGCATTCAACAAGTGTGAACCCCAGAATGTCATGCAACGACAAAGCCTATGTGCAGGTCTGCACCTGCCAAATGTCACCTTGCGGAGTCCGCTCAGATACAGCATCCGTCTCAGAGCTGGCATGACTGTAGTGCAGTGCTTGCTGGTGGGGAGGGTGCTAGTAAAGTCAGCAGCAGCTACTATCTCACATACCAAGTTGCTCGCAAGATCTTGCCTCTAGAGGCAGGTGACTGCAAAGGTAACAAACGCAGGAACACATGTCAAACAAACATTGTGAGGTTGTGTTTCCTGTAAAAGGTATGGCTTTGTTGTGTTTCCTCTCAGGGCATGCATACGCCATATAGGGCTCCACTGGTCAGTCAACGACATTTGTTACTGTCTGCTACCTAGCTATGTACTCAGTCGCGATGCAGCTTGTCTGCATTTGGCTTGCCACNAAGACTATGCTGATGATCGACAGCAACTGATGGACAGGATACCAGCAGCTCTGCAGAAAGGTGGCTTTGAACTTGAAGAAGCAAGTCTGGAGGAGGCTGAAAGCTACTTAAGCCAGAGCTACTTCAAGAATACCAAGATCGTCGACCTTGATGCTAGCAAGCAGTTAGTCGTGGATGCAAATCCGTCGTCAGGCAGCATTGCACCTGGCACAGCGCGAGCACAGCAATACTAGAGATGACTTGTGAACGTGGAGACTTTGGAACTTTGTCTGAGTGAATTTAGTTGCTGTTGACTGTCATGCTGACTACGAAGCAAGCATGCAAGTGTTCCGATGTAAAATTTGGTGAACCAGAAGCCAGAAGTGCTTACGCTCCCAAATTCATGCACTTTTGCCTGCCAGAGCAAAACCATTGCTTTATGACGTTGTAAGCTCGTAGTCAAGAAGTTGACAGTTTCAATGTTCACGTATTGCATATATGCAGTCAAATAGGGTAGTACATTGTTGATTGCACTCCAGTAGTGCTCCACATCAGACAATGAACTCATCAGTCAGCACTGTACTGGTCAGTCATAGCTGGGAGTAGGAGGGTTGAGGCAGTGAGCAAAAGCAACGTAGTTGATCATGTCGCCTGGTGGGTACTCGTCATCCAGAAACTTCTCAATCAGCACTTGGATGTCGGATTGGCTCAGGGAAGTGAAGCCCATCTTGACACCCAAACCTTGCTTGAACTGTGATACTGTGACGTGATTCACCATATGGCAGCTGTTCTTGTCATGTGCAGCATCATCAAAGAATGGCTTCACCTGCAATCACAGCATAGGTATACGTTACGCTCAGGTGCAAAGGCTGCAAAAGATGATGTACCAATGTGTCCTACAGGCTGCTTGTAACCTTGACCTGGCTTGTATGCATGACCCAAGAAATGACACAGCTGGCCAGCTGATTTTGAGATTCTGTTGCGAACCTGCGCTGCCCATGAGGCTGTTGTTTCTTACCGACGGCAGCACACATGCAATGCCTCAACAGCGCTGCATACAGGGTGTCTCAGAAGAAGCACAGCAGAACTGCACGCAAAGGCACATGCAGTGAGTGTCAGATGTTTGAATGAATTTTCATATCTTCGATTCGAAAGCATGCACTTATCTTGGAAGTGCATAAAATGTAAGCATCAAATATGAAACATNTGGCCATGTCCTTGCTCACTCCGGCAAAGTATGCCCAGTATTGCATTGACAAGTCCTGTAATCTTCTTTGGCAAAGACCTTGCTGATGCTTGCTTGTGGGCAGCATCAACTGACACATGCTGAGCAAGAGGTGCACCGATCTGATGTGGCTTGACAAGGATATTGTCATGCTGCAGCATCCACGCAGCGGCTGTGACCCACATGACCTACATGCTGATTACGCATGGCAGCATGCCAGAGACCCTCGTCGACAAGACAGTCCTGTTTTCATCCCTGTTTTCAGCCATGGGACACGACTATGAGCATGAAGGCCTCAACAATGACTTTCTGATCAAGACGCACCACCCCTATGCCTTGCGATATAATGATCAGTCCCCACTAGAGAACCATCACTGTGCAGCGTCATGTGCTCTGGCCTGGGATCCAGAGTTCCAGTTCTTGCCGGTACGATGCAAACACAGCGTGTCAACAAACCCCTGCACAGTCAAGTCGCNACTGGGAGGCCAAACTGGGATACTGCACATCAAATTCAGCAGCATTCCAGGCTAGGCGGGGGGCCGCCCCCTCTGCAACCCTCATGCGCCCCTGCCTCAGGGATGCCTCCTCACTCTAGCACAAACGGGGCAAGCATTAATGCCGTTCTGTAGTCAATATGCCGTGAGTACTGTAGTTGACATTCTTGATGCCTACCTGCTTGGAACAGTGGCAATAGAACACACAGCATGTACATCATCCAACTTGCAGGTCAGCAGCCATCGTAGCTGGGTGGCATATGTGTATGAGCGGCCGTACGCAGAAAAATTGAGTCACACTCAATCACACCAAGTCAGTGCACAGGTGCGTTGCAAGATGACATGGCAGGGAAGTACCTGCAGGGCTTCTCGCAGCTCTGCCCTGGTGCCCTCATTCCAGATCAGCCCTGCATGGCAGTGGTCCCGCCCAACAGCGTCCCAAAAAGCCCCCCAGTTACCCTTCAAGCCCCCTGCAGTCCTACCAATGGGGGGTAGCACGTTCAGTGATCCCCCTCGCTNATGCCCTGCCAATGCACTAAGCCCTGCAATGCTGAGCTGCGCCCAGACTGCAGGGTGGAGATCAGGTACGATGTCATGGTACAAGTGGCTGTCGCGCCATGCTGCGTTCAGGTGACCAGCGCCCAAACATTTTGTGTAAGCTTGATAGCTTGAGCAAGCATCAAGGGCACCCTTGCACGTAGTGCAGAGAGGTTGCCTGCCAATAGCTGCAGCCCAAATATGCTTGTTGTTGCTGCACCAGCAAATATGTCTGTTTTGGAAGACCCTGATTGTCAAAGCTGACAGGTCAGCATCTGGACCCTACAAAGGACAGGTTGAGTGTCAAAGCTGGCCGCATTAGGTGCCTGTGCATGGCCGCACATGCACGTGATAGTAGGACTGCAGAGCCACCGTATGTGGCATGAGCCTGAATGAAGAGCAGATATACCTGAACCTCCAAGCTAACCGGCTGTCCTGCAGAGACAGCAACTCTGATGCAGGACGTCAAGGGGTGCTGGCCTGGTAAGGCTGGTTGTACTTCATACTGCAGCACATACGTGCCCTGCTTTTCCAAGGCCCCTGTGATGGAGGCAAAGCAGAACTCGTGTTCTACTGGTGCCCTATTGGAGACCTCAAACAGCATCTCACCTGCATCAGGGTGCAGCATGAGATATGAACAGAATGGCCACATGACACAACAGTGAAGGCCAACAACATTACTTGTTTGCATTTGCACAGTCGCCTTCTATGCCAAAGGTGCATGTACGTCAATATGGTGCAAGGTGGAGGAGATCGTTAGCAGTGAGCGGCAACAGTAATTTGCGAAATGCATCACACCTGCTGCTGGGCAACTGTGTGCACATGAGTTGCACGTGTCACGCATACGCTCAAAGAAGCTGCCAGCATATTATTGGTTTGCTTTTTAAGATGCTGAAGGTCATGGCAAAAGCATGGAGCATGTGCTTTTTGCTGCCACCACTATGTAGAGTACAGATGTAAAGATCACCCCGCTTTGGATCAATTGACAGGCTGCTGCCAACAGGTTGTTTGCAGGCTGCACCTCTCCAGTAGCAGCATTGGTCTGACTGACTTGGGCAGGAGGACTGGGTGAAGCTTGCCGGGTTGCCAGAAACATGTCAATGGCATGTTGATCCTGTTGAGTCTGCTGCAAATGCTGTTGGTCCAATGCTGCTGCATTAGCACCTGTGCTTGCAAGCAGGGGGGCTGCATGTGCAGCCTCTGCATCAAAAATGCCCAAGTTAGCTGCTGTGGATTGCATTTCTGGTATAGAACACAAATGGCCTTGGATACCTGGCACTGAGCTGTATGTGTGAGGGACAGGCTGCCTGACTGGTGTCTGACTATTGACAGGTATGTGCGCCTGCCTCTGTGCTGGGACAACACCCATTGGGAACTTGCTGGGTCTGAGATCCTCCAACTGTGGCCTCAGCAGCTTGGCACAGGACCATGTTTTGGGGCTGTGCTGTGCCTGCAGAAGAAGACTGTTTCTATNGATGGTCATGGCAGGGTTGTTGCCTGCCTTCTGGGTGGAAGAGAACTTGGGGGCACCACTGAGATCAGGTGCAACATCAGCATAGGATGATGGTGTTCTTCCAGTGGCATCAACTTGCACATCAATGTGGCTTGTAGGGTGGTGTGTGGGGGGTGGTNAGGTCTCCTGTGGCAGAGTGCTCCGCTGGTAGAGTCCTTTTCTGTACCTGTTGTCTCTTTTCGCTTCGACTGGAACAGAAACAGACCTAAAACAGTATCAGTTCCAATTCAACCTGTGCCTGATGTCTGTTTTTGCTTGGACTGAAACAAAAGCAGAACTAAAACACAAACAGTTCTGATTCAGCTGTTCCTCGGTGAGGCATGTTAGCTTTGTCAGTTCAATCGTATTGGTCAGGGGGTTGTTTGCCATTGCTTGTGGTTGCACAGCACAGTGAGTGATGACTGTGATGGGCACGTTACCTGCGGAGCGTGCGGACTCAATGCCTGTCGTCTTGAGGCCTGCAGCAAGTGCATGGCCGGCTAGGTTTGTTGTTGCTGGGGCTTCTTCAGGTGGCAGCAATGTACATACACTGCTTGTGCTGCAATGGCAACNATCAGTGTACTGCAATGTCTGACATCTGGCCTGCTTAGAGCATAAAGCTGTATACAGCTCATCTTTGTTGTAGTTGTGCTGCACTGACTTCAGACAGCATGTACAGCTTTGAAGCAAGTGTACCAGCACTGTTGGTAATCTTCCACCATATGTGAACATTTGTGTGAGAAGTGAGCTTTATGTGACTGCTGCAGGACAATGTGCACCTGCAACAGCAGCTGTCNACAACTTCAGAGCCTATCAACGGTAGCAAGGCAGCACGGCCTGCTCGCCAGCATACCATACCTTCAAAGCATTATATGTCTTGCCACTGTTTGTTGGACCAGCGTGATAGATGATCTTGCGATCCAGGGCACGTGCTACAGGATACCACAGGTGCGACTGGCGCATGTCCACTGACTGTACGCGGTTCCTGCATGCCAGATGAGACGCTGAGCAACACCTGCCTCAAGATACAGCAACCAGGATGACATGCACGTGTGGGCTTGTCTGTCTACATAGATAGTAGCAGCATGTGTTGCATGCATTTGCAGGGTTGTCAACAATGTTTTCCGCATGCTCAAGACATAGCGAGCATGTCTTGGATGTCGTAGCACAACAGCCAGTCTGACAGTGACTGCTGTCCTGCAGTCCAGGTGCCAAGAAGATGTTCAGGTTCAAAACTGGGGATGCAGACAGTCCCAGAGCAGGGCCCCCAACCGAGTCCCCCTACTTGCTGTCACCGGTGGGCAGAGAGTATCCTCTCGGCAACACCATTGTCAGTCCTAAGAGAGCGCCCAGAAAGATTGCACGGTCACCATTCAAGGTATGTTCAGGCTTCCATGCTATGCATTTATGTCATGACAGGCCGGGCATGTGCCTTCAATTGGCCCATTTTAATTTTTATTTTGTTCTTGACTGATTAGTGTACACAGTGGACATGCTGGAGAGCTGGCTACATTGTTCAGATATCTTTTTGTAAGTGTCAGGAGCACTGGAAATCATCTGGAAATCATAGCTTGGCAGGATGTACAGTGGATTGATTTGAGCCACTGCATACTGCCGCAAGCTATATCAACTCTGCTTCCCAAACCTCCCTGCATGTCTCCATGGGCAACAACATATGCTTACTGCTTCAGCAGTGCACGGCGCCAGAAACATCGCGCTGCTTGATGACATCTACTTGTGCATGAAGCTGGCACAAGCACATAAATCAATAACGTTTGAGTGAAAGTAACAATCCCAACATTCTACAAGATAGGTGGTCAAGCCTGGCGAAGACACCTGCAAGCATTGCCAGTATGTAAGACAGCGCACATGGTCTGGCATCCTGACGATNTGCACCCTTCACATAGCCCTGCATGATAGTGGTGTGTATGCAGGGGGACTGCTGCACAGCATGTCAGAACCTCCCTAACTGCAATGTGTGGGTCTGGTGCCCTACATTTGGGGGCTGCAAATACGGTGACCAGCAGCTGTTCCCAATGTACGGGTGTGATCTGAAGCATCAGGATAACCTGACAGACCCAACACAGCTGCCTCAATCATATAGCAGGGGCCCTCCAACACCCTTCACTTCAGGTATGGCTTGCGGACGCAAACAGTCATTTGTCTGAACGATCAAGCATTTGCAACATGTCGAGGCAGGCCACGCCAGCAAGCGCAGCGGCATGCCTGCGTGCACATACTCTTTGCAGTCAATGCTAATGCTGGTGTTACATAATTACCTTGTGTACCTACACTACAGCTTCACTGCATGCCTTAGTCAAAATTGCTCTGCACAGCCTGAAAGCAAGACAGTCACTTGCTTTGCATGAGTAAGGGGGTTGCCCCTGCCAAGCAATCCCAGCTCAGCCTGTACATCACCACCTTATTTCGTGCATAGTGTTGATCTCGTGGACCGCATTGCTTCTTCAATGCTGCTTGTGCCAGTTACTCAGAGCACATCCAGCTACACATGCCCAGTAAGATGATGCAGATGTAACATGGGCATGACAATATACACCCTTGGTTTGTGCGGTGCACACTGCTTGTGTTGAATGCGTCTGACTTGACGTCAGCCGTTGCTTGTCCTGCAGGTCGTGTTGTGGCTAGTGCTTCATGAGCCGGGTAGGCTCTGCTGTGCTGGCAGCTTTGTTGCACTCAGTTTTCAATTCACAGACAGCGACTGCCTGTAGGGACTTGCTCAAAGCTTGTACAAATAAGACATGCCTAGTGTAGCAGTCAGGGTCATTGTCAGCCGCCAAGCCTAGGATAGTTGGATAGCCCATAGCAACCCCTACTTTCGTGTACTATGTTTACTTCACGGGTCATCTGCTACTGTCAAGCTGTCTGTCTCATGCGTAGAACGCATTTTGCAAATTTCATGCACATGTGTACCGTTAATGTCCCTGGGAACCAGCCTATGCACAGGCAGTATGGCTTTCAGGGCAGGTTGTACAAACGATTAATTATACGGGAGTCACCTTGAGCTAAGCACATCGCAAGCTTTATCAACAGTTGCAAGCCACGGATATGTGACAGACGCTGACCAAGCAAACGAGTCAACACATAATCTAGGGCAGGAATTCTCGACCACACATCCAAGTTTGACTCATGTTGCCNGCCATGACATGGTCTCATGTTGACACGACCGCTTCTTGTCCTGTTGTTCATCAGACAACAATCAAAGGTTGGTGCCCACTTGCACTGTGTTTGCCAGGTCAGCCTGCATCAACTTGCACACAGACATTTCTGTATCATGTTGACCACACACCTTGCACACAGCCCATTAGCAGCAGAGTGGCATTGACTGTCTTTGGCGCCATGCAAAGTCAAGCAATGAACAAGATGGTGTCAAGAATCTCACATGCTGGAGAAGCCTCCGTTTTGCTCCTACTGACGCCTTGGACTTCTGGTAGACAACAAGCATAGAAGAAGCATCATGTATGATTGGCGATGTCTTGTGCAGGGTGTACACTGGCGTCTGCCATTGCGGCAGAGATGGCCAAGGGGTACAGCCCTCCAGCAGCAGTACACAGGGCCAAGGCCTGGCTGGGAAGAGCCCTGGAAGCTAGCGCCCCTCTGCAGATTGGCAAGGGCCGTCATGGGCCCCTTAATCATGGGTAAGCAAGCGTAAGTGTGACAAGCATGTAATCCCTGTGTAACGAGCCCTTTGTTTTCACGGTTTTTATCATCAGGCTTTGCTCACACTGCAACAGGGCTAAGCTGACACACCGTCATGATGTCACCTGGCACTCTAGCCTGCAGCATGTGAATGGTATAGCGTTTGAAGATGACATACAACAATACACATCCTTAGAGCAGCAGGCAATCGGCAAGTAAACAAAAGTAATGTTGTGCGCTTTGTGGAGCATCTGTTGCTGGAGTCATGGTTACCTTGTGGAACAGAAATCTGTGTCTCGCTGAAATATAGGCCAACATTGGTTGTACAGCAGCAAGCGCTGTGACCTGGCAGCACTTACACGTGTGCCTGTGACCTCCCAAGACCTGGTGCAGCTTGTAGTGCCCAGATTCTTGTGTCCAGCTGTACAAGCATGTCTTTGACCACTACGGCCAATTCAGCCTGCAGGAAAATGGTAAGCGCGTCTCCAATTTGCAAGGCACGCATCACATTACAATGTCCATCTCCAAGCCACAATATAAGATCAGCTCATTATACATCGTTGCTGAAGAGTAATTGGAGGATACACAGTGCCTGAGTCTATGCCTGCAACTTCTACCCTGCCAACAGCTCTCCAATGGTGCATGGTATTGCTGTTCTGCAGCCAGATCAACAGCAGAGGGGTTTGCTTTCACTATGACACACTCGCAAGGTGCTCACTGTCACCACCTACGCATGTGCCAGGATTGCTCTCCCAGTGCTTGAAGTGACTGCATGCTGCCACTGCAGATTACTGNTAGGGTGGGTAAAGAGGAAAGCTGGAGCTGGTGCTGGCAGATCCTGCCAGCGAATCAGCAACCTTCAGGCGCCCCATTTGGTGCCATGACACCTGTTAGAGGCAATACTGCGAGCAGTGCAACAAGCAAAGCTTTGATAGATCTCTGAAACACGGCGCAGCAATTGCAATGGACCACCCGCAACAAATGTTACACCTGCTATATACAACCCATCTGCAACATGAGACACAGAAAGCAGCCCACACAGCTAAGTACGGATATAGTGTGCAAAGTGCAAAGTAAGGGGCATCGCCCAATGATAAGACCTGGCATGGTTCTGATACAACACTATAAGTGAAGTTGGGTGTTGATTGATACTGTGAGCATCAGCCTGTGTAGCATTCTTGGAGCTGCGTCTCCCCAGCGGGGTTACAGCAACTGTGAAAGGCAGACAAGATGCGGCAAGTGTCCGCCAACTTGACGAGTTCTGACATCATGCTTGCATCGCATATCACATTGGACCTCATTGTCTTGATGCAGGTGCTCCAGCATTGTTGTACTGTCTCAACCTGTTAAGTTCACACGTAGTTGTATGCAAATTTTTGCGCTGTTAATACCTGCTTCCCGTTGTACGCGTAGTGACAATGTCCCAGATTTTGAACCTTGTTGCTGTAAAGTTTAGCCCAGTTTGCTCTTGTTGTGGCAAAATATTGTCTAGTTTTTCTACGTAATAAACACTAATACGTAATAAAAACCAAGTATGGCAGCTGAGTTCACGAAACGTGCAGGATGCAGCTGAAGTTGCTGACGCAGAGCTCGGGATCTCGTGTTGTTGCACATTGACAGCTGTGTAAGGGACTTGGACAACTGTCTTAGCTCATCCGCACTCCGCAACTCAAGAACCTACTGCTGCAATGGCACAACTAGCTGTTGTAGTCACTTCGGCAAACATGCCAGTGCCCCGTCATTCGCAACCTTCGCACCGCAAACATGGCAGCAGCATTCGACAGCAAAGATGCCGCTGCCCCGAATGTTACTCTTGGGCTTGCTTGGCCTGCTGATCTCACCAGCNCTAGCTTGCACTGGGTCGACCTGGAGAATCATGAATCCATGCACAACCTCATTGTGCACAATCACTTGTGTATGACCAGCCTGTGGAGCGGCTCAGTGTGTACGGGATGGTCAATTCCTGTTCAACACTGAATAGTTGCTGTACATGTAGTCTGTGACAAATGTCAGCATCTGTCATCATGTGTAGCAGGAGGACGATGCCCTGCAACATAAGGCTACTTATCTGCTTCAAGGAAACAGAATTGCTTGACGTTCGAATCACCGTGACATTCTTGTAGGGCTTGTTCCCGCTGTGAATCAACACACGCAACACACGTGGTGCAGAATTGTACATCACACACCAGTCTCTCCAGCGCACCATCTGCCTGGCCAACACACAAAAATGTACTGTCACTACTCAGCATGGCAATGCAGCAATGCTTCCAGCTGGCNAACCACACTGTTGTGGTGTCTTTCAGGGGTACTGCTTCCATGAAAAACGCGCTTGCAGATCTGCAGGTATGTTGTCAAGCAACGTGCAGCATTCTCAGTACAACACATTGCTTGTGTTCACTTCCAACATATACAACAACCAAGCATTGTCTAGATACCACTACAGAGTCTTTGCTTGATGGTGATGTACTGCAACTTGGCAACTTGGAGCAGCTCAAGTCAGCTTCTGCTTCCAACTTCAGGCTTGGAGGATAGCTCACCCTCCCATGCGGGGCAAGGTGTGGCTTGGGACCCGCCCCCTGGTGCATGTAGGCTTCCTCAAGTCTTGGCTGGCAGGTAGCTTCAATGTGAAAGTCCTGGCAGCAGTGACCAATGCCGTTCAGCAATGTCGCCAGCGGCTCAGCCCCTCTGAAAAGATCACGGTGCTGGTGACAGGTGCGCCGGCGTAGCCTGTCTTGCATGTCTGCATGCTGTCAGTGCNTCTATACACAGAGCCATCAGGTCACTGCCAGTATTATCTATAAACAGAGTGCAACGTTGCTGTGTGTACCGTAGGCTGAGGCAGAAAGGCGATTAGGGCAAGCTAAGAGGAATGCTCCCTCTGGCAGACCCTCACCTGCCAAGAAGCAGAGGAAAGCAGCCCCTCTGAGCAGTGATGAGGAGCTGAGTGATCAAGATGGCAGTGACGCAGCCGGCATGGAGGGCCAGGACATGGAGGTGGGTACCCCTGATGATGAAGTGGGTCTGCGATACTGTGTTGTGCATCTCAAGTGCTTGCACGGCCTGCATGCAGCTTATGCCAGCTGGATCAGTGACTGCCTGTTGCTGCATGTGTCCACGGGCTGTCCAGGTGACTGACGTACATAAGCTTGCGCAGCATCCAAAACAAGGTGCCTTGCAGGGCTCTGATGATGATCAACAGGGTGAGGCTGCACCACCAGAGTCTGCGCAAAAGCCCAAAGCGCGGCGGGGTGTCATCATTGAGGATGATGATGATGACTAGCTCTCAAGTGGTTGCTTAGCGGCATCTGCAGGTGCATACCCTAGACCGGAGAGCTTAAAGATGCCTCCGATCAAAAAGGGTCAAGTAGCGTGGGTTGTATATGCTACATCGTGGCAAGCAATGCACCATGATCATGAGTGCACAGCAGTGTTTCAATGTAGCAGCTTTGCTGTGCTGAGGCTGAAGCTATTGCTATAGCTGACAAGCTGTAAAGCCAAGCTGATGTGTAGATTGGTGATGCTGCATGCTGTAGAACTGAGCTGTTGGCCATGAATCCATGCACAAGCAGGCTGATTCAAGCAATAAACGAGACGAAGTTTCACTCATGCCAAAATTTACACACGCCCTCATTTTATGTAGAATAGCAGGGGCGCAAAGCACATATCCAGTAACAAACAAGCTTCCGTCCAGGCAGGCACAAGAAGCCGTTCTCACAACGGGCGCTGTGCTGTAGCATAATGTCGCATGCTCAAGCGCCTGTTATGCATGATGGTTGAGGCCTGCACTGACAATATACAACAGGGCGAGATGCAAAATGCCATGTTGCCTCATGCATCAGATTTGAACAGTGCACTGAAACTGAAAGCACCTATTACATATTGTGATCATAGCAATCCATCAAGCAACAAGCACAGCATAGGGACAGCAAGCACCCATTCACATGATGCAAATGAAAGTACTCTCCAGGAAGCATACATGCAGATCAACATTGCAGCATACAATGCAAGCACCATGTTTAGCAAACATNCTGGAGACTTGTTGCCATGATGGCGGTCTGCACAATGAGCATGGAGGCTATGTTTCAATGCCTCTTTCCAAATGTCAAATTGGATCACAGCTATACCCCTGACGATGCAGGCAACATCCATCAGCAGATGTTGCCATGTGGCAATGCAGCAGTGCCATGGCCACAACCCTGCAACGGATTATCAATGCAGCTGTCTATTGTCACTGCTGTGCATGCTGGCAGTGAATTTTGATGCACATGCAAATGTGACCCTGTGCATATAAAGGAGGTGTTCACACTGTAGTCTCAACATCCAAGTGTATGGACCAAGCGTTGACAACATATGTCTGCGTATACAGATTTGATGAAGGGTTACATGCTCCTCACAAAATGGTACCCAAAGCCAGACCCTGGAGTCACAGCGCACCTGGGAAGTGTGAAGCTNGGCATGGTGATTTGGCACCTGGTCCCAATCAGCTGGGTTGGCCTGTGCTAAGGCTGGCAGCTTGGCCCCTGACACACCCTGTGTGCGCACAGCCGCAGGTGTGCTACATTTGACTGGTTGTTCAGGCTTTGCACAGCATTGTTAGGAGTTGTTGTCTACCCCGTCTGGTGCATGTGTGCTGTACTGCGTAGCACAGCGTAGCACAAGTCAGAAACGTCACAGCACAGCCTTCACAGCATAGGTACAATCACAGCACAGTCAATCACATTGAGTTATTGTATTCTGCTGGTATTTGCAACATGACTAACACAAGACCTTGGATCCTCGCACGCATTTCTACCGGCATGTCTTTCACTAGGCTCACAACAAGCCTCTTCAGTACATGTACACCTACAAATCAGATATGCAGATACACAGCAGATGTGTGCATGTAAGTTGCANGCCCCAGGACACCTGTATTATAGACAGTCCGTTTTTGATAAATTTTACGATCATTTTCTACGATCGTTATTTTTGATGAACCCCCATGTTGTGCCCACAACATGTCACATGCTGAAGCCTCTTACGATTTGACCCGTTTTGACCTCAGCAATGGAATTGAGCTTGCTCATTGAGCTCTTGCCAGCAACGCCCTTGTGTGAAGTGCAAACAAGATATATTATTATATTCTCATATATATATCTATTATATATTCTAATATAATAGATATTCTATTATAAAATATATATTATTTTATATTATATATTACAAAATTCTTAAGCCTGTGCACTAGTCACTATGACAAGCACCAGTAGCCTGTCCATGCATTGTCTGACATNAGGAGGCGGCACGCTCCTGGAATACTCCCCATTGCAGTGCAGATCATCCATGTTCTGCTGAGCTGGTCCCATGGCAGAAGGCATGTTATGCCAGAACAGAACTCAGCTGGTGACATGGGATGCATGGCACAAAGAAAGGGGCTGGGAAACTTGAAGCTTGAAAGCGCAGTTGTGTGTTGGAAAAGTCGGCTTGCTGGTATGGCTGGCTGGAAGTTGCATGCAAATTGCATGCATTGGTATCATTCTGTGGAAAGCTACCTGGTGATGCCTGTGTCTGACTGTTGCTGCTGCTGACAGCTTCAGGACNTTGGCCTGCCGATTGCTGCCTGACATCCCACTGGTGGTGCCTGTGACCACATGCAGCAAGTTGAAAGTTGCTTTGGGAGCAGTCAATGTTCCGGTTGCGACACTTGAACATGTGCCACATGACTTGCCATGGATGTAGAGATTGATGGTATGCAGTCACACCAAACCCCTCTAAACTTTGCACTTCTCAGGTAGTACACAATTGACAGAATAGGCTTGAGCATCAGCCTCGCTGGGGCACAGTGGTCGCTTGAGCATTGTACGCAGCCCATGCAATGATGCATGCACAAGGGTGCAACCTGATAAGTGTATGTAGCCGCAGCTGGTGCAGCGACATGACTCTGGTCAGACTGCAGTGTTGGTTGCTGCAATGCCACACATGAGATTACCACATCAGTGGCATGCCCACAGATGTATAGCACTGAGTGCACATGCTGCGGTGCATTCAACGTTGAGCAGGACATATGGTTTGGTATTGTAGCCATCATGCTAGCCAGGCATCCTCTTGTGATGTCCGACTAAGCTGCTGCAGAAGCGTACCCACAGCATTCAAGGATTGCATTATGACGATTATTGTGCCAGCTAAGGTGCAACCCCACACTTGACATATGCATGCTCAAGCAGCAGATACGCCCACCATACCTAAAGGCTCTTGCCCGATCNAGATGAGGGTTGTGTGCCATCTGCGGACAAAGCTCAGGCCGCTGCTGGCAGCCCTGATGGGAGTTCAAGCAGCCCTCAAGAGATCTCGATGATCCCTGTGGGCATGTTAGGCAAGTTCAAGTTGCTTCCTGCCATACCTTGCCTCAGTGCGTGCAGTCCTGAGCAGCACAAGCATGCCCCTTAGTCATGTACTATATCAGCACTATCTGACGGTGCTGACCTTGTGGCAGGGACCTCGCTGCAGAGCCAATCACTGCAAGCTGCATACCGTCTGGCAGCAGAAGAGCTGCACGGCGCAGTCCAGCATGCAGCCCACTTGTACACCCAAGCGTTTGGCTCAGCCCTGCAGTCAGCAAGCAGCTATGACCTGCTGGATGGTTCAGCACAGACGCAGTCTACAGTGGAAGACATGGCAAATGGCATGCAGCAGATGAGCCTGTCAGCAGCCCAGCAGGATGACCAGAGTGCATCAGATGCCTTGCTGAAACGTGCCCTTCGCAGATCTCCATCATCTGGTACCTCAGCAGCTGCAGCTTGGGTTCCTCTGAGCATGACAGCATCAACGCCTACACTGGAGATGGTTCAGCCACCTACTGACCTTGCAGCTAGCACAGGTATGCTAACATGTGCTGAGTGACCTTTGTATCACACTGCAAGCTAGTGAATGTGCTGTCAAGGCTCGGTGTGGAAATCAGTAAGTACAGTGTCATTCATTACACCCTCGTTGCTGGCTAGGCACTCAGATTTGACAGCAACTCGCTATCCAGCCTGAAATGGTCAGGGGTTACCTGGCTTTGGTATGTTGCATGTGGTGATGGGAGCCCAATGGTGTTCATGCTCTTTTGACACATGATGCATGACTTCAATACTTCGTTGTCTGTGCTGCCACTTGCAGGCGGGCACCTGTCAGCCAGTACACAAAGCGTTAATTTCAGTCAAGAAGCTGCCAACAACGGCAGGCATGCCCAGCATCAGCTGGCGTCAGAAATGCATAGAGCCTTGCAGATGCTTCGACTCACGCTTAGGGAGTGACATGAGGTTGTGCTGCATATTTCGTTCAATTAGTTGTCATTGTCATTAACACGCTCAAGACCTGCTGCTCTGATGCCTTTGTATGTAAATGTTGTTATCCTGAATTTCATGAACCCACGTGATGTAGGTATACCTGCTCTCGACTAGATGGCGGAATTCCCTAAAATGCAATTTTTCACGCTTTAACCTGTCACTTAACTCCCACTCCTCTGCCACTACTGCTCACATGTGTAAGTTTNATATCAACTGCGGGGACCATTTCCCGGTCTTGTCCCCAACCGCGTTGATGCACCCGTCAGACGGGCGGCAATTGAGTAGGATGTCATCATCCTTCAAGCAGGTGGTGCAAACACCAGGGGTAGAAGAAGTGACAGAGGACTCTCAGGTGGTCTCTCCAAGGATTAGTGCCAGGCGCACTGTCGATTTTGCGGATCGGGCTACACCCGCCAGTCTTGTGGGTTTGGGGAGTGAGGCGCAGCAAGCGGCCCACAGTCAGGTACGAGTCATGGTCTTGGCACTGATGGACTTTGACCTTGTCTGCTGATGGCTGCTGCAGAGAAAGTATCAAACAGCCTGAGGCATAAGCAGTGACATGCTTGATTGATTTGCAGGCGTCAGCCAACAAGGACGAAGATGGCTTCCAGGCCCTTCACAGTCGACACAGCAGATCACCCAAGGCTACTCGGGACAGCGGACCCAAGCCTTCCTTGTCCAGCCAAGACCCCTTTGGCATCCCTGGAACATCCAATCCTTTTTCCGCCCTGGCAGAGGACAACGACTTTAATGAGGCAACCACATCTTCACACTCTGCAGTGGTATCGGAGGATGAGCCAGTGGCTCAGCCCTCTTCAAGCACGCCTACCACTTCTGAGCTCACTGACAGCAGGACTGACACTTCCTCTGTACTCCCTTGGGCTTCAACTCCCCTGCCCGACCTCCCCACCCCTCCAGCCTCAACTTCCTCCTACTGCTCGGATGAGCGACATGCAGGAGAGGCAGAAGGCAACAGTGAGGCCAGGTGAGCATGCTGACTGTCACCACCACATGAACTCTTATGCGTTCTAGCCTGTGCTGCCCAAAGCTTATGTGTTCTCAAAGACCATATTGGCTCAAGTCTGCCCAGATGTCTGGCAATGCTATCACATTTTGACTAACAAGATTGCCCTTGGCGTGACCATGTGCCCTGCTTTGGCTCAATCTTTGTCCAGTGCCAAATACAACCGAGCTGAAACAATGCTGCCAAGATATTTGCTCCCTGTATAAACCCTCCATCACCATCTGTCACTCACACTGTCTAAGCTTGCTGTTGCAGGGAGGGAGCATGTACTGAGCTGCCAAGCAACTTGCCTAGAGTGCTGCTGCTGAAGAGTCAGCAGTTGCTCAGCATGTCTGCCCCTGAGCTCCTTGACCTCTGATTCCAAGTCATGCATACGCAACCCCGCATGCTCACATGCATCATCAGCATTCTGCAGCCATCACAGCATGTGCAGCTGCAGTACACATGCTTTGTGCAGCGTGCGGTGTACATCAGCACATGCCTTGTGACACAGGTTTTAAGTTGCTTGCAGTAGCCCTATAGTCCAGTGATGCAGCTTGCATGACACCGTTTCATGATGCGCTCAATGTAGGACATTTTGAGTACAGCCTTGACTAATGGTCTGCTCTGTGCTGAATGAGAAAAGCTATGATGCTCACATCTTTCTCAGATGACAGTTCCCCTAGGCGATGCTCAAGCTGTTTGAGTGTGGCTCCACGTCGCAGCGCATCTGCTTCGGCCATCCTCCGCGCTGAGATAGCCTGACTTAGCTGCTGCTGCAAGCCCTCAATCTGCAACACAAGTGATGTGCGCATGATTGGCAGGTGGTACACATGCTGCAGACATATACACCATATGACAGTAGAGCAAGATAGTGCTACAGCATAGCCACCACATGACATGCAGCGATAGTACGATACGCTTGCTTGCCGCTTCCAGCTCAACCCATGCATGTCGTATCCTTGCGCAAGGCTCACCTCGTGCTGAGCTACACTGGTCTGTCGCTGACTGGCTGTGACCATCTCTTGTAGACGCTTTTCTGTATCACTCAGCTGATGTTCCAAATTCTTGACCTGCACTCATGCCGAGTCATATGTATCAGGATTTTGCTTGATCAGAAGAGGCCATTCCTGACTATTTACACATGCAACTGCAGGCCTGACCTGTGTGCGAGTGCTTCGGCTGGTATGCAGATGCTGTCTTTCTGTCTTTCGAATGTCTTCCCTGGCCACAACTCTCACCTCTTTGATTTCCAGTCCCAACACCTGTATGCACACCACACCTGATGTTGTAGCTGTGTTTCCTGCTTTTGCTGGAGCTTGGGGGTGAGTGTGCAGCATGATGCATACACAGTGTCATCTTCTGACACCATCGGTTTGGTGTTGAGTTGCAGCTGGGAAATGACACAAGATGTTTGATGCAAGGCCTGCATGCACTGCTGACATNGCTGTAAATCACAGATATCTGAGAGTAGGCAAACTTGCTATATGACGGATGCTACTGCAAGCTGCCTTTGTTTAATATGGGCATCAACACGCCTGGCTCTTCTGCCAGGGTTCTCATACACTTCTCCTGCGCTTCAGAGCCACGACGCCGCTGTGTTTTCGATTCCCTAGTTGCAATACAGACACACCCAGTTGCTTGTGATGTACACATGTTCATTGGCACTTGCAGGTGGCATCATTACTGACCTGGTGAGCTACTACACATTGCCTTCCAGTGTCATCGGCAACGACAAGTACGACTCCCTCAAAGCTGCCTTCATGTACTACACAGTTGCCAATGAGACCCCACTTGAAGACCTGATGCAAGACATTCTTATACTTGCTCGAGATAGGTAAGTCTGCATGCGCATGCTGTCTGTCTGAGTGTGTGCCCAAGTCCTGCCTGTCTTGTTGTGGTGCCTGTGGTTGCGCCATGGTTTGTCTGCCTGTACAAGCAGTATTGCTGTGCATGCAGTAGTGGTTTCGTGCCGACACACCCTCTCCTGTGCCTTGTTGACGGCGTACTTGCTTCTTGGTTTTGTCATTTCAAGTTGCATTGCACAGTGCTGTGCCCCAGGCTGGCTACATCATGAGTGGTCTGTGCTGCAGTGATCATGATGTTTTCAACGCCCTGGACGTATTCCAGAATCCATCATTCTTGAAAGAACTGAAGTTTGGGGAAGGCGATGGAAACTTGAGATACTATTTGTACAACTGGAGGGTGGTCAAAGACCTGCAGCCCTCAGATGTTGGCCTGGTGTTGTTATAACCTTGATGGCCACATTGCCGGTTACACAATTAGGTGTAAACCGCCCACAATTCAAGGCAGAGGAATGCGTGTGATGTCCATCTTTCCTGGTTCTGTTACTGGTCAAGCATTTTGGGACCGCAATGAATGAGCTCGTAAACGTGTGTCTCACGCTCGGCCACCTAGTTCAGAAGGCACCAGATTTGTTGGCCTGAAGAGCTGTAGACGAACGGTCAAACGCACTGGCAAGATTGCGACCTGCTGCTACATACTATTAGCTCAGAGGCCCCTTCCATATCCAGGGCTGCAACNGTTTTTGCGGGACCCAGGGAAGTCAACAAACTGCACCGAGACCACAGGCGGGAATGGAGCATTTGTTTCCAAATTTTCTGAGCTTGCATCACCTTGATGAACACTGGTGGAAGGCCATTGCCTAGCTTGGCTCTGCGACAAAGCAGTGCCTCTGAAGTTCATTGCAACACGGCTGATCTGCCTTGCGCTGAGCTGCCGGTGGTTCGCTGTGCCTGTGTCGAGTTCTGGCTGCTTGCATGAAATTGGTGGTGGGTTGTCAAGTGTCAATCTGTAGGATGTTCTCATCACACACCACCGTGTTGCTNTACCTGTGAGGAGCGGCCACCAGTTATGCCATAGAATGCAGCCCTGCATTGCAGACAGTGCAGGCTTGAGCAAAGCCTGATAAAAGTGCATCCTGTTCAAGTCAGCAGAAGCTGGCTGAAAGCATGGACTTCACCAGTAGTTGGAGCAGCACGCCTAGACTGAACGTGAATGCCAGCCCTGCCAGCCTATACAGCAGCAATGCCAGTGGACATTGAAGCATGTGCAGTGTATGCACAACATGTNAATGCTCATGCACCCATCCTGGTGCTCTCGCACCCTTGCACAAGCTCTCATACCCTTGCTCATGCTCCTGTACCCTTGCACTGCATTGAGCAGCTTGTTGCTGCCAGGTTGTAGTGAGTGAGGCATCAGGCCAGGTGTCCACCTCTGAAGTGCGCCAAGTGGCGTTGCTGGTGGACAAGGCCGGCAGCAGGCTGGTCACACCAAAGCGCCGCTTCCCCCTGGACCAGACCCCACCCGAGAGGCTCATGCTCTGGCTGGACTGGACCCGCACCTTCCGCAAGTAGGCCAGCATGCACTCACAGGATTATGTCATGGCAGACTCACAGCTTATATGACTGTGATGTTGTTGTGTGGATGTCTGTGAGTGTCATTACAATGACATGCAGGTCCCTGTTGAGTCTGGCTCATTGCTTTTGAGGTCAGTCCATGGCTGTCAGGCTGGTTGTTGACAATGTGCATTGTAGGGTGCACATTCTTACCCGTGACGCAAGATGCAACAGTNACGTCTCTGTTTCAACTGGTTGGCAATAATCTCATGGCAGGCAAGGAAGCCACCATTGCTATGCATCTTTCTGTGGCGACTGCAGTCCTGTCCACGACAGAAACACTAAGTGACAACACATTGCCACACGCACCAAGCTGTGCAGACTGTGAGGCACAGCACGAATATGTGTATTGGCAGGTACTGTCCACAGAGCTTAACAATACTTGTGCAAGTCAGCATCGCAGAATAGCACAAGGCACTATGAACGCATCATGACAACAACAATGATGTCATGCATGTATGCTGGCATCACAGTTGTTCTCATGATGCTAGAATGGTCAGCAGCAAGTCTAAATGCCCTAAACCACATGTGGTACATCACCTACATACACAACAGACTGTTCTCCACGCTACCTACAACAACTGTAGTACCGGTTGTCCCAAATGCTTTCCTGTTGAGATAAGTTCAGCAACTGCTCCCTTGGTGGCAAGTGATATGCTACGGGTTCTGTAATACAACATGCAAGGTACACATTGCGCCACAAACCTTGACTAAATGCTGATACCTTCTTGGGCACGTGCTGCAAATAAGCTACAGGCCCGTTACGGCGATACACATGCTCGGCAGTGGTTCTTGCTGTTGCAAGCAAAAACGAATGGTATGCCAAGAGTCCCCAGTCAAACAGGAAAGTCAGAAACAGTAACGTTGAAGCAACCAGGATACTGATGCCTGGCATGAAGCCGGATTTGAATTCTGGATGGAGCGTCCAGGCTGACAGGGCATCTGCTAAAGCCCATGTGATCAAAAGACCTTGAACAAGCAAGTACCACCAGAACCTGCAAAACACAGAATTTTGCAGCGCCAAAAGCAACATTGCAGCATGCATGTGTGACATGAATGGGATTTGCCAGACAGCGTGCTGTCAGCTGTGTATACAGGTCCTGTGATACTAGAGATACACAGTCAGCAGACACAACGCGAGGTGTGAAACTGCAAGATGGGTGGTCAAAGACATCAACAGCTGCCCAGAAGTGAGGATGCTGTCATGCTGATCACTGGCACAATNGATCATGCACTCTGGATGGTAAACGGTGTCACTGATTGCCTGCCATACAGCGCGCAGGCGTGTCTCACGCGTAGATGAGAGCACGCAGCGTTGCGACAATGAGGGTGCTAGTGTATGCTATGCCTCTGTCAGGAAATTACTAGTCACCATATGCAAATTCGGACATACCAACCGAATAACAGTGCACTGCAAGACAGACCACAATGCCGCTCAACGCTCTTGGCAGCAGCAGGCTGCATTGTGCACGACCTTTTCAAAGACAAGTGGTGCAAGTTACTGTGCTGGGGAATATGTGCACATATGCACCCAGATTGCCATGGGCTTGGCTTGTCAGCTGAGCAGGTGAATGCTGTTTTTGACAACTGTACTAGACGTTTGATGCCATGGCTTGTGAGTGAGTTCTCAGGCTCTCTTGAGCCATGTAGCTGGGCTAGCGGACCAGTCGTTTGCATAGCCCATTATCACCTGGACAATGGGGAAGATGCTTCAGATGAGGCATGTGCTTATGCAGCCAAAAGCTATGCTCATGGCTCAACTAGCAATGTCGCTGGCCACCATGTCCAGACTTTGCCTAGAGAGCTGAGGCGGAGCAGCTGTGGCTACTGTTGGATCAACCCAGCATGATGGGCGCCTGATCTCAGAACTCTGGCTGTTTATACATATGATTTGGTACAGCTGCAGGGCAGATGCTTGATGCTGGNAGGTGAAGGTGAACGGGACTGCTTCTCTGGTCGGGGTACAGCAGAAAAGCACCACCAGCTATAAAGTCAGATTGCAGGTATTGCACCTCTACTCTGTGTNAGCATATACATCAGCACCCTTACTGAGCCGGCCCTCCAGAAGTAGTTCTGGCGGCATGTGTGTGATGGTGCCATAAGTCTTGGTTTCTACTGAGGCTGCTTCTACGACTCTGCTCAGCCCAAAGTCTGCTACCTACAGCAGCACCAGGCCTGTCACATGGTATCTCTTTGGCACATGTTGCCACAGTAACCCTGGGGTTACAGTCAGCATGCGCAAAAGACGCTCTGCGCTCTCGGCAACCCTCAGCAAGTTGCCAGTGGGTGTGCGGTATATATGTGCTGATCCATATACACTACCTGTCACCCATGCCATGTTTGCCAAGGCACATCATGCATCATGCTGGCAAGCACTTGCTGTACAGTCACAGATGTGAACAAGTTCTGGTATGCTCACACCTTGGCAACAAAGCCTCGGTCGTCCAGGTCACTGCTGGCCAGCAGCACATTGAGGCAGGTAAGGTCGCCATGCAGTATGTCCAGACTGTGTAGGTGGGCCATCCCTGNTCAAGGTTACCTCTACTTTGCAGTGGCTCAACTCAGTTCTCCAGCATCAACACCTGTACCGGCCAGTCCTGTCACCACCCCTGCCAATACCCCATCAACCCCCAGCCCGACGCCCACGTCCACACCCGCACCCACGACTGCTCCAGTCAATACTCCTACTCCCACTGACAAGTCTACACCAGCGCCTACAGTCAAGGCTGCACCAACTCCTACCATCACCTCTACACCAATGCCCACTGTCAAGTCTACGCCTGTACCTACAGCAGCAACTCCTACACCCACACCAAGCAAAGCCACTTCTCCTGGTATGTGTACGTGTGTGTACTTCTGCATGAATGAATCAGTGGCATACATATTCAGCACGGCCAATTCTATGGCAAACAGGCTGCTGCCCAGTTGAAGCAATCCTGTGCAGCCTACTACTTACGTATACTGCACTACTTCTGCCCCGCATGCTCTAAGAGCCATATTGTGAAGATTGTTTGGTCGGCAGAGAGGCAGTGACACTGCCATACAAGATGGACTGATGCCGTATGCAACTTGCAGAGCAGCTGCCGCTCAGATCTGCAGTACGCGCAAATGAATGCATGCACGGATAGAGATGAGCAAACAAGGCACACTAACTACTTTTCAAATAAAATGCTTCGAGTTTACACCCTCATGCCTGTCTGAGACCCCTGTGTTGTCTGCTGCATGTCTGATATACTCTTGTTTGCAGCTTCTGGGACATGTACCGCCACACTGCCGGCATGGGCTCAATGTGGCGGGAAGAGCTCCTGCCCCTCTGGCACAACCTGCTCAGATGCTCAGTGGTGAGTCTCGGCGGTCTTGTTGTCAGAATGCTGTCAAGCGTACCATACTTTAGCTGATGTTGCTTGGGGCATGCATGGTTGGCACACTGGTAGTTCAAGTGATGTCAAAACATGCTCAATGCGTGGATGTGTACATGTATGACCTGGGTCGCATTCCCACACTTTGTGCTGTCAAGGCGAGAGATGTGCATTGGTGTTTGTACACGAAATGCTTTTGTGTCTGTCTATGCGCGCAACTTCACTTGTTGCCGTCGACCGTAGATGTCCTACCATGAGTGCTGCCAGAACTGCAGTCTGTATTGTCCCACATAATTTCCGTTGAGAATGTAGCAAAGCTGTCTTCCGTGTGTTTTGGTCACACTTGGCCTACAAGGGCTGCAAATATTGCTGGCTCATTCAGGATAACATCTTTGCTGCAGCAACTGTTCATTTGTGCTGCAGGGCTGGCACCTGCTGTGTCTCGGGCTATGCATGTGTCAGAAACAATGAATGGTGAGCTTTCTGCTGCTTGCCGGCCACAGCAACCTGGTACTAGACGTTGTGTGTGTGTGTGTGTGTNCTAAGCTGACACAGACTACCTATGTTCAAAGCATAACACACAACTGTAACAGACAACTGCTGTATAGCACAGACACATGACAACCTAGACACTACTGCACGCTTTTGCTGGCCTTGCTTAAGACACAAGAAGCTCCTCAACTCATACAGATCCGCTAGCGCTACTGCAAATTGATTGCTTGTCAACTAGGCACGACTTTCAGCATCTGCAGGCTTGGGGGTGTCGTCAGTACCACCTGCAACACTGTACATGTCAGGGTCGTCAACCCAACACATTGTATATATACAGCCAGGAACTGCACTACAGATTTGCGGAGGTTCTCTAGGTGCAGCTGGTCACTGGCTTACCTCAGCTGCCATGACATTGCTGTAACTGAGTTTCCTGATGACGCAGTCCAATTCATCGGCTCTTAAATCCTGAGCTGTCCTGTTGGAGGGTAATACTGATGCTCCAGGCAGACATGTCAATGGACGAGTCTGCAAGCCCACACAAGCTTCTCAACAACTTATTTGAGGCAGACAACTGCTACACATGACTCGACTTGAGTTACCTTGACTACTGCTTCCAGCTGTTGAATAGCTGACAGGTCTCTCGCCACGCCACCGCACTTTGCGCACAAACCAGTTGGCTCTGCAGGACAGCACAGCTGCCTTATGTGGAGAAGCCTTGCTGCACACCCTGGACACACTCTGTTTCGAGACCTGCAGCTAGCGTGTGTCAATGTGTCAGAGCCTGTGCAGGTATACAAGGGCGTCAAGGATGGTGTGCATGAGGTCGCTATCAAAATTTTCCCTGCCATCTCAAGCCCACGCAACCTGGAGACCTTGCAAAGGGAGATTGCGGTCCTGCGCAGCTGCAACAACAAAAACATTGTGCACTTCTATGGTGTGTGTTTCAAGGGACCAGATGCATGGCTTGTCATGGAGCTTTTAGAGAAGGGCAATCTGTACAATGCTCTTGCATATGGCAAGGGCTTGTGTACTTGGTACCACAGGTATGCATGCTGAGCGTCTTCAGCNTTGTAATCCTCTGCACCCTGGTGCTTAGCTAAAGTTTGTGCTGCACATTAGACAGTCATGATTAGACAAACAGGTGTTCAGCCTGGTAAGGAGCTCCCAAGTGTTTGAAGAAGCATCATGAGGCATGTCAGCCAAACCCTTGTCATTGATTCTGGGTTGTCTCCTCTAGATCTTGTTGAGAGCTTGGGTGGGCATAGACTCACAAAAACAATCTATATGATAGCAGCAGCTATTTTTGTGTAAATGTCAGGAAGCATGACTATTTCCCTGGAATATTGCCATCGTTATAGTAGCTTGGCTGCTTCGCATCAATGCCATACTGCAGCAACAGAAGCCAGGCTTGCAAACATGCAGTAGTCTTTATTTGTCATTGTTGATCAGCTTGCTACCTCTTGTAGAGCCTCCGCTACTTCAAGCATGGATAGGACGTGTCGCTTGTCCTTGATATTATAGCCCTGATCTTTGAGCTTTTGTTGTGGAGCTGTGCGCTTTTGCTTTTGTAACTCTAATGCATCATTTGCAATGCCAGCGACAAACTTCTGTGCTGCAAGTGAGACCAGCCTGGTCCTGCAACATCACTTCCAGTCAAACAGACTTTCAGGTCGCATGTTGACAGACTCCAAGAGCCTTACAGTCTTATATCTGTGCAATCAAACCCGCTCAGTTTCAGGTAATGCTGCGTTAACTCGTCAGGGATCTGTAACACAGGTCGGTCAGTTCTTCAACCCGACTGCGTGTGCTACATGGCTAGCTAGCATTCGGGATGTTTCCATCTGAACACAGCTGCACAGCTTGCGATCACTACAGCGGTCTCACGGTAGGAACGTAGTCTTCGAGCGAGTTCAAAAACTCTGCAAGCTCTTTAGGGTCCTGCGCCGTCATGCGATTGTCTATTCAACGTCAGGGTGCCGGACCAAATTTCCTCAAGAGCTGAGCAACTTTGTTGCATCATGCAGCAAATCCCTTACGATGTCAAGTTTGCTTTGCATGGAGCAGAAGTGTGGCATATAGTTCTGCAATCACTCTGTACAAGTGCAGGCGGTGCAACACAAGGCAGGCTTAGCAAGAGTCAGATACCAACCTGCAAGCCAATGCCTTGTTGTTTCTCAATTTCAGCCTCTAGAAGGTCAGCTCTTGTGTCCAAATCCTTCAAAGCACCCTCTGCTGCATGCTGCACTTGTGCTTGGTGCAACAGCGCCAACATCTGCATATCCTCTAGTCCCTGTAGCAGGCAAGAAGTCCTGAGCTCACCATCCACCAACCAATCTTGGCATGCTTGTGATGATGTCCTTGATCAGTGCAACCTNGGGATGCTTGTAGGCTAGCCTGGATGGCTTTGCTGATGGCTGCCTCTGTACGCATTGCCATGGGGTTGTCCTACACCTGAACAGTCCGTGTCTTCTGACTGGAGCATGTGACACAACTATTAAATGTAACTGCTGTACTCATGCCTTGTTGTACGTTAAACTTTGTCTCGTCGCAGCTGCATGATATGGATTATTTTACAGTAGGCTGTTGTTGTGTGCACTGGTGCATGTTCTGTGGCATGCAGTGATTGCTTTGTGTATGGTAGCCGAATACAATTTCTGCTGCATTTGCTTGTGGCTGAGGCATATCCCATTGTCCTCTTGAGGCAAGAAGCAGTGAAAGCCCTTACACAGCAGTTGCTGCACATCAACTTGACCCTAAGCCAACAGGTGACAGGTTGGGTGGGGAGCTATACAACTCAAAACAAAAAGTAACTGTTGAATACGTTTGTTGTTACAATGCGGTTCTGCTATGACAGGGCCAGCTGATGGGAGTGGCCCTCAGCTTCTTACGTAACTTTGGGATCCTGAGTGGGGCCAGCGGGGTGCTGGGGGCCCTCAGCAGTAGCACATTTTACTCATCAGAAGGCGAAGTAGGTAAAATCACCTCTCTGGAGGGTCTCTGGATGTACGGTGTNTGTATGCGCCTAGCTTCCAACAAAACAGTTTTAACTTTGTCGGTGGGTTCTTCCCGCAGCAGATCTGGAGAGAAGGTGTCGGCAGAGCTGTCTCCAACAAGCGCAAGAAAAGAATCTGCCACAGCATCCCCTAATGCTTTCAGATCATAACCCCCTTCCAGCAGAAACACGCACCGTCCGCCTACAGAGCCACACCAGATGTCAGGAAAGGGCACCAGACATCTTGCAGTACTATACATGGGCTAAACGCAAAGCACGAGACGCCAATGTGAGCAAGCACACTGTTGCTAGAATGAAGCAGTGCAGACGATGGCTGGCATACAAGCAGTGACTTACTCTGGAACGAACTGTGTGCTGGCATGGATCGTCACACCATTGCAGCAAAGTTACTTATGCTTGTAACATTAGCTAACGCTGGCACAGTCAAGCAGGCACCAGACCACAGCNACAGGAAGGGCTGTAAAGCAAGTCAGCAAGCGGTTTGTGAGGCATGACATACATCATGTCACAGCAGGCATCACTACAAGGTCTGCGTATGTCACCCCGCGGTGCACTGATAATGGCACATGTCCCCTCATAGGAATTCAACCACATAATAGTATAACAACACATACAAGTCCACCACTTGAGTAATCAAGGGGGGTCTTTAAGCATGAACACATGCTATGGTACACTCCGACCATAGCGTTTGGCAGGAGCATACGTGGAAGATTGAGCCTGCCTCCTGCATTGCCCTGTCACAGCATGAGCTAAGCAAACCCCATACAGCCGGGACCTCTGTATGGCAAGCTGTACAGAAGTCCTTAGAATGCAGACTAGCACTGTCATAGCACAGGGCACTGACTGAGTCGTGCACATGGTCGTTGTTTCTGTGTCTGGTGGTGCCAGTGTGCCTGCATATTAGCTCTTGTAACACTGCTTGTCAGGACTATGGTGCCTGCTGATATCCTGCTATACAATCCAGGGTGTGTGACTGCCACCCAACAGCACTATGTTTTCGCACGTACAATAACTTATGTGCAAAGGCACCAGTACCGTGTAGTACCAGTACTATGTAGTACCAATACTGTTACAGACTTGCTGCTTGATATGCTCTGCTCAGTGCACCAGCATCGCATCTATATATTTTTAAGGTTTAGGGTTAACCCTAAACCCTAAAATTTAGCAACACACTTTACACACCTTTCATTCTGCTGCTCAGCTCGCCTGCGAGGTTGTCCATGAAGGTGGTAGCATCAGCATCTGATGTGAAGCGGATTCCCCAGTTGCACTCGGCTCCTACAGACTTGCGTGCTTTGGGTGGTTCCACAATGCGGTCATCGACCCCATGAGCAAAGGCCCACACCTGGCTGCCTGTACCACTGAACTTCATCTCAACATCCCAGGAATGTGTGTGCGTAACTCATGCTCAGTGCAGTGGGCGCTTTCCTTACAGCATTCCGTGGCATTGGTCCACAACGCTTGCACTGCTACTGTTGTGGCTGCATCATGCTGGCATACACAGGTATGTGGATGCAGCTCTGTTGGGATCATGCATGGCATGACACAACATCACGTGCTCTGATATTAAGCACGTCGACGTGCATGCTAGAGCAAGTGTTGTGATGTCATTCCATGCATGATCCTGGCAGAGCTGCATTCAGATGCCTGTGTATGCAAGCATGGTGCATCCACTGATGCAGTGCACCACAAATAGCCTCATAGCTGACCCTGGTTGTCATGACAGCCAGATTGCAATGCTGCTTAGGACCCCAATGCTGCGTCTGTGCTCTGTCAACTCTCGCAGACGTATGTGTCTGGCTTGCAGCTGCCATTGAGCCACCTCATGCTATCTCCTTCAGAAGGGAAACCTACATTTAGTTGCAACCCACATTTCAAGTGATGCTCTGCATGCAAGTACAACTTCTCTGCATAGGCGCAGCTTGCGGTATGCAGACCTGTCTTGTTGCCCAGGTCTCGTTGGAGGGCATCTCTGGTGCTGGCCCTGATGCCCCTCACTGTGCTGATGCCGGCCTCCTTCAGCTTCTGGCAGATGTTCCACCCCACGCCTGGCAGCTCGTCCACTGCCAAGTTCAGCAAATACTGATCCACCTGCACGCCACAGTATGCCAGATGAATAAGGCACTCATGACAGGGTTTTGGGTGTTTGCTAACACAACAACGCTAGCACAGCAAGTTCCCACACTCAGGTCCTTATCAAATGGGTACATCTGGAAAGAGCCTTAGCAAGACAACAAGTAGCATAGTTCTAAGCAAGTGTCCATGCCACGTATAGCATCTGTAGGCATGTGGCAGCAGAGAACAGATGCACATATNTTGTGCGCATGCTGTTGTATCTTGTGCATGAATGCATACATTTGCATGCTGACAAACTCTTATCAGGGTCAGCAGTTCAGACTATTGCTCTCAGAGCATCTCGTCACTGATGCTTTTGCCACCTGGTGGTGCTGCTGGCTTGACACTATGCAAGCGATATACAGCAAACATCATTGTACATACTCGAGCTTACGTAGTCCTGCAGGGTGAAGTGTTGGGTATCACACGATTTGGTATCTCCAAGATGAAGGACAGCGTGCTCATGCTTGCTTCGTTTGAGAAGACAACAGATCACCTGTTTGATGCAGCATTGCATGGCCGTGTGGATGACATTACAGGTGTGAGTGAGTCCATCATCATGGGCACACCCATGCCAGTAGGCACAGGCTTGTTCAAGATTCAGCATCAGAGTCACACTGTTCTGCCTCCACCTCGCCCGCTGCCAGTCCTGGCTTGCTAGTGGCAGGGGCCATAGGAAACTAGCCCCTCCTTTCTTCTAGAGCATGTAGATGTATGTATAGCTTGGGTAGTACAGACTTGCTTAGGTCAAGGAACGGAAAATTGTTTTGTAGCTCCGGATATCCCACGTTGAGCCTTGTGCAAATCACCACATTCTGTCAGAAATGCTGGAGGGTTATATGAGCAGTTTTTTAAAATATATTGTTGCCAGTGTTAATAATTGAGCTGAATGAACCGCAAAAGAACGAAATGGCAAGCATTCAAGTGAAAGCATATACCTGCTATCTTGTAATAACAAGCGGCAGGTGCGACCAGACACAGCAGGCAGGACAGTGCTTCCACAATAGCACACACCAAGGCTAGTCCATTGCTGCGCCACGTATTTTACAACAGAAATGCTCCCTGCTAGCTGCAGGGCTCACACCACGTAAGTACACCTTGCTCTCATGGGTCATCGTTCAATGAGACCCCCTCCAGTCATCTGAGTAATACTTGTTGCCAGTGTACTTACAGACTCGAGGCTTATCTTTGGAAGTGCCTTTAAGGCTGATGTACTCCACTGGGCACCCCAAAGCAGGATTGTCACCTGCAACATTCCAGTTACTGTCACCGACCATGCGCATGACACAGTGGTGCATGACCCAACTGTACCAACACTCACTTCCATATGACGCTACAACAGACCCATGAACTTTGATGGGCTCTGCTCGCCACACCATATGCATGGGAGATTCTAAGTTGCCATTCTGACCAGGACCTCCTTCCTGCAACACAAACGACAGTGTCTCGGTGAGCTGTGCCTGTCTGACAAGAGATGCAGGCAGTACAGGATACTATGCACGGTATTTTGCAATATGTAGAGTGGGCATTACCCTGTCCATCCATTTTGATGTATGGTCAAACAGGTTATCTCCAAAGCCCAGGGCACTTGAGGACCTGAGGTCTCCTGGGAACGATTGACCTGATACTGTGGTGTTGTGGTCAGGAGGGGCAGGTGGTGTCATGCCTGTTAATGATGTCTCAGTAGGTTTAGCATCGCCCTTGTTGCTTGCAAGACGTGCACACTGCACAGGTGTGATAAACAGCTGCTTTGCGCCTCGTCGTACATGCGCAAGTCTCATCGCTGCACGCGTAGACTAACGTGTATTGCAGGACAATGCCGGCAATGCTGTCGACCTTGCGCACATTCACAGCGGTTTATGTCAAACCTCGGCACAAGCACGCTTCTGACTTGCGCGATGCGGAGGGGCGCTTCCTGCTGTTTCTCGGATCGCCCTATTGATGTGCTCCATGGCAGTGCTTTCCAGGACAGCGCTCAGAAACATCTGTGCAGCAATTTATACAGATGGAGGTCAGCAAATTGCAGGAGTACTGCCTGTTGGCTAAAGGAAGCAAAGGTCGAATGTTGGTGGACATCATACAACGGGCTACTTCTGATCCCACGCTTTTTGCGTTTGGAGAGCTCCTAGTCGTGCCGAGCATTGAGCAGGTGGACAAACGGCTGCACTTGCTTTTGCCACGTTGTCACCNATTGATCGATGTATATACCATACTTTGATGTGCTACCCCAAGCCTAGCACAGTGAGGGTGTGACACTTGCTGCTGTGTTGTTTCATACCGATACATCTGGCAGTCTATCCGCAAAGCATTGCCTCAGCAAGTCAGTATGGTGCTGTGCAGCTTGCGTGCTCTGCACTGTTGGGTGCACCTTTGCAATGTGCTGCAGTGCAGTGACGAGCGTCAATTTTGCAATAGCAGATTGCCTCTACCAGCGTCTAGAGCGAGCTAGCTACCAAGTCAGATGTACACGCGCACAGCAGGTCCTTCAGTATCAACTTTTTGAAACAAGCTATGCAACGAACGCCACATAAGGCAAGTTACCACGTCCCTCATCTCGAGGCAGCTAGGGGGATATTGGTGCCTTCTCCTACACCTGCCATCCGGTCATGTCAATGTTGTCTGTGCTGCAGGCTCAATATCGATGCCTTCCCTTATGCGAGCGTGAAAAACAGTAATATCGAATGGTGCAAGCCCCTCATTTATCTTACAGACTTCTGGTACATGCCCGAGACAGCAGAGCTCAAGCAGCGGGGTTAATACATGCTATATCGTGGCTGATGCAGGGCACCCCACTTTNCAAGGGTGGTTTGCTGTTGACAGCGCTTCATGCAAATGTTGGACAGAGGAAGTTGCTGCCACATGCGCCTAGTGCTAGCTGCCAAGTATGTAATGTGTTATAGACACTGTCAGGACTGCAAGCTGAGCAGGTAAGGGGGGTATGCAACCTTGACAAGGCTTGTGCATGGTGTTGATGCTTCCAATGCTGCTGAGTTGCTGCCTGCTGAAAAATATATGCTTTATTTGAGTCCACAGCAGCGTGCCAACCAGCTGATCCATGCGTAACAGCTGTTGCTCAACGGTGAGATCATGCACAGGGCTGCAATGGTCATGTGACTGTTATGTCTATTCAGCAAGGCAGCCTTGAACTACATACTCAGCGTATGGCTTGTGCATACCAGCAGAGATGTGCTTGCAGACTTGTGAGCAGCTGTGTTTTTTCAATATCAGTATGCTGTGTTGGGATAAGTGCCATGCAACACAAGCTGGCTTGTCACCTTACCAGCAGAGCTATGCAGTTCTGCAGCTGTGTTCCAGATGCCACTGTGCTGAGCCAAAGCGTCTGCTATGCAACATAACGTCAAGCTGACTTGTTGGCTTACCAGCAGAGCTACACAGTCTGCAGCCATGATGGTGGTGCTGTAAGCACTCCTGGCTGTTGGGGAGCTGCTGCGCCCCACACCTCTGTTGTCCAGCAGGCACACTCTCACAGGGCTCTCACCAGCTCCAGTCTGAACAGCACAACAATGGTAAACTCATTTGTGTTGCTGTGTTTGTGCAGGTGACACAGTGGCCAGGCCTGACAGGACTGCAGTTCTTCGTGGTTCTGTGCGGTGAGCAGTGCTCAACAGCAGGCTATGACTCATTTAGCAAGCAGTGATTGTGTGCTGGTGTCATTGTTGAGCTGTAGATGCGAAGAGGAAGTGCTGCGCCTTGACTTCAATCTGAACAAGCTTAAATACTGCCCTAACGAGGGTCTATAACAGGGCACTCAANGCGCACGGAGCGCCCGTACGCCTCCTGAGTGTCATTCTGCGTGCAACTGTGCTGCCGCTTGCTCATAGCATCATGTCATCAGCGTTGCACCTGAGGCAACTCGCTGCAAAAAGTATGCAGTTGCCTAGCACAGGTGCGCCACACAGCCTAATAATGAGGCGTCACTGGCATCACATGTCACACAGACTCTTTGTCATTCCCGGCGCCATTTGTTTCACGCAGGCACTACATACATGGGGCAGTTGGCTACGCAGACTGCCACACAACAGAAAAGAAACTACAGCATGCCTCACTGGCAAAACACACAAGTTGCAGCTGATGGGGAGCACGGCATCACGAACATAAAGGCACAGCCAAATCACATCATCATCATACGCGACCCCTTGAGCACAAGCAAGAAGGAAGGTTTGTCAGCGTGAATTTCACATATGCTCTGGAGTGCCATCTCCAGTGCAACACGCCTCCAGAAGGCAGTCACAAATAGCGCCACAGTGAAGAACTTAGTCTCATGCAGGTGCCACACCTTTGTCGCACTTCTTAGGGGCCATCATCGGTGGTAGCCAGGGCTCCTTGACAACCTGTGCCAAAGAAATGGGCATGCAAGTTGGGCATGTCAAGTGGCATGCCAACAGCAAGTATGACATCAGAGGCACACGCGGCGAGGAGGTGAACCTTGCTGATGCCTACAGCATGCTCAATTCAGTCTGGTAGCTTGTGACCTGTGATCCTGCTGTTTGTCTCTGCAGAATTCGACTTTGTGTAGTTCACTCATGGAATGGCTTGTCTAGCTCATGAATGCAGCTAGTCTTCACTTCCATGTTGCTATTGTAGGGTGCAGTATCTCAGCTCAAAGCTATTACATTAGTGGCAGAGCTGGACACAAGTGCAACAGCGCAGCAGCTTGAAGAATGCAATGACCATCGTCAGCCTGCTGCCCCCACAGACCCATGCTTCAGTACACTCAGAGTTGTTGATGCCTCATCCTGACATGGCACAGCGCTATCTTTGCAGCAAGGAGTTCCCACAACATACAGATGTGACACATTACTTCCTAGCCATCAGCCTACTCAACAGAACCCTTGCCTCCACCAAGTCACCACCAAACTTCAGTGCACTTCAGATATCCAGATGGACTGTTTGGACACTTCAGACAGCATCCTCTTCAGCACAGCCACTGCTACAAGTGCAGGCAGCTCAACTAGCGTACCTTGCTAGCCGCTTCATAAAACACAGTACATGCAAGAAGTCTCCAAGCAGCACTCACAAACCTATTACAACCTTCATCAAGTATATACAGCACAGCTTCCGTCCTCACAACTTGCAAGCTCGCATCAACTGCTGGGAATATGACAACAATGATGCCCACATTGCCAACCTGGTGAAGTTTGTGGCCTTGCTTTTTGGCAACATAGAGCTGCACCACCCTGGCAGAGAAGCCTGGTGCTACAGAGGGCAGTTAGCTGAAGACTTGAATGCCACAGCAGCATTTGTCACCCACAGCATGGTTGATGCCACTTTACTTCAGAGCATGCAGACTGCCGTACAACAGCTTGAGCAGGAGATACCCAACACTTCTCCTTTACCCAAACAGAATGTGCCTGCAACCTTGCCAAAAGCCCCAGAGCAGAATCAAAAGCTTGAGGACCCTCAGCCGCATGCAACCAAATCGCCTCCTCCAGGACCACCTCAAGGTAAGTGACACTTTCACAGATGTCGTCCAGCAAAGTTCAAGTGCACCTCGAAATGCCAATAGTAAGCACCTGTACACAAGCTTCAAGATGGCAATTTGCTGCAGGTACTTCTCTTCCAGCAACCTCAGCAGTTTCTTCCTACGCTTCAATTGTGAAAAGGGAGGTGAGCATACCATATGCACCTCTGCTCTGTATATGACTATGTGGAGCAATCTGTTGGCTGCA
The DNA here is from genome assembly GCA_000818905.1 of Trebouxia gelatinosa. Lineage (NCBI taxonomy): Eukaryota > Viridiplantae > Chlorophyta > Trebouxiophyceae > Trebouxiales > Trebouxiaceae > Trebouxia > Trebouxia gelatinosa. The sequence goes on from KN805362.1 coordinate 1,830,217, forward strand.
GTGTTGATTATCTGTACCAGGTCAGAGTGATTTGCAGCTGACTTGTCTGTTGCAATGCACCCTTATGACAATACATGCTTGCAGGTCTGCAAAAAGTAACACACCTCAAAGCATGCATCAAGCTGTGATGACNGCCCTTGCCCCTCCTGCCCTTGTCTGTGCAGCCTGGAGAGTGCTTAGTGCAGGTCAGATTGCACCATGCCTCTTGCCAGCCACGCAAGTACACAGCAGGTGTTTGTTGACAGGATCGAGATTGCGAGTTTGCGAGGGTGTGTGCAGTGGGTGCATGTGCATATGGCAGGGTACATATGCATGCTACTCCATGGCAGGGGTCAGGATTCCTGACTCATGTGTGAAGGGCATTCATGTGATGTTTGCCCCTAGGGGTTGCACACATTACCCAAAGTTGTCAGCAGATTGTCTCAGAGTCATCATGATTCTACAGGTTTGCTTGATACAGCTTGCAGCACTTGGTGTGAAACTACAAATGTACCCTTCACCCATCCACTTTGCAAATCCAATGCCATGTTGGATCAGTCTCGTCACCGTGGTGAAGTTTGCTGCAGCTAGTGGACAGGGAGCAGGAGCTGATGTCCACAGCTGGGCTACAAACCATTGGCGGTGGCGGAGGCCTGGGCCGTGGCGGCTTAGACAGAGAACTACGCATTGTACCCAGTAAGCCCTTTCACCTGCATGTACAGGACATCCCACTTGCTTTCGCACCTGGATGAAGGCATAGCTTGCACTGAAGTACTTTCAACCAGCGATGCAAAGCAGCATCCTGGTTGCAGTGCTTGGCAGCAGCAGCATTCAGGCTTGATGCGGACACCTCAAAACATGTTGAAGAACAGCAGTCAGATCACAACATACTCCGTTTTGGTCTGATATCTGATGTGGAATTTGCAGCCATTTCTGCAAAGTCAAGGTATCATCACACAGCTGTAGATGAACTCATGGTCTCCAACTCACGTGTTGCTTTCAATTGCAGGCCGGAAGGGTCCTAGAGGCGAAGTAGCAGTCCTAGGCCTTGCTTCAGCTGACGACATGAGTGGGCGGGCGCTGTATATCGCTGTCAGCTTTGGTGTGCTGGACATCAGCTGCGTGGACCATCTGCCAGATGAGCTTGTTGCCATCACCATTCAGGGCTTGAGCTTCAGCGGGGCTCTTGGCATTGGCCCTGAGGGCACCTTCCAGCGCATGCAGCTCAGCGTGCAAAGCNGTGTTTTGAAGTCATTGTGTGATGGATTCACCTCACACGTGGCAGCAGACATGCTTCAAGAATGACAACACGCCCAGCTTCATTCAGGGCATGTGAGCTGGCCTGCTCAAGGTGAACACAAGGACATATGCAGCAGCTCAAAGCCAAAGAAGAAAGACACATCAGTGCAACTGCAAGACTGCATTGTAGCACACTTCATGTGGTGCTTGTTCTGCTTCGAGACACAGCAGCCAAGGAACCTGGTCACACCTGGGTGTAGGTTTGCAAAGGAAAGTATGCTTGCAAGCGCTGGAAGTGCTCCTCCAGCAACTTCCTGTCTTGTAGGAGGTGCACTTTCATCTTCAACCTTTCCTGGGGGTCGCTTGTCCAATCCCAGGTTGCCGATATAGGAGCCAGTACAGGTTGCCACACTGAACCCTCACCCATACAATCCAAAGAGGTGAGTACTGCAGCTGCAGACAAGGTACCAAAGTTGACCGCTACTTGGTGTGCAATGTATGATTCTATAAGGCCAGTACATGTAGCTGACACAACCAGAAGACGCTGCTATGCGAGGAATGTGCTGCACAAAGCAGAAAAAGGTGNTGCCATCTACACGTACACTACAGTGCATAAGAGCATACACTGATGTTGTGGTATGCTGCGATGCACAGGTTGCTCCTGGAGATGCTATGTCTCTGGACGATATGACATTCTATCAACAGAGCCTCACGCACAGAACGCTCTGCCCACAGACTGCATCCCTGTCCATAGCAGCAACCATCGGCACAATGTCTGGGCCTCGCTTGACCAAGATGATGTGCATATTGGACCCAGCTGCGTTGGGTATGAAACCCAGACCATCATCTGTGGGCGCGCGGCCCAAGAAACGGCCAGAAGGGTTGCTTGCACGGCTTAGTATGGGGGCTGCTGCAATCACTGGGGGTAGCCCCATCAAGGGAGGGGGCAGCCCTGCTAGAGCAGGGCTTCATGGCAGCCCCAGAAAGAGCACTAGCTCCAAAGCAACTGCCCTCAAGGTGTGCATGCAAGCCTCTTGCATGTATACACACTGCAGTGGACTGGTTNTCTGTGCCTCCAGTGATCCCCTACAGGGACAGTACATTGACCAAGCTGCTGTATGAGGGCTTGAAGGGCAATGGCCGCGTCCTTATGATGGCCTGCTGCTCCCCCTCCAAGGTCTGTTTCCAGTGGTCATCCCTGTTTCAAATGTTATGTAAACCCTTTGTGTGACAGTTCATCGCCTAGAGGTGGCTGACCTGATATTCTGGTACACATCAAGTGCGTTTGCCGTGCACAGTGCTTTTGCAGAATTTTGATGNCCATTGCTTGAGGCAAAGCCTCTCTTGCCTTCCACCTGAAGACGACCGGCACAGCAAGCTCAGCCCAGGCTGTATGCGCACAGTCGTTGCAAGTTGAGCAGCGGGCAGCTTATGTCAAAAAATCAGTAACACTTTGGTGCTTTCAGTCACATCAGTTTAGACAGCGTCAGTGATGCTCACATGGTATAGTTCCTGTATGCTTAGTAAGCTGCGTCCCACCGCCGGTTGTCGCACAGTCAGCCTATGCGCCCAGTTGTCTCCCTGCAAGACACAGCATGTTTGCTGACCACCAACTGCCACTGCAAATGCTGTATGTCATTGCGCACTTGCACAGATCTTTCAGCAAAGCTTGGCAGCAGAACATGGCACACTGGCACCAGACGCGACATGTCATACAGGTAGCACGGTACCCAGGCTATGCCCACGCGCGACAATGTGCAGGGTTGACACCTGACAGTGTTGTGACGCCTGTAAATTAAAATCATGCAATCCAGCCCATTCCCAGCGGGGCAGAACTCAAACACAAAGGCAGGCTAGCACTGAGACGTCACAGGACACCGAATGCAAGGGACATGTCACTGTCCAATGTCTTCTATCGTGGCCAACCAGACTGTAAGCAGACCCTCAACACAGGCTTCTGGTCTGTTTGGACACCGCAGGATATATCGGACAGTGACCTGTCTCTTGCACCCATTGTGGTCTCGTTCACAGTGGTGCAGCTCACAGCTAGTGCTCTGCATGACACTGTGACAGCCGGCACAAATAACAATTGTGGCATATCGCACTTTGCATGCTTTCTGTGTGCTGCACTTAGACAAAGACAAGGCTGTCCACAAGGCACCTTGCATATAGCCAGTAGCACCTCTAGACCTTCCTGATCAGCTGCTTTATTGCTGTTGCCAGTTTGTAAGCTACGCCGCTAAGTGGTGATCTCGCAAGGTATACTGATACTGAGTCTGAACTGTGGTGCAGCAACTGGACCCCGGTGCAGCTGTGGCACGGGGGTCACCACTGCTGGTTCGCATGCTGGTCCCCCTCTGGCTAGTGAATGCCACCAGCCTCCCCATTGCAGCCATTGTGGNTGCACCGCAGGTTATTTGATGTCTCTACTTCAGCAGCTTCATTCTGTGTGTCACTGTGACTTTCAGTCTTGCGCCAGCATTTTCAGCAGTGTGTCAACAGAGTGCTAATCATCTGCGGTCAGGCTTATGATAGCTGTTGTCACTTATAGGTCTGCGTCACAAACTCAGTGTGCTCACATTGTCGCATGGGGCTCTGTTCAACTATGTTCGCTAATTGAATGTAGCTGCAGCAGAGTTGAGCTTAGACGTTTGCTCTTCTTGTTTGCAACCTTGTTTTTCCATACTACATTGGGTATTAGCCTGTAGGCTATGATGATCAGGAGTCTAGCACCATTTTTGTCAGCAGTTTTGTTGTTGTCCCGCCCATTCACACACTGTCAGTCTATAGTGTAGTGAATATACCTCATTGTGTAATAATCAACACTTTGCATTCACCAGCAACATCCCAGGCCTAGTGCTCCTGTGCTGAAGGCGGCAGCACCTCGCTAGTGCATACCACAGCACTGCCAGTCCCTAGGCGACTTTTCTTTTGTCACATATGGGCTAACTTGAGCTGTGAGGTGCCACTGTGTGCACACTTCGCATGCTATAGTGACACTCCACCAGTATCTACATCACTGGTCTAACGGTAGAGTCTGAGGCTGCTCGAAGGCTTGGTCCAGTCACAATTGTGCCTGTTATCAATTCAAACTTTACCTCCCCTGTTCAAGTAGGGAGATAGCGATGCAGCTCTCTCTTGAAACTGTCTCTGAATGTTTGTGTTATTAAGCGAGATTGTTTGTCTGCAAAGCAGCCCCCCAAAGGTGCTACCTAGCCTTNCGATGAGCTGGGAATGCAGACACGCTTTGAGCTTGATACAAGACTTACAGGCCGGCTGTGAGACAACAGTGGCAGAAGAAGCTATTGGAACAGCCAAGACTTTGTGGCAGCAGGGTGCCAAACAGGAAGCCTTCAACCTCATACTCAGCACGTAGAAGACTCCACTAACCAAATCAAGCTGCAGTTACCAATACTTCAAGCACTCTAACAGAAGGTTGAGGTTGCTACTGTGCACATCGACAAGATGGAAGCCCGCTTGACCGCTTTGGAAAAAGGTGACCGCTCCAAAGATAAAGCCATCAAGCAGCTGCAGCAAGAGCGGGACCAGGCTCTTTTGTCCAAGGCCAAACTTCAACAAAAGATTTTGCTTGGGCAGATAGCCTACACAGTATCAAATCTTCTGGAACTCTACATATACGGTGAAGATGGATCTGACAGCTTCCTGCCATTGTCTGTGTCAGACTTCGAAGACAACACTGTTGATTTGTCAGAGGCAGAGGAAGCACGATGGCGTGATGCAAAAGCGTTCCTCACAAGCACCATGTCTATCAAGGAGATCATCAAAGCAGACAAGTACTTGCGCTGGCTCAGGAATGAGCCAGCTCATGGCAAGTCTCAGATCAAAGAAACTACTGTCACTGAGTTGCACACCTGGGCTGGTCTGCATTGCAACGCCAAGGCTGTTGCATCTGTGCAAAAGTATCTGAAAGTGCTCAACCNTCGCTTGTCTAGATGTATCTGGAAGAACTGCTTGGTGCCTGTATGCCTTCTGAACAGCTTCATCGCCTACACAGCATCAACACGTTCATGAGCACAGGTTCGATCAACAAATGTGCATGAAACATGCAAGCCGGAAAAGACCCAGGTGATGCTTTCACAAATATTGTCCCCTGCAGATTACAGAGCAGGTCCATTGATGTTGAGATGCTTTGCGCAGAGCCTGGCCATGCACCATGTGCCTAAGCAACAAATGCAACAAATGTGTTGTGCATAAGGATGCATGTAGCAGCAGGCAATACATCAGGGCCAGGCAGTTGATGGTGCTCACTGCTGAAAGTTTGAATGGGTTTGCAGGTATAGGCATTGACCTTCAGGACTAGGTTGCTATCATCTGTTGGGATGTCTGCCACATTGCATGTCAGAGCGTCTGCTTGACCTGGAATGGGTTGAAATGTCATGCTGTCCCCAAGATCAATCACCTGTGTGCCATTAGGCGTTTTCTGAGTATCTGACAGCGACATCGAAACGCTGTATCATATGTGCTTACATGGAACAGAGATGCTAGGTCATGGAAACCGTCCTCCCGCCGTCTCATGATACGCAAGAACAGGTTGATCTGCACTACCACATGCTGATTTCGAACAGCACCTGTGTGTGAGAAGCACTGCTTGAGCTCAAAGCTGAGCTTATAGCTTGCCTTCGAAGGTGAGAAAAGTGTCAGAGGCTCAGCTGAGCTCCGAGCTTGCCACCTGGATGCATGTCTGCGNTAGTATGTTCACCATAGTTGACATTTTGAGTATACAGATGTATTACTTCATTAAGTGCTGCTTGTGCCACAATTTGCTCCTCTGCTCTGACAGACGTTGCAAAACCTGGTCACAAACCCTAAACTAAGAAGTTTGAGTCCCTCACCTTGACCTGCCACATGATCACACTGCCTTCAACATCACGAACAGAGGCAATAAGTCATTATGCTGAGTCTGTCAACCAGCTGGTTGCAGACTGTCTTGCCTGCCTAGGCTGCATATGTATACTGCTGCACAACCATCAGGCTCACCATGACAAGCTCTCATGCCTTTCCTGTGTGTGTCTCAGGTTGTGTTGAATGTTGGCATGGGTTGGTTCACAACCTGAAACTCACAGCAGGATGCTTGGGAAAATGTGATAGAATAAAAGCTGTCATCTATGTTGACATGGGCTGTGCAGGTATCAGGAAGCAGAAGGACTTTTCAAGCAGGCTGCGTTACTGGTGATCGGGTAACCTCTGCATCTGCAGGTCAAATTATCAAGCAGCGCTGTCCTCAGCTTGTCAGGCCTAGCCCCAACAAAGCGAGCAGGCAAAGTCCTCACATTTGGCCCCTACCAGAACCTATCCCCCACAAGCAACGGTCACTTCACGGCCCACTTTGAGAACAACAATCCCTTCCCTCGTGTCACCCAGCTGACACGGGAACTCGAGGTGTCCCATTGGGGGAATGTGTATGTGGATGAGAAGTACTACATCAAGAATGCTGCGGCTGAGCATAAGGGAACATGGTCCAGGCTTGACCTACAGAAGAATCAGGCGGGGTTCAGCAAATTTGCCCTGCACAAATTGATTGGGAGCCTGCCTGTAGAGGCACACAACTTGTACTTCAGAGATGAGATTGGCAACATCTCTTCCTCCAATATCAGGTTTGCTGCAGACTTGCTTGTGAGAAGTGTATGATTTGTGCACTCGCCCATCACATGGTTCGTTGCTGGTACAGCTATCAGACTGCATGCTCCAGGCAGCAAAGGCTTCAAAATCAGGCAAACGTATGCGCGGTGACAAACACTGCTTGTTTGACAATCACCACTGCTCAAGTCAACATGCAGCACATGCACNATGCATGGTTTTATGGCATACAATATAGCTGTCTGAGCAATCTTGTTCAGCTCGAGATGACATAGCAATACAGGACATGGTGAAAGCACCTCAATGGGCCAAATGTTTCCTGGTGAACATGTGTGTGTATGTCATCTGTTTGCTAGGATCGCTGCTCAAGTAATCGCCTTCGACTGGACAAAGGGAGTTAACACGGCCAAAGGACGCATCCTGCCTGCCTCTTGGGTCAAGGCCTCCTGGGGTGTATGCATCATGATAGACAGTATCAGGTGGCTGTCGCCCAAAGTGTGGTTAGACCGGCTTCACGACACCTTGTTGCTTACCCACTGTTTAGTTCACTTAGCTTCCAGCACTTTGTACGTTTGAAGCGTATATGTTCATGCGGCGCAGGATTTGAAATGCGCCACTCTGCGCTGGCGTAAAGCTGCTGCATGAAATTCATGGACATGAATTACGGTGCTACTGTAGTAGATGACAAAGTCATACCCGCACCCAAGAAGCTATGTTCAACTTGGGAAACAAGCTGCTCCGTCCACTGCTGCTAAAGGTGCTGCCCAATCATTGATATCATCGACGCTCGCCAGAAGTTACAAGTCGTTGTTGCAGCTGAGGAGACTCCCACAATGATTGCATGTAACACAACAATATCACATTCAGTTTGGTGTTCAGGGCATGTACCCGCTGTCAAGCCTTGTGCTTGCTGCTGATACTGAACAATTGTGAGCTTGGTCTTGGGAGGCATGGTCATGTGGGCACACTATTGGGTGACATCAATTGCGCCAAGTGAAAAAGACAGTCCAGTCTGGCACTCATCTGCTCTGACCCCGGCTCAAGGGTCAGGACTCGCAACTATATAGCAAATGTAGCATTGTATGGCCGTGCACACTCTTGACCATGCACAATCTTGACCATGCATAGACATGGCGTTCCACAACACATATGGCAATACACTGAGCTACAGAGCCTAACAACTGACCTGTAGCAACAGACCTGCAGNTCCAACTCAGTATTGAATCTTTTGCAGGACCAGGCATCCTCTTTGGCAAAGGGTGTAAGTGCTCTGCAGCGCCAGTTGCAGCAGCTTCGTGTCAATGATCAAGATGCAGATCAGGCACTCAGGCCTATTCAAGAAGATGTGCACAGAGCATCGCAGGACCTGAGCAGGTCTGTATTCTGGCTTGTAGAATGCTTGCCCACATTTCAGCTGCTATGTCATGCATCCACTTTGATACGCTGTTGCCTTCTGAGCTTGCAAACACAATGCACCAAGCATGCATATGTCAAGGCATGCAGTGAATTGCCCTTACGCAAATCATTGAGGCATAGCCCCAGCATGGTAGCCTTTACTATGTGGGATCATGATGGCTATGATGCTGTGTTACAGACCAGGTTGGACCCAGGACAGCCATGTCCTGTGTTCATTTGGCTAACAAACTCATGTGTTTTGTCCTGTTGTTAAGACACTGTTCAATGTAATTGGCAAAAGAAGTACCGTCACTGAAGTTCAGGGGGAATCCCAGTAAGTCAGCAGCTAAATCCCAAAACAGAGCAACATAAATAGCAAGGCAAGATGGCAGGCAAGATGCAAGTTACTAGCCATGCTGCTAAGCAACTTCTCTGTAGCACCTGTCCTGCAGACACTGCAGGCTGCTACTGTGCATCTTAACATAAGAAACACCGCACAAATATGGATAGATGCAACTTCCTGAATAAAGGCAGGACTGAACTGAAAAGTGCCATCCTGCCATGGCGTGAAGCAAGAGCTATGTCTTACAGGCTAATAGCTGAGCAGCGGTTGAAGAATGCTGAAGCAGAGAAGCTGGAAGAGCAGGCTTTGCAGGCACGCATGCATGCTNATGAATAAGGCCTGCATGAAGTTGTCAGCCTGCAACAGCATTGATCATATGGGATTATGTAGCCAGCAGACACAGGTGACTCAGCTCACGCGCATTACCTTTCCATGAACCGAGGCAGCAGATTACTGACCAATGCTCCCATGACTGCATTAGAGGTCCCTTCCAGCATAAAGCGAGGCATTAACTGGAATGGAGGCACCACTTCACTCCACACGTCAAGCTTTGTATTGCCCTGCAGCGCATAACAAATCAATTGCTAGCAAAAATCTAAACCAGCTTCTGCCCCAACTTCCCACAGTACTCCATGCATGCAACATGATTCATGCAAGTCATGAGACGCAATATGTTGCATCACTAACGCAGCGAGTATCTTGTGTTCCCTCTTGTGAGCCTCATAGCTTGAAAGCATGGTGCAACCACATGGATGACAACTAGAGACCCTGGAGTATGTGTCGATGGCCTTACTGTCATTTGCCCTTGAACGGGTGGCTGTGGAGCTGTAGAGCCATTGCTAGATGGGGTGCCCCTTGCAGGTGAGTTCCATGTCAAAGTTGTGGAGAATGACAGGAAGAAACGCTTATCCAACTCAAGGTTTTGTATCATGGGTGACCCTGTCAAGCTGCAATTTAAAGCCTGCAAGCCAGACAAACCTCATGTTNAAGTGTTCTCGTACCCTTGTATCTTGTTTGTGCATCAGCACGCGCTTGAGCATGTGCTCCTGCGCAATGCAACAAGTGGTACAATTGAATGCAGTGGGCATGTCCTGGGGTTGTTTCCAATTTACCTGCATGCCGCCTTGCTTTTTACTCACTTCCCACTCACTCAGCGTTTGCTTTGCACGTAGCTTGTGGGATACCGTTAGGTTCTGGGCTGTGTTGCAATGGAGAGTCTCAGCTGCTAGTGCAATGTGCATGGTCTTTGTTCATGCTCAGTGACAGCTTGCCCAAACTATACCTGAACATGGCATGACATTCACTGCAGTTCATGGCACAGCTGCTGGGTTGCTGGCAGCTGGCATGTGTGCTGACATGATGAGTCAGAGCTGCACTTGTCATAGGAACAAAAGCCAGCAACCAGTCGAGCGTTCAATGTATGCCTGCATTGCAAAGATATACTGCAGCATGCAAACCCACCATGGGTTGGCTGGCTAGGGGTGCAGCTATGCCATGCCACGGCATGGACCCTATCTGTGTTGCAAAGCCAAGCCACCCAGCCAGCTGCTGTGAGCAGCAGATCAGGCGGCCTTTCCTGCTAAATTTTCACATATTGTTTCGCTCAATCAGATTGTCCTGGTGTACAGGTGGACTCCAGCGCTTCAGCATTGCCTGTAAGCAGTCACTTTTACAGCCTGACAGCCTGCATACAGCGTCCTGGTGCACCCAGCAAGCTGTTTGCAACATCCTCGATACACACATTACAGCGCAGCTTGTCTAATTTTGGAGTGCAGATCAGCAGACTGCAACATCTTGCTAACGCGAGCAGTGGTGACATGCAAGCCAACATTTACAGCCTTGAGATTACCTGAAGCATTGGGCGCGCATAATCAGCATGAGTCACAGTATGCCACTCATGGTCGGTCTGCAGACCCCTGTTCAAGGAGTCCCTTGTTTGGGTCAGCAGCTGTGTCCTCTCAGCATCGCCGCCATGCTGCTTCTCCAACCCTCCAGCCCTGTGTCATATTTCAGTCAGTGGGCATCTTGCCTGCATGCATCTCTGCATGCTGCATGAACAGATGTTACTTTNATGCCTCCATGGGTTGTGATGCAGCTTGACAGGTGCTGTTACTACGGATGCGTGACTGCAACCACATATTACTGCAACCTGTTTGTAACTTGACTCATCAGCACCTGCTAGTTCAATTTGCATCATGACAGTACCATGCCAGTAGAGGAGGAACCCGGCTCGTGCTAGAGCACATGACAATATTTTGTACCAGTGCGCAGGATTCACTCTTTTCACATGCAATAAACAGAGGGGTCACAAGTGAAAATAACACTGGAGAGTGCACATGACATGCAGTTGCCGTCGGCAGGATATGTTTGAGCTCACGTCATCTGGCATCTCAACAACACGCCAAAACTCAGCCTCAATCTGCTCTATAGTGGGCTCTGGTCCAGTGTAGTTGCCCAGCTTGCGACGCTTGACAGACCGCTCTGTAGCTGCACCCTTCTGTGCTGTAGGTGTGGGCTCACTGAAGTGCAAAGACTTGATCCAGTCTGCTGAGGAAGCAAATGACTTCAGAGTGTGTGTGCGATCCTGCACCGGAATGCAGGCTGTGTTAGCTTGGTACCAAGCTGGTGGCTGCTTTTAGACAGGCAGCCAGTGCAACACTAAGCCGGGTAAATACATATGCTCTACCAATGATGGTGACTAGTAACTGCACAACAATATGCTGAACAGCATGCTGTGATGTCCCAGGCCGCTTGCATACTGCACTGATGCATGTTGCAAGCCAGTCCTGGACCAGCAGGTCTTTTGGCAAACCAAACCTAAAAACACATGAATACATTCTGGAAAAAAGTTTCAGGTACGTTGCATAGCACCCGACACCAGCTCATTGCGCTGCCTGTACAGAACAGGTGATGCATAGCAAAAGCTAGATTATGAGCTGAAGCGCAACAGTGGGACAGCTGGAGGACCTAAAGGGTAACATGAGCTGGCTCAAGCCCATTGCCGCTGCCAGCTTGAAGGTCTGCCCAGAGCTGCCTGCACCTGCATGCTGGGTCTGTGGCTTATCACCAGTGATCACTGCAATTTCTGTGTCCAGGATCCGGTGGTACATCTGAGCTATGTCAGCTTCTGGTAGGATAGGCTGGAAGGTGTTGTCTTCAGCCTGCATTGATCAGCCATGTTTTGCTACTGTTGCATACATGCACCTGCACATGTGGGCTGCATGCATGATACTTGTNACAACAAAGGCTGAGAACACAAGCCACACCAGGCACAGCGCTTTAAGCGTCATAGTGGTGCACAGTCAATTATTATTGATGATATAGAGTATCTTGGCTGCATCCAGCTCATCTTGAGAACACTGGCAACAAGTGTGATGTTTGCGGTGCAGGAGCAGTATGTAATCATCACGGACGATACCCTTCAGCACACATCAACAGGCTATAACGTGCTGATGCAGCAGCTGGAGCTGATTGCCCTAACTCGGACTGCTGTCCTGGACTGAATTGAAGTCATCTGCATCTGACAAGGCAACCCATGATGTTGCACCCACACCATAGGTTCATACATCGGGCAACACTGTGCTTGTTGTCTTGCTTGTGTTTCAAGACAAAGTGTCTTGTGCATGTCGAACGCACAGGTGTCAACCTAGAGCATTGCTTTCAGTGTCAAGCCTTTGATCAACATAGATTGCCAGCAAAGCTTCGCAGGGTCCTGATCATTGACCGTTATCAACCAGCTTAGCCATGTCATAGACTATAGCATGATCTTGTTGTAGACTATAGCTTGCGTCTGACATCTCAAAGGCTTGCGGGCAGTCATTGAACTCAGCAAACAGGCATGGTTTGCAGCTTCTAGATCAGCCACTGTAATCGCAAACTTCAACAAAGCATACAGTGACATGCAGGTCAAGTGTCGCTCGTGCAGGGTCAGTCACAGCTGCAACTGCACTGGGTTTGGNTCGCGCATGACATCAGCACGAGATGGCACTTGTTTAGGTATAAGCACATTGACAGACTCATATCAAGCAGGCTTGGTTCAACTGCAACAGCAGAACGCTTCGTCTTGCATGGTGTCCCTCAAAGCATCCACACGAGCCTGGAACTGCGCAGCCAGTGGATCGCTTGCACGAGGCGACCAAACCTGTACAGCTGAAGCGCTCGAGGCCAGCCTTGTGACTTGGGTGCAGCATAGATCAGGATGCGATAGGTCAAGGAGTCCAGCTCCACACCTTGCTGAGCCATAGCCTGCATCATACATGCTGTAGCCTGTTGCTATCTGCCTGCTCGTGCCTGTGGAACATGGATAGTCACCAGTGGTATGCTGATGTGGCTGGAATACATTGTCACATATGGTTTGTGTTTGTGTGTGTGTTGCCTTGCTCACATGTTTTTAGTGTGCAACAGACCCAGACATGACATGTGCAGCCCCTTCACAAGTATGGTACGCTTGCTGCCTTACTCATGCTATACCTCATGTGCTTTACAAGATGCATGAGTCAATGCGAGCCATTACACAATTGAAACAGGTGTGCCAACAGTGGCAGCAGCAATCAGGGATAGCAGCCTCATATTATAAAACTGAATGCAAATCAGAGCAGCATTCCTGCATTTCATAATGTTGGTGTGACCCACCTCAGCCAGTTCTTCCACTTTATTGCACATATCCACCCTGGCATAAGCAAGCATGCCTTTGTTGTAGGTACCCACATGCAGTTGTAAACCCAATGCTTTCATCCTGCATGGCATTGCAATGACTGATGGAGAGCACCCAGCATCAAGCATTAGCACAGATGCTATGCAACCAAGTTCACATGCGAGCTAATGTCTCAGCAGGTGCAGCCACTACCTCAGACTTGCATGGTCTGAGTGTGTGTGTATGTGCCAGATGACACAGGNCTGCATGCATGGGGCGATATGCATTCACGCACTGCAGTTCTGCGGGTACTGTCAGTACAGTCTAGCCTGTTTGGCACACGGTAAATGGAGCTTCCGAACATGACATGTCGCCAGCAGCTACAAATGCTAAATGCCCTCCTGATCTTGCAATGCAAACCCCTTCAACTTCCTTACAATCATGCACTAAAGAGTACTGCCAGCACTCATTGAATGCCATTGAATGATGCCTCAAGCACTCAAACAGGAGGGCCTGAAACAAGTCTTGCAGGGATTCTGGGTATCTGAGTTGTACACAGGGAGGTCGCTGCAGCTACTATGCCAAAGCAAGACTGCACCTTGACTATACCTCTACCAGCAGTATGTGCAGCTCTGCTGCTGCATCACTACGCTGGAAAGGCAAGAGCAAGCTGCAAGTAGATGCACAAGCTTGTTCCTGTTGTGTATCACACGGCTCAAGCCCACAAGCTCGTCCAGGCTCAAGGCTTGTGCACATTTCAATGTGTTGCGGGAAAGTTGTTTCTGCATGATCATGTGAAAATCAGGCCTGTCAGAAGCACTTAGCATACACCATGCGTCAATGCCATGTGCGGCTGCAAGCATGGATCAAGTGTTGCTGCAGGCAGGTGATGTCTNTAAGAAAGACCGGCAAGAACATGTCCCTGACCAGTTGCTCCCCTCAGCTCCAACAGCAGCTGCGTGTGTCACTACCAAGTTGCGCAAGCAGCAGTCCTCTAAACCTTGCTAGGTCCCCACCCTCTTCTTCGCCTTGAGCTTGTTCATGGTCTCACATTGTGTTGCCCGGCTTAGTGCGCAGACTTTGAACAGTAGCGGCTTGGTAATGGCACGAGCTAAGCGTCTGACATGACTTGCACTGCAGCGAGACTTTGCAGGGCATTAGAGCAGGGCTCAAAGTCGAGCCAACAGTTGATCGAGACCTCTGTGCACGGCACGCGCGCCCCACTCCAACTCATTGCAGACACCAGACTCGAAGTCGGAGCATGGTAGGTGACAGGCAGTGGGTCGCAGGAGGCGAGCTCGGTGGTGGTGAAAGGAGCGCTCAAGATCTGAAGCAGATCATCCTGAACATCCTACAGGAAGGGGAAACTGTTACTAAGTATGGCGAAGTGCTGCATGCGCACAGATTGTGGTGGCTGTTCTGGCGCAGGGAATGAACTGCCGCATGTACGTCCTGCAGGGCACTCAAAAGGCTTAAGCCAGTATCAAAGAGGGCAACAGGCAAGCGCAAGACAAGAAGCACAGCCAAGTATGTTTGCTCAGTGTCATACATGATTGAGACCATTGTTCACTGATATTGTTGCAGTTGTGAGTTTCTGCTGTACTGCATGCAGGCAGGCTGATACTGCTGCAAATGATGAAGATGCTCAAGGTACAGCTATCTCTCATACATGGTGTGCATGTGCATGTGATTCAAGTGTGTCTCAGCTGCATGCATATCTGCCTTGCAATTGTATTGTGTGCAGATCAAGCTGAAAAAGAGAATGAATTCAGCCAGCTCACAGAGGTAGCAGGAGAGCTCATGAACCTTGGCTTTGAGGACATATACCAAGATCCAAAGGCCAAGATTGCTGCCACTCTCACTGAGTAAGCCACATCTTGCTGCTCCGTCTCATGCTGCAATCACATCAAAGCATAGCATGGCCATGCACACGCTGCTGCATTGTCATGCAACTCGTGTTCGTTTTGTGTGCAGAACCCCTTCGCCACTGTAACTGGTCGCTTTGCGTCGAGAGTTTTGCTCACGCTCAACGGCTGTACGTGAAAACAGCGGTGTGCGTGACCAGTAGAGAAGCCCTCTTCTTCTTCACTGCAATTGCCGTGTGCAAATGCAAGGTACCAGCGTGCCAAGCGTGACTTAACCTAGCGTCGAGCAACAATCGCAGCTTACCTTGCGACCGCGTTACCTTAGTGCAAGACCTCACACATCATCTGATAGCTGTTGCCGTGGCCCAAAAAGCAGTGACTCAGCAGCTCCGAAAGCTAGGTAGGCAGGCTCCTTCGCACTCGCTGCGTTGATAGCGGTGGCAAAGCACAACCACATATCGTTCTTGAACATGCAGGTTGTAACGTAAAAGCACCAGAAGCATCGGCTAGGTCAGCAGCTTCAAACAAGGCTTGCAGTTCCAGTATGGTGTCAACTCAGGCAGCAGCCTCACCTGACACANATTCTCATGTTGAAAGACCTGGCGCATACCTGTAGGGCTCGGTTGAAGGCTTCATCTGCAGTGACAGGCACACCAGTGGCGTGCCGCTCATCCAGCGAGCTCAGCTTATGACTGGAAGGCTCACTCTGCATCCCACCCGCCAAGAAGCTGTAATTCCTGGTAGGGGGCGAAAGCCTGCCTAGCTGAGGTCGCTCTGTCACCCCAGCGGGCAGTTCCGTCCTGCTTTCGGACAGTTCCGGACCCTCCTGGCTTGACCCAGATAGTGCAGCATCTTGGCTAGGGTGTGCAGAATCTCCAACAGGGTGCCCGCTTGTCTCCCCTGTAAGCCCTGTGCTGCTAACAGACAGGTCATTTCTGTCATGTGACTGCCACTGCCCGTGTGGTTGCGCATTGTCATGTGGCTGCACAGATGATGCTGATGNTTGTCTCAGGCAGCTCACAGACAAGGCGGCTCTTGAAGCACATGTGCATCAGCCAGGACGACATTGAGCTAGGTGCTGAATGTGAATGCCTAAACAAGGTGCAGCGTACACGTAAGCTAACCGACCTCAGCCTTGCAGAACTGTCGTGAACACAAGGGGCCAAGGCTGCTTCAACCCTGGCAGACTAAGCTCACATGACATGGCAACCCTTTATGGGAATCTGAGATAGTGCAGAATTGCAGCACATCATGCTGCTTGAAGTAACACTCAAATCAACTACGCTTTTTCATCCCCTACTCACATCTGATAGCCTCTTTGAACAGCCTGGATGTGTTGCTTCTGACTTACAATTGCTTGCGAGCTGCTGTGCCAGAGTGCCAGCCTTAAACAATTTGCACGTCTTGACGCATACAAGTCGCATTTGAGTACAACGTATATGTCAACTGTACGACACCATATGCTTTATGTTTTTGGCATTTGCCCTTGGTGTGCCAATACTGGCTGTACATAGCAGGTTGACGAGTGTCACGTTATATCAGCAACATCCAGCTCCAGCTCTAAGTAACCTCAGAGGTAAGCTTGTGTCCTGGCAACATGCTGCTTACACTGTCAAGACAACACAGGTGGTTCACCANCCCTGAGCATGCTCAGATACTGCTATGCTCAGCTCAGCTGTGCATCAATGGCATCCATGACATTCACGCCATGTTGCAGCCTTTTCTGTGCTTTGCTCACAGGCTTATGCTGTGGGCTTGCATACTACAGAGCAAGTGCAAGCCCGACAGGATGTTCAGAGTCAGCTGCAAAGCTCAGAGGGTGCTGTCATCCCTTTCTGCCTGGTGTCAGATAAGAGCCTGCATGGAGACTATCGCCAGCTCGGTCTTTGCAATGTCAATTTACAGGTAGCACTCTGGACTTTGCTCATGCTCCAGCAATTTGCGTAAAAATAAGCTTCTGGCATCCT
The DNA here is from genome assembly GCA_000818905.1 of Trebouxia gelatinosa. NCBI lineage: Eukaryota > Viridiplantae > Chlorophyta > Trebouxiophyceae > Trebouxiales > Trebouxiaceae > Trebouxia > Trebouxia gelatinosa. The sequence continues at coordinate 1,847,236 of KN805362.1, forward strand.
GCCTCAGCAGCGGTTGCTCACTGTCAATTTTTGCGTAGCATATGACACGCATACGGGACGCTGCATGATCTGACTGCAGTAGTGGCGGCATGTATTTCAACAGTGAATGTAGTCACTCGAATGCAGAAGCACAGTTTGTTCATGGCAGTCGCATAGTGTGGTGTCTACCAGCTGCTGATGCCACATGCATACAGTGTTGTACACATAGCTCAGGTTGGACATGCTTGATCGCTAGAGACTGTGTCGTCCTATGTGGGAATTACTCCGTCATGCAAGGTTATAAATTGGCGCTGCTTTGGCTGCAGGACATCCTTGACTGCCATCAAGACTACGATCACCATGCTTTCAGTGTGTTTGGTGAAAGTGGTCAGCTTGCTGGCAGACTGTGGCTGTCAGTCAAGGCTCTGGCTGCCTTGCAGTGCAGAGCTTGCAGTCGTGTCAGGCCTGGTAAACAGAAGTGCATATGTCGACACTACGCGGAAGGCATTCTGCAGTTGTTTGCGGTACACAGGGCTGTTCCTTGGGGGCCTGCAATCTTTTGTTCACCTAGCGGACCTGGCCATTACTCACTTTGTTGTAAGTACTGCACTGAAAACATAGCATTTTCTGCTCTTGATGCAACCAGACTAAATACATAGTACTCTGCCCAAGCAGACCATACTGCCGAGCCTGAGCGCCTTGCAAGATTCACCAGAGCTTCGGCCTGGCCTGGACCCCAAGTATCAGAGACTGCACATCAAACTTGATGATGTGGACCATGCCAACTTGCTGCTGTACATCGATGCAGCCATCAAGTACATACACGCAGCTATTGCAGTTGGTGGCAATGTACTGGTCCACTGCGCAGCAGGCATCTCCAGGAGTTCTACAGTAAGGACCGCAAATCTTGTGCACTTCCAAGCAACAGCATGTCATGCTGATTCACTTCAGATGGCAATGCCATAGCGACATGCTTGCAGTGCAGAGCAACCAAATCATGGGCGTGACTGTCGTCGACAGCAGAGCTGCGGTTGTTGGCAACCAAAACATAGCGTCGCCTGCTTCTGTATTGTTGTTCAAGTCGGCACCTCGGTCAGCAGGTATGGTCAGTTTCGCGCCTGTTTTCTACCTCAATTCCTGTCTGCGGATGACAGCGCAAAGTCTATAACATCCTGCCAGAGCGTGTTCTCTGATGCTTTGTTTAGCAGTGTGACATCCTGTGTTGATTTGTCTGTCNTGCAGTGCCAGATGTCAGCTGCTTGAGCAAATGCGGGCATCGTCAGTTCCTAAGTACTGAGCATCACCTGGAAACTTGAGCAAAGTGTATACTGCTGTTGGAATGGGTTGCAGAACCGTGGTGGACGGTTTTGCATTGCCACACATGCCTGCTTTGCAAAGATTTCTCATTCAAACAAGCATCATGTAAATCTGACAATTGGCCTTGACATAACGCATGCTAATGCAGCAGGCAGCTGGATCATCGTAACCAATGATCATTGCTGAAGTGCAGTCTGATTAACGGGCCACATGGAGGCAGCACCAACTGGCTCGATGTTGCATGACAAGCGTGACTGTTTGCCTTGGATGACTCACCTGTCTAGCTGCAGCAGCACCTTCAAATTCCTCCTGGCATGTATTCAGCAACACCCGCTTGAAGCCCATTGGTCGGCTCTCGCCTTCTGCAGGTGGGAACTCTGGCAATTGCTGCACCAGACAATGATGATTTTTATGAGTCACATGCTTGATGAACACTTGTGTGCCTGTACACCAACTCTGCATTTCCAACACAGGACTACTGCAAGCGCTTGCTTCAATGTTGTTACAGACAACAGCCATCTAAGCCTGACGGGGCAGAATGCTGGAGGGTGAGAGGCTACTTGGTGCCTCTATGCAGTAGTGATGTGTGATTACTTCTGCAGAACATGAGGCTGGGCATACCACTGCCATGACTGACATTTTAACGCAGCCCTTGTGCAACAGACAAACATTGGCATGCTGACCAAACATCTGTGGTCAATCATGCAAACTCATCGGCAGGCTGCACAGCATGCACAGCGGGCTTGCACAACACTGCTAAATGCTGAAGCCTGATCAGTATCCAAGGCAAATCACACGAGTGCCCAAGAATAATGATGCTTTTGTGAGCATGAGGACTAATACCTTTGACAACCGGTCACACAGATCTGCATACATGGCCACAAATGTAGGCTGCGCCACAGCNGGGCACCAGACTGCAGCTCACGCTCAGAACGGAGACCCGGGAGCTCGCACAAGACAGCAACCGCAGTTGCCGACCAGCAAGAGCTTTGACGACTTTACTGACGCGCGACAGCCTCGAACGGCTGACAATAGCAGCAGTGTCCTACCATCGCCGCTCTTAAGCCCAAGCCCTTTCTTGGACTNTGTGTTCTCCACAGACAGCAGAGCCTTTGACTTAAAAGTGTGGCATATGAAGCAGCAATGCAAGTGTACAAGCGCCTGATTGTTGATCCTAGCAATGCACACATATGTGTCTGGAGTTATGTTGCTTGGAGGCAGGTCCAACTGTGGCACTACCTTCTGAGGATCCTGAGGCAGGTCTGCCGCCTGACATCGGATAAGCCATGCAGTAGCAGATACTCTCGCAGAAAAGGCATCCTCAGATTGGTGGTCAAGGTGAGCACATGAAGCGTGAGGCCACGGAACTTTGTGCTGAAACCTGCCCCCTCAGTCGCAAACGACAACCAAGAACTACAGCAACAGGATGTTGGTTAGCTCACAAATGCTGGCATACAGCTCTTCTGCCGAAGGATTGCATGGTGAACTTGGCGCCCCTTTTTTCTTTCTTGAGAGATCTTATGGTGACAATGTGATGATTCTTGCGACAAGCATGGCAGTATACGGCAGGAGATCAACAGCAAGGACTGATGCACATATTGCAAGGCATTTGCCAGCGTGGAGGGCAAGGCCAAAATAAATTGTGTGCCATGTGGTTTGGGCAGCTCAGCTTGCAAAGAGCATGCTCTTGTGATGCATATTGTTAGCGCAGCACTACACCAGCATAGTTGACTCAGTATCTTGTCATCATTGCGATGAGAGGCAAAAGTATGAACATGGTTGCAATCAAGAATTATGACGTTTCTCAAAGAACAGCAACTTGCTATGAGGGATCTGTAAGGGCCTATGTGACCTGGCTGGGCGACATGTGATAATCATTCTCAACAGATGTCAACCAGATGCCGCACACATGATTACAACTGCCATCACCCTTGCTAAGTAGTGCCATCTTAGGCAACCACATGTACAGAGCATACCTGAAGCTGGTGATGCCATGAGGGTGGCAGGCAAAAATGTAGTTGCCATTGGGATCTAGGTCAACTGTTTTCTGCAGAGATGCTGAGTAGTACCGCGCCACCAGACTCCAGCCAGACCAGCTGCACATGAAGCAACATAAGTTTAATGCGCAGCATGCGTTTAAAGGCATGCAGAGCTCAAATTCAGTATGACATACCAGCTATCGAGTACCTGCGCATCCAGGTAGGATAAATCTGCGTCTGCAATGCCCTCTCTCCTTGCCACACAATCACGACAAGATACCTGCACGCTACTTCGATAGAGCTGCCAAGTAGAGCTGGGGAAGTTGACAGCATTGTCTCAGCTCACAATGCGACCGCTGGAGCCATGAATCGGAAGTAAAACGAAGCCGCAATTGCTGCAATCCACATTCCCCAACTCCACATTGTGAAGTGGCCTAGAACGATCAGCCTAGCTAGGAACCTGTCCTTACTCGACATGCTAGGCTTGAGGTCTGGCATGATGAANACTTAATGTCAATGTGTGCAGTCCCGTTCTCAACTCAGGTAATCAAGTTTCCACCTGTGATTGTACATTGTGAGCCTGTGTGCCATTAGCGCACTACCACACAGACAGTGTCAGCTTGGTCTCTCTTGAGCCAGACATACGCAAGTCCAGGCATGCGTGGCAATCAACGCCACGTGGATACACATGCATAGCCCAATGGAGTATGAGCAGCAACAGACTGTGTTGTAGCATGTGCGCTTGATGTCTTTGACTGCTTTGTAGCCATGTACGCACAATGGACTATGCATCTGTGTGGCATTGACTTGAGTAGATAAGGAAGAAGACATATGGATGCAAGACTTACATGCGGTCAGAAATCTACCAGCCTTGGACTTGGACACGGCATACCGAGGCCGCACTGAAAGCAATATTTGCAGTGAAGCTGAAACAGCTTGCATCAAGTCAGATATGTCTCATATATTTACAATCTGTATTGCCAGCTACTGTGTGCCTGCTGACATAGAAACACTTGAAAAGCCTGCNAGCCAACACCAATTCTCAGCCGAAGTTTGAGCAGCCACAGGTGCTGCAGTGACACGCTTGTGGATTAGCATTGATCAACCAATGTGAGCAAACTACTGCGCTGCAGGGCAACAAGCAGTCCGTGGCTACACGCATAGGTTATCGTAGATAGGATGGAGGTGAGGCAATGCATAGAATGTGGCAACAAAATGTCATATATGGCAAGCAGCGCATGCATACAAGGCTTTGGCCTGCCTGCAGACCCTTCACTGCTGAAATGGCCACCTTCATGCAATGTGCAAGCCGCTGCAACCTGTCAGCGCTCAAATCACAGACGCATAATGTGCAACAAATAAGGGCCAGCACTCGCCAAAAGGTCTTGCTGCGCCACCTTTGTGTGCGTAGCGTAAAGACTGAAGCAAAGACTGATGAGGTGCTTGTCATGACTGCAGCCTGATGCATTTCAATGGACAACAAGCTGTGTGAGGATGTACACGACACAGCACGTGCATGCCGCAGGTGGAAATCAAGCTAAGGCTTCCTAACAAGGAGGCCCATGACAAGGTTGCTGAGGCTCTCAAAGATTCATACATTGAGACCCATGACCAAGAAAACTTCTTCTTTGAGGGCTCTGAAAAAGAGTTGAGCAAAGCTAGGGTTTCCCTGCGTACGCGCTTCTACGGAGGTGATAAGAAGTGTCAGATCACCATGAAGGTACGTACTGCACAGCCACTCATACAGCTCAAATTCATGCATAACCCTTATAGCCTCAGAAAGCTGCTGCTGCCCTCTGTGCTATTGGACAAATGCCATCTGTAGGCAGGAGGGTGACATGTTTGACCTGCAATCGTTTTGCACCTGGCCAAGCTGCCTGGCAGGGTGTCTCATCACAGATGACAGTAGCTATGACCCTGTCAAACACCTGCNTACTGCTGGGCTGAGGCACAACTCGACTGGTGGGTCTGCTTGGCTTGTCAATACTCATGCTGCTGGGTCTGTGAGTTAGATGTGAGCTGATCACTGACTCAGGAGTGTGCTGTCTGCTGCGTATTGCACTGGCTGAAGAGCCTGCTGGCGCTGCTCGCCGCTCTACACTGACAGACCGCAAAATTTGGCTTTGTTGCCGGTATTGTGCAAGGCTGCCTGTGCTGCTGGTATGTGACAACAGTCTGTCCAGTGAAGGTGCTGGCTCCCGTGCCTGCCGGCCCACACTGGTGCTGCGCCTGGGGGCCAAACCCACGGGTGAAGGTTGCCCTGTGATTGGGCTCATGTATGCACTGCTGCCGTAGTTTGCACTCAAGGTTGGCTGCAGACTTCGGGGTGTAGTGGACCGTGTGTGCACTTGCATAGGCTGCATGGCTTGCTTGTCATGCTTGCTGCTGGTCACTGCCTGACTGCGCAGGATCCTGGACAATGGCAAGCTGTCAAAGCTGTCCAAAGCTGCCACCTCACGACTGCGAACTTGTAGACTGGCTGCAGCATAGGCCAGGTTGGGTGAGGGTACCAGGCAGTCTTTCTGGATTGCAAGGTCACCATCAAACAAAGCTGTTGTGTCACAGTGGCATACTGGTGAAGGCGATGGCTGAGCATGGACCATGATTTGCAGGCTCAAAAGGATTGTTAATGGAAGTTTGGGTCACAAGCTTTAATTACCTGACGGTCCACGATTCAGGCTAGCCAGTGTGTTGGTGTTGGTGAGGCTGCTGCTTGTATGGTATGAGGTGCGTGGCGTGCTGCTGCTCCTGGTGTTCCTTTGAGTTGNTAATATACCATGCCTGGGCTTTGCACCCATATTCCCTTTATATTAGAGTGTCATTTTGACCTCAAATTGTGTGCAAAATGAACTGGCCGCATTGCTGACAGTGGTGAGGGTTGTGCAGCTCAATTTCAAGTCGCCAGCCACCAACCAGACAAAGGGAGCAATGTTCACTCAGGCGTGAGGGTCATAGCCAGAGTGTAGATAGATTCAAGCAAACTTTTGCTTTGAAGTTTTCATGAAACGCAGAACTTGAACACAACATCCTTGTTTTGATTATGCAGGATGTGAGCAGAACATGCTGTGCACACAATGAGCCCAAATCCTATCGGCTATGCAAGCGACGTCACACTCAGGTCAACAGCATCTGAGCTGAAGCCGCACTAAGCATGCAGCAATGTGCTAAGCAACAGTGCCTGGCAACAGCTGCTTGCGCAGCGTAGCCCTAGGAAGTAGCGTACAGAGAGACCTGTCCAGTGGTATATATGCTGCTCTTTCCTGGATGAACTCCAGAGCAGCTTGTACTTGTCAGCAGGCATAAGACACGGCTTGCAATTTTTGAGCAGGAACAATACAGCAGGAATGCTACGTGCAACACTGGCATCATCANAATGCCTGTTGTAACTGCCAGTCTGCTTTCTGGTGATTAATTACATGCAAGGCTTGCCTGCAGGTTCACAACCTTACCCTGATGATGTCCTGCGTGACATTTATTTTGCAGCAATCAGGGTCCTCAAAGTCACTGACAACAAGCAGCCACTACTCGACACATTATCCCTCTTTTTTGCCCTACTGAAGCCAATCAACACAACAGCCTTACCCAACCTCGTTGCCACCAGCTTTCAGGGAAGCTTGTTCTATGAGGGACTGGGGGGAAGAATGGGTCCAGGGTACACAACTGAGGCGTTGCTGGTGGCCTCAGCACTTTCATCCCAGACTGTCTATGAAGCTTTTGTCCAGGTATGCTTGCAGTTGATGTACACTCTACTCATGGTCCCCTCCAGACATACTCATGGCATGATCTGCCTGGAAAGCTTTGATCTACTGTTGTGGCTCTCCCACAAGCAAGTGCCTCACCATCATTTCTGTTTGATTCTGTGTTGTATCCGTACAGACTTTGTGGCCAGAAGGTAGTCTGGTTTCGTTTTCGGTGTTGACTTGACAACATCAGGACACATCAGACACATGACCTTTCTGCAGGCCAAGAATGGTTCAGAAACAGTTCAAGCTGTACGACAAGTTGTGGATGAAGCTCCCCTCAACCTGACCACCAAAGCAACAGCAAGGAATGCATTGGTTAGCGCATATGGAACCACACAGCAGAACCTGCAGGAAGCTCAAGGTGGGTGCTTCAAGTGCATTACCAAAAGCCCTCATTGCCCAACAGTGCAAACAAGTTTACACAGTTCTAGCTCTTGTGCACAGACAGTAATGCTTTCAACATGCATGATCCTGAGACGACTGCTGAGATCCCTCTTGACTTCCCTGTAGGAAACACAACAATCATCGGTGAATTCCTATTCAGCTCGGCCTACCTGTCAGCATACCTAGGAGGGGCATCCTCTGCCAGCCAAAACATAGACGTGCTCAGCTCACGGTCGTGACGCGGACGCAACACCGATCAACAATCCAGTTTTTACGCTCGCAGAATCGACGTTCACACAACAGGATAGTTAGTGTGAAAGCCACGGCGTTAATATATATGGTTAGGCAGATATCATAGTCATCGAAATTTGACAGAGCATCTTATCTTTGTATTGTGCAAACGCGTAGGATGTCTGGCCAGAAATCATTGTACCCTGCTGCTTGTTTCTTTTTGTTGTTGCCTGCTTGATGTCTGTAGACTGTAAGTTGGCTACTGCTGCACTTTCACACCAGAACTTGATGCGTCTATGGACCATCGCGGCGTCTGTCGGCCAAAGGATCAATCAGGTCAACTGCAAAATCAAAGTGCTTCATTCACACCGTGTCATCACGTTGCACAATGGCACAGGTCATCCGGACCACCAGCAACTTACAACAATATAATAACAACAACCAGCAATTTACGCCAACCTGAATTGTTGTGTAATAAGTTTTACAATTCAGTCTCCTGCATCTTGAATTGAATCAAGGAACACATGCCTCACAGACATGTGGCATGCAANGTGCTGATGCTTGACCTCTGTCAAAGCAAGGTTGTAAATGTGCAGCTGTTCTGCTGGGTTCATGAACGGTGCTGTCCTACACAATCAGATGAAACTGTGATGAGGACTTCAGCCTTCTTGCAGCTCCTGTCTTTAATTGACCGTTGCTTGTCTAAGTAGAAGTGATGTCACGAGTTAATATGCAGGCGCAAAGCCACTGATGCCATTGGCACCAAGAAGGGCAAAGCAAAGGCCAAAGCTCCTGCTGCAGCAATGATGGGTGTGGTGATGAATAAGGTGCAAAGAAGATGCGTGTGCAACTTGCTGACGGTGAGGCACACTACATTGGTGACTCTGCTTGACAGCTTTGAGAGTGTCGTTTGCAAACATGGCCGCTCACGCTTCAAGGTGTAATACAAGAAAATTGCCAAGCAAATGTTGTTGTTGACTAGAAGCACCCCTGTGTGACTGCTCAAGTTTACCAGGACCTTGCAAGGCACTTAAGAGCAATGCCACAGCCAGTTCAAGCTCTGCCTACTAGTAAGAGTCTTGTTCACTGCATACCATGTGTAGGACCGCTGTAACGCTGCTAGAATGATATGAACATGACATCAATAGGCACATGGTCTCACCATCTTGCATGTGCTTAATGTCTGGACGCCTAGATCGCTTGCAACATTATCAATGCGTTGTCTAATGTGCAGAGTCGCGACTTACTGGGCGGTAGGCATGTGGGTGCTCTGCCACAAGTCCAGCACTAACTGATGACTCATGTTGAAGACTGCACCGTCTTGGCCTGAAGCCATCCTGCATACCCCCAACCAGCTATCAAGCTTGCAACGGCAGGGAACTTGTATAACATGCATTGCTTGCCAAGTGTTACTTCCGTCTTAGCCAAGCCAATTGCAACAAACAACAGGGAGTATGACCATCGTCCTGCCAAAGGGTGTTGTCTACTGGTCATCCAGGTGTCTCAAGTCGATGTTGCGAATCGGAAGAGTTCTGACAGAAGCACACTCTTGTCAACACAAGTGCACTGTCTGACACATCATGCTTAAGCAGCTGCTTGGACATTTGGCGAATGGTGTTTAGTGTGTGTGGAGTAGAAGGCTGAGTTGACACCTTGTTCTCAGTGCCTAGACTCAAAGCCTCAGCAGGCATTGCTCTTGCTGAGGGCTTGCACCCATGGCAGGCACAGGGGCAGAGCTAGCTCCTGTAATACCAAGACAAACTAGACATCATGCCTTTTTGAGCAAAGAAAACATGATCGTATGCAACACTGAATGCCCAGCTTCAGCTGGAAGAGAGCACTATTTCTGCACCTTGCAGCAATCTTGTTGATGGGAGACAACACAGACCCGCATGTTGCATATTGGGCATAGCTTCAGTACACAGGCACTCTGGTGTGTTACATGTACCCAACCATTTGGACACATGTGGCAAAAGCAGTGCATGGAGCACTATGCTTACTGTGCTACAGAACAGTTGCAACAGCTTTACCAGCCTGATGTGAGGTCAATTACACAGGTATCATGAGTTCCAAAAAGAGACATCTGCACACTCGTCTGCAGCAACTGTGCTATGGCACCCAAGTTGCAGTAATGCAGCGCAGCAAAGGGTTACCTTGTTTGAAGAGGGTCTGGACCGCCCACACTAATGCGCATGAGGGCGTCGAGCTTGTCTACAAGCAAGCAATACGAGTCTTCCAGCATCAGCGCAAAACGGTCTGCACGAATAAGTTTCATCGTACTCATACCTGGTTCGCCTTGTGAGCCTTTGCCAAGACTCTTTTACAAGCCGTTCAATACACACGGGCAGCCTAATAAACGCAATGTCTTCAACAGCTGACCGGGACAGCAGAGACGTGCACACCCAACCCAGACGCCAGGGTCACCTTTTCCAGCGTCCGACTCATCGGCCTGCANGCGCATGCATGACGTGTTGTAGCCTTTGTGCAAATTGCCGTGTTGGGAGATACTGGCAGCTGCCCTGCAGTGACTGCATTGAGCAATGCAATATGGCAATGACCTATGCTATATGGCCGAGCTGCTTGTTGTACAGTCAATGATGCTAATTTGCTTGACTATGGAAACATTTAATTAATGTACACGCTTTCGTGATGTCTGGACTTATCGTGTTCATGACTTGGACTTACACAAATGCTCACATTGGTAAATGCAATCTGGGAGGTGATCCATGATAGCATCGTGTGAGCACAACTGCCAGGACATCATGACGCTCCAGTCATGTGCCAAACACAGTTTGTGTTGCGGTAGGCTGTCAAACCATGCAAGTGCGGAGGATGCATGCGCTAGGCATCAGCGAATTTGAAGAACACGTTGCATTGCTTCGTGAACAGAAGACCACATGCACCTTCATTGAGTGCAGTTGATTAGCAAGCCTGGCCAAGTGCAAGACACAATGTGAGCATATTGGGGCCTGCACACTACACAACCAGCATGCATCAGGACTGAAACAGGTTTGATAGGTGTCTAAGACCTGATCTGGCTGCCAAGACTAGGCTGCAGAGCAGTTATGTACAACACTTTACGAGTTGTCAGCACATGCTTCAGCACTGTCNGCTGCACAAGTGTGCGCATGACATGCAGGGCCCGCTTCTCCATCCTGTACTGCTTCAAGCCTTGCTGGACCGCGCTGTGGTGGGACTCCTTTTGTAGGACCAGGACAGCGGGCAGTGTTGGGAGGAAGTCTAAGCCAGCAAGCCACTGCGCCCACCTGCAATAAAACATGAGTGTTCAAAGTCAGCACAGCAGTAACAGTCAACCTTGTTAGGGCGTACTGATTTTTCAGGTAACTCTGCTGTCTGCTGACATGCAGTATGCACATAGCTGTGATTTTACTGTGTACAGGCATTGATTAAAGCGTTGATACACAAGTGTACGCAGGTGTGAGGTGGTCTCCGCTTGCTATAGTTCAAGCATGTACCATACTACAGCATCATGATCAGCAGATGCTTCGAGCAGGCTGGTAGTATGGAGAGGCTGCAATGCTATTTGAACATGCTCCATGCGACCTTACTGCCCATAAGGTGACGAAGAAGTATAGGCAGGCTCATGGCAGCAGGTGACTTGCAGCACATACTGCGCTTGCGTCTCAGACACATAGCTGCAAGTAACCCACAAATGGTCAGACAGTCTGCGCTGTACCATATGGACATCATGCTCTAGCTCAATAATGTTAGAGGTTTGCTTCTTGTATATGAGCAACACTGCTGAATGCTTTGCAGGCGGGGGTGGAGGTGCTGCAGGCTCTTCCAGGGTGTGGCCACGTTGAGGTGCGCTTGGGGCACAGGCTGCTCACAGAGGCTTGCCTGCGCCAGGCAGATGTGCCCCAGGAGCTGCGCCAAAGTGCCCTGGCCCTGCTGTACACAGTTGCNGCCTGCTGGAGGGCAAGCGGGATAAGGACACTTTTGTCGTGCTTTACGCCCCTTGGTGCCAGTACTCTCAGGTCAGCCCGCTGTATACATAATTTGCTCTCTGCTAGTTCAGCATGTCGGCGAGGATGAAGATTGTGAAAAGCTGCCTGTTCAGTCATGCATCGTGGTGCAATCTGCTACGACTGGCATAAATCTGACTAGCTGTTTTGTCAGGTTGTACTACGCTGCACTGCTTGACTTTGTCGACTGATATAGCTGTTGTGCACAACATGACTCTCATGCTGTGCTGCAGGCTATGGAGGATTCCTACACAGAGCTTGCCAAGCGGTATACAAGCTCTGGCCATGTCAGGATTGCAAAGTTTCAGGCAGACACTGAGCGGGAGTTTGCATCTGAGAAGTTTGGCTTGAAGACGTTTCCAACACTGGTTCTCATGCCTAAGAGCCAAAGTTCTGGTGCAATCAGATATCCAACAGAGAGGAGGGACGCTGACAGCCTGCAGATGTGGCTGAATGCCATGACTGGCTATGAGGCCTAGCTTAGCTTGCAGGCTTTGTGACGTGTATTTGACAGTGAAGTCAGTCAATGAGTAGATTTTATGGTTCTGACTGCATATTTCTTCTCATATCAGTATGTCTTTATGCTCTGATTGGCGTATTGCTGGAGTGCGCTAGTACACATATGTCATTGGCAGGCTTGTCTAGGGAATGTTTGGTGATGTCAGTTTGCTATGCCTGTAGCATGTGCAGGACATGCTCGGCATGCATGCTCGTGCGTGAACCCTCATATCATGCAGTCTGTGCAATATATATCACGCTGTAGAAGATGAGGTGTGGATTTGACGTTTTCACAACGCTGGCTTGATGGACATATGTATACACACATCCTGTCATGAGCTTAAATTTGTGTGCTGCTACCAAACAGACATGCATGCGTGACTGGCCAAAATTGTCTTACATAAGATGTTGCTCAAACATGGTCACTAGGCACTGTCTGTGCCTGAGGTGAGTCAGGGAGGGGCAAATGGGGCTGCGATCTACGCCTTGGCATGCTGGTGAGCATGTCAGGTGTCAAGCTCACATGAGATAATTCAACTTGCGCATTTGACTGTAAAGCATTGTGTTTAGGACTTGCATCATGACATTGACTTGCAGGGACANGATTCCTCAGTGATTTGACACTGCCGGGGGCGATTTCAGCAGTGACTTAGGTCAAGTGCATCGTGACACGGCATCGCACCGCATATGCAGGAGGTCGAAACATAAGCACGTTGTTGCGTCATTGCTGCCGGAGCATGAGACATCTAGCAGTCGACCGTCAACCCAATAAGTCACCCTGATCGATTGTGCACATCTGAGCAAAAGCTTCGGGGAGCAATACGTGGGTGCTATGTTTGGCTTGACGTGCTGTTACCGATAACGCTGGTCTTTGCTCTGGTCTTTGGCACTTCTCGCAGGTTGACTGAGGATGCATCAGACGGAGCTGGAACCAAACAGGCTTAGGCAGAACGAACGGCATGACAAGGCACTTTTACGGGTGGGTGTATCGCTGCTATGTGCTCACCTCTCCGCTATAGCTGTGACGCGTTGTTCGAGACGACTTCGTGTTTATATCGACCCTGTCGAACTGCAGATGTTTCCTAACTTAAACCATGAAGTGTGCAACCAGTCACAGGCGCGTTCGCTCAAGGCAGCATGCAAGAAGCCAACAATACACAACACAAGGCATCTCAGGTCAGCACAGTCTGTCAGTGCTTTGTTGTTGTAGCTATGGCAAGATTAGCTATGCCATAGAACATATCGTTTGACTTCCTCAATGCTTGTATGTGTGCAGGCAATTCCTGTCTTCCAGTATGAGGTGCAACCAGTTGCTGGTACAGACATTGCTCAAGGCAGCGGCCTGACATACAGAGCGTCAGCCACCAGCTTGATGCCCACCTACTGGGTGTCAATCAAGCATAAAACAGCAAAGGTGGGCTGCTGGTTTGACCTTGACTTGAATTATGATCACATTTTACATCTGTGTTTGTAGCAATGATGTCTTATGCACAACTGTAGTTGGTTTTGGTGAGCAGCTGACGCCATCAGGTCACTGTAGGCAACTTGGTCTTCGTTGACCAAATGTTTCAGATGAGCTGATGCTGCATGCGAATGATGAGCTGTGGGAGCTGTGCTCCAATTTGTCACATGCCCACCTTTCCTCTCGTGCATGACAGCAACACTACTCAACCAGTCTTGCTTTGACTGTGCTTGCAGAGGCACTCTGACCTGGCATGTGCTTTGCTGCAGGCCTCATTGCTTCCACTCACACTGAAAACCGTGCTAAAGGGCAACATTCCAGCAGATTGTCCTCTTGTGCGCAAACCCACAAGGATGCACAAGACACCCACATCAAGTGTCCAGGAAGTTGCTCCGCAACTAAAGATGTTGTGCCAATAAACAAGCTATAACCAGGTCGGCATTCTACTTCTGAAAACCAGTACATATTACCGTGCAAAACGGTATGTGCACCATAAAGGCAATCATCCTTGATGTGTTGTGTACCAGTAGGCTTATCAGCAGACGGAGTGTGTGCCACAAATGTCATTGGAGATACCAATGTTGCAGCAGTATAGTCAAGATGCACTCATGTAAGCTAACGACCTGCAGTCATCGTCAGGTGCCCTCACATGTGACATGCTGAGGTCACTGGGAGACTCAGGATACCAAGCTTTCACCAACCAGCAAGTCTTCATTCAGCTGTGTAAGCAACACTTTCATGTGTGTCAAGCGAGCCCTCTTCTAACAATCAACCAGCGACTTTCTGATATTGGTATGCATGAGATAAGCTTCTACTGTCCAGTTGTTGCCTTTCTTATCCGAAAGCGAGTGCAGTCAAAGTTTGCATTGGTCGCAGTTCATCCCTTGGTTGCACAGGAAGCCAGCAGCTGCTAACAGGCACCATTTGTCCACTTTCATGCTNAGAGGTCACAGAGTCACCAGAAGGCAGAGGTCAAGTGGAATGTGTGGTTTCTGTGCCCAATGAGTATCTCGGTAGCATACCCCAAACCAAGGATTACTTGCAACAGCTGCGAGCGATTACACCCTCAGTAACCAGCAAGTAAGTTTTGTGCATGCCTTCCACACCTTGCTGTCCACACGTGCGGTGCAGTGTCATCAGGTGCATCTAGACACAAGCATCTCAGCCTGACAAGTTCAGCTTGCTATGCTAGAAACCGTGAGCCAAGTCATGGTATGCAGCACATTGTTTGTAGCGCTTGCAATTCAGCAGATACCAGACTTGTCTGACTCATCATCTGACATATCTGGTGCAATGTGTTGCTAATGTCTCCGCCTGCTGACCTGCAGTTGTAGGCTAGGCAGCAAAATCATCCTCACCAAAGAAATGAACAACATGCAAGTAGCCTTACATGAAGTCTACCCTTGGCGGACTATCTGATCGCAAAAGGTATGCATTACGTCCCCCAGCAAGTCACAGTCTGTGAAAGCTGGCTTGAGCTGCTGTCATGGGCTGTTAGGCTATATGCAAATCTCTGAGGAGCCAGTAATGTTTTTGGAACAGCTTTGTTGCCCATGTATGTGTCACTACGGTGCAATGTACATGTATGCAGTATGTTGTACATGCACAGTATCCTGCTGGTTACACCATCTGATTGTCACAAATCGATTGCAGTCATGTCATATCATTTATTATCTATTGTGACAGCCATTCTTTGCTAGAGACATTCCGCTGACTTGAACTTGATGCATTTACAAGTTAACCATGATGTAGGCCTAGCTGGTGCTGGTGCAAGGGACCTCAGCCATCTGCAGCAGCGCAGACAGCCCAGCGCTCTCAACAGAAATTGCCATCTGGCATGCGGAAGTTTCAGACACCCCCAGTGTCATGATCTTCCCTGGTCCTGATGCAATGCTTGAGCTGGTAAGCTGTCATTTGGTGCTTCAGGCTCCGTACATGCAAAAGCATGCTGGCAGCCAAAAACCTCTGCCTTGTGATGAGTCCAAGTGACATATGATGTCTATCAACTGTGCAAGGTCCAGCACAGATGAGCTCTGCACTTGTCGTACAACATGTCATGTTCAGCCCACCCAGCCCACTCAATGATATTTCACATGCAACAGTTGCACATGCACCTGCCGTCGAGACAGCGGCAATGATGCAGGTCATACATCCAGAAGTGGGAGTGATAAACTTCTGGCATGTGCCCGCTGCCACACTGATGTGCTTGCCACCTACTGTTGTTGGCATCAGAGGCGATCAGGCAGCTCAGCAGTCTTCAAGCATTCATCTGTTAGGTACAACCTGATATGCTGCAATGCACTGCATTCTGCGGTACTGTGCGGATGTGCTGTGTTGTACTGCGCTGTATGTATCTGCTGTCAAAAAGCTCTGTCAATTTGTGCCATGCTGCACAAATTGGTCAGTGCTTTATATTATAAGCTGAAGCATGATCACAAATATGATCAGCAGCCACACAGGTGATCAGATTTATGCCCATACCTTTCATGTGACCCACAGATTGACTCATCTTCGTGTGCTGGCTTTTCTTGTTCTGCTGCTTTCCGGAACAGATTTGATCAACCTTAGCTGAAGGTCGCTCACAGCTTGTGTGACTGTGCAGACGGAACCTCNTTCGACCAGGTGATCTGATGCTGCGTTTCACCTCGTCGAGGAGGTCTGACACGGAGATGAAGCGTTCTTGGTTGCGAGGCTCGCTGCTGCCAGTCCCATTGTCAGATGCATTATGCCCGCTGCTGCGCACAAGGATCGGTGTTCGAGCAAGTGGCTGCTTAGCTGCAACTCGTTTCCTGCAGAAGGTGCCGGCTCTGCTTGTTGCACGGCAACAAGACAAGGTCGCTGTTGATGTCACGCCTGTCGATAGTGTCATGTTGATTTGCACTGCGCTCTGGCTGCAGCCTTAGGGAGTGCATGTTTCCGATCATTTTTGACTCATCTTGGAAGCTTTGGAGGTAGTTTCCCACTGCCTGAACAGCTACATGTCAGCCCAGCAGTCAGTGATGAACCCCGCTTTAACGGACATTGTCATTGCATTTCAGGCGACTCTGTGAGTGCAGCAAGCTGAATGCAGTTGCGCTGCACATGTGCATTGATTGCCTGCGTATTTCAAGTCTCTGCTAGGCAAATCAGCACATGCGGTGTCTCTGTGTGTGCAGAGCCAGATCCTCCAAAGCCTGCGAAGAAGAGGCGGGTGACTAAGCTGGACAAGGAAGGCAACAAGCCCGAAGTCTCTGTCTATGCCAAGGCCTACAACAAAGTCAAAGCCCAGTTTGTGCGCATCAGGTGCCACCTTGTTTGCCTGTCTGAGATTGGAAGCGTGCCTGCGATAATACATCTGTCTAGCTGAACTCCTGCAGCCTGCAGGCTATGATTGTGGCTGAAAGTTTGCACATACATGCAATGGACAAGGTGTTCCTGACCTGTCAGTCTTGTATTATGAGCGCCTCATTTGCCCCAACAATTTACATTGTACTGGCATGCTCCTGGGCTGTCCGCACATGCGCAAGAGGAGGCGAAACTGCTAACATAGCAGACATCTTCTTCAGCAACACGCCTGTGACCTTGAGCACCCTTGTCTTGTGTCTGCAGCCTGGTGCAGACCTGTGTGCAGCTGGTAGTGCGTTTGCTAACTAGCATTGTGGACCGCATACCCAGCAGACACCGCACACATGCAATTAGTACTGCCTCCCTGCGCTGTGCACGAGGCACTGCTGCCGCCATCCAGGACTAATCTGTTGTGTCATACATGAGTACATTGCTCAAGCTCAGCATGGTGGCAGATGTCGTTTATGCAGTTTGTACTGAATGTGTCTGATGACATATGTGCCATGCCTGCTGTTTGTGCTGACATTGATGCTACACTGCAGGTTGGAGGAGACACTGCTGGATGCATATGGGGCAGATGCGCAGAGGGGCCCTGCCAAGGAGCGTGTCAAGCTGCAGTCTGAGATGGACCGAGCACAGAGACAGGTAATTGCTGCCTCAGGTTTTTCAGCAGTCAGAGACATGAGAATCATCAGGGTTGCTCGATTCTGTTGTCTTCAGACAAGTGTTTGACAGCATGGCCCAAACACTCATTAGACGCAAAGTCTCGCAAAGTCTTGAGTGCAAGGTTGAGGCTGACAAGGTGAGGAGCCTTCCNCTGTACAACAACTTGCTAACAATACCTTCCCAATTGCCAGCTTTGAAGAGCTGAAACTTTTCGCGTAGCCCATACACCTGTATAGACCTTACACATCTGCAGTGGTGCTGACATGAAGCTGGGTGTGTCATTTTCCATACAAGCTGCATGGGGGAGAGCAAACACAAACACTGGCATACACAGTGGGTTGCAACTGTCTGCGCCAAAGCCAGAAAGCTAGACACAACTTGAGACTGCAGAGTGTTCACCATGTGCTGGGCATTGGGCTTGACAGTTGCTGATTGGTTTATGTAGCAAGTGTGACCTTCAGGCAGTAATTCTTACATATACACCAATCTGTTTCACTCCATGCTTTTGCTTGTGGGTGTGTGACAAGCAAGAAGCAATGTGGTTGTAACACAATACAGGTATTTTCTGACCAAAATTGCTTGATGGGTGTCCAGTCTGCAGTCACCCAGCCTGCGCTGTGACAGTGGTAAGATTGTTGTCGCCAGTGACTGAGGATATGGATGGCACATGACTGGGTGGTGGCGTTGCTGCAGGTGGGTGTGAGGCTGAAGAGTTTGCAATGTTGCCAGCCACCACTGCAGAAATGCTCGCCATTGGTGCTGCTGCTGGTACACCAAAGCTTGCAGCTCTTGCTTGTTCTGCTTCAAAGATCAGTTCTGATGAGTTTCTGCTTCTGTAGCATAACACAGAGTCCAGCCGGCTGCAGAAAGGACCTGGGTATGACGAGATGTTGACAAAGGACGTGTTGGTCAGAGTTGCGTATGTTCCGTTGCTGACACACCACTCTCCGGTCATGGAGTGAGTTGGGGCGTCTGCTGGAACAATCTGAGTGAATTCACCATCATAGGCAGAAGCATCCAGTCCTGTGAATCCACACACAGGTGTTGTACACTAGGTGATCTGCATGTGGCTTAAGTGCCCAACAGGAGCAGCCATCTGGCCATGGCAAGCAGCGACTTGTGGGTGTGCCGTTCATACCTAAGTAGTTGCAGAAAGCATCTGCTGCTGCACGACCACAGNCAGCTACCATGTCAGACATTGCACTGTTGATTATGCTGTGTTTGAGCACGCTAACTTGCAACAGTTGATATGCTGTAGCTGTGGCAATATCAGATGTTGCTTGCACTCACTCCCTCAATACCATATGTTGCTGTTGTGATTGGCTGCATGTCGTCTTCATTTGCAACTAGCAGCATTCACAACACTAGAGTGCAGGTGTTACTGACTGTTGCCACGTGCAAGCCTCATATACAAGCAAGTATCCACCTGATGTATGCTGTTCAACAGGTAGCTGAGGATGTAGCTGCGCAAGTTGAAGGCCTCAAAGAGCAGCTTGGCACAAATAAAGTGGATCGCATCATTGAAGACTATCCCAGGTGTTGTGCGTGCAATTTGAGCAAAGCTTTCTGCATTGTCAATCAGTCATACGTGCTGCCCAAGTCAGCTTTTGCATCAAGCGACAGTTTAACATGCTTGTTTATGCTTTTCTGTCATAGGCCATTTGCATGGCCTTATGTAAGATGAACATACTGCAGGCACCTTTCATCATTGCTGCTGGGCTTCACTCCATGTGCAACGCTGTGTGCAATTTTTACAGTATGTAAGGGTTGTCATCCGGCAGACGTGATCATGCGCACTATGCTCAATTCACATGCAACGTGCCTTTGTGCAGCTTGCTGGACGCTGAGCTGGTACAAGAGGTTCTGGATGAGCTGCGCAGACTCATGCCAAAGAAGGATCCAAGACTGACATTGTTGAGAGACCCCTCATACATAAGCAAAGTCGAGCGCGGAACAAAGCGGCTGGGACCACATCCTGATACCTTGTGATCATTAACCATGGATGGCTCAGCCATCAACAGAAGACTGCAGCTGCGCTTCAACAGCAGCACATCAGTAGCCATGTCNGTCCAATAAGCTTGACACTACGCCTAAGGGCTTACGGCAAGCTTATGCTAAGGCTGCTGGTGTTTACACAGGTACGCCTCCTTTTCACCCCAAAACATCTGTGCATGTGTCTGTAACAAGGTCATGCAAAACGTGCTTTCCAATTCATGCTCTGGACACCAGATAGCCCATCCCATTGATGTTGATGCTCTTGGCATGCTTTACGGGAGAATTTGGGCATGACAGAATGAAGATAAGTCTAGCAGGGTCATATGGTTACACAACCATCAATTGACATGCGCAAGCACCTATTTGGGTCTTTATGTTTAGTGTTGATATTGGTGCTTGTGCAGAGGAGTCTTTCAGCAACGAGAACAGCAATCCCAACACAGCTGAGTTGGGGTTGGGGGGCCCCAAGTTCCAGCTGGGACCCCTACAGCCAGGCAGCCTGTCATTCTCAAAAGGTGCACAGCTATGCATTTACAAGCATGCCTGCTCAGTGACTGCATGCACCATGATCTCAACTGTACCTACTCTGACCACTCTTCATTATCTGCTCCACGCCATCTGGCATGGTCTGTGCAGTTTTGCCGTGCTGCTACACAGCAGTACAGCAGAAATCTGAGCCTCGTTGCTGGCAGCTGCAGCATGAAATGCTGCTAGGTTCGCGCCATGCATGACTGTCAACCATGACACTCTTGTGTGTAAAACACCGCTAGCTCTTGTGATAAACAATAAACATCAAACGACAGGACTTATGACATTAGCATCAATGATGTCAAGGTGATAGTGAAATTGCCATCAAGCTGTAGTATAATTTCCCCATCTTCTTGCTTTGTCTTATCCTACGTTTTTGACAACAGCAAGCCAGCGTTGTTTGTGCACAGGCGTGAGCCAAGGACAAGGTGGACCAGCAGCAGTGCAGATGGTAGAGTTGCAGAGAGAGCCTCTTAAAGTTGCACTGCCCAGTGAAAGCCCACAGCCCCCTTCTGATCAATGTACCCCATATGCAGACCACCCCACCCCCCTTTCTGACATCACATGTAAGCGCCCAACAGTGGCCACCCCACAACGTGCGCCAACTCACAAGCTCACATGATATACACAACAAACATGTTTGTGTCCATATGACAACCTTGTTTGGGATCTTTGCTTAGTTACTGCATAATACTGCATCTCCTGAATGTGTTGGCTTGGTGGGCTCAGATACCTATGCAGGCAATGCTGTTGTAGCGGTCATGACACTGTGACTCCAGATTGCTTGTTTATGTCAAGGCACAAGACGAACTGCATGGATGGAATCACATCATGTGTGGCTTCTAGGCAGCTGCCACACTTTAGCTCATAGACTTTTGATGTTGTGCATGTTGCCAAGCCGCTTTTCTTTTTTATTGCCACTGCCAGTGCTTGGCCATTGACCGGCTGCAGCTCACGCCTAGGGTTTAGGGTTTAACTATAANTGTCTGCGGCAACACTGGCAGTGATGCCAGCTTTGGTTCTTGACGAGCTGATGGGTTTCGAGTTAGCCCACGGCAAGGGTATTCCTCGCGTAGTACGCCTACATGAGCACCGAAGATCGCCTGCTGGCGACGAATACTTAATCATGGAGTAAGCTTCACACCGACCGCAGCCACCTTAAACGAGTGCACGCGTCAAGTGCGCTGAGGTTGTGCATATATGCAGGCTTCTTCAAGGCGGCACCCTTGAACGAATGTCCACATCGTGGGGCTCTGGACGTCAACGTGAGGCCCTTGTGATAGAAGTGGCAGCCCAGTTGTTTGATGTAAGTGTGTTGTGCTACGATGGGGTAGTAGCGTTTGCCTTGCTTGTTTGAGCTGGGACTAACATCAGTGTTGATTGCAGACTTTGGAGTACATGCACGAGAGGGCTGGTCTGGCACACATGGACATATGCGGCAACAACCTCTACATGCACTGTGGAGGAGCTTCACGTGAACTGAAGATTCTGGATTTTGGCCTGTCCCGCATTGTACTGCCAGGTATGACTCACAAAGCCTGCAGAACACATGCTCGTATGTCATCAGCTGTGGACATGCCATCAACGGTCCTGTATGCAGTCAGCAGCTACAACAAACAGCAGACTAGCCAACATGCCAACAGACCAAAAAAAGAGGGTGTCCACATTCGCTTGAACTGACAATGACACCTGACAGAGAGTGCAACAATGCCTTTGCAAGACACAGTGCATTTGGCACTGTACCTGTGTCATCTACCGCTGATGCATGCCCATCATCGTGTTCTGCAGCAGCCATTGATAGTGGTCTTTGTCTGTCAAACTGCACATCAGGTGCGGGCCTGTGACCAGTCTTCAGCACTCTCTGCACTCGTAACTGCAGGTAGACACGGTCTCCTGCTCTACCCTGAGGGCTTCAAACATCCATTTGCACCCCCAGAGCTATTATGCACCCGTGCCCAAAGGCAACCTGCTGCAGAGATTGATCCCAAGGCTCTGATGTCTGGTCATCTGGAGTTGTGCTGTTCCAGCTGCTGCACAACACCCTCCCTTTCACCCCACAAGATGCCTCTGGAAGAATCTTGCAGGCTCCTGTGTACCTGTCAGCGCAGGGAAGCATGCAGTGGGGCTGCAATGAGACCTGGCAAATGCAGAAATCCTGAGTACGTCACCTTCCCTGTCTTGTGCATGTGTGTGTTAAAAGTCATATTATGTGTTGCACTGCATAGAATTCAAATCCTTGCAGCAAGCAGCAGAATTTTTTCCTTGTCTGCATGCTTCCACTGATTTGCCAATGCAACAATTGTGGCCTGAATGGTACGCAACACTCAGGATCATGGCAGAAGCGGGTCTGTCANAGTGCTACTGAGACATATGAACTACAGACACGTGGGGCGTGCAGCCCAAGACTGAGCACTATGCCAGTACTGCTTTCAACTATCATAAAGAGTGAGGGAGTGTTGCCTGCATCCGCTCCAAATCAGGGTGACCATGCACATCTGAGCCAGCGACAGCCAGAGGGTGATTGTGTGCATCTTGCTGAGCTCGACTATGGGCATTTATGCCAAAAAGGTTCGTCAAATTCCTGTGGCACAGCTTGATCAGTGTGCTGACCTCATTGGCTTGCACAGCCACAACGTGACAGGACAGCTTGACTTGCCTGGGAAACAGGTCCGATATCCTGTGCTGATCGGCCAATGTGTACGCTTCAGCAACTTCAGGGCTTTCCGCTGTCGCTTGTGCCATCTCCTCAGAATATCCAGAGTCTGGAAGGGGTTCGCGTGATCACATTCTAAATCAGTGCCAGGACATAACGAGCGCTCAAGGACTTGCAGCAGCGCACCGCAACAGCGGCTACATTGCGCTTGCTGCGTTGCGCAATCAGGTACATTTGGCAGCAGTTCTGCAAATTTGCAAATTCGCACACACTCCCAAACTACTTGACTGTCCAGTCATGGCCTTTAAAGCTGACACAACGTCAATTTTCAGCAGTTCCCAGGCAGAACTGCTGCTTTTGATGACTGATGACTGANGCTTAATATTGCTCCAAAGACACTGCAGTTCTGTTCCTTCTTGCCGTAACTTTGCAACAACTCACACACATGCGTTGTGCATGCAAGACTTTGCACCTGCACTCTCAGACNTGCAGCAGTGCAGGCAGCACTACTAATGGTGTGTCAAGGCCTATTAGAGGTAAATGCATCCTTGTACGTCAAATGGGAATGTGTAAAGATGCCCTGATTGATTTTTGAAACCAAAATCTGCAGAGGTAAGTCTGGCAAGCACAGTTCAGCAGCATACCTGGGTAGCTTGCACAGGCAACCAGGCACCTTTCGTACAGCCTGATGATCATGCCAATGTCTTTCTTCTCCTCTATGTAGTCCAAGTACCTGCACCAATCTCTCAGAATATGACGGACAGGCGTGTGTGATACATGACAAGATCAAAAGGACATTATGCAACAGAAACTGAAGGGACTGATCTTGCTTGGACAGTTGTCTCAAAGATCGTCAATGAGTTGTGTTACTCACTGGAGGGCATGAGGAAACATAGACAAAACTCAGTAAAGGCATGTATCGCTGTTGTGTGACATCGCAACCTCTTGTGGCATTCCATCAAACCTCACAGAGTAGGATCATGGCTTGAATGCACTCAGGCTCAGCAGCATACTGATTGTGTTCATGTGCAAAACCTTGGCTGCCACAAACATCCCTCTCATGTACAACGACTAGAGGTAGGCATCATGACAGGCTTCGTCAGGGCTACAAAGCTAGCCAGACAATATTATGATTCTCAGTGTATCGACAGCTTTTGTGTTTGTTGAAAGCTAGCTTCAGCAGTCAGTGTGCGATGCAGTATAGTTNATTGGCAGTGGTGCATTTCCTCAACCCAAAGACATTGTGGCGGCAGGAATGGGTAGGCTACAGTCAGAGTGCGGCCTAGGCTACAGAGCCAAATCGCTGCTGCTGCTGGCTGATCAGGTACAATGGCTGCCATGGCCCATAGCTTCAACAGGAAGCACTCACAGTGCACTCACAGCATAATACTGTTACTATATTAACAGCATGTTGGCAGCCAACTATACTCTCACGTTTCCTGTGTCATAGACAGTTGGCTTGCATGTAGCCCTGTAGCAAGTTGTCAGGAACGCTGCTGTCCTTACCGTGCGCTGGACTTATGTTTGCACTGCTACCAGACTCACCAGGCTTAGCTGCATTGTAGCTTGTCACAACAAAGGTGCCATAACCAGGTGCATGCAGGTGATCAAGGGTGAGATTGACCTTGATAAGCTAGATGATGCGTCCATGCCTGAAGAAGAGCTGTACGCACTGCTATTGAGCCTGCCTGGAGTCGGTCCATTCACAGCTGCCAACATGATGCAGCTTCTGGGCCACTACAGGAGGATCCCCTGTGACTCTGAGACAGTGCGGCATCTGAGGAAAGCACATGGGCTGCACCAATGCACACAGGCCAATGTGCAGCAACATGCTGACCAGGTCACACACGATGTGCCTACCCCATCATTTCTCAAGTCTCGCCTGTGTCATGTGACAGCTGACTGTTGCAGGGCATTCGCTGGGTGGGGCACTGGCTACGCTTGCAGCATTTGATATACAGAAGCAGCTGCTGGCCCACAAGCACACCGACACAAAGGTGGTGTGCTACACATTTGCAGCCCCCCGTACTGGCAATCACGCCTTTGCTCGAGAGTACAACAAGACGGTGCCTGACACTTGGAGCGTCATCAATGACCAGGTCAGCAAAGCTGCNTGGCATGAAATCCGGGACAAGCAACTGCAAATATGTTGACGCAGTCTACGCAAGTGTAAGTTTGCTAGCTTATAGACAGTAATGTATCTGTTGCTGCTGCCTACTGCGGCATGCTTCCCTGTTTGATGGCGTATCGACGACGATCTGCAACTTGCTGGTCCTGATGTTTTATGCACTTGGGCCTGTCCATGTATTGTCTACGTGTTAGCGACATGTTGCCTGTATGTTGCGTACTGAAGTATCCTTACTTGCATCAGAATCTACATCACACCTCACTGCGCAGCGCTGCCACCAATCCAGGATCATCAAACTCAGGACCAATAGCAGTTGATGCCTGAAAGGCAATGTATTCTTCATCTGTCATAGTGGAGTCTTGTGGCTTTGCAAATGTCTTCTGATGCTTTTGCTTGGCAGCGAGAATGTTGGGGAATGTGATTGGTGGATACTTTTGCTGTGGTCCCTGAAGCTTGGTGGATGCTCGTGCATTTGCAAAGTAAGCTATGCTATACCTGTCACCCTACAAACCAACAGAACCATTGTGCGGTATGTCAAGGANCTCACAGTATGTGTTGATCTGGTTGGTGATCAGGAAATTGTCTAGCTGGTTGATTTCTGGGATTGGCTTGAACTGCTGGAGATCCTCCTCAGGAAGTGCTTCCTCTCCATTTGCACGCCGTTGTGCATTTTCCTGCCGCCGCTTCTGAAGCCATTGTGCCTGCTGCTGCTGCCTGGCCACATTCCTGTGGTAGTATGACACCTTTTGCTGCTCCATTACTGAGTCGTCCAGGCAGTCTGTCACAAACTCAAGGTTTCTTTCCAGTGTGGGAAGGACTGAGAGGTTCAACTTGTCAACATCAATCTGTTTGATGACAGTTGGGGGTTCAATCTCTGCTAGCATGGCTGTCGCAAGTGGAGTGTTCTGCAGGTTGACTGGGATCTCTTCAAAGATCTCCTTCCAGGTAATGTTGCCTGTCTTGACCTTTTCAGTAGTCAGCACACCATCACCCTTGTAGTTGGTGATGAAGCTGTCTTTGAGTCTGACTGCCTTCATGGCTAGGCCACCACTGCTGCTACGCTGAGGATCACAGATGATGCATATGCATCGCCTGATACTTTCTTGATAGTTTACAAACGTCTCAATCAGCTCCACTGTTTGGAAGGACCCCAACTGGGTAGATTGATACCTGAAGTCACCAGACCAGCCTTTTGACATGTATACACAACACACTACACACAGATGACCTGCCGAGGGTTTGCGTCAGGACACTCACCAGCCAACTGTATTGTTGTCCACATTAATCTCTCTCAAGCAGCGCATCATTTCAAGCTGGTATGTTGCTCCCTCTGCCTCATTGCCTTCGTCATCTTCTGACCTTGTCTGCATGCAAATTACAATGCTATTGAGGAGAACAGCTGCCAGTGATCACGCACTATTCGCAAAGACTTACAGGGAATGGGAAGCAGTCTGTCACTTCTAGGGTCTGCCCGATGTCNAAACGTAACGCCGCTCGACACAGCGTTACTCACGCCGCTCAGGCCCGCTCTGGTCTCTCGCAGTTGTCTGTATAACGCCGGCTGAAGAGGCAAGCTCAGAAGCTTGTCGGTCGCCACAACCCCTGTCCTTTGACGCCGGGTGGGTGCTAGATGAGCAACGACCAGAAGTCAAGTGATCTGCAGCAGCTACGGCGTGCTATCGCTCGAGCGAGGAATGCGCGACTGCCGATAGGGGGCGATTTTCACGTACGTCAATTCTCGTGCATGGCCTGCGTGTTTACCCTACCCTGCGTGCGATACATCATTGGCTGCGCTCCGGGACTGTGAGTGAGGAGCGTTACACATCGACCACTGACTGGACACAATTTACGCGCTGCAGTATTACAACAGCTTCAAGAGCTTCAAGGAGCCTGCACACAGCTGTCTGCAGACTATCAAAAGCCTTCTGACCAGCCTACCGGTGAGCTGACTCTGACTTGTGCCAAGTTGCTCATCATCATATTGGCACCACTGCACATTCCAACATGTATTGCTGAAGACTAGCTCAACGCTGTAGACGTGTACCTTACAGGGTGCAGGCGAGGACCTAGCAGCATCACTGGATGACAAAGATGATGCCTTTGCATGTGTCACTACACTTTTGGATGACACCCTGGAGCAGGCTGACGTGGCTCTTGACGAGGCCAAGCAAGCATTGCAGCTCAGCATGGCTGGCGGGTCCACTCAAGTGCGTAGTTTGAGCATGCTCTCAGTCAACAAGTCATCAGATGTCTTGCTGAGTCGATAAAACACTGCTGCTCCAGTGACTTCTGCATTGTCATTCAGACTGTTGAAAGCATGCCAACATATGAGTGCATGCATGTGACATCAAGTTCCAGAGAAGCAGTGCTGCATATGCCGCAGCACTCATGAGCATACACGTCAGTGCTGCATTGCACCCTCTGCAGTACATACAACCACCTGATGACAGTCGCCCTTCACTTAGCTCCAAGGATCAGTCAAGCTTGTACCTGGTGTGTCTCAAATGCCCAGTGAGCTCAGAACAAGCATGGTCCTGTCATTGGCATGCAAAGCAACTCACCAGCTTGCCCTTGCGCATCATAGCAGAGACAGGAGCAGCAATGTATACAACCACAGGCTGCAGCAACTATGCCCAGCCAAGTGGCATGGCGTTGAGGGTTCTGCTGATGCAAACACTGCACTGACTGACAGTGACAGCTGAGTATTGTAACAAAGCTCTCAACAGCCAAACTCTTCACCAAAGCATGCTGTAACAAAGCCTGCCGCAGAGCTGTCGTCATGTTTGTGATTGAAGCCACAGGCGCTTGTATGGTGGCAAGATAAGCTGTGTCTGTGCAGAAACCACAAGGCTAGCAAGTCTCAATTGATGTTTCATGCTGAAAAGCAGACCGACATGTCATCTGCTGTGTTTGTGTGTGTGTGTATCTCCCTCAGGCGCTTCTGCAATGGCGGGGCAAGCTGTGTTGGGCAGGAAATGCGGAGCAACTGTTGCGCTAATTGATGCAAATTTGGGGCCAGTAGCAACGGCCTGCATCAGCTGTTCTGGTTGATGCAGATAGNTATGCAATTATGCAGTTTGAGTCGCGCTGCTAGCTGGACGTGCGGATGCTGCAACGACACCGACATCATGGCCAGTGCATACCCAGTGATGCGGCCTAATCTTTTCCAGCACAGCTGTACATAGCCAACGATGGCACTGCTGTGACATAAGCAGTGATCGACCGCTTGCATCTGCAAGGATTGCAGCGTCAGACCTCCACCAGCTGAGCATGCGATACTGCGCAGACATCCCCAAATCCTCGCATTTACGGCTGACGAACGCATCAGTCCCTGTCTGCTGCCTGCCNAACACATCCAAACACGCTGTATAACATGTCTGCTCATATGGCGTACGTCTACCTGCAAAGCACTCACTCAAAAAAAAAGACTAGTGGCATGACAGATTAAAAAAGAGGTCAGAACATGGACCTCATGTTCAGGATCAGAGGTCCAGAGAACAAAACGGAAAATATTCTGCCAACATCCAGCAAGGTTGAACAGAGCAAAGCACGCAGCATGTGGTCAACACACACAGCACGCCAAAGCAGGCAGGCATGTGACTCAGCAGGAAGCGGCATGCTGCCTGTGAGGTGAACAACGGTGTAGTTTGACAAGCCATGGCGGACCCGACGATGAGGCGTAACATGTCAATGTACCCTGGCTCTATCACTTCAGAGCCACCGTTGCTGCCTGACATGAACAGCTCACTTATCACCTTCAATATTGCAGCCTTGCAGACTATGATGCAAGCTGTTGCAAGGGAGGTGGCCGAGAGGGTAAGGCGTGAGTCAGTGTCAATCAATTTTGTTCCCTTCCGCTATGCCGCTGCACGGCACTCACTTACACGCTCATCCTGCAGATTGTTGTTGAGGGACCAACAGGCATCAAGCTTCGGGAAACTGCAGACAAAGTGATTGGTCTTAAACAGGAGCTTGCAACCATCAAGCAGGCCCAGAAAGCACAGGGCAGCACACAGGACAGCTTACGTGCAGCTGTATCTGCACTGGACAAGCAAGTCCAGGTCTTACCCAGCACTTTGGCGAAGCAAATTGCTCAGCCTGCTGAAGACTCTATCTTACTCAAGTCCAAATCCGGTGCAGACCTGCAGCGACAGGCAACTGTGATGCAGCCGGTTGCAGATGTGAGTGAGAAGCAACTCAATCAATGGACAGGGGTGCTAGACCAGGTGCACCCAGATGATGACGAGCCTGTGCATGTCAGGCTGGCAAGGTTGAACAGGCAGCAGCCTCAAGTGCCTCTGACCAGGCAGCTCATTGTTGAGCAGGCAGCTCCTGTAGTGCAGCCACAGCCCTTACAGCCAGCCATAGCACCTCCTGCAGAACCCGCCCCACCTGCACCTGTAGCCCCTGTCATTGTTCAGGTACTAGACGCCCTGTACATTGGTACACAATCATCTCCTTATGACCCGCTGGCTTTCTTCTCATAAGGCAGTTCCTGCCTTTCATGTACATCTTTGGGATCAGCTGTGCCAAGCCTGGCCTGAGGCTGTTGCAAACACGTTGGTAACTGTGCATGCATGCATCTTTTCATGCATNAAGCTGGCCGAGCAGGCTGAGCGGTATGATGAGATGGTTGAAGAGATGAAAAAGGTCGCACAGATGGTTCACGACCAGGAGCTGTCAGTCGAGGAGCGCAATCTGCTTTCAGTGGCATACAAGAATGTGATCGGTGCTCGGAGAGCATCATGGAGGATCATTTCAAGCATAGAGCAAAAAGAGGAGAGCAAGGGAAACGAGGAGCACGTCAAGAGAATCAAGAAGTACCGTGAAGTGGTAAGGGATTGCAAAGTTTGATCATTCTGGGCCTGCGACGGACTCGTACATCATGCAAGCTGGCTATACTGTGCTGGAGCTTCTTCTGGTTGTGAAGGCAGGGCTTACAAAGTTACACTGTTGACAAATAAGTTCAGCACAGGGGTTAGAGCACCTGGAATGGCGTTGAATGTCCTTGTGATGGACCATGCTTTGTCTATACCTTTCATGACTGCAGGTTGAGAAGGAGCTGAGCGACATCTGCTCCAGCATCTTGCAGTTGTTGGACGAACACCTTATCCCCACTGCTTCTTCTGGTGAGTCCAAGGTGTTTTACCTCAAGATGAAGGGCGACTACCATCGGTACTTGGCAGAGTTCAAGACCGGCAGCGACCGCAAGGACGCAGCCGAACACACCCTGCTGGCGTACAAGGCTGCCCAGGTCGGTGATCTGCTCCTCGATACTCGAGCCACACGAGGTCGCAACATTGCCATGACCGTCAGGGCAACAGTCTGAACAATATTGATTCGTTTGCAGGACATTGCACTGGTGGACCTGGCACCAACTCACCCCATTAGACTGGGCCTGGCTCTCAACTTCTCAGTGTTCTACTATGAAATTCTTAACTCACCAGAGCGCGCCTGCCACTTGGCTAAGCAAGTAAGGAAGAAAGTTGATGTGCAGACATGCAGCGCTCATGAAANCAGAAGGCCGACCCAGTCTCTGCACCAGGTTTGGACCGGGCAGACAGGGGTCCCGAGGCTAGCACCAGCCATGCCCAGCAGCAGCCTGGCAACCCAGTGCTTGCACCAGGTAGGCTTGTGTGCTTGTCATGCTGCACTACCTGACATGTGCTGCCCTGATACAACGCTGCTGCAACATTGACGCACATAGCTATGTTGTAGATGTGGTAGACATGTCAAAGCAATGCAGACTAGCACTTGCCCAACATGGCTGGTTGGTTGGCAAAGTGTGGTCAATAAGTGGTCGGGCGTTGATGCAGGTATGACCACCAGGCAGGCTGGCAAGCAGAGCAAGGATGCAGCCAAGGAGCAACAATATTATGCACAGCCAACTGCCGGTAAGCCGTTGCTGTGGTGCTTTTTCGCTTTGCTGGAGGTTACACTACAGGCTTGTAGACATCAACCGGCACCTGGAATTGTGGCTGCTACTGTACTACATCAGGCACCTTCAGCTGCTATGTGCTCAATACAACAACATGACAATGACTTGTGTGAAATTAACACGCACTGATCAATGTTGTGAGGCTCAGCATACAGCCAAGCCACAAGAGACGTAGCATGTGGCCGATGAGGCTGCAGTCCCACTGTGGTCATGTATTTTCTTGCAGTTTGAGGTCTGCTGTGCATATACACACTTGCACAAGCAGCAGTATGCATGCACGCTTTGTCTTGATCAGGCAATGCTGCATCCAACTTGCCAGCATGCTGGATGTCACTGGTCATGTTACATCAGACAGTGTGCATATCAGGAAACTTTTGCATGTACATGAGGTGCCCATCACCAGACACCTGTATTTCCAGGGTGATTGCACTCAAGCTAGATTGCTGCATGCTGGCACCTTGGNGGCTGTGTCTTTGGACTGATCATTGACTACCTTTGCGCAGGGTGCGGGGATGGCCAGCTACAACATGATATTTTGTGGATGCAAAGATGTCTTTGAAGTTTTGTACAATCACCATGATTATGTCAGCAAGAGTCATGAGATATTTTGAAGCTCGGTGCTGTCAATATCTTGATGCTGTGATCATCATTCAGGCTGCTCTTTTGCCTATTGGTACTTGCAGAAGCCTGATAAGGGCTGTGGGTATTCAAGCCATTACGGAACATGTATGATTTGCTTGCTGATATGCTTACTGTATGGTACATGTGTTATAAGGTTTGTCAACAAACATCCGTTTCCTGTACAGTTTTGAGGTTGTACGGCCAATGCATGAGCAACAAGAGTGAAACACTGATACACTTGCTTTATAGTACGTGCACACTGAACCATTACACACCACAGAAGCGCTGTTGCTCAAATAATGACACTGCGCGCGCAGTCAGCTGATTCTTGCTCAGCATTGCCAATATGCAGGAGCGTGCCTGAGACAACTATGCTTGTTGTCTGCACAAGTTAGCAAAGCCCAAAGCAGGTGTACATGAACATGAGATCTACATCAGCTAAATGCAGGCTGAAGATCTCTGAGCTGCATTGCAATGAGCTGCTCAACAAAGTCAAGTTTCTGTCTTTACAACATAATTCAAAACAGCACCAGCAAGATGATGTGCCTTGTTCAGAGTGTTCTGTGCCGCTTGACAGGAGAGCTCACGCACAATGTGGCAGGCTCTTCTTGAGCACGCTCCTTCAAGAGCCCTGCAAACAGCAACAATGTACGGCAGTCACGACAGCGCTCACTTGACTTTTGCAGCGCCAGCAAATCATCACTGCGCACCAGCCATGCAATCACCAAGATGCCCCACGACTCGTCTCAAGAGTCCCAAAACATTCAGGCAAGCATGAGATTGTGCGCAACATGAGGCAAAGCATGACCTGATGCAGATGCCCCAAAGCTTGTCATATTTTCATTTGTCCCTGGCGCAATGCAACTTGGCGTACATTGTATCACGACCTGGCCTTGCGCCTACTCACGTTACATTATTGCACACCATCCGTCAGTATATGGCCTTACCGGTGAGGCATACAGGTTCACCTGCAAGTGCTGATATTGAGCTGTACACTCTCGTTGCAGCTGACTGGTACAACAGGCAATTGCTGTACAAAGGCGTACCTGCTGTAGCAGCCACCTCATGCCTGAGCTGCTGACTTTCCAATGTTGAGGGCTTGCCTGCCTGGTCCTGGCATGTCCAATAAAGCACATGTCAGCACATCTTTTGCTTGTGTGTGAAAAAGCTTTGGTGAATGTCAAGTGCTCACTTCAGTCATCGCACAACAGCACAGATGGTGCAGTGTCAAAGCACACAGGGTACTGTGTCAAATGCTCAATGCTGCCCAGCAGTTTATATCAGCAACATAGCTTGTCACTGTATTCTTGTCCTGTGCACCATCAGTATGCGCTAGCAAAGCCACATTGCCTCTGTACTGCAGGGGCGTCAATTTCTGACAGCACGTCCATCTAAGCATGTACATGTTCCAGCATGTGACAATGAGGCTAATTAAGGGGAAATAAGCTGACCTGCTGTGGCAGGTTCTTGGATGCTGCAGCGCTTGGTCCTCCTGCACCGTGCTTGCCAGCTGCCTCGCTGTGCAGTCGCACATGCACCTGCATGTTATGGTGGGCNGGTGTCAGCACATAGCAGTCTTCTGTCAGGTGCACAAACTTCTCTTCCACGTCAAAATACCGGGTGAACTTCTCCCAGCAAACCTGCAGCATTGTTGCACATGATGGTGCATGAAACTGAGAAGTTTTGCTAACATATCACAGTCCATGCTGCTGTACAACTGTGGCATGTCTTACTAATGTATGACAGTCACTGCTGCTCAATGTCTTGCTATACGTGTTGGCATATGCTTCACTTTATGCAGCTAGTAGTTTACNTTGAATACAAAAGCACTCTGGGATCTGTGATGCTGCCAACTCCTAGTTGCAGGGGCAAGCATGTGCTTGATTTAGTCAGACAGCACACAAGACACTTTGCTTTGTGCAGACACATGTGGGTGGCCTCCAAAGAGCGCCTCAATGTGCGCTTCAACCCAGCTTCCCTTCTCAGCTTTGGGGATGGCATGGCCTTTGTCAACACCCTGCTCAGTAATGAAGTAGTGGTCCTGGGACCCCAAGGGCCTGAGGTTGTGTCCTCCCCACATGGCCCAGGATCCATGGCTCGACTTGCTGCCCCTGAGAATGCTCCCAAGATTTCAGAACAGATGGCTGTCAATGCGGACCTCACATCCAGAATCCCGCAAAAGTACCTCATACAGAACCAGTCTGGACTACGGGTGTACTATTGGGGAGACAGCGTAAGTTTGGCTGTGCATGGTCATTCATTTGCTTGAGCTTATGCCATTGAGTTTTGCTTGGTTCAGAGTTGATATCTGATGAGGAAGCCAAAAATTCGGTCCAGGCTCTCATGACAGGCTGAGCGTTTGCTGACTGGCTCCACTCGTTGCTTAATGTGCATGCCCTGCAGACTCCTTCTGTCTGGTATGACTAATCAATGGGGAACAGCTCTGTAGACCATACACTATATTTGCTTATTTTCAGCAGCATAGACCTGCCGTTCCTTGACAATACCCCTCTTTGGCAACCCCTCAAGGTAGTACTGACTATATTCTACTTTACACAGGATGGCGATAGGCCACCAAGCCGCTCCTACAGTCTGTCCACTGGTGTGAGCGAGACTTTGAAGGTTGAGCCTGCCCGCCGGTTGTTGAACATCATGATGAATGGCAAGCACGGATCTGCCAAGAAAGTTGGCAACGTGATCAACCTTCACTTTGAGGGCAACTGGATGCCAATACAGGTGATGCCCAGCTGCCCTCTGTTGATTGCAACTATAAACTGCACTGTTGAGCCTGTGTGTAAGGCAGCCAGAAAAGAGGTGCCAAATGGGTTGTTCACCAGAAAAACACAAGCTGGAAACAATCTGATAACCTGTCAGGACCTGTCGCTCATACGACCTGCATGACAGCAATTGTCCGATGTACANGGGAGAAGGAACCGACAGTGTTCCTGCAGTAGGTTGAGACGGTGTCGACTTTTATCAACATTAGTGACTTAATGATTGAAAAGTCATTGGTAAACTTGCAGATGGCTGTCATGCATGTTGCATCATTCACCCAACAGGGCATACTGTCCTGCTGCAATTGTCTGCTGTGCCGTCCTGCTGGGTAAAGCAGGAAACTTACACATGTTAGGCAGTAGTGGCAGCGCATTAAATGCAACTGCAGCGGTATGTACACCCCGTCCTGCTGCGTGCCATCTCATGTCACATACATGAGATCAATGTGCACTTTCTGTACAGGATGCTTGTCACTTGGGCAGCTGAAAGTTGACACTCTGCATGGCAGATTTGCCAACGCACCATCAGTCTGCAGAAGCTAAGTTGTAGACATTTGTATGTATGGCTTGTTCATAATGCAGGCCTAAGCGCCAAGAAGGCATAATGCACAATGAGCTGCAGTCACACGACCCTGCTTGCAAGTTTTGCTGTTGAGACCGATCATAAGCTTACTAACAAAGGTAGTAGACTACGAAGTTTCTGCAAGTTGAATGAGCACAAAAGAATGTCACAGGAACTCATGACCAGGATGGGTACAGCTGCTACTGAGACCATGCATGCAGAGGTAATGCCAGTGTGCTGCGCTGTGACTGGGTTTGTGCTGCTGTAGAGATGCTCACAATGTTGCATACTGGTGCAGCTATGTTGGCCAGGTAGTGGCATTTGATGGGCCCTGTCACAGGCTGAAACCTTTTGTGCAGTGTGACCAGCCAAAAGTGATCCTGCATGCACTTCAGCTGCTGTTGTTGCAGCCTTGTACANTGGTTATATTCCCCAAGTAAGTATACAAATGATTACGTCATATGGCTCGTCACCGGGAAGTGTGAATCTGAGTCCACCTGGTCGAAAGAGTTTCGCTCACCTTTTTGCGTTGTTAAGGCCAAGCCAGTGCAAGCTTGACGTCCTGGGCGTCCCCTCTGCATTGTGCGTTCAGAGTGTCCTACAGAAAGCCAGAGGGGAGATGGCACCATTCCACCTGTATGGAAGTCGAGGAGGGTGCTGGTGTTGCTGATACTCGTAGACTATAGCAGTTAGTGGTAGACCTTGCCCGACCTTCCGGCAGTGCTTGGACCCAAGGTGCGTGTACGCACTACCCTGTAGTAGGCGACACTACTCTGCTCTGCATGCACATGGCTGCTGCAAAAAGACCCTGCGGCCGCTCAGCCGTTACAAACCTACGAACACTTGTTTCGCGGAAGTTTTGAGACGTTGGTGTTGCTTGCAGACGCTAAAATATGTCGCGAGCGGATCTCATGTCCCAGATTGCCGTAAAGGAAGCACGTGTGAAGCGAGAGAGAGAAGCCTTCTTAAATCATCGACAGACTTTGATGAGAAAGTTGGATGGGACACCAGGCGCGGATTCGCGTGTCTACAATGAGCGCGCATGCAATGATGTGCAAGAACTCATTGAGCTGAACGCAAGGCGACTCAGGAGAATAAGAAAGCGCACTGCAAAAGAGGAGGAGGATAAGGCAATGGCAAAGCGCATAGAGGATGCTGAGGAGAGGCTGCGGTATGTTGGTTTCAGGCTACCTGGCTGTGTGTCAACTACAAAATCTCAGCTTGGATGGATCAGTACAAGCTGGTACTGCTGCAAATGCTGGTTGCCTGATGATGTGCAGCTTGTGCAGGGTTTTGGAGGCTGAGGAAGCAAGGCTGACAGACCCCTTTGCTCTTGAAAAGGTTTGCCTTGCTTTTGACTTACAGCAGTCATACAAAATTGCAAATGCAGACCGTTGCTTGTGCTGCTGCTGTTATTATAGTCTGTTGGGTGTGTCACCTTGCAGGCCAAGGCAAGTTTGGCAGATATGCAGCGTTTTCTCAACTCCTACCTGAAAGAGGTCAAACCGCTACTTGAGGAGAAAGTGCGGGCTGCCAATGCAGCCACTGCTACCTATGACAAGTTTCAGCAGGTGTTGCAGGGCCAGATCCCCTACAACCCTGAAAATTGTAAGCTGCAAACACAATGCCTGGTAGCAAAGCNCAGCAAGCTGCTTTTGCACAGCTGTCAACTTTGTTTGTAGAGTCCGTACAGCGCACTGCAACTCTGCTGTCTTCAAGTGCAATCTGAGTGCAGAGTCTTCAAGCAATGTCTGCATGGCGCCACATGTTGAAGTGGCCTCTGCACCGAGTATTCGTTGCCTGTGAGCGGAATCATTGAGTATATGCAGGTTAAGACGTCAGTTGCACCTGTTGTTCAAGGTGTCGTTCCAGCTCCTGATGGAGCGCTGATAGGCGCAGTTCACAGGACTGTAGATCAGTGGTCCTGTCTTGAACAACCCCCTGCACGTCAAAGGCAACAGCTTTGGCTTCTTGTTGAAGCCTATACGCTGTCAACATGCCGTTACAGCAGCTTCAAAGACCGCTTGAGCCGCTTACATTGAGCTCTTGGACGCGCAGCACCCAGTGCAAGACCGTGCTGTCCATGCCGGTACTACGGTCGTTTTCACCGGGCAACACCTCGGGCTGCTCCGCTTCAGGGTCATTGCAAACCATACTTGAATTTCATGCAATTTGTTAGACGCAGCACGCAAAGCATGCAGTGTAGTAGNATTGCAAAACTGCATTGACACACCCAATCAACAACCAAGCCTGGCCTGTCAGTTGCAAGGTGTACAGATCGCACTGGAGCCTAGTGCTGCTTTGGCACCTTTTAACGCAGAAGCCGTAGCAGCAAACGCATTCAAGGACATTCGTCGGAAGATAGACCGCCAAACACCCGGAAAGAGCCAGACCACGGCGTACAGAGCGTGAGGTGAAGCAAGGACTGAGAAAAGAAGCCAGTCGATGATCCCAGGTTGTATTGCTTCATTGCCCATGAGTGCTCAGTGTGAGAGTACGCGTAGATACGAACGTGCCGGCATGCAGGTTGCATGCGCAAGGCTGAACACTTTGCGCAGAGTCGCAGCTGTCGATAGGCTCGTTTAACTGTTCTTACGGCTGCAAGCATAGCGTAACAAGACCGTATTGGTAATTGATCCTAGCCTTGCGCTCCAAGCCAAGAACAGTCGCTTACCCCGGAGCCGTGCCTGCGGGTTGCCAGCCAGTTATTTGCCTGTGACAGTGTTGTGCGTGGTCACTGCAATAGGTGTACGTGGTGCAACATGAGCAGGGACGAACCCCCACGAGAAGATGCACGCGAGCCACCCCCTGATACAGAGTTCAAAGCCTTTGTTGGTGGCATATCATGGCACATGAACGATCGCGAGCTGAAAGAAAGTAAGCACAGGCTTTGAGTTGCCAATTAGCCGCCGCCAATGCTGCCGCAACCGGCTTGCCCTGTATGCAGCGTTTCGCAAGTACAACGCAAGGAGCGCCTCGGTCATGGTTGACAAAATGACAGGCCGGTCTAGGGGCTTCGGCTTTGTATCTTTCGACAATGAGGAAGATCTGAAAGAGGCAGTCAAGAACATGCACGACAGTGAGCTAGACAGCCGCAAGATCTCCTGTACAAGAGCTATTCCCCAGTCCGAAACAGCTCCAGGCACACCAGCGTCAGCTCTGGCTGGAGGACCAGGGGCCCTTGCCCCACCCAGAGGGAGGTATGGTGGAGGTCCCAGAGGTGGGGAAAGGGGCTATGACAGGGGTTATGACCGGGGTCCTCCTAGAGGCTATGCAGCCAGGGGCTATGATGACAGGAGAGGGTATGACAGGGGGTACGGTGGGGGCTTTGGCAGACCTCCACCTGACAGAGGCTATGATAGGGGTGGCTATGGTGCTCCTGAATATGACCGAGGCTATGACCGCTATGGTGGTGGCCCACCATCATACAGGTTTGGCCATGCATGCCACCATGTGCTTGTCATCCCCTGTCTACAGACCTGAATGCTATAGCTTTGTTGCCATTTGCTGGATGGTTGCTGCACCCTTGCAACTCACCCATTGTCAAGCACAATGTATATTGCATTTCCACACTNAGCAATCCAGGGCAGCTGCCCCGTGACAAACTCCAGAAAGGGCATAGGTCATAGGCCTGCACAATTCTAAATGGCAGCTACTCAGTGGTTTCTCTGTATTGTTGCAGACAGTGGACAAACATTGGCCCTGACAGAGCAGGTGCAGCGCTTGCAAATGAAACAGGACCACATTGAGGCACGGTATCAGAGAGAACGAGCCAAACTTCAGCGAAGCATCACATCAGCAAATGAAGTTGGCAAACGTGTCAAATCTTCGCCAGATTGGACTGACGGCAACAACTCAATCAAGCTGTATGCACTGCTTGATGCCAAGGAGTCCACAGTCGTCACTATGTGTAAAGCCCTCACGCGCAGCATTCCTCACAGTTGGGAAGAGTGTATGCAGCTTGAAGTCAAAGCAAGAGCCCAAGCTGAGGCTGACAAGAGTAAAAAGCAGAAGCTCGACCCGACCCTTCAGTCAGCACAATGCTCAGCCAGCACAAATCAGCCAGCCTCAGCAATTCTGAAAGAGCGTGAGGTTCAGCTGGCTTGGGCCTATGTACTGAGGCAGCTGAAGAAAGTTGGAGGAGAACATGCTCAGTGGCACCTAATTGACACATCTCAGTCTGGACTTACTGGGCACAGCGGCAAGGTGGACTTCTGCTTCTCAGCTGTACACCAGAAGGCCTGGCCACAAGTAGTGGCCATGGCTGAATTGAAGAAGGCGTTGCAGCTTGAGAGCCAGCACACAGAATGCATTGGCCAATTGGCAGCTCGCTCTGTCAATATATTTGCCTACCAGGAAAAACGCAATCACGTGTTCATGATTGCTGGAGGTCTTGATGCACTGGAAATCCTTGCCTTCTTCAGTGATGGCGCCATACAGCGCAGCGGGATACAGCCATGGTCCTTTGATGACCAGTCTCCAAGCTTGAGGTGGTTGTGCAAGCTGCTGCTCTCANCCGCAACCCGCAAGTGCATTGAATTCCATTCGTAAGCCATGAGAGGTGCTTGTCTGCAGCTGATTCCTCCCANAACAGTGACTGCAGCACCCTCTGTCAACCATCAAATCTACACCCCACCTCTGTGCTACCTGTGTCAAACTCTGTTCATTGCATACAGGGGGCTGCTGGCATGTGCGGGCGAGACAGGCGACAATGCTGTGGTCCCAGACAGCAATCGCAGCCAGTTCTTTATCACCCTGGAGCAGACACAGCAGTTGGACCGTAAGCACACCATTTTCGGCAGAGTCACTGGAGACACCATCTTCAACCTGACAGACCTCAGCGAGCTTGAGGTGAGCAGCATGACTGAGCAGACAATCTATGTTGCCCATACCGTCATATCCAATGTTGTGCATTGTTGCTTCGTTTTGTTGGTTCATTGGCAAGCCTCTGTTTGGGCAAAAACATGTCACAGGTTGCAAAAGGAAGAGGCTCAGTGCAAGATCCTAGCAAACATTCATCACAAGTTTCTGTGCATGCTGTTTTTTCCAGTTGTACAGTGTGCGCTTCAGACATGCATGGACGCAGCAAGCTGCTCTATGGTCACAAAACAGTTTTGTACCTGTGGAGCAATACAATGGGCCAACCTGGAGACCCTGCCATGTCTAATACAGCTGTATGCAGTCCCGCAGGTTGATGAGCATGATGTGCCTGTCACAAAACTCCTCATCCGGGATGCAGAGGTTTTGTGGAATCCCTTTGATGACCTGCAGCCCAGAGTGGACAAGGAAGACAAGAAAGCTGCCCTGGAAGCAGAAGCAGCACGTCAAAAGCAAAAGTCAGTATGCATTGCTATACCACTTGCTGTAATGTGCATCCTCTCACAGCCACATGCACTTGACTTTGTGCCACGCCATGCGGAGCAAAGGCACACAAGTCGTGCTGTTGCTGCAGTGTACATATATTCCAACAGTAGCTGCATGACTTGAACCAGTTTGGTCATGCAGGCAGCAGAAGGAGGCAGCAGCCGCCAAAGCTGCAGTGAAGCAGCAAGGCAAGCGAAATGCCAAGCTCCTCTCATTCGATGAGGAAGAGGAGGCAGAGCAGAACCCTCTTGCCCAAGTCAAGATTGGCAGCTACCATGATGCTGTGCAGGACCCAAGGTAGTGTCCTNCCCATGCCTGCCTTTGGCTCTTTCCTTCATCATGACTTGGTGTGATGACCCATATCATGCACCTCATGCACCCAAGCGTATGCAGGACTACAAGATGAGCTGATTGAAAACAACAGTGGGAACAGTGTACAACAACACTAACCCACATGCATCAGTTCAGGAGATTTGCCGCTACACAGTGAGAGCTCAACAAATGCATGACTTGAACAAAGGCAAAGATGCAAAATCGGGATACGACATGCTTTCCCTGACACAACAAGCACATTTGCTGATGCTGCTAGATTGTGTCCGCAATGTAGTAGCAACATGCACAGCACCTTTTGATGTTACACGCACAGCACCTTTCAACAAAACCAATTGAGGACAGACATGTGTTCTGGCAGGAATACAGCAGGTTCTCTGGTTGTCAAGTGTGATAAATGTGGAACTGTCCCTGTGGCTGATGCGTATGCAGTACATGTTGCAGGCATCAGAGTGGCNCGAGTACTCTCAAACAGCTGGCTAGCAGCTGTGGAAAGGATAGCTAGGTCGCTGGGCCTTGCCCCTATGATGCTGGAGTTGGATATCTCCTGCGGGTCAGGCGATGCTGTTGCCCTGATGTCATGGCAGGTCAATACATGAACCCTGTCTTTACCGCAAAGCAAACTTTGCTGCGCTAGGCACTGCATTGATGGCTTGCTGTATACGGTGCACAAGTGGTCATGCTTGAAGTATGCTTACTGAGCACATTGCAACAGACTGTGATCACACAGACTACAGCAGTGCTACCGATCTCCTGACTTTTAGCTTTCGATCACAAATTTGCATCCACGAGCATTTCTGCTTAGCTGTCGAAGAACCATACAATGCATGCCTGGCGCGATGCATGCCTTGCGCGATGCATGCCTTGTGTGATGCATGCCTTGCGTGATGCATGGCTTGCACGATGCATGCCATGCACAGGTACCTGAGTTGTAGTGCGTGGGGATTGCAGTATCTTGTCAAGAGTGTTCAGGATGTCCAGTACCAAAATCCAGGCTGGGCCCAAGACATGATGCAGCCTGTGTGCTATGTTGAACAGGGTCCTCAAGGCATGCACATTCTTGGGAGTCAAAACAATGCCTGCTGATGCATCACTCGTGGCGCTTGCTTTGCCTGGGGCAGAGCGCAATGACCCAACTGACCCCTCTCGATCTGCAAACGACCCAACATAAGTTACATATGCGTGAATTTTAGTAAAAGCAAAAAACGATGTTTTGTAAAGACGTTTCATGCATCACTGATGTTTGAGATGTTGAAGATTTGTATCCNAGACAGCATCATCTGAACCTCCCAGGCTTCTACATTGTGTATGTAACAACGCAGCATAACACACCTGTAAAGCACTGTACGTGCTTGACAGTGTGTGTGTAAATAGCTCACCTTCAGCCGGGTGCCAAGGCAAGTCCCCTCCCGCTGCTCAACAGACCTGTCCAGGTTGGCACAGCAGCTACTGACTGACCGCATCACACAAAGTACACCGCTGAGGCAGTATGAAAAATGCTATGGCGGGGGACATGTTGATGAGCAAAGTTCCTAGACCTTTGTTGGGGCTAAACACATATATTTGCAACCTTGAGCATGAGATGCAAAGCAGCAAATCAGCAATCAACACAGGCATCATGAACATAACATCATGTGCAGTATCTGCTTGTATTTGTGATGGCCAAAGCAGGGGCAGAAGCTATCATGGCCATCAGCTACGTGGCATCTTTCCCCAAAGCCACTGTAGAACATGATGCAATCCTGAAGGCTGCAACCCTGGCTGCCCAGCATTGCGTGCAGTGTGGTCTCAATTCCACAATGAGGCAGCAAGCAGTATATAAACAGTGGCTATGTGGGCAGATGGTAGTACATGAAGCGGCAGGACGGTTCTGAGACTTCCATACAAGAACTGTATGCTGCACATACATGTGCAGGCCTTACTATCACTGATAAGAGGATGCTCACAGCATGGAAGCTCTGAGCTCAAGATCTGGATCTCAGCTCTGCTCGTCTAGTGATGTGTCAGCCTTGACTCTGCTAACGGTGCATCAGGCAAAAAGATTTTGTCATGTACAGAAGAGGCCATATCACCTGCATGTCACCATCATGTAGCAGCGCTGATAGAGCAACATGCTGCGCAATTTTGAAGCTACCTTCANGTGTCACTGTGATGCGTGTCGATCTTCCCTGCAGCCAAAGCCTGCAGACTCTGACATACAACGCCAACTCTGCTGCCAAAAACTTTGACAATAAGGCAAAATAAATCATTTGGATGTTGCAGTACCCGGATTCGAACCGGGGTTACCAGATTCAGAGTCTGGGGTGCTAACCACTACACTATACCGCAGGAACAGATGTCAACCATGGGCACCACAACAAATATCCTACACAACATCGGCCATGCTGAATAGGCAAGCACAGATCACACCAGCATGGCAACGTTAATGGGTACAACATAGTGAAACACGCGTATGAGCACAAGATATGTTCTTTTTGGCTTGTCAGCCACCAGATGAACGGCTGGCAACTTGCTGCACTCTGTTTCCTCTGCGCTTTGGGAGGAAGTGCTCCTCAGAAGACAGCAAACACCATCGACAACAACGCCACTGCAGGACTCCATGGCTCGACGGCGGTGGCAAGCATGGCAGGTTCGTCTAGCAGAGAGCC
Organism: Trebouxia gelatinosa; assembly: GCA_000818905.1. Taxonomy (NCBI): domain Eukaryota; kingdom Viridiplantae; phylum Chlorophyta; class Trebouxiophyceae; order Trebouxiales; family Trebouxiaceae; genus Trebouxia; species Trebouxia gelatinosa. Next base: position 1,890,346 of record KN805362.1, read on the forward strand.
AACTCACATACACGTGGCACAAATAGGCATCGTCACTGACCATCGTTTTCTGCAGAGCTGGTGCAGCCTGAGGGGTATCAGCTAGAGGAGCACTCCGTAGAGACCAAGGATGGGTATCTGCTGTCACTGTACCGCATTCCAAAAGGGAAAGGCCTTCAGAAAGCTGTACAGCAAACAAGGTATGGGTCACAATGATCCGACGGAGTCTATTCGGCAAACTTGTGAAAGCAGTGCCAAATAACAGATGCTCTGCATTATACAGGAAGCCAGTCGTGCTGCTGCAGCATGCACTGCTGGACTGCNCTTCAAGAAGCTATGAGCTCAGACGCGTGTGACGTGAATGAGGAGGATCAGGACGGCAACAAGCTTCTGCACATTGCTGCCTCCATAGGCGCCCTGGAGGCCTGCAAGGTATACATGCCTTTGCACAACACACCAAGTGCATGCTGGGCTGCATTCTGTCTTGTTTGTGATCAGAGATCGGTGTTCTAGCGACAAGTCATGATGTCGACTGCATTAAGCTTGTGGGCAATCTCTTGCCTGATCATAATCACCCCTCAAGTGCAGTCTAGCAGAACAAACCTTTGTATGTTCTTTATTTTATCTGCTTGAAAGTTGTGTTTGTGGTTGATTTGCACCTGTCAGAGGACGTCTCCCCAGCATGGCATGCATCAGCACAGTGCTGTTTTGCAGGTACTGATTGCCCAAGGAGCCACTGTCAATGCTGTGAACCACTGGAACCTAACGCCTCTGGCCACAGCTGTGACTTCTGCCCAGCATGATGTAGTGCAGCTTTTGAGGGAGCACAAGGGGCGCCCCTGCTCCAAGATGCATCTGTCTTTCTACCCATTGCATGCTGCCACCCTTACAGGTATGCTCCCCAACCTGTGACATACCACCTCTCATATTATCAGCAGAAGTCTGGCATGGAGAATGTACCGCTAAAACATGACAGGTTCATACATGCGCTTGTGAGTGCCAGTGGTAGTTGCCAGCAAGTATGATCAGGTTTGCAAGTGACGAGTGCCAAGCTGATTGAGGCTGAGGGCAAAAGCTTTTGTACACTCGACGGCTGTCTAGCAGAAGCTGTTAGTCAGCTGAGCAAGCCCNTACGAATGACACGCCAGAACGGCAAGCGTGTGAAGCAGGGACGCCATGCGTCAAGGAAACGTTGCCTTGACGTAATGCCAGTTTCCTGCTTCGCTTTCTCGGCAGCTGTGCAATGCAAAGCGTGCTTTCTGATGTGATGCACTGCAGCTCGGCCATATGCCACATGCACAGCTGATGTCAGACTTGTAACTTGACGATGGTAGCATCAATGCAGCTTTTGCTGTGGCCGTAGCTGCCCCCTTAAGGCCACGCTTGGCAACAATAACGAATGCACTGCATGTGCGCAGGTAATTGAGATTTTTACGAAGCGACTATATATGGTCAACGTCGTTAACACAAATGATGGGAGTACGGTACATAAAAAAAGTCAACATATTCTGTTGTGTGTGTAGGCAGTGTCCTGGTTCGTGAAGCAATACAACCCGAAAAGCCCGTTAGCACTGTTGAGGTAAATGTCAGCCACTGCCCACGGATTGACCTGTCAGTGCCACAATCCTGGTGGCCCATGCGAGTGTGCACAGTATAAATCGCAGAAAAGGAGTCAGAAGTGTACTGAGCAACCTCATATACTGGGCAGTAAGGTATTGGATGCTGAGTTGCATATGTAAGCCAATCATTCAGCACACCCGCTGCAAGTGCAGTATCAGTGCATATCAGGCGCCATCTCCACCTAGGTGTCACAGGTGCGGCAGCAAAAAGGACCCACAGTGAGTCGCATGTAGCATACACTTACAGCAAGCCAGGAATGGACGCAAACAGGGAAGTTTCCAATACCTTCCGCATGCTGAGCCCCGTCTTCACCCATGGCTTCGGGGCTTGTTTGCTGTTTGTGGTACGTCAACATATGTAACTAGCTGTGCACGCTCTCTGTTCAACTGCATAGATCTGCATATTTGTTGTCGAGTACTGATTGTGGTAATCGTGGCTGCGTTCGGCTCGTCACTCACAGGATTCATATGTGTCGAAATGGGTGCAGCACACAACTGTTGGCCTGCGGTGTTGGGCCGTGCTGCTTGTCTCGTTTCATATGCGCTTTCCAATACAAAAATAATTGTCACGCTGGCCACGTGCGACCTACCTTTGCAGCTGACGCCTTTTCAAGTTGTGCGAACGGTCGTGTACAGCTCAACGGACGCTAACACACCAAAAGCATACCCAAACTGCCCCACTTAAGGCCTGCTGCATCATGTACACCGCAGACGGCAGCCTTCGGGCCTCAACCAAGCAGAGGTATCCTGGAGGGAACAACAGGCACAGCGTGCACGACTCGAACTTCAACAACGGGCAAGTCTGTGCTGCTGCTTAGCTGCTTACTGTACCCCTGCCATGCGCTGCCACAAGCAAGCACTGGCATTTGAGGTGTGGAAGACATATACCACGGCTACAAGCGAGAACCCTACACTTCTACAGCAGTACTGCTGCACCTGCCCGGCTCTGCTGCTCAGTGCTCAGGCAACAGAGTCATAGCTTGTGTCCTAACTGGTGGCACACTGCTGTGCTATGTTGACAAAATGTGCAATGAACAACGTTGCACTGTCAGCAAAAGCTGTATGCGTCAACATCACACGCTGGTCATGTTGTCGTTGACACTTCTGACTGGGGAAGAAGGTCGTCAATCAGGCTGCAGATCTCCTTTGCTTGGGAGATCTGCAGAGGCACTTTGGTACTCACGTTATCAGTGCTGCGACTGTGCATGTGATACAGGCTTCGACGCACATGTACTATGTTATCAGTGTCTCAAATCCTATTTCCAGCTTCACCGGTGTTCCCACCGGTGTTAGTGAGCTGAGCGATGTGTTTGCATAAGATGCAGTAAATCATGTCATCCGGCTGATTACATATGGATAGCTCAAGTCAACACCTAGCCATCTATGAGCGAGGTCACAAGTATATTGCACAGTCACCGTCATCGCGATATTGACGTCTACCTACCAAAGGGCACAGAGCACGCTGTTTGCACAACAACATTTACCAGATGTGTCTAAGTGGGCCAAATTCTCTGCAACAAGACACGGAAGGTCTGTCGTCTGAAAATGCAACTACACTATAGTCAGAGCTCAAGTGAAAGTACACTCATGCATGCTGCTTGTAAGCATGCTTCTAAAAGAAGTGTCACAGCATCTTGCGGCCAAAGATGCTGCTGGCAGCAACAGGAGCGGCAGGCAAGGCAAGTAGGGGCTCATTGCAAAGCTTGAAGGAATCCACTGAGTCTTTCAGAGTCCCTGCACACAACATTGCACAGGACATTCAATCACTTCCTGTCTGGCAAGTGTGCTATGGCCAAGCACACACACACAACATCTCATGATNCCACCCTGTGGTTATCGTTTACCATCCGCTGCAACTCTCAACCGAGTGTTCTTTTCGTAGGCGTGTAGTAGCGACAGTTGAAGAACACCTTTCATCAGCCATCACAGCGTAGCAGGCAGCAGTCTCGCCAGTGCTAGCAGCAGTGTTTGCAGCAGTGTTGCCACGTTCTGCACGCAGTCATTCAATGAAAGTCCTTGGAACACAGCTGTAACCATTGCCTGCTGAATCCCTTTGAGGATATTGTTTTCTGGCCTGCCCATACCACGCTCAAATTTTAATTTCTGCTTTGGTCAAGCTGTACACACAGATTTGCATACTCAGGGCTGTCACCAAGTACAGTCTGTTGCATTAGTAATTGCAAGCGAATGAAAGCCTGAGCTTAGGTCAAAATATTGCAGTGCACCCTTCCAATCATGTGATTGCGTGTCAGAGGTGCATCGCAGTTGGCAGCTGTGTGTAATCCATGCAATCAGAAGCAGGTAGCATCAAGAGGTCTGTGGCTACTTCTTTGCTGTTGGCTTAGCATCCTTGCCACCCTTTTTGCCTTTGACCTCAGCTGTCTCCTTAGGCTGCATACCAAACAAAGGTTATTGCCTGAACAAGAGCTTGCCCTGCCTGGCTTTGGACCATGGTGTAACTTGACCAAAAGCAGAGCAACAAGTCTGATTGTGCCTGTCAGGTACTGCGCAGCACAAACTAGTAGGGGAGAAAATAGTGTGGACACAAANAGCTTCAAGCCAGGCTCAAGCCAAGTAGTGGGCAAATCAGCTTTCCTCAGTCTCAGCTGTACCACAATAGCCCAACACATCACGGGCAAAAATGGCAAGTGGCTCTGCTACTTAGTCTATGTTAGCAGCTGGTACCAGTCAACTTTGGCGAGAGGCAGGCCAAATATTTGGCTAGGCAAGGATGCACATCCTGGAATGGTGCTGCTGTGTTTGCATACCTTTAGCGTCAAGCTGTAATGTGCACCATCATGTATTTCAGTTGCCGCAAGCGCTCAGCTGCTCACAAATGCTTGCACATAATTCCAGGCATGCTGCTGGTGCTGCTACAGCACTTGCNCAAGGTAGGGCTTGCAAGTCAATCCTTGCCTGCACCTGCTTCATTTGTCAGCCTGTCAGTTTGTTCAATGAACAGGGACAACTGACAGCGTCGAGGTCATACATATGCATCAATGCATACGTGCTGTTTACAGCGCAGTGCAGGCATTGTGCATCTACTTGCCCTGTCGAGTGTGGCGCTATCGCGCACAGGATTTGCATCCAGCAGGTGCTGCCATCTCATTTCTTGCAGATTTCCGCCCTCCATGCATTGATTTACATGTCTTTTCCGCATAACGCTAGGATTGCTACTTGCAAAAGTGCTGGCGGCTCCCATACGCTTTGGGCTCTTCCATATGCATTGCATGTGCAGGAGCAACATCATGAGGCAAAAGAGCAGCTTGCACAACAAGAGCAAGAGTTCAAGGAGAATGCAGAGACCAAGACAACGATTCCAGCCATATGGCGATCTATGTCCTGAGCGTGATGTGAATTACAGCATCCTTGTCAACAATATCAAGACGGTAGCAACACTTACTGCCCAGTTTGCCGTGCACGCAGACCTCATAACCACATGAGTNTCTTGATAGGCCAGCGCACTGCTTGAAGCAAAGGATATGGCAGAACATTCACACACTTCTGTTCCTTAGCTACTGCCTGACATACCACCACATGCACAGCCCAACATGGACTTTCTCCTGGACTTTTAGCTCATTATTCACTTCGCCAGCTAACTTGTTGCTGCTAAGCACAACCCATGGCTTCGCAGCACATCAGTCAACAGTGAGCACGTATTGCACTGCTGTGTTTGCAGTGTAACAANTGGCCTGAGCAGCACAAATGGTGCTTGCAGCTTTCACAGTGATGCATGTTTGGTGAGTTGCACCATTGCAGGTAATGCACCTTGTCATCAAGCATCCTCGAGGCTGGATCACCCGCTGTTTGCTCAGATGTAGATTCGAGTTGTGGGTCTTCTGTGCTGGCACGTGGCTGAAGCTTTCTTGACCGAAGCTCCATGGGTGTTCTGCAGGGGAGACACCGTCTGGCACGTTGTACGTGTGACTGAGTCTTGAAGCCACCGTTGGCCTTCGCAGTGACTTGACAGGGAAGGACGCTGTGCAATTACCCTTTCGCGGGCAACTTATGTTGCTTGCACAGGGACTGCGCCTCTTTGAACTTGAGCTCCTTTACGCGCTCCGCGAACAGCTACTGTTGGTCCATAACGTTACGAATTGTTCAAAGGCTAGCGACCTCGACATGAAGTTGCGAAGGCTAAGTTTTACTCCAGGGTCTGATAACGATATGGATTGCAACTGCAGCCTCTTTTTTGACAGGGTCCAAGACACACCCGAAACTTGAGCCANTATTTTGAAGTTTTGTGTGGATTGAGTGGAAGTGTTTCTGAGCGGTTCTGACATGGTCTCGACCATCTTTTATTGCTGAGCACTTGCAGTGATGCCTATTGGTTGTGTTGGTTTTTGGGCATCAAGCTCAGACTACTGAAGCAACTAAGCATGTTGTTGGTCTTCCACAATGCGCAGAATCACAGAGTTGAGCTGTACTGGCTGGAGTGCTTTCCACTGACCGTCCTGATTTTGATGAATGACCTGTTCTCTTAATTGTAAACACTGAAGGCAAGCTCCATCACTGCTTTTGGCTTAGGGTAAGTTAGATACACCTAAAATTTCTGCAATGATGAAAATTTCTGCTTACCATGCCTCCTGATTGCACTGACTGTTCCGATCTGTACTGAGTACTCATGGGTTCTGTAAATTGTAGCTCGTGATATCATGAGGTGTGTAGTATGTACGAAAACATGATAGGCATCAGCATGAGTATGCTAGCTGTTGTCAGCAAATAATTTGGATCTATGTTTGCAGTGCAGTGTTTGCACAAAATGCCTATGATGCCTAGCTGCACTGCAACATACTGATTCATCTAAGTCCAGCGTTCGTGTTACCAGGTGTCATTCTGTTGCTGGCATGCTGCTCATCTTGTCTCTGCATGTCAAAGCATCTCATCTTTGGGTCTAGCGACCACCCTTGCCAACGTACTAGTGTCAAGCAAACTGAGCTGCACCATGTTGATGGGTTCAGCTAGCTGCACGCTGACACTATGCATGTTGCAGATGGCTGTTGCAGAGGCTATCAGCGCCGACAGCCAGACACTGCCTGTCTCTAGCCTGCTACCCAGCCATAGTGCTGCTTCTCTGCTTCGTGGCTACCAGGCAAGCCTTACTGGTCATGGACTCCCTTCAGCAATCAGCCGGCTGCCAATGCAATGTGCTGCACCACCTACAACCTTCCCAGGCAGCAAGTTGCAGATGTTTCGCAGTGGTCAGCATGGCAGCACACCTCCCTNGCTCCAGTCATTCAGGACGCACATGTCAGACAACCTGCTGCTACAGCTGCTGATGGCCTGGGCAGTGATAACAGTCAAGCTGAACGTGGCAGTGCTACATTGGCACATCAGCAAAGCAGCATGTCTGCACAGCGCAGCACCGACAAGCCAGAAGCATCAAAATGTATCACTGAAAGCCATGCTCACAAACAGCATGCCACAGCAGCAGGTGAATACCTTCAGAATATCCTGGAAGCAAAGCCTAGTGGACCTGTTGCTGTTCAAGGCAGCAGNAGCATGTTTGGGCACATGATACTTCAAGCGATGTCCTTCTGCCCATAGTGCAACATGAGACGACTGTTGGCACAGTTGAGTGCATGCTTTGTTGAGCAAGGAGCATGCATGTAGCTTGGTACCTTTACTGACTGCCAGATGCAAAGGCAGGGCGTTACCTTTCCATGCCAGTCATGAACGCAGCCTCTGCAATGGCAGCCTGCGGCACAGCACACACCTTCAAGCTATAGCCATGCAACAGCAGACCCACAATGGCCTGTGTTGGTAAGCTGCAGTAGGACACATCCAGGCTGCTCAACAGCAGCTTTGCATCAGCTGTGTGTGAACAAGGGAGGCGGATTCCATATTGATGCACATCTGCAGTGCTGCTGGCCTCATGNGAAACACCTGCAGCACTGCATCTTTACTTTTGCGTCGTGGCTGCAGGTATGGATGCCAGGCGTGTCAGAAGAAGGTGACCAGGTCCTGAGGGCCAAGGTATGTCGCATACAAAACAACAACTTGCTGCTCAGCCTGCTTGCTCAGAGCACCTGAGTGCTGCTGCTGTAAAGTGGCCAATTGCAGCTGGTGAGCAGCTTCCTGCTCTGCCATGGCTGCACTGCTGTCCCGCTTCCAGCCTTCCCGCTCCTGCTGTGCTGCTGCTGTAAGCTCTGTACGCAAACACTGCCTGAGAGCCTCGTCTCTTGCTGCCCGGTCTGCTAGTGCTGTAGCTACAGCATTGTTGGTTGCTTTGCGCCACTCCTGCTCCTGTCTGCCAAGTCTCTGTTCAAACTCAGCTGCAGAGCCAGACTTGTCANATGGAGCTGGTCATCAGCATGAGTGAAAAGCAAGCAGAGGCTTTGCTCATCTGAGCCCTTGCTTTTGTGTCTGCACCTACCTGACACAGATCTGGCTCTTGGTGTCGGTAAGCCGCAGTGTAGCCAGTGTACCTTAGTGCGTGTCAGCACAATGAATTTGTGCAGAATCATGTGCATTGCCTCACCTAGCGTTGCCCATGCTGGCTAATTGGGCTGGCTAATGGGGTTGGCTAATCGGCTGGATTCACACAATGTGTTCTTATGCTGGCTGTTGATGTTCTCCAATGCAGACACAGACCAGTTGTCAGCATGCGCAAGCCAAGGGTCTCGTGTTATATTGCACATTGTGTCAGCCATGGTTGTCAGCCCCGACTAGCATGGGACCTGCTTTCTGCATGTCATTGAAGTCAGGCCTATCTGATACAGCAACACGGTTGCACGCTCCGGAGAGTCTTGCCTTGTGCATAAGGCAAGCATCCTGTTAGATTAGCCTGCGCAGCTGGCACTGTCTTTCGATGCTACATGGATCACTATGTTAAGCTGTGATATACAGACTATATTATAAACAGACTGTATACAACAGTGCAGACTATACCCTATGCAAATCATGACACACTATATCGATGTGTGATGGCCATGCAGGTGAAGAGTGCTATTGCGTGATGGACAAAGGCCCAATCAATGGCTCGCATGTGTTGCTGCTGCCTATAGAGCACTTTGTGAGCAGCCTGGCATGCANTTGCCAGTGCTTTTGATAGATGAACAGCTAAACTGCTCAATCGAGCAGCTGTGGTCTATTATATGCCAGCCACACCCACGTTTTCAGCAGACTATACACCGCTTGTCAGGCAATCGTGAGATACAATATGGCAATTGGTCTCATAAGGGTGTGTGGCCAAAGCTCATTTCAGTCCCAGCTCATCACTGTCAGCCACAATATTCTAAGCACATGTGTTTTGCGCAGAGGGCTCCCTGTGTAGGGAAGAGACTTACATTAACCCTCTGAAGAAGAACAGCCTTGGTCCTAAGGAAGCATTTTGCTTAGATGAGCAGCGGTGCATATCCAGGAACTCCTCTGGCTTTGTACTAGAGCGAAAAGTCTTCACCCCCAAGGTTTGTTGTCTGTCCTGATGCCTTGCTTTCAGATGTCAAATGACACGTGTACAGCTATACCAATGTATGACTTCTGCTGCCAAGTGTACAACGAATAGCAGGTGGATGCATCATTTGCTGATACAGTGCACAAGCATTCACTGACATGCACTCTCAAAGCAGACCACCTGTCACTCAAATGCACAGTTGAACAGGAACACTCAGGTCTCTCAATCAAATTCAACTTTGGCATTGTCTGTGATGTCTGCTTCCTCAACACCAATTCATATCAGTGCAAGGGTCCATCCCACATGCACTGGGATTGGGTAACAGGCCTTTAACTTGACTGTTGGGAGTACAACAAGACCTTCAAGCAGTCTGCCATTACACCTACAGCGTATGCAGCCAAGCCACCTCTCACGCTGGATCCTCTATATATATATGTGTCAAAGCGCTCAACCACAGTCCCACTGGAGATATGTTGTGAGGCACTCTCACAATGCATGTCATGTCCGCAAATGCAGCACTCACACTTACAGGTACCATTTGGTGGCAGCTTTCACAACAAGGTNGAGCCATTTCTGCTTTGAATATTTTGCTGATTTGTGCACGCCGCCAGACCTTACTATGTGTCATGTGCCGTTGTGTGCCCAATTTTGCCTTGCATACGGTAGAGAGTCTGCGCCTCTTGCAGACAGCCCTGTCTCCAGTTCAACCATGCATCACATCACATCAGCCATGTGCTTGCATCTGCTGTATGCGTACAAGCCTTTGCGAGCTGCAGGCTATGATGTGCTAGTTTAGGGTTCATTCAGCGTTCAGATTTCAGCTGCAGCCTGTGAGCTGCAGGCTGTGATGTGCTGTACGTGCAACCAGAATGCGATGAAGAGCTCGGAGTTGCACATGGCGTGCAGCCAGTGAAGCTGGAGCATGTGCTGCAAGCAGCTGCTCAGAAAGGCCAGTATGTAGGGGCTGTGCTGATAGTATCGCCAACTTACTTTGGCGCCTGCTCAGACATTCAAGGTCAGCTGCATTCATACCTGTGATTGTACTGTCACATGCACCATGCATCACAGAATTNATGCCGCAGGTGAAAGCAATGCTCAAGTCTTCAATGCAGTCTTGACACACCTCAAGCTGCACATAAGGCAACAGACTTACATTGCAAAGAATAGCCAGCAACAGAAGACTGGCAATGTTTCTGGGGCTTGCCTGCTGCCCAGGTCATGGCCAAGTCCTCAACTTAAGCTTGGATTGGTGTTGGTTTCTAGCTGTGCCTGCACTTGTGAGTGCAAGTTGCTTACCCAGTGAGCTGCTCCATTGAACCCAGGTCTGCGACTGCGGCGACGTGGTGGGGCATGTCCGTCGGAGAATCCTTGTCCTGACAAGGACCGGACTGATTCGGTTGCGGAGGGTATTGATGCACAAACTCCATGATCTATAACAGGTAACAAGCCACCTGCCGTCAGATGCCTCGTAGCTCGATTGCACACAGTTTGTCGGCACAGCAACGCTGACGCTGCCCGGCACGACGGGGTGCGGTGTCCCCGCAGAGACTTGCAACGCGCCAAGTGCCGTTTTGCATGTAGCAGAGTTCACACATGTTAAGAGGTGGGTGTAGAGATTGTGCATGCAGATTGACAAACAATTCCTTTGCAACACACACAGTCTTATTTTGTTAGCCGATANACTTCATGCAGGAGGTGCACGAGGGCTTATTAAGCGCCTTCCAACCTCAAAGCACCTCTCAGGCCACAGCCCCACCTGGGCCCCCTCAGGACCCCCCCTCGCAGCCCCAACCCCCAACATCTGCATCCTTGCAAGATCCAAGCCAGCTGCCTTTGCAAACAGGGCAGGCACCAACGTTACTTTTTGTCAATGCACAGGGAGAAATGATAAATGAGTCCGGCACAATGAGTGGGGGTGGGGGCAAGCCCAGGGGAGGGCGCATGTGCCTGGGCACAGCTGCTCCCAAAACGCTAGACACTCGCGCAGCAGCAGCAGATCTGCAAGCTGCCGAGCAGGTAAACGGAATGAGGTCTGGAGTGAAGGCTGAGTGGTGCAAGCAAGCCAATGACGACTGACAGCGGCGTCGATGTTCTATGCAAGCAGGAGTAGTCTAGTAGCTCAAAGCGCACGCATGAGCATAATATTCGGTGTGTAGTAAAACTTTGACCGCAGCATTCACAGTTTGAACTGCACGTGCACATGGCGGCAGCAAGGGGCGGACCGCGTGACAGACAATGCATCGCGTCTGACGATCGTGATGCTGTGACTGTACCCAATTGTGACACGTGATGACTGACTAACATGAGTGTGTCTGACTATGCCCCATAGTCAACACAGCTGTACAAGACAGATCACATATGTGCTGCACGTGGACATGGCGTTCAGTCTTACGTACATGTGGAGCGTGCATAGCAGTGACTGAACAATGGTAGCTGTTCAGTCAGCTGACCTGCAGGTGTCAGAGACAGATACCCGTTCCACCAGGGCTTTGCATGTTGCAAGCTAGATGTACTGAACCATACAAAGTAACATTATGAGACAGAGTGCAGTGTAGCAATTTGCCACAGTATCTTACCAAGATCACGCACATGCTGTAACATTGCACTCCATTCTTGGTAGTGGTGTGGGCCGCTTAAACATACCTGCAAGGACAGCACATGAAGACTGCATATGCAGTCTTCAACTGCAAACAGCAGGCAAAGCTCTCCTCCTCCTCAGCTTGTTGGCCACCAGTAGTCTAATATGCTCTTTCTTGCTTTGTCTTAAAAGATGGGTCACAAGCTTGCTCCAGGTGATCTATAGTTTGTTGCAGAGCTGGAAGCCCCATTGGCAAGAGTGTTGCGCAATTGACAATACGACAGAGCATGTCACCTGCAGCAATTGCACGCCATATGTGAAGAACAGCTTAGTTGGACATTGCATTACACAAAGCCTGAGCGCTTGCCAGCTTTGTGTAGCACTGCCCAGCGCTNAACTGTCAAGCAGCATACAATGCTAGCAGTTATGCATGGCTGGTAGACAATACATATTAGCATCTTTGCACATTCTGTAAAAATTGTGGTCTCACACTCAGACTTAGCTCCGCAAGAGCCCTCAGGCAACCTGACACATCAGCTTTGACTGCCCATGGTGCACAGATGAGAAGGATGTCAGCTGCAATGCACCAGTCAGAGCCTGGTGTAATTTTACTGAACGCCTCTTAGCATGTACTATGTGTATAATGATGCATATCACCAATACACTGCAGACATGATAGCAGAAATGGATGCACATACACATATGTGCACATATGTACAACATGTACTCATGAGGCAGCACACTGCATACACAACCCATCTCCACAGCAAGCAGACATTGTGCATGAGCCCAGAAAGGAAAAGTCTACGCCGCGAGGCGTTTNAACGATAGATAGGTACCCGCTCATCACACGTTGGAAACTTTGCCATTGTCCACATGTACAATCCACAACACTGACTGGGCTTTGAGTTGTGTTGCACAACTGGTAGCAACAAAGTCCATCATGTTTCAACAATGATTGGGAGTGGCAGTCAGTTATCATCGTCTGGTTGCTTGCTATCACAATCCTGTCATCAAACAAGCCATGCTCAGTCTCAGAACACAGACAATGATAATTCAGAGCTTCAGATTTCAGAGCAGCAATGACACTGAACAGCTGCACTGTGTTTGACCACAGACAACTGGTGTGAGCAGCATTCAGCATACCCTGGTCTCCTCAGCATCGCTCAAGTCTTCATCATCACTGGCCAGCTGTGTAAAGGGAACCTGCAACGTGCACATGCCAGGTTGGCGCAAGCATGTGCAGCGCTTGTAGCTGTAGCCAATGCACATAGTGCAGCTCAAAAGACTTATCACTCATGCTCTGACACTGATGCGCACAAGTGGGTGCATACTTAATGACACAGACATCATGTTGGTCGTGACTATGGGAGAAGTTGCTCAGTCCTGTGCCGTGCCAAGTTTCTCTACCAGTATGTCGATCTCTGTGTGGGTTTATCATCAATGCCTAGGTGCAAAACATGACAGAAACAGGTTTGGCATGGAAAGCATCTGAAGGGCATTGTCCTGCAGTTGTCATGACTGCTGGAACCTCCCTTGAACCAAGGTACGTCTGCACACAGCACAGGCATGTTCTGCTGAATAGCAAGCATGCCCAAACACGGGGATGACTCAGAGGGTGAGAGGGCAGACCTGGCTGCTGACTTCCTGGCCAGTCAGGTCCTTATGCTTGAGGTTGCCCTGCCTGATGTCCTGCTGTGCTGCCAGCANTTGACATCACACTGAAGCTGTGTCAGGCTGTGCAGAAGCATGCAGCGGCTGTAATGTAGAGCTTGCAGGCTCCTAGCCTTTGCCTTGCANACAGCCTCCTGCATCCACACACCATCAAGCTTGGCACACCTAGGGGCCCATCTGCTGGCACAATCATCATGCTAGCCATCCACAGGAGGGAGGCGTCCAAGAGGCGTCTCCTGCAGCACCGCATGGAGAGGCTTTCAAGCGATCCCAGGATGCCAGCACGTCTTGCTACCCATCCTTCCTCTATGGCGTGTTCCATGACGCCGCCCTATGCCTTGCTTGATCCACTTGCTGCCATCCCTCAGACAGCCCTCAATATGGATGGTGACGGCTGGGCCCCCCATGTTGACCTTGTTGCGCTGGAAGCCCCCTCCAGCAAGCAAAAACGAGGTGTGTCAATCATCTGAAGATGCATGAGCTGTTTGCATTTGCATGCATCAGGCCTTTGCAGCATGGCATTGTCGACCAGCTTTTATACGTTTCTGAAACCCACCCAGCAGTAAACATTTGTTGCATCATGTCATGTTGTTAATTTGCCGTTGATTGGTTGAAAGTTTTCGGGCAGTTGCAGAGCCATAGTTTGTCGTGTTTATGCATGCCCCTGATGTCTTGCAGGGGGAGGTTCCAGTGCAACGCAGTCAGGCGGCTGGGGCGAGCTGCCCATGCGCACGCTCCGCAGAATTCCTTTTGACACTTTGACTGCCACCAAATTGGGTGAGGCTAATCGTGCAGGTCCAACACTGCTTGTCCCTTGCTGTTCTTGCTGTGTCGCAAAAGATGTGCAACCTAGTGCATTCAGCCAAGTATGCATCTGCACAGTGACTTCAACAACATTTCATGTGTTGCTACTTGTATGGGCCCTCACAAGTATTCTGATTCATTATGCTGTCCTCAATGAATATAGCTGCCTGTTGGTTTGCAGGTAAGCGATCACGGGAGTCTGCTTGTTCAGATGATCCTGCTGCTCAGCTGGCTGAGTTTGACAGTCGCTTGTCAACATTACTGTGCAGTTGGAGTATAGAGAGCGAAAGAGAGCAGTGGACAAAAGCTCTTGCTGGATCTCAGCAGCTGCGTGTTGCAGACGCTGCGTGAAGAAGTGTTTGATGCCGGTTCATATGTGGACTCTCTATGATATCATCAATTCAGAGAATCCCAGCTTGGTCATATTTCGAGTGCTATGGTGCGTATATAACCTCTGTGCAGCTCGCCAAACAGTTGTGGCATAGGCCCATTCAACAGACATGTACTGTACCGAGTCCACGAAAGCATAGCATGGGCGGCATGTCTGCCCTGTCTGTGACAATGTAACTTAGCTGCAGACTTAGCTGTGGAATAAGTCTCAGACGCATGGACGCACCGCATCCAAAACAGGCATACACCTCCTGCTCCTCCCGATTGCAGCGCATGAAGGCCCTGCTCGCACTCAGGCTGTTGACCGGCTCACCTCAGCTGTGTGACACCACTTGATCAGTATCTGACTGTATCAGAACGGCTGTCCCAAGCTTGTCAGGGCCTCAGGGCCAGGATCAGGTCCTCGGGAACCGTGCTGCGATCGGCAGATGGACCGCGCTCGAACGTTCCTCACTGGGGCGAGGTCGAACGGCAATCTGCTAGGTCTCGGACGGAGGTACCTGGTCGCTCCACTGATGTGCACAGGCTTGCGGTGGCGAATACGGCTTGAAAGCGGTTGGGTTAACCTTAATTGCCCTGTGTTAGCAGGGAGTACCCGGTGTCAGCTGACGAGTACGAGCTTCTGGAAGAAGCAGGCAGAGGCGTGAGCGCTACTGTGAGGCCCTTCACCTCCTGCACTTGTTTGTGTCTGCCAGGACACTGCTGAACAAGTATGTTATTGACGTATACCGTTGAACATGCAACCAGGTATGGAAAGCCAGGGTCAAAGCTACCGGGGAGGATGTTGCAGTTAAGCTGCTAGACCTAGAGAACTTGAACTGCAGCTTGGTAAGCCAACACACTAGAAGAAATGCCTATCGGTGGTACAGTTGCTTTAGCTTCTTGGTGTTCTTCTGCTCTGTGTACATCTGAATCTCCAAGGCATACACCTCAAGCAACTGTGTGCCCTTCTTGAGGTCTTCTGAGCCGTCAGGATTCTGGCAGGCCCTGTGCAGCGGTCAGGCACTGCGGCTTGTTGTTCACAGCAGCACACAGCATTCAAGGGCAACATTGATCACAGGCTGCACGAGTGTGTTGTGGCATCATGCACAATACTGCAACTGTTGTTAGCTGGCATGACAATGATGACGTTGATGTGCTTCATTGGTCGACACTGAGGCTGATCTGGCCCAGTGAGGATTTTGGTGTAGTAGCAACAGGTAGTAGCACTCATACTTCACAGCTGTCTAGCGCCTGGGCAGCAAGGGATATGCNCGCATGATGGTGCCTTGAAGGTACTCCAGCATCTGTGCCACAAAGAACTCAGGTTTGGGTATGATGCTCCCTGCTCGTGTGGCCAGCGAGGTCTCATCTTCCTCAGAGCCGGAATTCAGCCATGGTTTCATGCTATCAGGTAGCAACTTGGTTGCTTGCCATGCTGTGAAGTACTCCTGTGTGGAAAGTGCACAACATGTGTGAAACTGTGACGGACAGAACTGTAGAGAGATGCAGGGTCTTATGCCACACAAAGCACTGTTGACGTGCTTACTTGCTGGTCTTGCTGAAAGGGCAGCAGAAGCAGGCAGAGCCGCCTAGCCCTACAACGCCCTTAGCTTTGGCCTTGGCAAGTACCTCAGATGGCATTGCTAAGAAGGAGAGCAGCGGCAGGGCCCACAGCGTGTGCAGTGACCTTGGCTTCAGCTTACTCTGGGATGACGACCCGTTTTGGCAGGTATGTAGTCATGTCCTTGTCAAGTCAAAGCAGCTTGGCTTGTCGCAAATCTCTGCATAAAGTCTGCTATTACATGCTGGTTATGTCGTTGTTGAATTTATGGCAGGTTGACTGTGTTTTGTGTGCATTGGCATCCCAGGGGATGCTCATGCCCAACAATAGCTCGTCAGCATTTGGTGTGTGTCAGCTGCAGACAAACGGTTATCNCACCCAAGACATGTACATGTAAGCTTACACCTGTCTTGTCGGCGGTGCCAGATATGTTCATGCACACTGACCTCACAGCATAAGACTTCCAGCAAGCAGAATGACGTGTGGTCATGTCTGCAACAGCTGACATATTCAGTTTGCTTCTGCAGAAACAAGTCTGATGCTTCCACAGTGGGTGGCCTGGCCATTGCAGTGAGCCTAGAGCTGAAAGGGCTGGAGGTTGCACATGAGCGCCATGGCGTCTTGCCCTGGTCTCAACTGGTGCAGGTGCGATGTATTGCTGCCACTGCACAATGTTGTTTTCTCTTTTTCAGAGGTCCTGCTCTGCATCTGTGCAAATCCTAATGTCCAAGACTCCAAGACATTCTCTGCTGTTCTGTGCTCTCACAATGACTCTAGCCTTGCCATGTTGCAGCACAGGAACAGGGAGGTGTTTATCAGTCCATTTGCATGTACAAATTACTTGTTGCCCCTGTCAACACATGGTACAAGGTGTACGCAACATGCAAGAGTGTGATTGCTGCACAGCTGCCAGAGAAAGTATCAGCTTATGCTGAGCGCCAATCCACTCCCACTTTCAAAAGTGTATGTGTTATGTGATCATCGATTAGTACATGCATGTGCAGCCTGCAATCGAGCTGGCGAGAGGGGGCATTGAGCCCAACCCCTACCTCATTTCCACCATAAGCAGCCTGGTCTCAACCCTGGTGGAGTATCCAGGGCTAAGAGGTGTGCTTCACTTCATGTTGCATGCACTACGCCACTTGTTTCAGCATTGTTGTGTGTCCATGTCGGCATCCCCCTGTGATGCAAACACAAACACGACATTTTGCATTGCTTGGCTACACCTCTGATGTTTGGCAGTCGTGCATCACACGTCTTTGACGTGGTGAAGTGGCAGGCATAAGCTGCTGTCTGTGATGCACAAGGTACATGCTGTATACAAGAGGNTATTGTGACAACAGCTGCATTATTGCAAGGGCGGCTGGATGCGTTACTCACCCGCCCAATGACTCGGTTGTGATGCATGATATCAATTTCCCGCCTGCCAGCAATGAGGCCTTGCTGCCGCAGTGTGTACTCTGCTTTATGTCCTCCTGCCAGCTTGACCTCTACTCCACTGTGCATGCTCCAGCGCTCCTTCTTGATAGTGGCCACCAGTATACCATCACTGACAGATTCGCCTCTATGAATGACCCATTTTTTGTGTGCACTGATCACCTGCAGCAGCAGCAGGTGCTTGATGCGCATTGCATTGCAGCAGTCTCTGTGTAACAATGTGGCTTTTGTGCAAACAGAGAGTGACCACAGCAATATAGACAGATGACGGCTAACACTTGAACAGTGGCTGGATTCAAGGGCTATACCTTGGGTTGCAAGACACAAACAGCATGACCTGCAANACTGTGAGAGTTGGACTGCAGTGTATGGCATCCCCAAGCAGGACGTACCACTTGCTTTCTTTCCAGCTCTCTAACAGCCAGCTCTGCAAAGTTGCACAGCATGTTCACCTCCTGCACTGTCAGAACTCTGGGAGCCACATCCAGCATACACCTGCACAGCAACACCCCGCTCATCACGATGCTGCTTGACAACACAGCAGAAGGAAGGTCTGAGGTATGGCTGCAGAAGTGCTTGATCCTGTGCCTGCAGGTTGCTACCAGGGCACACCAGCGCAACTTGTGTTGTGTGCAGCACGTGATATTTAAAAAAGCTGAACCATAATTCTAAAGGTGTACAGTGACATGCAGCCACTGTGTGAACTATGCAGTATGATGCAGGCAGTATGTGTACCATGCAGGTGCAGCTTGGCATGCAGCACGTCAGGTACAGAGTCATGCTATGCAGAAGGAAGCTGCTGTGGTGACAAAGCAGATGCCAACACCCGCAGCTGGCAGCAACACCCGCAGCTGGCAGATTCTGAGAGTCTCATCATAATTCATCATGCAGGGTCAATATGTATTGGCGTCACTGTAATGCAATCCAGGTGTTGAGGCTTGCCTGGCNCCCACTCAGAAGTACTTGACTCAGTGTGACTGCCATCAGTTGCACAGATACTGTACACATCAGGCTGCAGTGAGTCACACCTGGGATCTTCTTGAGATGTGTCTCGGAGGCTCATGAGCTCCTTCTGGCGGAAGGCTGCATTGTCATCAAAGCCTAGCTTGGCGTCTGCTGCTATGAGCTTGCCATCCTCTGTCTCTGCCAGAGGGTTCACCTGTGTCACACCAACTGTTTCAGAAAAGTGACCCACCTTATCGGTCGCTTGAATGGTCACTTTGACAGATTACTGCATTTATTTTCCAAGGAATGCATTGTCCATGCATGTTTGAATTGTATCAACGCCAGTTATCACACATGCAGAGGGAATGTCATTTACTGCTTCCTTTCGTTGGGAAGGTTGCACAGTGATATTTACTGTTGCATATCAGAAACCAGTCAAGATGCCTTCACAGCTGCAATGCCTTTGGCCTGCCAGTGCAACGTTACTCAGCATATGACTGTGACTCATGTATGTTGACTTTGACAGAGCCCTGGGGGATAGTTGAGATGAGACAAGTGCAATACATGCTGTGCCTGACCAAGATGTGAGCTGCAGCAGGCTAAATACTGCACTTGAGGCCGCCAGGTTCATTCCTCTGATCATACGGTCTCACCTCAACCATGGTGCAGTCGCANAGCAGTCAGGCTCATCACCTGCAAAGGATGCTGACGAGTCTGCAGCTGCCAACACCCATCCTCATGACACAAAAGAGTCGGCTGCTGTTCGCGACGCAGCTACCGGGAAGGATCATGGAGGTGATGCTGGCCGCAGCGTCATGTGTATATGCTATCTGTATCTGAGTCTGTTGCATCAATCTGTGGTACAGCAAAGTGGCAAAATGTGACGCATTGAAATGTGGCTGAACCTAGTAAACATGCTCATGTTGCCAGTACAAACTCATTGTCCCACCTCCCACCGGTACTTGAACTACTCGCAGTGCAGTGATTGTGGGAGTATCTGTCAATGAATACCTTTCTGTCTGTCCTGCAGACAAACAAAAGCAGGCAGAAGAGATGATGGATGAGGCTGAAAGTGGAGGAGGGCATGGCTACAGTTGATGCAGGGCACCTTATTGGGAGGCAGAAGCTACTGAAATGCAGGCTTGCTGGCAGCTATGGTTCCTGATGGAAGTTGGGGATTGCTGCTGAGTTTTGTCAGTCATACTTGATTGCAACATACATATATTATGCAATCCTGTTCACATAGCGAGGTCTGCAGGTGTATGCTTCACTTAGGGGAGGTTGAACTTGCCCTTGATTGCAAGGGGTAAAGTAGCGCNGTCATTCCCGCCATACTGTCTTCATGCCTGTGATGCTACACTTGTCTTGAACTGCTGTAACTCTGATCCAGCTACATTCTGCTCGATATGTACAGTGGTGACTGCTTGGTGCCAGAACCTTGGGTTTCCAGCTGGCTGCCAAGCTGAACCAAACATCAAGACCTGTTGTGTATGTTATATTGCATTTGATATCTGCTTCTTACAGCAATGCATCACACCCTGTAGTCTACACCTCTTAGCTGAACCTGTCATTGAGGTGCACAAATCCTTGCTGAGCGTCATGCTGTCAAAGTGAGACTGATTGCTGCTGTATATGCATCTCTAGCTCCACCTTGTGCTGCCGCACCTGAAGTGATAAACAACCCATTTGAGTGCCATCCCGATTACGAAAAAAGCAAAGCGCTCCAAACTACAGCAGTGGTTTGCACACAATACCAGTATCAGCGTTCAATGCAACCTGCAAACAAGCTGGGTGAGGGTAGAATTTGGCAAGGAAGATCGCCATTGCTAGAAATGAGATGGCTTTGTGAGGCAAGGTACCCATCAACCAATGTGTGAAGATTTGTTTAGGGTTTACAGTTGGCTGATCAATGCCACTGGCATTGGTGGGAACATGCAGTGAGGATTTGAGCACGACGANCAGCCACTCTGGTAAACACAGCTTGTCAGGCACTCCAAGGCACTTCAAGTAAGTTGGATATCAAATGGTATGGTGTAAATGCGCCAGGATATACAGTGTCTGTGTCCTGGAGCCNGTTGTTGAATGGCCCTCACAATACACTACACACTGACAGCTGATGAAGTCACAAGACCTGCTGCAATGCCGATGCTGCTTTTACATTGTGCTCATTCCAGCTCTGACGTTGGTTTGCAGGGCGAATTTGAAACTGGCTTTGAGCGTGGTGGTCAGACACGAGAGCATGCACAGCTGGCAAAAACACTGGGAGTTGCAAAGCTGATTGTGGCCATCAACAAGATGGATGATGAATCTACAGCAGGACCAGATGGGCTCTGGTCTGAAGAGAGGTCTGTTCCTGCCCTAGCTGTGCATACATGCTGCAGCTCTAGCAGCAGCAGGAAAGGCCGTCAATATAGAATCACAGACACGTGTATGGACTGGCAGCTGAGCACTGAACTCCAGTGCAGTAAAGCTAAGCTTGACAGGCATACTTACACCTGGCTCCCACAGTGCCTTCCTGTCAGCTCCAAGTCAACAAAAACACAAGCAGGCGTGAAGGTTGCTGATATCAACTTCACAGACCCTTTGTACCAGTACATGCATCCTGTTGTAGCATGTAGCACTGCCACTGCTAGGACATATGATCTGTGAGTCACTTGCCTAGATTCATCTGCATGTGCCAGCTGGCAGCGTAACAGCCAGCTCATGATTGAATGGTACACTTGACAACATGGTGCTGACTTGAGCTTCTTGCTGTTGTTCCCTGAGTGCACAGCTGTGCTTTCCCNGTTCAGACTCATATGTGTACAGCTCACCAGGTGTAGACAACTCATGCATTGCAGAATAAGTGACATAGCTTGCAGAGGGAGCAATCATTGGGGACTGCTCCCAATATTCAGCTGATATGTGGCATGCTGAACATGTTGCATGTTGTGACTCTCGTGGTGTTTTACAAGCTTTGTGTGCAAGCAAGTTGGCATGCTTAATGGTTTGCACGTCTGTACATGCACCTGGATGTGCAGGCAGCATCAGCAGGGCACAGCATGGTAGACACCATGAAGCATGATAGACACAACAAACATAACATGAGCTGGTGCATGGGCTAACCTGGTAAGTCCAACGCTGACACTGAGTCTACTGAAAGCTGCAAAGTTGGTGTTGGCTACAAGCGATGGTGGTGACAGCTGAGTGCTCCTTGTTGTGCTTGCTCATTATGTGAACGAGCAGCAGAGAGTCATGACAAAATCAAAACAAAGGAAGGCACAGCAGAGGATGGTGTTACCATGGTTGGTCTGCATGTGAGTGGGGCTGACATGCTCTCTAATAGTTTCACGGCATTTTACATGAGATGCCCTGCTTGGGCGACAACAGCATGACTGAAACTTGATGGATTCAGTCACAAGGGTGTTAAGCCCTGCTAAACTTGCAACACAACTCAAACAAGTAGTTGGCTCTTTGCAAACGCAGCTGAAGAAGCAGCACAAGATCAGTATACATCCACTGTTGTGATACATGTTTGGCTGGCTTGAGCCTGGCCCAGTTTCATAGACCAAGAACCTGCTGAGCAGTAGACTGTGTCCATCATGTGCTGCAAATGAGGTCATCCAAAAGCTGCAATTGTCCATTGCTTGTAATCACTCATGAATCTTGCGACAAACGCTTCCAGGTGAAAGATCGCCTTCTGCCCTTCCTGCAACAGCAGTCAAGTTTGCAAAAGTTGCAACATGGAGATAAAGATTACCCTCTTCTGTCTGTACAAATGTATGCCTTGTCACACAGTGCGTTTGAGAGCTGGCTGCAAGAAACCACTGATCAGTGCCAACAAGCAGGGAGCCATAGAGCCCATTGTCTTGCCTGCAAGCGGTGTTCAAAGAAGGCTGCACAGTCTGCCACCTTGTGCTTCAGCTCATCATCAAGCTTCCGTGCCAGCTCAACCATGAGTTTCTTGATAATGAGCTCTGGTGGTATGCAGTTCACTAGCAGCTCATACAGCTTTGCCCTCACTGCAAACAACTGCTTTGGTGACTGCTCGCCAAGGATGTCATTTGCAATCTCCTGCGCATCATGGCTGAACTCAGCTGCTAACACATGTGCTGAACAGCAGCTTCTGACACTGGAGACATGTGNACACATCTTGCGAGAGTCGTACTTACACTTCTGTTGGTTCACTACCATGGTTATGTTTTGTCCGAAATACGCGCAATGATGCTTGCGCATGTTCACAGTGGTCTGTCAAGCTGTCTCCATTTGTATGAGTCATGTCCCCGATGTATGCACATGATGCTTGCGCATGGTACATAGAGTTTCTGAGTCTGAGTTCAAGTCAGGTACATTTGACATGAGAAAGATCCGTACGTTGACATCACATTGGCCCACATTCACATTTGAGTGTCATTCTCATTGACAAGCACAGACCATATGCAGCCTTAGTCAATGTCGAAAGGAACCCATTGCAGGTGCATCGTGATGCTAGATGGAGGAGCTTCCTTTTTGCTGCTGACTTTGAGCTCCTCCAGGAACCAGGTCTTGAGCACTTCACCATTGGGTGANACAAACACTGTTTGTGTCTTTGTGTAAGTTGCATGAGATGGCATGACAGGAGTGCAAGGCCTTGCAGGAAGAAGCATCGGTGCTTCAGGCTAGAACACAATAGGCAGCATGGAGCATGTCCATCCAGAGGCAGGCAGCATGCTTGCCTGATGTTCCCTTTCTCGCAGGCCATTTAAAACAGCATACTTGGCCTCAATAAGCTGGACAGCCATTTTCAGCTGCTGTAAATCCTGCTGAGTGTGCTTTGCTTGTACGCATGCTTGCTCTACATTCTTCGTTTGCACACTGTCAACCTTTTGCTGGATCTGCATTGCAAGAGACACCCACACATGATCAACATGCCTGACGTTGTTCAACACTGTTGCTGCTCATAATGATTGCCACTGGTTTCTGCTGTCATTGATGCAGGCTCATTGTCATAGCGTGACAATGACTGATATTGTCATAGCATGACAGTGTACAACATAGCATGGTTGTCAGGATACAAATGTGTTCCAGCTCTCAACTTGAATTCACCTCCTTGTCATTCGCATCCAGCCGCATGTGCAGGGACTCCATCTGCTGCCTCAAACAGGCCTGCTGAGACCGGTACACACCTTGAAGCATGTCCTTCTTTGCTCGTGCCTCATGTAGTGCTTGCAATCCTAGATCCACAGCATCCCTCCTGGCAGCAGCCTGGCAGTGCAACCGGTTCATCATGAAGACAGACATGATACTTGCAAGACTCACATAAGCAAGCAGCAGCGGCAGCTTTTGTCACACACCTTGACCATGCCGCACTCAGTAAGGCAGAGAGAGCCAGTGCACTGTATGGCGTTCACAAGGTGCAGGTGTGTCAATGCCAGGCTTCTTAGCTTCAGCATACGCTGTATGCATACAATCAACTGTATCCAAGCAGAGGAAGCAGAGACTAACAAATGCATGGTCATGTCTGCGGATGCATCAATCAGGAGAGATTGGGTATATGCTGGCAAGATTGATCTCAACTTTGCGGGCCCTCTGTGTCATACTACCTGAAATTGAGGCAGTCAAAAACAGCGAGGCAGAACAGGCATTGTCTGACCAAACAATGCACTGTGCAGAAGTTGTGTCTGAAAACACATGGTGAATCTGGGAGACAGAACTTGGCAGGTATGTCTGTGTTCACACAGCTTACATTTTGGCTGCTGAGCAGCTTGGTGGTTGCATCAGCAAGTGCCTGCTCAATATTGTGATGGCTGAGCGTCATTGTTGCCTCTGGGCCAGTTTGTGGATGTGTTCCAGGCTCAGAGTGTTGCTGCATGATACAAGCACAGCAACATGATTTNGCAGGGATGAAAGCTTCACAATGCTGCTCTGCTCTCAAGGGCTGGGCTTGTGAACTGTGAGGCTCTGCTTGCTTGCTGGTGCCTGTCATGTTGGCAGCTTTGCTCTGCATTTGCTGCTTCACAGTGGGCACCAGATCAAGCAATGCCGTGCCTTTCTTGTGTTGCATGTGCCGCAACTGGTTTGCATGCTGGCCTAGTATGTGCGATGTCAGATCATTGGTCAGACTTTGGAGAGGCTGACCAGCTTTCTGCCGTCCCACGTGCGCATCCCCATTGCCCTGCTTGATTGGACTGGAGCTCATGTTCGTCACCTGAGTGACAGCGTTTGCAGGTGGTGACTGATGCTGTTGCCCTGGTTTTGTAGCCGCCCCCTGATGCACCTGCTGTACTGCATCAACCACCGCGCCCTGTGACGCTGAAGGTGAAGGGACCACAGGTTGCAGAGCACCAACAACAGCTGTAGGCAGATGCTGTTGTTGTGCCGCTGCTGCAGCTGGCAAGTTGTGTGTTTGATAAGTTGATGCTGTGGGCTGAGCTGGGTGGGAAAACTGGGCGCCAGGGTATGCAAGACGAGGGTGCACGTGAGCTTGAGGACGGATTGCTGATGCATGGAGCAGCGCATGTGGTCCATGAGTGTTGGCGGCAGGGAATTCTGCACCTGCAATATGACACCACAGAGTTGGGCAGCGTGCCAAGTATTCTGAACAAACAGACAAGCAGGTGCNAGTCTGCCGTCTGCTGCGTATGCCACGAGCAACAGTTCTGCCGGCTTCTGCGTGAGCAGCTTGCTGGATGTCAGGCCCTTGCACGATGCATGCTTGTCCGTTGTGAGCGTCGCTTGCGTGTGTGCTTGATGCACAAAGTCAGCTGGCAGTGCCACGCATGTCCAAAATTGACGTTGGCTCTCAAGGCACGTACAAAGTCGCTTAGCCTTTACCAGCCCAGCTTACGTCAAACCAGAACCTATCACAAACGTNCCCACATCAGATTTGACACCCATGTGAGAGACTTGTGCAACGTCTTGGAATGAAAGAGACTGTAACTTGAGTGTCTGACAGCAACAGTATCACCAGACTCGACACCTGCTACTCAAGACTGCGCAGAGCCAACATAGTGCCTGGTGTGAGGCCATTGCATGATCACTGCAACCATTGTAGGTTTTGTCGCCTACCTTGGAGACTGTACAGCATCTCTGAGATGACTAAGAGGCAAATGCAACCCCACTGGTACTGGACCAACAACCCACGAGAGGTTCACTACCTTGCTGTGGGACGGCTACAAAATATCTTGGCTGTCAACATAGTCACATTGACTGCAATTTGCTAGCGTTTGCTGACAAGCAGACTCAGGGCTGTACAGCATTTCATGTGACAGATGGCAAAGCTGGCATGAAACCACCCACTGCCTTGCTGCATGCAGTGACCACAAGAACCAGCAAGCGTTCATTACTCAATTGCTTGTTGTTGTGAGGCTCCCACATGCTCAGCTTAGAGCTCACTGATGTTCTGAAACATGTGATAAGCATGACACAGCATGACAGACACCACTGGACGTGTCTTTGCAACTAAGGCATTTACCAGGTGGCTAGTGCCATTGCCTCCATGGAACCAGTCTCTGCTGCTTAGATACTTCATCAGGCAGGCCTGCGTGACTTGCAGGGCAATAGCAGCACTGACCAGCAGGACCAAGCCTGCTGTTGTGCAANTCAGGTTGGTTAGCAGTGGTGTGATCCCATGAGGAAGTATGCAAGCCCTGGTATATGCTCTGGGAGAAGCCCTGAGACTGTCGCATATTGTACAGGCACCACTGTTGACTGCAAACTTGAGTCAAGTTGACTTCCAAGCATGCAGCTGCCTGCCTAGAGTGCTTGTCAGTGCTCAAATCAGTAAATGGGCACCTCATGTTCAGCAGTGACTACCTGATTTTCTGATCATTAACAAATGTGATACACTTCTTATGCAATGATGGCATTGACCAGCTTGAGTACATACCTCGAGGCTTGATGGTGTACAGCGTTGCTGATGGGGGGCATTTGCAGCTCATCATCTGGAACGTTGTATGTAGTGCATACTGGGACATGCTTGGCGTGCGATCTAGACATGTGAGTATACTCATGAAGTTTTGCAGTTGCAGCTTGCATTCGAGGTGCACCCAATTGTGTGGCTTACTGTACAGCACCAACACGCTGGTCAGTAGCTGCATGTAGAGTTGGTTGATGACTGTACACCCTGCCTGTCACATGTGCTGCTATGAGCACACGGAACTTACCTCCACCTGTTGGTCATGCAGACATGATGTTTTCAAACCTGAGTGAAGACCCTGTCACTGTTGCTGCCGCTGCAGCATCACACTAGTCCCATCTCACTGCAAAAATGCACATGCCAAATTGTACCCACACATGATGCCAATCATGCAGGATCCGATGCAGCTGCACAAAGGAAAGACACAATGCAGGAAGATTTCAGCTCTGGCAGCGAAAATTTCTACCTGCAGTACTTCTTCCCGCCATCTTCAGTGGGCGAGACTGGCCGAGTTGGCGGCATGCCCGGCAGGCGGGAAGTGGGCCACGGCATGCTGGCACAGCGCGCTTTGGTGCCAACAATCCCCAGTGAGGTACTCCCTGCTGCAAGCCTTCCCTCAGCGTTAAAGTTCATCAGATTTGGGAGAGTTGCCTTTCCATAAGTTNATGGCTGGTAGGCTCTTGCCATGGCTATTTGGCCAGCTGACAACCCACCAGAATGGTTTGCTGCTGGTGCTGATTCCTGCTGATGCATCTGAGAAGGTGCCTGTTCCTGAGTGTACATCTGATTCTGCTGAGTGGAGCTGGGTATGGAGGCTGCGTTGAAGCTCCCTATCTGTGAAGGGCCTGCATCCTGAGTCAGGGGCATTGCTTGCTGTGCCTGCTGTCCCCTGCTGTCAGGAGCATCACCGCCACCTTCAAATTCTCTGATGAGCTCTGCTCCACATTTGTGCTGTGCAAGAATGTTGCGAGCACTGTACCACTGGCCCTCGCTTTCTGGGAAGTCTGGGAACTGGACATAGTATTCCCACTCTGTGCGCCGGTCGCGCTTGACCTTGGCTTTCTGGGTTATGACTGCTAAAGGTTGATCCACCAGCACAGGTGCATCTGCTTGAGAGCCCAGCGTGTATCCAGCATGTAACATGACGGCGACCTGCAGCATTCAGTGTGTTGTTTCTGACATAGCTCCTGGATCCAGGTATTGTTGTTGGCTGTGGACGTGTATCACAGCACTTGGGACATTCTGGGCATGCATGTCTTGCAGCAGTACCTCACTGTAGCGCTACTGGACTGTTGGTCATAAGCTGCAGGGTGTGAAGTGCATATAGCCTGCTGGGCCACTTGAGCGAGCTACAGAAAGTCCGACGGCTCTGTGTGGCTGCACCGAACGCTGCGCGCTGACATGTGCCACGTCCAATGCAAAAAAATGACTACGTCCACAAGCAGCGCCAACGTTGCGCAGAGACTCAACGAGTGAGTTCAAAGTGCTCAGTCAAACTGGTAGAAGCTGTCGTCTTTGACACCATGCAGGACTCGATTGCGCAGCTCCAACCTCACCGCGGTTTTGACTGCTTGCTTGCTTCAGGCTTTGGGAAATGTGCGCTGTGTTGAGCCGGTCAAGTTGGAGTCTCGGAGCTGCTGTGCATGATTTGCATTTGCATATTTGCTTAGTGCGTAAACGCCCCCATAGCTTTGCATGTGACTGAAAGCGCCCCTTTACGGCCCTACAGCACGAGGCGGCGAGTAGTGCCGTTCCTTTGAAGTTGCGCTATACTGACGAGGACGTAGCGAGGCCGTCTTCACAATGCCTACCCGTAAGTCAGTACACTTTGTCCATGGGTTTCTGCTGCTGGCTCNCTGACAAGCATTCCAGACTGGGTTGTGCGACCAATCCGGTATACAGCACGGTCGTGCGCTCCGGTCTGGTGAGTATGGCTGGCGGAAACGGGACTACAAAGAACAGGGCTGGAACGAGGGGACCCAAATCTTGTCATGCATCATGTGTCATGCGAGCACTCATGACAATCATCCCTGACTTGTCAAGTATAGTTTAGACTAGTCAGGTATAGTAATCTAAGACAAGACTGGCTTAATGTCGCGTGGTGACTACCATGTGACGGTCGTTTCGGATAGATATAGGGCTCAAACGGGCTACCACACACCGGATCCATCTCTCTTTTAAAAAATGCTAAATTTAGGCTTGCTTAGCCGTGTGGTAGCAACGTGACAACTATGCACCACTGGGAAGTAATGGAGTCTGCTGCCATGCTGTGTTTAGGTGGCACATGCTGATTGCACTCATGATTGTTGATANACTTGTTTCCTGAGCTCTGTCCTGAGCTCCGAGTATCGATTTGCTCCGTGACTCACGCATGCGAGTCACACCTTGCTGGAGAACTTCAAGGCTGTGATCGTCATGCCTTCACATTCAGGCGAGGCCGGGACTTTAGACAAATGCCGCAAGGAAGCGCAAGGAAGCGGAAAGCGGATGCTGCGGTCATGCATCCTCTGAAGCCAGTTCAGGGTGGTCCGCAAAGGCGCGAGCAGCATGGCACAAGTACAGGTCCTAGGTACAGACAGACCAATCCTGCCAGCTGCAGATACACAGAGTGCTTGATTGTGGCTACTCAACACTCGCTGTGACACAAAATGTTCAGACACACTCCTGCTCATTTCAACTGGTCACAAAGTCAGTCAGGCTGACAAGCGCTTGTCATCTCACAAAACCCTAAATGTACAACAGGACTGACTGCACCATCCGCTAGGCAACACTTCACTGACACTGTCTGAGAGGGGTGCATAACACATCCAAAGCTATAATAGTAGGCATCAGAACAGCAGTTCTGTCTAGAACTGTTGAGTATGCTCACCTGTGTACACCATACACTCAGGTGTCAAGACACATGTGCAAGGGAACATTCCTGTGAGTTGCCCGAGCCCCACAAGGCTACTGCCCTGGTACAGGTACTTGTCAAAGCCTGTTACCATGGCATTTCTGTGCCATCATACAGCAGATACTTGCCATTGTCAGCAGGCGTGAGGCTTGTTATGATCTTCATCATGTCAGAAACAGTTTCTTGTGATGACCTTGAGGGATCCCTAACTCCCTCTGTGGCCTTCTTCACATTCCTCCCCATGCTGGTGTTGGCAAAGCCAGGGTGAGCACTGACTACTGTGAAGCCCTCATCCCGCAAGTCATTTGCCAGGATCAGTGACTCTGCATGTGCATCATATCTGTCAGGCACATGCTGCAGCTCTNACACTGTGGCACATTGCCTTACGCTCCTGCTGCCCAGTTTTGGGCGGCTCTTGTTATCTGCTGGGTCCCGCCTTGCTTCTGACCTGCCCTGCTGCAGTTGCTGCCCTTCCCGTTTTCTGTGATGCTTCATCCAGGCCTCCTTCAGGCAGACACAGCCCTGCATTGTCATCCTGCAAGTCTGCTCTGCAGGGCAGCAAACATCCGTGGCCTATCTTTGGGCTCAGCTCTCTTCAGAAACACAACAGATTGCGGCACAGGCTGGCACCTGCTCTATTGTCCAATCCCGCCTCCAGCGCTTTGCCAACAACTATGCCAGTATAGCTGGGGGAGCAGTGTATGCAACAGACAAGGGTAGCTTGCAGATTTTGTGCCCAGATGGGGGCAAAGCTACTGCAGAGGCGGCCTGCACATCCTNGCTCAGGTCAGCGGCAGCAATTGTGCTGTTCAGTGCTTCCTCCTAACATTCTAGATATTTTTGCTTGGTAGAGACACTTGCAGGGTGTTCATGCAGCCTACCTATAACAGTGCAAGTGCATGGTATGCTGTGAGGCATATGTGATAGCAACAGACAGTTAGCAACAGGCTTGGACGCTTATCAGCTACGGCAACTTGGTGTCACGCCTGTTGGGAGCTTGCATCAGACGTCAATTGCACACGCTGTTCCATTCAGCACAGGCTTCAGTACAGTCACACATACTGTGNCTCCATAATTGTCCTGCCATTACTCAGATGTTTGCTTGCAGCCTCGACAGAATGCGTTCCATGCAGATGACAAGCGCCAGAATTCAACATGGAGNCATCTTCACTGTTGCCTTGTGCAGCAGCCTCAAGGCGGGCCTGCATGAGCGGACATATCAGGGCTGTGTGTGCGTGCTGAGCACAGGCCCATGATCTCAACTGTATCTGAGCAGTGTCAATCATGTGGGCATTCAATGTCACATGGTGCCAAACTTTACGCACCAGACTCGCTTGTTGAACATCATCTGATGTCCCTGGATGTTGCGTGTTGGCAGTTGTGAGAATGTGGCACGCCTTGAGCACAATGCTACGCACTGCCCAGCACATGCCCCACCCTTCTCCAAATGCCATTCCCAAAACTTGTGTAACAATTGATGTTGTACAAGAATGACCAGCAGCAGCTACTATGTCCCAAGTATAGAGGCAGGCATACCTGCTTGTCAGCAAGGCGCTTCAGCTTGGCGAGTGCATCTGCCTTCTTGCGGCCAACAGCAGCAGCCATCTGCTTCCTGACCCTGCATTATGTGTCCATTGAAGTGGCCTGACTATCGATACTGTCTTCAGGCAGCAAGCCACTCAGCAAGTTGGTCATACTGCCATGGTGTAATCCCAAGTGCAAACCCATATAGTGCATCCTGCTTGCAGTGGCAAGAAGGAGTTGATATACACATATGATGGACTGTACTCAGTGGAAAGCGCTAGAATGGAAGTTGGCCAAGATGGCTTCAAGATCTGCAAGTAAACTTGACAAACTCTTGTTACACTAGTATCTGCAGACTTGTACATGCTGCACTGTGGTGCAGTGCAGATGCTTGTTTGCACATATGACGGATATGACAGAAATGGAGGTGCTATCAAGCCTCTCAGAGGATCAGATGTCCTCATCTTGCAATGTGTCCTTCCATTGGCATGCCAAAGTGCCAGCAATGTTCTCTCTGTAAGGGGAGATCGACCAGTGACCTTGGACAACCATATTTGTCACTGCCTGCCTCGCCATTCAGACATGGCCATGCCATGCCCAATCTGTTGGCAGGTTTCAGTTGCGAGCGCTGCCAGGCCACAGCAAGGCAGGACAGAAGGTTACTTTTGGAGCACTCAAGGGCGCCAGATTCAAGCCACTACCTTTGGTATGCCCCACCAGCTTGATGCTTTTTGCGAGCTTGCTCAGCTCATCAGTCATGCCTGATATGTACAGCTCCTCGCTTGCACTGGCCACTTTTGTGTCCAAACCTTGTCCTGTGCTCTAGACAGACAGCATGGTGTTCATCAGACTACATGGGNAGCCCAAGTGAATAATTTTCCTCTGGTCATCAGATGGCTTGAATCCACAAGTCCGGCTTTCAAAAGTTACTGAGCTTACCGTTCTGACTTTTCTCTGTTCTGCTGAAACCAACAGGTAATGTTGTTTTGTGTCAACTGTGTATTCATGCATAGCTTTATGTCACACTTGCTGTGATACACTTTGCTCTGCTGTTTTCCTGCTGCAAGCTAGTTTTCACGCTGTTGAGCAAGCTGCTGGGCTGTTCAGAGTACGTGTGAAGCTGCATTGACTCAGAATACCTACACTTGACTTCTGACCCAGTTTGTACAGCATAGCCTGCCTTCTGTGCTGGCTGCCAACAGCTCAAATGCTACATGCTGTACGTACTCACACGTCTGCACTTAGTCCTGGCACCAGCTGTGGCATTTGCATGCTGCTGCAAAACCATGAACATCTCAATATCATCAATCTTTTCTGCCTGTAAACATGATTTGACCCTGCAGGCAAAGCTGCTGAAGGCTGTTGCAGACATGCAGATCAGTCCGGCTCCCAAACCACATGGCATGGCACCCAAGGTCAGCTGATGTCTTCTGGAGCAACCCAAGCCCGTCTGCTGTTGTGTGAGCAGTGCATGCCATGTGCTGCTGTGTGTGGCAGACCTTGTGATTTACATGCTGCTTGACCATAAATGCTCATGGTGTACTTGCCAGCTGCCAGTTTGATACCTTATGATGGCAAGATTGCTACTTGTGAGCATTCACTATGTCACCTATTCACACAGGCTCCTCTGAGTCTTAGCCAACAAGATTGTGGGCACAGCGACTTCACAGTCCCTGAGGGGTTCAACATGTTATCTTGTGCAGACCCTTCATCAGGTTGCAAGGTGAGAGAGCGCCATTGCTTGCTTGAGCAGCAAGTCACAACCTTGCTCCCACACCTGCAACAACTCAATGGTTGCTACCTGTAATGATGCACCTTCATTTGCCCTTGAGTCATCAGCAACCCTGCTGGCGCAGTGTCTTCTGTGTCAGCTTACACCTCTTGCAAACAGACCCGCATCTTGTAGGCCTTGAGTTGGGGTCCATCTGGAGACATGCTTGTACCTGTGGTGGCCAACTGCATCCAACCGGCCAATTTCCGCGAAGACTCACCAAGCTTAACCTGCCATGTAACCCCTCACCACGATGGTACACTGCCACTAAAGCTAGGAGCCCCCAGGAGGTTACACCCCCAAACCCCATTCAGCAGGCCAGCCCCATCCCCATTCAGCAGCATTGCTGCCCCAGATGCAACCAGACCCACTGCTCCTACACCCATTGAGTCTGCTTGGGATCTCCTTCAACGCCTAAGGCATAGCAGGGGGGATGCCCACCTGGCTGACTGCCCAACCCTGCAGTCTGCTGACATGGCAGCACCAGCGTCTGCTCACTGGCATCACCCTGTGCCACGCCTAGCCACCATGCNTCAGGATCTGCACCATCAGTTGCTGCTCATCGTGGGCTGCATCGTTGCAAGGCCCAAAAATGCGAGCAAATTGAATGTCATATCTGTCATATCTGTCGAGGCCTTGACTCATAGAACCTGCAACTTTGCAGGCATCAGCGCTCAGCACATTTGCAAGGCTGACAGGCAGTGCCTCTGCACGGGTGCTCATCACCTTGCCTGATGTGATCATCCTGAGGACAGCAAAGGCAAGTGGATCATGATGTGTGATCTTACATAAGGGCGCATGCAGGTGGGGGGCCACTGGCTGTCTTGGTGGATGGTGGCGGCTGCAGCCATCTCCCAAATTGGCCAGTTTGAAGCTGAGATGAGCAGCGACAGCTTCCAGCTGCTGGGCATGGCTGAGAGGGGCTTCCTCCCAAAAGCCCTTGCTAAGCGTAGCAGGCATGACACACCCACGGTACACCTCAGCGTTATTGTTGCTACACTCTTGAAATTCTTGATCCACCCTCATGAGAGCCAAACACATGTATGCACCATACTAGTCAGATGTGAGCCTGACCCCGGGCTTGCGCTACAGGCATTGTTGTGATGGCTTGTTCGATGTCATTAGCTTGCATAATTTTCTTGCAGCCACCCTATGTAGTGTCAATGTGCCAGCTGTGTGCAACTGCCGTCTAGCTTTCAAGCTCAAGCTCTTGCACAGCGGACAAGCTGAGTTAAGGGCCAATGCTACCCAAGCCTCATGACAGTTGCACTGGTATCAACATGCTTGTTGAATATCAGGATGCATGATACATACCAGCATGCTTGCCATTTCAGGCACTTCTGCCACTAATCACACAGTCTTGCTGACCCAGAAAACAGTTGTGATCAGAGCATGCTATTGAAAATGCTTGCAGACTTGTCATTTCAATGAGAACCTATGCAAAAACAGAGCAGTAGTGTGAATAACACACAATGCTACAGCGCGTGACGTTACTGATGACCTGCTGCAGATTGGCATCATCTTGTCATCCCTGGGTGTGCTGTCCCTCTCAGCCTTCAACTTCCTTCAAATTGTGGAGCTGCTGAACATCATCTACTGCCTTGCTGAGCTGATGGAGTTTGCAGCCTTCATTTATCTCAGATACAAGGCACCAGATTTGGTCAGGTACATGCTGTTATGCCCTCACTACGCTCATGCTGAGACTGGCCGTTATGTTCAACAAGGATGTGCGCATGCTTTTGGTTATGTAGAGCCTGACCAGTGCATCACGGTGCAAGGTTTGTTTTGTAACATTGCAAACAATGTCCTGTTGCAGCTTGTGCTTGCTCAGAGTNTCAGTCATCTCAGCTTTCGTCTGACACTATACCGATGGGTGTCCAGCATCAACGATTGCTCAATAGATCCGGCAGCGAGTCGAGCACGGCAGGCACAGTCCCTGGATCAGTTACAAGTCACTACATGTATCAGCTCGAAGCAGCTCAACGCAGCTTGAGAGCACACCCCACTGGCTCGAAGGTAGCTGCCGTATCGATACATGCCACGGCCTATTATGCTGCAAACGCGGACGTCTTCGCTCGCGTGGGTCAACCATAGAACTGACTGTTCGGTTGTTATCTGCTTCAGCGGACCTTTGACATCGATGCTGATGAGGAGGACACACCCACCAANTGCTGCGTCATCAATCTGCAACAACCACTCACTAGCGCTGCAGTTCCACGTATGTGCGAGGCTCTCCGACCAGTACTGCAAAAGTGCAAGGGCTCTCAAGTGGCAATGGGCAATGCCCCTTGTCAGCGTCAAGAACATCTGGAGCTTGACAGACAAAAGGTCACCCTGTGTAGCATTCACATGCCAAGCAGCTTAGCTTGGCACCAACGCACCTACTCTCTCAAACATGACTTATGCATTATGGCACTGGGCAAACTTGAGTGGACAGCCGCTGGCCATCAGCATATGTACAAAAACTTGCCTGTTTTCTGCAGGTATCAGCGGAGACGCATGTATACGCGTATTGCACTGGGCAAGAACAGTGCTATGGATGTTGTGAGCGGTGAAAGCAGTGGTGGTCAAGGACAGCTTCTCATCTTGTACCCTCTGCTGTTTGCTCTACAAGGGCTGGAGATGTATATCGGTAAGCCACAACTCCTCTCATGTCTTTGCAATTTGCACAACATTGCTTGCCTGCGCACAAGTCAAATCACTTTGCAGCAGTGTTCAACAACAGCTAAAAAGGTGTTGGCATTAATGCAGGTGCCGAAATGATGGCCATGACATGGCGTAGCCTGCTGTCGCCTGAGGGCTATCTTGACATGGAGGCACATGACTCCGACTTGAGGGGCAGTCGAGGTGTCTTCTTGGCCGGCGCTCTCACGCTGTACATGGGGGTTCTGAACATGTTGAATACATTTGCAACTTTGTATGATAAGCAGAAGGCAAAACGTTTGGCCCGCAAGAAGAGCTATGCCAGCCTGTCTGGAGGCAACAGCCCCACAAAGGGATTGCAATCTTCCCCAAGTGCTAGAAGGAAGCAGCAGTGAAACAGGCTGCTCCTGGTTTGACTGCTTGCCTGGTCCTGTTGCTTGCTTGTATAGGTAGATAGGGCAGCTCACTTGTTTGAGCTGTTTGCAATGAGTCAANTTTCCACGCTATGTACAGAGTAAAGCTCACTGGCATGAGGATCTGCCACCATTTCTCCAGATCCAAGACAGGATTGTAAACTAAAGCTTCCCATATCCGCACAAGCACTACCCACCAATGCGCTTCATACATTGACCCGCCGTTCAAATATAGCTTTGGATATACCTGTGAAGCAGGCAAATTAGGCACTGTAGCTGCAGATGCATGCGTGGAGCACAACCATTGACTACCGCAGTGTGCAGGTATGATTTTGGTAGTACTGTGCTATATGTGCTACGCAACATGTGATTTCAGTAGACACTGCAATGTGTCTACTGCTCATGAGATTGCATTTGCTGCAATGCCTGGCAATGGTTAGTACAGGTGCTGTCATATGACAGCACCTTTACTCATGATGCAGGTACCTCTTAGGCACACTTATGCATACAGACGCATGCACAGCTGAGTGTGTCATCATGCTATTTGCCTTGCAGTGATGCAGTGTAAATTGGCAAACATGCTCAGCATGGTTCATACAACACTGTACAAGGAAGTCCAGTCCGACATGGGCAGTGTGGACATGCATACCTGAAGAAA
Source organism: Trebouxia gelatinosa (assembly GCA_000818905.1). NCBI lineage: Eukaryota > Viridiplantae > Chlorophyta > Trebouxiophyceae > Trebouxiales > Trebouxiaceae > Trebouxia > Trebouxia gelatinosa. Next base: position 1,926,489 of record KN805362.1, read on the forward strand.
CAAGAACACAACCCATCCCAGAGTTTCTAGAAGGCTGAACTTGATCACAAAGCGGAAGACCAGGATGTCCACCAGCAGCATCAGTACAAGGCCATTGTACAGCCTGTCATTGTACAGTAGATATCGTCAGCTGTCTGGCATTGTGTGTCTGTTACCACAATCTCCATGCCTGTGGCTCATGACATAGGGCGGGAGTGTGCTTTTGGCCCGATGGTGCTGGTTGATATGGCAACATGGAGTGGTGCTTTGTTCAAGTTTGCGAGGCAAAGTATACATGGTTTGTCGTCCTGATTGTGCTTTTGAGCCTAGAGGTACTGTCTGCATCTGCCCTCCGATTCAGCACATATTGCTATTTCTGCACTGTCATCAGACTGTTGTGGCTCTAGCNCAAGGGAAGCATGATCATGCATACCTTGAGGGAGGGCTCATCTAGGCAAGGGAACACTTTCCTGGCATTCACAGGGAACATAAAGGTAGTGGCTAGCATGTGGCTGTGGCCCGCCTCATCTGCAAGCAGACATGCTGGTCAGGCCACAGCCAGATGCCACACCCCACAGCTACATGCCCTTTTGACATTGGAAACTTGTAGGACTTGTCAGCTAGATCCACAAAGCAAGTCATCTGAGAGGAACTTGATGATCCAGCACGACACGCAATGTTGTTGGCGCTCAAGCGGAATCTCAACTTTGTGGCACACTGCACATGTTCATCAGACTTGTCCAAGATGTAAATGTTTTCTTTTGCCATCTGTTTGATGCTGCTGTAGAACAAAGCACCAAGCAGGTCAGCAGGTAAAGCAACGTGCAAGAAGGCAAGGGTAGAAGCTTCTAGCCAGCCAACAAGACTAATGACCTGTGCANACACGCATCGTCGAGCACATTGTGCGAGACGGGGCACAGATCCAGCTTCAACTTGCGCAGCGCTGGCAGTAATCACGACAACAGGGGCATAGCAAAGCGTGCTTGAAGCTTTAGTCTCGGGACCAGCGCGTGCTAAAGTGTGTTACGTGTGGGCTCTGGGTCGCACATACTTGTCGAGGCCGACGTGTCGAGGTGTTTGGCTGAATTCCAACCTCAGACTTGTTGAAGCAGTGCGCTTGCTTGACTCTGGGTATCGTCGCGTGGTCCCTGCTACAAGAGGACAGTAGGTCGATCAGGTCATCAAACACCTATGTGGAGTCAAGAAGGCTTGTACTTCAACGTCAAGCATGGCTACTTAGGTTAACGTTCTTCTCGTCGTCTCGCGCTTGTTCAAGGTTCTCGTGACGCTGTATGCTGACCAGCATATATACCTGCACAGAGGCCATTGTGCGAGGGCACAAATCAGGGCTATTCTCAGCGGCAGACTATAACAACTTGTGTCAATGTGAGAGCCTCGAAGATATCAAGCTGCACTTGGTGAGTACTTATCAGCAGCCAATACTATGCCTAATCAGTGCCGCTGGGTTGTGAGCAATTATCAGCCTGCTATGCCCTGCAGAGTGGNCCTGCAAGCAGGCAGGTGCACGTTTTTGAACCATGGTGTTGATTACTTCTGTGTGCTGGCTTCTCAGAGCAAGTGGGACGCCCACCGCAGTGTCCAGTGTATCAGGATGTCAGTCAGGACAGTCAGGGTGCAACAATTGGGGCTGCCAATGCACTGTCACACAGCTTCATGCATGTCATATGGCACTCCTGCTGGCAGGCAAATACACCTTGCTGGAGTACCAGCATCACTATGCACGTCGCTGCTGCTGCTGCTGCTGCTGCTGCTGCTGGAAACAAAGCTGATTGCTGCTTTTAACAGAATGCTCAGTGCTGACATTGTTGCTGCTAGTGTACATGCTACTGCTGCTGTCTTCGCAATCATGTTGGCTGTCAGTGTGTATACTCAAGCCGGTATGGAATGTATTGCGCTGACCAGTGCTGCTATTATGGTACATGTGCATGGCTCTCTTTGTACTGTTGCAGATGTTGCTGTAAATCCTGTAGTTATCGTTCACCTGCTGTGCTTGAGCTGTATATGTGGCACCGTGGGGCCTGCCTGCATTTGCCATGTTGTCCAAAGCCGCTGCTTTTGTGATAGTTGTATGCCGTATACTGCCCTTGCTCTGCGAATCTAGTGCTGAGCTGGACGGCTGGATTTCCCCACTGTGCTGTGCTGCACTTGTGCTCCTTNTTCCTTGAATCAGTCAACCACCAGCAGTGGTTGGATGTAGAAAACCACCCCTTTGTTGTGATCAAATTCCAGTAACTTCTTTGTGTGATCAGATCTGAAATGCTCTGTATGACAGCAAAGCTTATGATCAGCACATGCTAGCAGAGGCGGCAAAGCAATACATCAATCGAACACAGAGCAGCATACCAGCGTAGGCCTCTTTAGAATCCCATTTGCCATATATGTAGAAGGAAACATTGTCTGTGATTGGCTTGAGCAGACTGTAGTCTTCACACCCAACTTCATGCATTGTCTCTACACACATCACCATGTTAATGCATGTGAATGATGATCAGGTGCAAGAAGGGGCTGCTGCTCACCGTCTTTGACTTCTTGGAAGATCTCTATAAATTCTTGTTGAACAGGAGGGGGTACAACGTACTTGATTAGGACATTCGCTGGTCCAGCCTGATCTACTTCGGCATCCCTGGAGTGTCGCTGGCTTGTCTGGTCACTTCTGCCGTGTAGGTTACCCTAGACACTCGAAACCAAGCAGAGTCAAAAACGCAAACGTCGGCGCTGTTGACTTCAGACAGCGATCACGGTGCGTACTTGCAATCATCTGCATGAGTGCACCGATTGCAAACGAGACGCAGCAAGCCATGCTGCCAGGCATTAGTGTTGTGGACTGGTTCTCGAGTCGCCAGCAAGAGCAGCGTCAAGACATCATGCGTTGAACTCGATTTCGCGCAAACTTCAGCTGCGCACCTGCAATGAGCTCGAAACTTCCTGACCATCGCTTGCGCGGGGATAAATGAAGCTATTTCTTGCTCCGTTGGCGACTGTAATAAGGCAGCTGACACACAGCAAAGCTGCGACCTGGCGCAGCATGGTGATCAAGAAGGGCAAGCGTATCTGGCCTCTCCTGTGATCTCTGCTGCAGTGCCAGCAAGGTCGCTCACAGGACGCCCAAAATTTTGCTTAGCGGTCACCATACTAATAAGAGGTCACCAGATCCTGACTGATCGTGAACCTGATATTGAACCTGACAAGATGAGATGTACNTTGGCAACCTGAGAAAACAGCTGCCGAGGTTGATGTACAGTACAAAAAATGGAAGAAAGCATTGTCTCTGTCTTTTGGGCTTGCAGACCTGGACGAAGCTGATCAGGCAGCCACACCTGTTGACTGATTGTTGGCAAGCTGTCTGCTTTGGAATGCTATGCTGCAATAAGGGTCACTATCATCTGACTGACCTTACGTAGTCTGGCTGCATTTTGGGCGCTGTAATAAAGGGGTATCAACTACTCTGCACATGCTGAAGGCAGTGGCATTGAACATGCTCGTCTCCCAGGCTTGTGCAGCATAAGAGGGCGCATCTCCAGCACCAGAGATATTGTACCTTCCAATCTGCTTGACCACGCATCTTTTCCACGACTAGGGCTCTGTGTTGTTCTCAATCTCTCGCATAATTCCATGGCGCCTTTTTGCATGTGGCACGACCTTGTGGCCATTTGGACTGAGATGTCACAGCTGTTAGCTGTATTACATGAAACATACAGGCTGTATCAGGCAAGCAAAGCAGTATCTTGGGCAAACTCACTAAACAATGTACATCTGAGCTTTTTAAACACGCTCTTTTGTCTTGACTTGCCACACAGCACTTGATGAACAGTACTTGACCACATGCAGTAACAACATTTTCGTACACTGATCTGACAACATACGCTAATCAAATACACTCTGCAAAGCAAACACTGAACTGCTGCTCAATGGGACCCCAAGTTCTCTAGCACATTTTCATCAAGATACTCGTCCAGAACTGCTTCCATATGCGATAGATACTGATCATTGGTGACTTCGGAACGGCTGATGCTGAACTTGGCAGCTGCCAGACTGAGGNCACATACATGTGTACATGTATACATGCATAACATACATGTTTGATAAGTGACATTGTTCTGGACACTACGCACAAACCATTACATATCTACCTGACTGCTTCCAGTCATGTGCAGGGAGGATTGGCAGCTAGGCAAAAGAGAGGATTGGCGCTTTGCTGACCTCAGACAACAGCACGGGAAACATTTTTGGTGGACCTCCTTCTTTGTGGCGTACCTGTCACAGCATGCCATGCTTGTTGGCTTGACTCTGCCCCTCTACTCAGCCAGCTTTTCGACACTCCCATGGCATGCAGTTTGGGACACAGCTGCAGTCATGCTGTGCCTGACAGGTCTGCCTCTGCGTTGTTGTTTGCAAGTGCGGTGCATTGCATGGTTGAAAATCACTGATATAATATGTGATATATTGATGATATGATATGGATATGATATGGATATGACCAGCTATCTCATGACGTACACAATCAGCCGATGTTGCCACTGCATGTCACAATGCCACATGCTCTACAGTGCACCATCAAGCCACACCTGGGCAACAAGTCTGGCTTGTGATGCACCTGTTCCAGCATGCTATGTTGCCTGCCAGCACATTGCACTTCTTCACTACAAAAGCTGCTCTATAATTTTGCAACAGCATACTGCACTTTGATCACAATGCTAGTGTTGGCCTTGACAGTCAGAGTCGAGGTGTGCAGCAGCAACACCTGTGCATGTTGCNACTTGCTATATATTTGAAAGCAAGGCTGTAACTTCAGCGGTTTTACCTCACACCCCAGTCGGTCATTTTCCAGCAGACATGAATGCAGCTGCTGCGGCATGTGTTGTTTATCTCACAGTGAGGTCCATGTCATTGTGCAGGGCAGGTTGCTGTGCTGTGCTGCAACACTGCGCGGCTGCACTGTGCATGCATGATTTACCAGGTGCTTGATTGACACAAGCAGGAGCATACCACATGACTCTGTCAAGACGCAAACACGCACCAGGGTCTTCATGCAGTCCAAAAACTAAGTGAGCACTGATTGCAAAGGCACTTAGGTTTGTTGGCTCAGACCTCATCACAGCTTCTGGGTCAGATTGAGTGTGTTGCTGTGCTGCCTTGAGCAGCAAATCTTGTTTTGCCTGCAGACAGAGGACGAGAGCGGCCTTTGTCATGTGGAGACCAGAGCACCGTTGGCAGATCTTCTGCCAACAAGGCTCGCAGGCTTCCATCACTCAGCTCAAGAAGATGATTGCCAACATGCGAGCAACAAAGGGCACCTCATGTTTGCCAGAGCATGTTCCTACTGCCACTGCACACACCCATACGGAGGCTGAGCCCACTCCTCCTAGTATGGCTGCTCAACATGCTAGAGGACAGCACGGAGACCCGTCAGATAGCAGATCAAACACGCCTCAGACAGCCCAATCATNGGCATGCTCTGTTTTGCTGCACAGGGCTCAAAATTAACGCAAGCATCGACACAGGATCTGATCAACGCAAGCAGAGTGCTGCCTTGGCCCGATTTGTGTGTTGTCCTTGCCACCATGACAGATAGAACATGCTGTACACGCGGGTGGGATTATATGTTGAACGCTTTTGAAGCCTTGAATGTNTGCAGGCTGCATGACCACTGAGTTGATGCTACCGCTCCTACGCGTTTATATTACTCAACACTGATGCAGCTCCTGATGCAGCCCAACCTTCAGTGGGTGTCTATGCAGCAGTTGCTTGCTGATTCGGAAGAGTTACCTGTTAGCTTGCAGTGCAAACAAGAGAAGCATGCCAGTCAGGGTACAGGAGGCCAGCAAGGTCACACGTGTGTGCCGAGCTGCTTTGTAGTCGCCAATGTGGTGGCTGGTTGTTGGCATACCATGCAGCAGATGATTGTGTCACCTCATCGGGTGTGTGACTGGTGCACTAGTCTAGCAGCATACCAACATAGTTTCATTGTCGATGCAGTGGGCACTTATCAATGTCCATGGTCGATACACACAAACGCTGCATTGCAGTGGTCGCTGGCCTGGCAAGTGTCCTATACCTTACCCACTGATCCATAATAAGATAATCAGCTGCGATTTGCATTCCATTCAGTTGGCATCTACAAATGTGCCTTGATGTACCATCTTCCCAACACAATTGTGAGCATCCTTGATGAAGCAGGTTGCAAACTCCAGATGTACAAGATGCCAGCTGGCGTAAGGTCACTTCCATGATGCCTTGCAAAACGATCACAACAGTGCCATGCACATAAAAACAGCATGCTGCTGGGTTTGAGGCTTCACAGAGACACCTGCTGCATGTCCAGAGGATATGGTTCAGTGCACCACTTGTGTGCGATGCAGCCTGAATGCTTGGATACAGCATTATGTATGGGGTGGCAGCGATGCTGTTGCACTGCACCTGCAAGAAGCCATACAGCCNGCGGCAAAGACATGTGTCGGTTTTGGCAGCCACACAGCAAAATAGTCCTCCTGTTTCACAGCAACATTGCACAAGGCTGCCAGTAAGCTTCAGCAATCGGCTGCTGTATCCAACAGCTAGCCCTGCCAGTCAAGTTTGCCTTCACACATATGCTGCCCAAGGTCAGAGCAGAATCTGTCTAGTGATGTATTATCAGTTTTGCAATGTGATGAGGGTGTGCACATAACCACTGTGGGCAAGCAAGCTTCAGAGCTCTCAAGCGTCACATGCTGCTGATTGATTACCACAAGTGAGGTGCCATGTCTGATATCTGAGTAAGCAACAGCCAGCCACCCATGACAGCAGGTATCAGCCAATCAGTGTGCACTATGACCATACAGCAATTGCTGATGGCGGATGACGACATGACAGTCTCACCTGAGGACTTGACTCATGCGAAGAGCTTGCCTCCAGCCTGTCATGCACGGCTGCCAGTTGAGCCTCAGACAGTAGGGCACTCAGATCAGCCCCAGTGTAGCCCTCAGCCTGCTGCCCTATCCTAGTGAGATCCACTGATTCCTCAAGCTGCAATCGGCGGGCCAGGGCTTGCACAATCTCGCCCCTTTCTGGGGCTGTTGGGAAGCCACAGTGGATGAGGCGGTCCAGGCGGCCTGGCCTCAGGAGCGCTGCGTCAAGCAGGTCTGGCCTAGATGTTGCCGCAAGCACACAAACCCCTGCAGACATCAAGTGGACAATCGCAACAAGTATGACGTTCTAGCATAGCTGCGGTACATGTGAGCGGACAGCAGCGCAGCATCTTGTATTGGCAGACTGAGTACATGCCAGCAACATGTGAAGCTCATGCATCTGCGCTGTGGGTCNACACTCCACAAAGTGCTATGACAGATGATCAAATCAAGGCTGCTTGGCTGCGGTCTGTTGATCAGACATATGTTGTGGCCAAAGAGGAGTGGCAGAGGCGCAAGCGCTTTGAAGATGGCGTCAAGCGGCCGTACTTCCATGTCAAGCCACTGGACTTGGCACAGCTGCAGAACTGGAGCAAGTAAGCCTATCTGTGCAGTTCTTGTTTGAAGTATACGAATGAAACACTCATTGTCAGTCATACTGAGGCGAAGGCTGTCAACAGCCGCACAATAAATTTCAACGCACTATAACAATTGCGCTGGCAAGCAGGCAGGACCAGGCTGTGTCATCATGCACATATTTGAGTTGGTGCAGGTCAAGTTGAGCGCTTGTACAAATATGGATATTGCCTGTAGTGTGAGGGGAGTCAATTGTGGTCATGTCTGCTGACTATACGTAGTATAGATNGCACTGAGAACTAGGCTCAGCCCACATGTGACCAGGATGTTGCAGCAACTCAATGCAGTCAAGGTACCATGAAAGTCAATGCAGCAACTGTCAACACTGTTTACATACAGCATGCCCTCAGACAGCAGCCAAGCAAAGGAAGCACCGCAGCTACAAAACACCCGTACCTCCAATTGGCAGCACTTGATTGGCTTTGGATTTGTCTTCTATGCACTCAGCCATGAAGCTGGCAAGATCTGCTTCACTGATGGGCTTGCAGCTAGCCAGATGCCCATCCCCAAACATGATGTACGGCAAGCCCTTCTTCACATTCTCTACCTGAATTACACGTATCTACCCTCACACGCAGGCAACTACTGATCCCAGCACCAGGCACACAGCTGTGACAATTGCAATGTGCCCACACTGCGCTGCAGTCCAAGTACAAGTCACCTGGCGGCTCACTTCTTCGCATAAGCACAGTGCTCAGGCATGTTGCAATAAGATATTGTTCAACAGCTTCAGACCCTGTCAGTATGCACTGTGCGTTTGTCATGAGATGATGAGGTGTCAGCAATAGCTGCTGCACAACAGGCTGACCTGTCCAGCTAAAGACTTGAAGAAGGCTGTGGGCCGCACAATGCTGTACGTGATGCCCTGCGAAGCCTTTAGCTTCTCTTCAAACTTCAGCTTGGCATGCTGGAACTCTAGCAGGGGCTTCTGTACACATATGGCACTGAGCAGCACAAAGTGGGATGCGCCTGTCTCTTGGCCCACTTCAAGGCAGTTCAGTGTAGCTTGGTAGTCAATAGCCCAGGAATCTTTCTGCATGATACAGCAGTTTTTGATGAGTCGACAAGAGACATTGGACATCAGAACTAGGACAGGACATGCCTCATAGATACCTAGCATCAGCTGGCATTAGCATCGGCTGGCACACCTGAAAATTATTATTATTATTCTTATTACTATTATTAACCAGGTGTGCTTGGCTCTGACAAGCAATGTGACAAGGCATGCACTGACTGTGACGACTCTAGACAAACACAAGTTTGTATGATTCTGTGGTCATATGTCAATGATATGGATGAAGCTAGCTAAGAAATCAGAAGTCATGACTGAAACTCTGCATTGTGCTACAGGAGTTTCGGCTCAGCTCACTGTAAATCTGACTCAGCTCATTAATATTGCAGCGAGTGCATGCTGACTCTGCATGAACTGCGTGCGGACGCTCTGCGGATCTGCAGCCAGAGAAGAAGATCACCTGAATTCTGTTGTGGGTTTTTACAGGTGGGGGTTACCCACCCCCTGAAAGCAGAGGGGGGTCGCGCGGGGAGGGGGGACACCTGACAACCCATAAGCCTTAGTAATCATACACTTATCACACTTCTGCAGGAATCGATCTCTTCAAAAGGTTGTAAAAAGTGTCTAAGTCGGCGTCACAGGGTGCCCAGTACAGCGTTAAGACTAGATGCAGAAGAAGACTGAAGTATGACCTGTCATACTTTTGTTTTGAGGGTTTGGGCCAGCTCAGCAGCTGTCATGCAAAAGGCTGACCTGATTTGAGTCTTCAAAACAGACTGCACCAGTAACGCAGTGGTGTGAATGCATCTTCACTCACCCCAGAACCCTGAAGCATGACAGAACACTNACCCCGACTCTGGCCCTCCATCAGGTGCACATTATTGTATGTGTATCTTCTAAGTATCTTGTCTTCGTTCTGTCATTCTAAGTGTATCGTACGAAGATCACGTCGCCATGCTGATTCCCAGTGCAGCTGCGGCAGAACGCAGACTACATGATGGTATCGTGTGAAGATCTGAAGCTTGAAGCTGGCGAGGCTGCCCTGATGTGCATGTCGGCTTAGCAAAGGACATGTCATACTTTGCAAGCATCTATTCACTTACAGCTTGTGGCCATCTACTTTGGCAACACAAGGGGTGTGACCAGTCAGGTAATTCTTACTCATCCTAGACAAGCTGTATGTGGCATGCCATGCCCTGAAATGCATGTCATGAGCATTTTGGAAGGTCCTACTCACTCATGCCAATCTGGCTGCTCCCACACAAGCTATACATGGCTGCCATGTCCAAGATTGAATTACTGCATGCAACTATGCCTGGCCATTGAGCCNCTATGCTAGATGACTGCTGTGTCATACTGCTTGCATGCTGAGTTCCAGGGCTTGCTTGCGGCATCCCAGGGCTGGCATGCTGAGTCCCAGGGCTTGCTGCTGGCTGCTTAGCAGCCGTGTGCATGACCTGCCGCTGCGGTGAAACTGTTTGTGATGCACTGTCTGTCAGCGCTACTGCAAACACAGGTTCTGGACTGCAGGCAAAGTCCTTGTCACAGCCGACAGCAGAGCATAAAGGTTGACTGAACCTCTTTTCGAGCATCAACTGCTGTGTTCCGCCATCTTCTGTAACGAGCTGACTGTACAATTGATCAGCTTCACACACCAATGCCACGGCATCATCATCCGCAGCCTGACTGTCTGGAACAGCACTTACATCTGTTTCAGAACCTGAGCAAGATGCTGCTGGCTGATGCATAGTGCTTGCTGGGGGTAAGGCCTGAGATGCAGCTTCTGCAGGTGCACCAGTACTGATGCAATGTTGCTGCAATGGGAGTGATGGCAGCCAAGGGATCTGCAGAGGCTCAACTTCACTTTGGGATGATAGCACAACATCATCAGGGTGTGAGTCAGGTACAATAACCTCTTCCTGGCCATCTGATGCATCGGCTTGCTGTACGGCTTCTGCCTTGCCNCCGCATGCCGAGGCTGCAGGCCAGGACCCAGAAGATCACCTGCAGCGTGCTCGCAAGGTCTTTGCAGAACGTCGCAGACAAGCAGAGGAAAAGGCTGCAGCGACTGCCAACACTGCTGCAAATGCCTCATCTGGTTTTGAGGCGGTTGCAAATGGTTCAGCTTCTGCAAACGGTCTAGCTCACGGGAAGTCTGCACATACAGCAGTATCTGGGCAGCATGTCAATGGCTATCAGATTCCTGGGCAGGGGCTGGGTACAAGCTCTGCCTTGAAGCCTGAGGAAGTGGAAGAGGATGTTCTTGGCAGCTTGCTGCAGGTATGCATCNACTTCCAGGCTGCATGCATCCACTTCCTCGCCCATGCAGACAGTCAGCTGCCTAGCCTGAGCACACTTGCTGGCCACGTTGGCCTTCAGCTTTTGCCTGCTGTCATGCGCCCTGGTTGCCTGCGTTGCCATTTAACTCAAGAGGCTTCAATGCTCAATGTGCAACTGTGCAGTCANTGTGGGCTGCATCCTCAGCCTTGCGAGCAGGAGGCATAGGCAACTCCTCCTTGGCTTCTGTTCTGCTGTNTAGGCTGTCTGAGACGAGACAATGAATGAGATCGCTGGCAGTATTTCGCCGATGTTGCCCCAAACTATTGCACAAGGGACAGTCATCATGATCAGCAAGTTGACTTGCATGTTACGCTCGCAACAAACAGAAAAGACAAGCATGCAGCGCTACAGCTGACAGCTCGCCCTGTTTTGGGATTTGTGCCTCAGTCACAGATGTGAGCTCAGGACTAATTCATCACTGATGGGTGTCGCGAAACCAGCCGTTCATGTCAGAAGTGGCGAATTTTGATAAGCCTACACGTAAGCTGACTCAAGACTCCGGCAAGGCCCCTATCGGTGAAGACTTGGTGCACTGCCCTGGCCAAGATGCAATCGCAGCAGAATTGCCTGCAATCTGGTATGGCGCTGGTGATCTAGAGCACTAGGATAATTGCCAACTACTTTGACACAGTGGAGCTTGCTGCCGAAACTGCTTCAAGGTGGCGCATTTAAGACATTTACGATGTCTATGACACAGTGGGCTTCATGCAGGCGTTGAAATTGAATGAATCTGAGTAAGCTGCGCCTGCTGCAAAAGGCATTGCACTTCAGACGATGACGGCTTCTGCATTTGTATGGCAAGGCAACCCTGACAGCAGCCCAAGTATACAGCCTAGTGTTGGATTGTTGAAGCACCAAAGGTGTCGCAGACAGTGCAGCGAAGTTATGTGGAGTTGCTGCACTGTCTGCAACACCTTTGGTGCNTTGAGCCAGTCTACCACCCATGGCACAAGGCTGATGGCTGGCAAGTTGCGCCGGCTGAGCGAGATGTCTGCTTGCTGATGGCTGGATTCTGTGCTTGCAGGGGCCTGTTTGAGCGACATAAGCTGTTGCTGTCCCTCCAGATGTGCGTNCTTTGCTGTTGTTTGTGAATGAGCACTTGAGAGAAAGCAATATCAGACTCAGCACAGGCTCATAATCTTGTGTCAAGTGGCAGTCCCTTGCAGTCCACACTGGCTTGTGGTGGCAGTGTTGGCATCAGACCAGGTGTACCTGGCCGTAATCATGACTGCTAACATTGCTGTGCAGGAGTTCACACTGAATACTCAGCTGGATCTCGAGAAGCAGGCAGCTGCCGCCCAATCAAGAGCCCTAGTTGCCGAAGAGCAACTGCAAAGCCTTCAGCACTACATTTCCCAAAGCACTGTGACATATCAGAAAGAGATCATGCGACTGTGCTCATTGTTGTTGTCCCAGCAGCAGCAGCGCTATGAAGGTGGAGACAATGGCGATGATCTAGGCGTGAGGCAGTCAGTGCAGCGCAGTGGAAGTGCTGGCAATGTACTCAACAGACCACCATCNCACTGACCTGATGTTCTTGACATGTGGATGGTCAGCTCGGATCCCAGTGTCAAACACCCCGACCTTCACCTTGGCTCCATTGTAGCCCTGCTGCCATAACTTCTCAGCCTCAAAGCGGGCAGTCACGCTGTTCTGAGATAGCAGCAGCCGCCTCCGGGTCTCTGCAGACAGTCCTCGGTCCTCCCACTCTGACTCGCACTCTGAGGCTGAGGACTTGTTGCAAGTGGTGCCTTCTTCTGATGGCTTGGTCAGAAGTCTGCATCAAACCCATGCGTTATCTTATTGCTCTTCTCCAAATTTCAGTATACGCTCGAGCTGCAATTGGTCAGCAGTGTTGGCTGCAATGCCCAGATCCCCTTAGTAATTTGCAGCAGGCAACACAGCAGACTGGCTCAGTCTCGACATGCATGTCAAGCAGCAGACCATCACGTTGCTTCCATTCTGTGCAGTCTGTGAATGCTGAGTTACGGTCTACCATCAAGTGGATTGAGGAGGTCACTCCAGCAATGCTGCTGAGCTCGTGTAGGCACTCATGTAGAATGGTAGATTAATCACAGGTAGAGCAATCTTGCTAGGCAGTTGAGCTGAAACTGCTACTTTTGCACAGCATTGCACTAGCAACAAATNTACACCGACGGACTAATTCCCAGAGATTCACGTGAAAGGTAAAGGTGTTTGTGGGTGCAAGTGCGACAATACCGCACAGCTATTTGGTACCTACATACTGCTTGATCAAGCGGATCACGCTAGAAGATTGAACTCATCTGAATTGAATGCTTTGGCGCGCGTGGCCGACAGCTTCTCAGCGCAGCAAATTGCCAGTCGTTACAGCACTCAGACGCTGCACCAATGAACTCCATTTTACTACAACGCAGACACAACAGGATGGTAGTGTGAGACACAGTTGTTTCATCCTCAACCTCTACGATCAAAGCGTCAAATCTTGCAGCACAACCTCAAGTGTGACCGACAAAGTGTATGCTAGTAGCATGCCGTCAGGCCATTCAACAGTGCCATTTGCAGGTTGCATGCTTTGTGNGCCTGCCTCATGCTCAATGGCCGCCTGGTTACCACCAGTCTTGAAGACAGCACCTGGCAAGACGCATGTGGTCCATGCCTGGACAGCACCGTTGGCACCTGAGCCCACTTCCTCTGTCAACCTGCAGTATCTGGGATCCTGCAGCAGCCAAAGCATTCTCAGCCAGCAGCGTAGCTATCACAGACATCAGGCCCGACAACCTGCCTGTGGCCAAGGCTCTGGGCTGCAAGCACACTCTGGACACCAGTGCCGACCCNTGTGCACACCCAAAACAGTAAAATGCCTACACTACAAGGCTATCCTCACATGCATTGCCTTCTGTGAGACAGGGCATGCAGTCCTTCACGCTGCNTGCTCACACTTGTCACCAGACGTCTGACAGCCTGTCCAGTCACAAACAAGTACACTCAGGCTTCTCCGTGCTGTTACTGAACAGACTGTGACATATACCAGCTACCGGAAAGAGCAAAGAGATCGAAATTCGTTCATGAATTCAATGGATCACATGAAAACAAATGCACACATAATGCTGCTCTCATTGAAGCCAGACATCAGCAAAGACAGGCAGAAGTAANGCCTGACCTGGAAAGAGGTGTATCGACTCAGGGTGACGACTCGACTCTGCCAAGCTTTCATACACGTCCTTGGTGGCATGCCAAAGCCTCACTCTGTGATGCTTTGCCTGTCACACAATCACACAGGAGACTCAGATTTGGCCCATGCGTGTGCCGGGCTTAAAGAAGGCTGCACCGCACAACACCTCCATGCACTGACGGATTACAAGACTATTATGCTGCAGTAGCTGTTGTCACTGCTTGCTAGGGCTTGAGGCGACACAAGATGCAAGTCAACACCTTAAAGTGCATTCTGCTCTGCACAGGACTGCTGCATGGCTGTACATTGTGTATATGCCAGGTACCCTGTAGGCAAGCCGATGGACCAGTGTTTGCAGCAGGTTTTGCTGGTACGTGTTGACATGCAAGCAGTCCATGAAAAGCCTGTTGTCATGTGACATGGAGATGCACATCTGAGCTTAGCAGCATTTGCTGAAGATTGCACATCGCAGGAGGACAGCAGTGCAGCTGCAGTGACTTGTATTGCCCAAAGACACGTTGGAAGAACTTTGCTGAGTTTGCACATTGACACACAAGCCTCAGCTCAACAGAGCAGGTCGTCTGCAGTGTTGTACCTGACTGATGCGCTTTGGTAGCTGTGCACTGATCAAGTGTATGTAATGCTGCGGTAAACTGTACAGTACCATTAGGTCTCCCGCTGTCACATGATTGCTGAACCTCATGTCACTGCACAGGCATATTTTGTGCACCACTAGTCCAGAGGTGGCAAGGCAGCTCACATTGGCAAAGCGCACAACAGGCAGCTTCAGGGCACCCCCAATAAACTTCTCCACCACCCCTCTGGACCCATTGACTAAGCCCCGGCTGGCACTGAGGGTGCGGATGAGCATCACTTGTGCTCCTTCCTNGTGGTCTGACCCTTACCTGCTGTTGGTGATGGTTTCAGTATCAATAGCTGCAGGGCTATTGCCCTGTGAGAGTACATTTGCCACTTGAGGGGCATTTGCATTACGGGGTGTGTTGTCACCATGAGCTTTTCTGCTGGCTGATGTGTCGGCAAGCTGCAGAGAAGGCTTGTAGGGGGTCAGAGGAGGGCTGTTGCTGGAATGCCTTGCCCCTGATGAGCAAAACGCCCTGGCACAAAGGAACAGCAGGGTGCATGCTGCTGATGCCAGAGCACTTCTGCATGCCAGCAGGCTGTACCCTGCAGCATGAACCTTTCTGTTGTCCATCTGACGGCTCTTGTGCCCTTGTTGTTGTTATCTGATATTTGCCAGAAGACAGCAACAAAAGAAAAGTCCACAACGCGAGGGGTCTCAACCAGGCCTCCAACAACCATGCAGCACGGCTGATGGACTCCTGATGGAGGCCTTAGATGGACCAAAGGAGACATGAAGCCAGTGTGCAGTACTGGGAAGCAGCATTACAACCTTTGACCAGGTGCCATGCTGTGCAAGTTGATGTGGCCTCTTTGATGTACAGTGGTGAGGAATGCTGGAAGTGTGCCTTTACCACAGAAGCTGCCAAGTGCCAGTGCAGAAGTGTGCAAATGCGACACTGCATAACATGTGCTGCAGGCAATAGTGCCCGGTTGATATTGGTCAACTGTGCATGTGAATTGAGCGCCACAGTCTTGCTGCAGTCACCTGAGCTGTAGCCTTTCCGCAAGCAGTCTGTGATGTACAGCGCAGTGAACGTCCAAGGGATTGTGACTGCTCCCAATGCCAGCCCTTCGGAATCTGCAGGCTTAGTGTCATATCCACACACTGCAACTACAACACGAGGAGGTGAGCCCCGCAACTGCTTTTGCAACGTTGCGTGAAACCCAACGCAGACTCACCAGACCGATGACGTGATAGTTCAACAATGGCTGCAAACATAGTCAGGNTCTTGGTGGCGTGACTGGCTCTGTTACCCACACTCTGGTCATGATGTTGTAGACAGTCTTGTTGTAACAAGTTGTGACCAGTTAATCACAAACACTCAACCCCTGCAGGTCTGATCAGTAAAACATGGGATGGCTTTGTTGCATAGGGCAGCATCTGACAGCTTATGACAACCCCAACAGAACAGTCTGATATTGAACCTCTTGCTGATTGGCAAGAGGGCATTCAATCGTGTGCAGAATGCTGCGTTGTGCTGATTTGTAGTGTGCTGTACAGAGCATGCTTACAGCATTGACAAAATGTGAGCATGTTCTGACTTTTTATCTGCAGCAAGTAGACATGAACACGCTGTGCTGTGCTGCGCTTGGATGGATTGTATAAAGCAAATCATACAAAGCGAGATGTTTATGACATCTCTTGTCTAGACATGGGCAAGCTGGTTGCTGCCTGGGCTGCCACGTATGCTTTATTTGCTGTAGCCCCGCATGCTGCAGATGTGTAGGTCAGCAAAGTGTCTGGCAATATGCCAATCCGATAAGTATATATATCCAATAATACCAATACCCAAAGTATATCCCCAAGCACCTTTGGACAGCTTCATCAGGTCACAGACAATGTGCAAAACTGCACAATGCAGACAGCAATCACATTCNCCATTCCTTCTTGCAGATAGCAACATACGACAGTGTAGTTCCATGGGCGTAGAAATCTTGAAACCCCGCCCAGACTCTGCTTAGGCCAGACTTTTGTATACCGGACCAGCCCTGGCTCGCAGTGCCTTGAGCTCTGTCATTAGCTTGTTGTTTTCTTCAGCCAGTTGGCGATTATTAGCACTTTTGCCGTCAAGCTGCTCATGCAGCCAATCCCGCTGGGCTTTGCATGCAGATAGGTCGTCTGCCAGGGTCTGCTTGTCAGCTTGTACCTTGCGCAGCTGCTGGCCAGGACTGCCGCTTCGCCTGTCATCTTGCAGCGCAGCTGCCTTCAGTAAAGACAACTGCGCCGTGACACAAAAAGTCTGCATGTGCTATACAAATGCTGACTTGGAACTACGACAGGGGGGAGCTCCACTGCATCACAGGGTAAGACATGTCTGTTGCATACGGTTTCACCTGCTCATGCAGCTNCAGCACAGCGTGCCAGTTGATGCAGATGCAAGACAGCAATGCGGCATAAGTGCAGCTCTTTTTCAAGCTGACATTGTCAGCCTGACTCACTGTCACCTCATAAGACGAGAAAAGAGTTGTGACTATGAGAGGTGATGAAGTCATATTATACCATCCGTATACGGTACACAGCAGAACAATGTGCACACGTGGGCTTGTAAATCCGGGGAACTTTGCCTCGCTGCTTTGGTTTCTTGTATGCAAGCTTTGCATGCTTCAATCATCTGCACTGATTTCAACAATTTTGCCCTTATAGGTTGTGCAGCGCTTACATGCATGCCATCTTGTAAAAGTCAAAGTTGTATAGCTTGTGTCAGTAAAGTTTGCGTCAACACGGTTCTGCACAGCAGAACGAACACAAGATTTCGCCTGCTGGTTTTGGGTTCTGACATTGTAACTCAAGGAGGTGTTGTAGTCAGGACCCGTCAAGCTACTTTACAGTGAGCTAAACCGTACTGTTGTAAACAACTGTGTACTACATGAACTTGCTTTGCATGAAAATCCATGTTTNCCGTGACCACATTGCAAGATAAAGTGGTGTACCAGATGAAAAGATTGATCTTGGATCCGAGCATGAGCATGCCGCAACTTGTGCTGCAACCACACGCTGACAAGTTGAGTCAAAAGTAAACACTTGTTACGCTATCACTGATTACACTCTGTCAGCATCTTGCTGCAGCATCTGCCAAGCACGCACTATGGACATTCTGCTGTACGTTTTGACATGCAGTAAACATCTGGCAAATAGCATTACCACAATCATGTCCATTCTCTCCTTATAGCGATGTCGGCTGCTGGCGCTGGACAGAATGGTGGCAATGATGAAGCCGTTCATCACAGCAAACATGCTTGCTGTGGCCAGCATGGCAAAGGTCCAGACCAGGGCTTCCCCCCAAGTGACAGGGGGGTAGGACCCATACCCCAACCCAATCATGCCAGATACAATAGAGAAGATGCTGAAGAGCCACTGTTCCAGGACCACGCCATGTGCAATGTCCAGTTGACTTGGCCAGGTGTCTGCATGTCGTGAAAGCTCTTTGTGCATGTACATATATACCCAAGCCAGCCTGCTCAAGGCTGCATGCAACAATCTTGAGTCACAACACGTCTTGCCAAATCTGTATGTTGCTTTTGCACCAAGCGTGCTTTTCCAGCTTGTACGTTTTCCTTGAAGCACGAAGAGATCCACACACACGGCAAACTTCTCAGCATGCCAGCACAGCAGTTGGNTGCTGGCTCAGCATGGCAGTGCCCCATCCACTCAGGGAGGGCCTGCGAGGGGTCCCTGGGGAAACTCTGGGATGGTGAGAGCCCGACTGGCAGGCCTCTCATTTGGCACCCCTGCACCAACTCAGGTACTTGAGCATGGCTCTTAAAGAGCATCACGCTCTATAGCATTGCCTGCCCTCTGATTGTATCCCTTTTTCAGCTGTCTAGCATGTGAAGCCTGCCATTGACATATGCACAGCATCCATGCTGGCCCAGTGTTGTCACAAGCAGGGCGTTGCAAGCAGGACTTGATCATTGGGATCTGATTGCTAGGGCATTGTGCCATTGTATATGCAGTTTACAGTGAAGGCAAGGCAAGCAGGACATTACAAATGTTACCAGCATGCACGGCATCACAAGCAAGGTGTACAATTTACAATCAGCATGTGGCCATCTTCCTCCTAAGCACAGACTTTAGCTCAGATACATATCAATTTGCAAAGTGGATGCCTTAAGATGCGCAACGTTTGGCTGACGCGTTCATTATGCAGGTACTTGCGCAGTTGTCCTGCAGCTGTGACAAGTAGCACACCAGGTGCTAACATAGTACGCTGGCTATTGTATATTCTGTGCAATACACTCGTTACAGATATGCTGTGGCATTCTCAATCATGGTAACCTACAAATCTCAGGAACCTTTCCCTTCTGACTGCAACTGTTTGGCCCAGTCCAACATTGTAGGCTGCAAGAATTGGGTTTATCTGNGCTCAAGCGACCTTAGCAAAGACTGCTGCCAGCATAGAAGAGATAGGTGCTGCCAGGCAAAGTGCAAAAGCTCTCATGGTAGCTCTGCCCCAGATCATGGAGGCTCGTCGCCGCATTGAGGAAAACAATCGGCTGCTGCGGACCTTGGGGTCCGCTGGTGGTCCCCTTGCCAATCAACAGATTGATATGACAGAGGTGGACAACGCCTGGGAGAATTTTGCTGCACAGTTGCAGCAACATGATGCCTTGCTGGAAGACCAGAAGCACAACTTGCAGGGACAGCTCAGCAGACAGGTGCGTAATGGCCAAGTTCGCAGACTGTTGCTGATATTCTGTATTCTGTGTTTTCCCCAGAGGCTGCAGCTGTTGAAGCTTATTCAAGCTGCCGTTCAGGCAAAGTCAATTGATAGCTATGAGGCACGCAACTAGTCATTTGTGCCTCACAGACTGTCCGTGCCAAAACAGCACAGCACATGAGGGCTTGCCTGTCACATGCTATGTNATTCAATTGCAAGGTCCACAAGACCACGCATCATTGTCATCATGTATGTCATGTTGATGACCCATTGAGCTGTTCATAGGGCTGCATCAGCACTGTCTAGGAACAAATGTGAAGTTGACCCAAAGAGCCAGCATTGTGGCATTTTACACATATAGCCATGACATACTCGAGACATACATGAGCATGACACATACATGAGGATACGTGAGCATGAGCATACGCGAGCATACGTGAGCATGACACATACGTGAGCATACGTGAGCAACCCTCAACCAGTCATGGAAAGCTGATGCTTGGCATGCAGGTGCGCACAAAGCCTAGAGCTGACTCAGATGGCAAAGAAGGGTGCGCATTTCAGATGCCCTCAGCACTACTGTGCAGTGTGCCGCAAGTCTGGAGATGGTGTAGACATGGTCAAGTGTATTCGCTGCCCAACCGCATACCACTCTTCCTGTATGCCCCGTGACATCCAGCGGCTGGTGCCCCATGCTAAGGTAGGCATTATGCCAAACCTTGTCTGTGTTCTCATGTAGGGTTCATCAGTTGGCATAGGCGGCTGTATCATCACCAACATGATACATGACTAGAGTCTTTCTGACCAGACATAATGCACTATTTGCTGCAACATGTCAGTAACTCTCTGTCACTCCTGCCCTGCTCCCTTCTCTGTCCTGCCTTCTGCTTTTCCCCCACTCCAGCCCCAGCGCATCCCACCCAACTCTCACCCCCAATGCTCAGCTTGCCTCACAACAGCAGGTGCACGTGTGTCAGGGTCCCAGCAGCAGTCTCTCCCTCTACCCCAACCCCCACTTGCTTTCAATAAGTGCACATGTTTGACAGATTCCTCTGGCTGAACTGATGCAGGGTGTGCATTGAAGCCAAACACCGTACATGCACACTGCTAATCCCTTGACACCAGCATGCCTGCTGCAGGTGGTCCTCTNGGACGCAACAGCAGCAAACATTTCATCTCTGGCCTTGTGACCAGAGTCAACAGGGTCAGTTTCATCCCCACTGGTGTCAGCCTCAACCTCATCTTTGCCCTCTGGGTCGCCTGACGCAACATAGAGTTGGATAAATGAAGAGCTTTCCCAGAGCCTAAAGCCCCATCAGAAGCCACCAATGATCCAACAGAAGCAGGTCATGACACAATCAGTGCTAAAGCTCTGCCAGATCATGCCCTGCAGCTGTCTGTCAGCAGCACTTGCCTTCAGCTGACACATGTGTTATAGTAAGCCTAATGCGTTTGTTGCCAAGGCTGACCCTGAGGCCCACTACTGCACATGCCCACTACTGGCATTGACAGCCCAAGAAGCATTGCAGCTGCAAGCAGCTGTGCTGCTATGCTTGATGGTGGCACTGTACATGGCTGAACAATTGCTGTGAGGCAGAGATCAGCATGTTGATCGCGTTCAGGTGTACAATGAGTCGTTGCCAAAACCTTATCACTTGTGCTTATCAGCAGGTGTATTGGTGACAGCCTATTGCAGAAGTAGCATGTATCCTTTTCATACCTGACTTTGGGTAGATGACTCCACTGTGAGTCCTCAAGCCTCCAGGCACTACCTTTACATCTACATGACCATAGTAAAATGCCTGCCAGCATACACGCCAAGTGTCAGAGTCACAGGACAGATTAGAAGTCACTGATTGCGTGCTGAGACCATTGCTGTACCTGCTTGACTTTCTCCTTGTCTACAGTGGCCTGCAAACATCACTAACAAGACTGTCAGTTACATTGAAGCAGTACGGTCATGAACGTATGCATGACAGGCATGAATTACTTACCGAGTCAGGCACGCCGATTTTGCACTTGATCTTGACTTTGTCGTGGCCTCCAGGAACCATAGACACTACTCCTGGCAGGGCAGTGGTCTGAAGGGCATTCTTGACAGCCCTGACAGCTGCCTCCTGCAAGCAACCCTTGACACATGGAATGCAACTTGGAAACATCACAAATCAGATGATAAGCTCAAGGCGAGTGAACAAGTTAAGCATGCACCGGTAATTGTACAACAAGTAACAGGCAGTCAACAAATGTGACATGCAAGATGGCACATACATATGTGCTTTGTGTGATCATTCGTACATGAAGCAGGACACAAGGGAGAAGAGCTCATGCAAGCTGTGCGTACTGTGGCATCCTGANCGTCAATGAGTGCTGCAGTGGAAATCCAGGAGTGCAGGCTGGGAGAAGATTGCAAGGATCTTGCTGCAGACAACTCAGACTGCCAAAGCTTTTGAGGTGAATGCATGTTGAGCCACCCAAGCAGAAGCACAGGACTGCTGGCAGCATCCAGTAGCATGATAAGGCACGGTAATTTCATGGAAGCCTGTTCAATGCATCCTTGGCCATCTGAACAGCAGCAAACGGCTGCTGTCAGTGTCCAAATGGGCGTTGCAGCACAATACAATGGCCCCAAGCTGGCAGACAGCACTAAAGCTGCAGTTGTGTTGCAAACGATGATGAAGCTGCAAAGCATCTTCAGCCATTGACCTCGTGAGTATGGACTTGCTGGCTACAGGTTGCTGTTGTTGGGGGGGCGATAGAGCTTTGCTGATTGATTCAAGAGCCAATGCCATGTCCAGACAGGCAACAACACCCATGTTGTGCTTGCAACAGTGAAGGAAGTGGTCAGCTNACAACAGCATGCACTCTCGTATCAAACATTAGTCATACAGCATTCTTTGGCTCACGAATCTGCAGGTCTCGCCGCGACTCTCGCGGGGTGTTGTCGGCAGCGCAGAACAGGCGGAGGGGTGGTACGTAGGNAAGCACATCTGCTTGATGACGTCATTGGTAAGTTGCGCTTCACAGCTCACAAATTGGCTGCAGTTAGCTGGCACCTTATTTCATGCGAGCATGCTGTGCATCACATTGACTGCATCGTTGTCCAAGCACACTAAATATCTGCTAGATGGTAAGGAAGTCCAGGCACTGGAGTCAGTGCTTTGTACGTCATGTCACACTGACTGCTTGCATTTGTGAGGTCTCAAACAAGCATAAGGTATGCTGCGATGCAATCTACTGCTGGAATGTTCCAGTTGAATCACTACATTGGGCAAATGCATTTGCCACTTTCAGCATTCTGGCACTGTATCCTGTTTGGATGAGAATTTCAACTATGCACTCAGCTGCTAGGAGTCTGCTGAAGCATCAGCTCCTTGTCTGCGGCTACTGTTGATGGTTGACCTCTAGGTACACCTTCTTCCGCATTATTTGCTTGTGTGCTTGCTGCAGAAAACGTTACAATTCCTGGCTACTATGCCAAGCGTACCATGCACTTCACACTTGGGGAGAATGATCCGCTGTATAAATCCTGTTTCTTGCCGATCGAGCTGCAGCACATGCATCAGGCGCCAAAGCAGGCTNTGACTTGCTGACAGCTCTGCTTGTTGCGGTCCCAGCGGGAGGCTGCTGCTGGTGAGAACTGGTCTGGGCTGTTGACTTTGGCTTCCTTGACATGGCGCCAGTGCCTGAAGCAACACAAAGTGTCAGAGCCCATGAATAGCTGCAGTGATTGNGCGTCTTGTGCTGTATGCAGTACCATAACATCTTTGCTCTAGTGAGGGAAATGGGCATACCGCACCCTTTCACAGACTGGACCACCAGCGGCTTTTGGAGCCCCCGTGGCCTCACCACTGAGGCGCCTGTCTTCTCAAAGCAGCAGCAGTACCCAACGCTGCTTGGCCAATTCATACACACGTTTCCCCTCTTTAGGTACAGCATGCGCGAAAGGTTGCAGCAGTTCCTGTGTGACCATGCTTTTCATCATGATGAGCCCACCACACGATGCGCTGTGATGTCAGCGTTAGTAAGCTGTGACACTTTGCAATTTGTGTACCCTTCCCTTTTCAGGTGCAGCCTGCTTTATAGGTCATGAATCGATGTGCTTCATGCCATTAAGAGTCAGCATGGTTGTTGCACTGTGCCTAATCACTTACTGCATGCACTGTGCCTGTTGACTGTGCTTTTTCAAACACAATACTGAATGCATTCTATGCTGTGCAGCAGCAGCAATGCATGTTANGCAGGCTTGGCCTTTGCAGGAGAGGTTGAGGCCTTTACTAAGGAGGGTGCATCTGAACAAGGGATGTGGGTATTTGCAGCTGCTGTAGCGGCTGCAGATGATGGCTCAGGCGCAGAGTTGTGAACAGCTGAGGTTGNGGCAGACACTTTAAAATGGGTTGATGTGTAGTTTTGCAGGGCCAGTGTGTAGTGTGGTGTGCTAAAGTGATCATGACAATGTGCTGGGCACTTGCTGCTCGTGAAGTGCCATGGTCACCCACAAGTTGCACATTCAGTGTGTGTCAGTGTTGTATTCATACAGCAGCTTATGACAAGATGTAGTCTTGCAAGGGAGGGATGAGGCATTCTGCACTGGCATGACTAGCTACCAAAGCCTGTG
Source organism: Trebouxia gelatinosa (assembly GCA_000818905.1). Classification (NCBI taxonomy): domain Eukaryota; kingdom Viridiplantae; phylum Chlorophyta; class Trebouxiophyceae; order Trebouxiales; family Trebouxiaceae; genus Trebouxia; species Trebouxia gelatinosa. Next base: position 1,950,430 of record KN805362.1, read on the forward strand.
AAGCAGCATGCAGCCATACAAACAGCACGATATGCTCACGCAGGACTCCGCAACAGCCAGATTCTGACATTCAGTATGCATGCACGCATGTCATATCCTGAGCTCACCATTCTCACGGTAGATCTGCAACGTGCCATCTGAGAGCACCACGACTGGCTGCCTCATGTTGCCAGCTCTCAGCCAGCCAACATGCTGAACACCACTAGCGCTGAAGCTAGTCAGAGCCGCTTGTGCCGCTGCTTTACTGCTATCAGCGCTTGTTGCATCAGCGTGAGCAATCTTGTCTTCAGTGCCACATTGCGGAGGGGGTAGCTTGACTGGCTGTAAGGTGACAATTGCCTCTGCTGTAGCTGGTTGTCCCAAAACTGCTTGCCTGTTGCACGGCAAATGTTGTGCTTGCATAGATGCCAAGCAGATCAGCATATTGTTGAACCATTCATAGCTGGGACCCAGTCCAACATGGTGATGATTTCTGGACTGGACCGGTCCCAGCTAGTTGCATACACAGGAGATGAGTGAGCGTAATACAAGCATCAAAAGTTCGCAGTGCAGCCTTAACACAGGCACCTGACATGCATTGGTGCCTCCAGCCCACACGGCTGTGCCAGAACCACGTCACTTGGGAGTGTCAAGACTTGCACACAACAGCTTTGCAGGAACATTGTAAGCCTGCAGCCCATCTTTTGTGTATGCAAGTAGTGACTGACTGCGGTACTGTAGGTTGTTGTCATGGCTGGAGGTACAAACGGTATAGCTCTTCTTGTTTCTGTATGCTCCTGCATGTCCTTGGTGCTAAGTTGCAGTCGTGCCTTCTTTTGAGGCAGTGCTGCAGTTGGCATGTNCCTCAAGTGTTCTGTGCCGATGTCAAGGTTGCTGATGAGGCCAAAGTTGAGGCACAGGAAGGCAAAGTAGCGCTTTGAGGGGGGCTGCAGCACCGACATGATGTCAATGGGGTGGGTCCTGCCTTTGCAGATGGCATGAGCAGCTGTCACCACATCCCACATCCCTGCAGCCACCCAACAAGCCCAAAGTCCTGTCAAAAAAGCCTTGTACATATCAGTGCATATATGTATATGTAGATATATACCATCTACATATATATGCCTGCGAGCACAAAATACCTGCAGGCGCAATGCATGCTATGAACTGCGCGGTGCTGTGACGCTACAGGTCAGTATCTGCGCATTAACTGATCCCGACTGGTAATGCAGTAGGATGTGTATGTTGNAGCTTGTGCAATGCTCATGAGGAAGTGCATACCAAGCTTATAAATAAAGAGCCAGTTGACGAGGGGATGCAGCATGAGCACAGTGGCACTGCTGACCACTTGGGGGCGCACTATGCCCTGAGCTTGCAGGTATCTGTTAGTGGTGATGAAGCCTGCATAGCCAAAAATCATTGGCAAAGCATACCTGCACAGCATGCAGATTATGTTATTTGATCATATTGATCTCAGTGCATACAGTTGTACAATCTTACACAAAGTGTTACAGTGTGCCACACACGCATTGTGAGGGCTGTGATCAACCTGGCTGGGTAAGCCTGGATACCTGGACCTGTTAGTGAAGACTGCGCCAATCAGTGACTAGGCTTTTGAGTACACACTAGGCAAAACTGTCAATTTCAAGATGACAATGCCCCACTGGTTGCTAATATTACAAGTGTGCCTTGCATGGCCTGAGCGCACCTGGTGTATGTAGCCGTAGTGTCAGCAACTGCAGGCGTCTGACCCAGCACAAGAAGAATAGGCTTGCTCAAGATCAGAATTGCGCTAATGGGTAGGCACACTAGGCCAAGGATGATGATTGCTCGCTGCCATACAAGACCCACCATATGATAGTTTTTGGCCCCAAATGCCTGCAATGAGGAATCACTCAGTCGGCGACAGGGTGCAGAAATGTGGTTTTCAGACTTGTCTTGCTGTGGACACGTGATTGTTTTGATTGAACAAACATGACATAGATATTGTGCTTGTGGCAATAAACATTATCATTATGCACGTGGCAACGGCGCTGGTGGCAAGACAGCCTGCCCAGATACTGCCCCAAGCAGCAGCTTCCAAACCTGTCCACACAGGGTCGACATGCCTCCTGTCAGTCCGTTCAGCACACCAGGGCCGATGACGTTAATCAAAGACAGTCCTAGTGCTGCAGCAGATAGGGCACCAGCACCCCAGCGCCCGACGAAGAGAATGCTGGTAAACCCGACGAGTCTGTTCAGTAGATAGTTCGCTGAGACTGGCACCGCCAACCGCAACAAGGTGAACGCCTCGTCCCTGTTTTCTTGCCAGCGGCCTCGGACAATGTTCAGGCTGTGTTGCATCTCAAAAACGCGCAGGCCTAAAACCCAGGTGGGGTTNTCTAATGCACTGGCAAACTGAGTACTGCAGCATCTGTGCCTTGTACCCACTGCCCAACATCATTCATGCAATGCTTGATGACACCACTGTTGCCACAAACATCACCTGCGGGGGTAATATGCGGAGGAATGCTTGGTGTTGGTGTAGGGCTTGTGTGACATCACAGCAAGTGCCTTTACATGATCAGGAACATAGTGCATGACAGATTGTAAGACACGAGATGACAGTTGTTGATCTAGTGACAGCCTGTGACAACAGGCCACTAGAAGTTATGCATGCGTATAGACCATCTGTACAGAAGCAAGCATTGACAAGCAGAGGGTTTCTGGCCTGAAAGTGGCTATTGCTATCCTGACTTGCCAGAATCACAGTGTCAAATCAATAGTTTGGTGGAGATGCAGATGATTTGATGTTGTTGTCCTGAAAATTCAGGGTTGCATGGTGGACGGCCTGCTGGCCTGAACTGAGGGGCGGGGCAAGGTAGGCCATCAACAAACCCAAGAAAGCAATACCTGTTGTTCTTCTGTAATTCTGCTCACTCAGATGCAGAGACAGAAACTGGGAACACCAGAAATGTTGTGCTGTTCCTGTTCTTNACCTGATCGTCGATTTCAGTGCTGCCTGAACGACGGCACTGGCCGGATCTTACAATATTACTAAATCGAATGGTTGTGAATCGATATCACGACAATTGCAGTACGCTGTCACTGTATCGCGAAGCTTACTGCAATGTGGTCAGACAGGACATGCAATCAACAAATTTTGACATGCAATTACACTACTATTATGACATGCAATTAACAAAGTTTGCAAGTGTCCTTACGCTATATCCTTCAAACTTGTCAGATACATGCCTTACCAAGTGTGTGCGGAATGGGTGTGCACAGCTTCCTATGCACAGCTTGGTTCAAGCTTGGTGACCTGAAGATCCTGTCAGGACTTCAGTGGGGTTCTGAGTGCATATTTACAGCTTGTCAAGCATGTTACTGCTTGATATAACGACATCCCCACTGCAAACCGCCGGCTCGGCCGGTCGTTATATCGGGCGTCGTTGCTGCTACACTAAAGGGACTTTCAGCGCAGAGAAATGGTTTTCCTGCTGTTGGCCGGTGTATCGCATCGCCATGGTCTCATAAACGAGCGTCGTTATAGAACTGATGCTACTGATAGTGGAAGTGCATTGTGATGCGATCAGCCCACTTATGTGCCCTGCTTGTTTAGATGTTTGACCATGTTTGACCATGTTTCACAAAAGATGCATGCTTTGTGATGGCATGCTGACAGGACTCAGAANGCCATCAGGACGTTGTTTGCCCGCCTGCAGCAGCGCAACACCCACCTGAACAGCATCAGCCTGCTGGACTGCCTGCNCTCTGCAATGCAAAACGCTTGCCTGCAATGAAAACAAACCCTTTCCTGACAACACACTGAGGCAGCAAGCCAGCGGGGGCTGTCATGCTAAATACTTACTTTGCAAGCTCACCTGATTCAGGCAACATGGCATCAGATGCAATGCTGCACGTCAACATAGTCGTAAACATTCAGGGGCCTTCATTGGCATGACAATGTGCTGTCATACATTTATCAAGACATGCCGTAGTCTCCATATCTTGCCCGGCATGCATTGTCATGACTTGTCTGATGTGTCATGCTGAACTGCAGGCTGCCCAATGACAAGCCAGTCTCGTATGCATGTCAAGATCTGATCAGGCGTATATTCACCCCCCTCCCAGAGCATCGCATTACTATTCCACAGATTCTGCAGCACCCCTGGTTCATGGTGGATCTGCCTGATGGCATGCAATACGATTGGAACTGTGGCATCATCCCCTGGGAAGATCGGGATGGGGACAGGTTGAGGGCTGAAGAAATCAGGGGCACTGTCAGAGCTGCCCTCATGGCTGGGTCTGCTCGGCCCTACTTCTCAGACTCAGCTGGCTCGATGAGCGGTGACATGTCTGACATGGAGGGTGCAAACTTTTGAGCTGTTGTACTGAAGTAAGCGGAAGCGGCTTACATAATGCAAGCTTACAGACAGGTTGTTGCATAAGGGCAGTCCCAGCAGTCACAGTACCTTACGTGGAATGCTGTGGAAGAGATGGGCAAGTCACGTGCGTTGACTTGGTACCGTACATGTAGAGAAGGTTTCAGCTGTGTCTTTTGAAGTAGATGAAGCAGGACGTCACAGCTGCATGACAGGGGTCTGGGTCCAACAGCGCTAACTGTATTGAGTAGTAGGGTGTGAATGACGACGCGTGGTAAACCCACAGTGTCACAACTTGAGGCGGGTTTGCCACTTCGTCTTTTGTTTTGTAGTGCAGCGATTGTTTATGTTGGTTGTGCATCATCAGATGCAGTCCTAGGCGTCTATTAGCTTTGCGCCTAGTCTCACTGCATAATAGGGTGTTTTAGATGTGGCAATCACATGCAGCTTAAATAATGGCAGAATGCATATGCCACAAGCTTAGGGCCTTGTCGCTTCTGTTGCCTCTTGTACTTTTCTTCTGCACACCTAAGCTTTTGACCTCTTGAATCAATAAAGTACATAGGTGGGTGAGGCTTGCGGTCACAGGTGTCCAAGCAGTGTCATGTGCTTACAGACCAATTGTTGACCTTCATAATAGTGTAGATTGTCTTTTGCTTATCATCTAGAGCTGGTCTGCGTCACGCTATTATGTTGGGTGCTTATCGTACAGTATGCTGTTGCCAGGACCTATGAGCAGGCGTTGAAGCACAGGGGCGCAAGCTGGACGTTCAACACCAAGTTCGTTGTGCAGTGCCCCAGAGAGGTGCATAGCAGGCAATAGTTGCGATGTGCAACATGCCATGATATGTGNAAGGGAGCAGCAGGTTTTGGCGGTGATGGCTGGGATGAAGGTGAGAAATGCACTGCTGTTGCAAGACATCATTAAGCGAGACGCCAATGGGCTTCTCATGACCATGGCAGCGGTAGTGTACTCTACTTGCTGATCCATCTGTGTCTTATCTTACAGGTGATCTTACAGCAGATTGTGTTACACAGGCTGTGTTGACAAAATGTGTCTGATGTGCAGATGTCCTATGCAGATCTAGCAAGTGCTTTCTACTCACTCAGCAAGGGCCATCACAAATACTCAAGGGGGACAAAGGACACAGAAGTCTTCAAGGCCTTGTATGCAAAGCACATGCAAGCCCTGCAGTCCTAGAGCTCCTTTCTGACGAATCGTCACACATTAGTTTCCTAGTTCGAGCATCTCCTCATGACTGCTGCCCCTTCTTGGTTTTTGCTGTGACTAGTGTTCAGTTTACGCTTGCATTTCATGCAACACACAAGCATCGATTCGAATTTTTTTATAGTTCTTGAGTCGAAATGAAGTTGATACTGCCAGTGCCACACCTTATATCTTTATGCTGCTGCCAATCTATGTCCAGTATTCTGTGTGTACCTACGTGATGCTGTATAGCAGTCGATGATAGCAGAAGTGAGCACTTGGAAGTTGCAGGCTGCTGAGCAACGTTTTTCAGTGTGTGTGTGTGTGCTGCGTGCAGGATCTGCATGGCATGATTGATGCTGCCAAGTATGCTGACCTGGTGCTGCTGATGGTAGATGGAGGCTTTGGCTTCGAGATGGAAACTTTTGAATTCCTGAATCTTCTGCAGGTAACAGTCACTCAAGTCACATGTATGCAGGATTCGTTGGTCCACACCATCGTCACTGCAGTGTGTTTTAGGGCGTGTCCAGCATCATTGCACTGCTAAACACAGGCTGTAGCGTGAGGTTTCCTTTGTGCGGTGCACTGTTTGCCTGCAAGCACCTCAGGGAATCATGTGCAANTGTCACCACGGCTGAAGCTACATCAACCTCAGGTACCAGACGTTGCGAGGAGCCTTGGGAAAGCATCTGCTGATAGTACAATGCTAGCACTGGCACTTTCAGCCCTGTGAAATTAAAGAGCCATTGCAGGACCTGGCTGTCACTGCTTGGCAAGCTAGGATCTGNTTGAGCTTGTACTCTTGGAAGCTTTTCAGCGTGCTTGAGTCAAACCTGTGTACACACAATCCCACATGGTGTCGTAGGTCACCACATAGCCTGGCTACATTTGGCCAGGCTACAAGACTTGATGTGGAGTCAAAGAACACAGTGGCATTGGTCTGGCCAAGGCGTGCCTTGTGGTGCAGAAGACATTTGGGGTCAAGCATACAGGACAGGAGATAGCACATCACTGGCCCCGTGATAGGGCCTCATATTTTTTGTGTATGCCTGTCCTACCATGGTAACAAAGCAAAAGACAAGTGTAGTGGGTGCAGGCAGATGGTTTCCAGCTTACTTAGCACTCCCTGGGTTCAGGTTGAGGGCATCTAGGGCTGCTGCATCGGCAATGAGGGGGGACGACAGGGGGCTCTTGGCCCCTGGGGTGCCGTAGGGGGAAGATCTGTCTTTCTTCATGCCTGCTTGCAAGTGTGAGCGCACTTTGTTGTGCTCAGCCCGCATGTCTATGGGCTGACTGGGGCTTGGTTGGGGAGCCAAGGACTGGGGTGCTGCAGCACTGCTCCTGCAAGGCATGTCAGGCACACTGGTCAAGGGACTGCCTGGCATGAGCAAGGTCACTGTAGGTGCNAGCTCCAGTGCAACCATGACCTTGTCAGGCAGCAATTTGTATAGCCTGGCTCACTCAGAGTGCATGGGCTGTGAGCAACAGACTTGTCACCTTTGTACTAGGCTTTGCATCTCACATGACATCCATGTTGTACATGAAATCAAGAATTTGTTTTGAGTAGCAGACATAAGTCAGTTAGCATGTATGGATGTATGGTCTCCAGCAGTTGCACAACATCAGGTGGGGCCATGCATTTCAGCATAACACTGGCTGTTTTTTGTGTTGAGATCAGCATGCTGTGCAGCAAGATGCCCTGCTGNTTCAGCCATTCTTACTGTCAAACCATCTGATTGAACGACGATGCCAGCATTGTAAACATTCTTCTGGACTTTATGTGGACTCATGTGTGCGTGTTGTAGTCCTTGTATCTGTGACAAACACAGTCAATATGCACCAGTTGCAATACTGGTACTTTCTCAGATGGGTGTCAGCAGCTGGCACATGTACGACACCATGACAACCCAAGCAGGTTCACAAAGTGCACATATGCTTACACAAGCATAGACATGGCGCCGATGACTGCTTGCAAACCGAAGAGCCATGGTTTCCACCAGTGACATACGGTACAAAAGGCAATCAATTATTGAACTCATAAGCACGGATACATGCCAGCTCATGGCATGTACTGCTTCTTAACTGTGCAGGTGTCTAAGTTTGCTTGAATGGAACTGCGAGATGCCTGATCAGTTAGCTCAAGCATCTGTAGAACACTGCTGTGATTGCTTTGTGCTCACATGTGCTGCATGACTGTCTGGCTGAACAGCATCTGTTTGACCAGAAGCATCTGCATCCTGCTGACTTGCAACCAGCTGTGATGATGACTCAGATGTACCCGACAGGATGCTAGTTGGCTTCACAGTGTCTGGCTGCATGCTGTTTGTATTGCCTGTTCAGCGCCGAACTGCACACTATCTTGCAAGAGCAGCTGTGATTGAGATTTGAAGGTTGCAAGGCTACTCTGAGCACTGATGCCTGCTTGGGACTGGTGTGCCAGCGGAGGGCTGCTTCCTACAGCCCCTTGTTGTGCTGCATCATCATCAACTGCATTGCTGATGCTAGCCTGCATCTCTGGCATGTCTACATCTGTAGATTGTTGGCTTCTTCTTCTTCTTCTTTCTTCTTNGCACTGCAGGTAAGACAGTAGCAGCTACAGAGGAAGTTGCAGGGGCCATCGTAGGAGCCCCTGCTGCTCTGGGCAGGGCAGTTGCAGGAGCTGCAGGCAAAGTTGTTGACGACATTGAGGATGCTGCAGACACAGCTGTGAATGCTGTCAAGGATACCATACAGGCAGCTTCAGACAAGGTTGTGGACACTGCTGAGAGCGCTGTTGATTCTGTAAACGATGCGGTAAGCAATGGCAACCTGTGCATCCATATGTGTTCTATCAGCAGGTCTTAGCTATGCATGAACACTGCACACTGCATCAGGATGACATANGCATCTCACTCAATCTATTGGCACCCATGTTTCTGACAAAGGCATTCGCGCCAAGCATGGTGGAAAAGAAGGTGACTGCAACCAGATATGCTTGGTCGTGAGAGTACCCGTCACTGCTGTGCTTGATTATATCGCCTGTTATCTGCAGCAACTGTCGGTAGTGCTGCCAAAACTATGTGATAAGTTGCTAATCAGTGGGGTGGAGCAAATTGCAGTTATGTGTGACAACCACAGCGCCATTCCAATCTGATGAGAGAGCAAATCACATAGCAAGGTCATGACATGCAGCTGTATTTTGATATGGTGGCTTATGCGCACTGTTTGGCTGTGCAGGAGGGTGTCATTATCAATGTATGCTCCATTGCTGGATTGGACCCAATGAAAGCAACTCCTGTCTATGCTGCATCTAAATGGGGTCTTAGAGGCTGGAGCCTGAGCTGCTACGAGGTAACAATGCTGCTGTTGCCATGCCTCACCAGTGGCAGTCCCAGCATATGCGTGATGTTTGATAGTGACAGGTGTGTGCACGCCTTATTGAGCATAATTTGGTTGTCATAGCTCTCACGCGGCTCTCTGCAGTCAGCCCTCATGCATCTGCATCCCACAATCTATGATGGCACTGCTTCTGTGTGTGCCCAACAGCCCAATCCAGTGAAATTTGGCAAGACACTGTGAAGATATACACCTTGGCTTCGTGCTCTTGTCATACCGTGTGGAGCAGGTCTGGACACCCAAGTCTGCACTCACCAAGCTGTGCCTATGGAATGTCCACAGAAGCTCGTTTTACTTTGGTATGTAAGGCAACATCACTGCAACCTCATGTATCACGCAGCAGTGCACTGCGGTATAAGATTGCTATGCGTCAATCAAGTTGAGCATATGGTGCAGGCTTTGAGGCAAGACAAGGTGAAGGTGGTTGCAATTCACCCTGCAGCAGTTGCAACACCCATGACAGAAGGGATGTTCAATCATGACAAGTGCCTGCAGCCAGATGACATTGCAGAAGCTGCCTTGCTTGTGCTACGGTGTTCTCCNGGGCTTGGCCAAAAGAGTAAAGCGGGTCTGGGGTTCGCCTCTCAGGGGTCACAACCAGCTGCCCCTGCTGAGTCATATGCGCCAGCTCCAGACGCTCAAATGTACAGTGATGATGCTGCACCAGTCACCACAGCTCAAGTAGAGACATGGACCATTGTGCATCAGGTATTGCGGCATTACACTTGTGTTACAAGCGTTCTTGTATGCAAAGCCATTGAAAGGCATTTCACAATCTTCTTTGTTGCATTGGCATGTTGCATTGAGCCTGCCTGGCAGTACCAGCATGTAGGGACTGAGCCATGTGTTACAGCACTTGCAAGCTGGTGATGACTACGTGCCTATGCAAATTTGAGCAGCCCTCAGTAAAGGCGCGGTATCACAGCATCCAGCAGTGCTAATGCATCTGAGACTCAATGAAGCATGTGAGTGCCCATCAACACCTGTATTGAAGATAGTTGCAGCAGGCATCCGCCGATTCAGCACATGCCTACATGTGCAGTGCCCACAAAATCTGCAGCCAATGCAACTATGCAACTGTGTGCTCAGTGGCCATGCAGGCACACAGCAAATCTCTGATGCAAGTTGTGCAAGCTCTGGCCAGCATCATAGAGCACTTTGAGGCGCTGCCTCTGCCTGGAGCAGATGACACCGCTGACAGCTCTGCAGACCTGCACTTAGCAAGCAGTTTGTGGGATGCTCTGACAGCAGAATTGTTCTCAGCCCATGCAGTGGTGTCTGCTGCCCAGCTGGATNGGAGACATTGTATAGAGCCCTGGCAAGCATGTCTTACTGCCCTCAAACAGTCTCAATACATCACCCTTGCCAACATGGTCACAAAACTACTGGTGACCATGTATTGCACTTGGCACGCAATGTGCACTTTAATGCAGAGCCAGGCATGCATTTGCATGTCTACTGGGCAAACTCATCAACAGAGTCACACATAACATGATGTGTCCATGCACACAATATGTTGACTGATTGATTGATTGATTGGTTGATTGATTGATTGATACTTGATTGATTGATTGATAGTTGACTGATGCGGATCAATTTGAAGTGCTGATGTGGAGTGCCGCACTTCGGTGCACTAGGTTGCACACACAGGTGCTTGTGCAAGCTAGTGCATGCCGTGCGTTGCAATGGGGCAAACCATGACAGCAGCTGCGGAAGGCTGCTCAGCAAGTGCTGTGGTCACAGGGTCCGGTGCGACAGCCGGTACTCTAGGCACAACCGGTAGTGGCATGAGCGGCGAAGAGCAGCCCAAGCATCCGCGAAAGAAAGACATACATGGCCTCGGCTATCTATCTTGTTCTGTCACTAGTGAGCTTGCTGACGATCTCGCTGAGAGCCTCCTGACACTTGTTTCCCTGCGGCAACAAGCGTGCACGTTTGTAGTGGCAAGCAGCTGGCGACTATGCCATGTTGAAGGCTTTGAGTACCGCCATCAATGCAACAAGTGTGCCTTAGCTACAAAAAATTCCAAGAGGCTAGCACTATTCCCTCGGGAGTACAGTCCTTTGCAACTTGAGAAACTGCAAATTCAGAATGGCACGTGCAAGCGTACATCAAGCGCCAAGGTGCTCCCTGCAGAAGAGTTTGAGGTAAGCTGACACTTGCTCCTGGTCTGCTCCATGTTGCCGTACTTGGACTATCACTCAGCTGTTGCACTGCCANCTAATCTTTTTCTTAGCAGAATTGGGGTTGGTGCTTAGTGGTGGTTTGCTGCTGCTTTGCTGCTGGAGTAGCGNAGTGAGGATATCCAAGCGGGCAGTCATTGCAACTCCAACAAACGCTTCTCCCGTTGTGAGGTGTGATTTGGATGCTACCCAGGTGAGCGTTCTCTGCATGATTCCACTGGCGCTGCAAGCCAGGATGGAGAAGGCTTATGTCTGGTCCATGATCATGATCTGATGTGCACCAGGCGATTGAGTCCATGTGATATTTTCTAGTGCAGCTTGCATTGCGAAAAACACTTGTTCCTGCAGCAACAAACTGCTTCAGCAACCTGCAGGTGTGCTTGTGTGTCCTTATGCAACACAACGGCGTACAGCTTGAGGCGTACCACCAANTGATGGAGGTGGTTGATGGCCGCATTCCCAAAGACAGAATAGCCCTGCGGGAGCTGTACAACGAAATTGCCAACTGGCCATGGCTGGATGCTGATGAGGACCAAACTGAGGGCTCTGGCGAAGCCACTGCAAACTATGAAGGCATCACCCCAACAGGTAGAGTCACCAATACACAGATGCTTCAGGGCCTTGCTGTGCTCACACAAGCCTCCTCTTCATTCAAGCAGATGTGTGACAACTTCTGATGTAGATGTGAGCATCAGGTTGTCATGCTGGACGCTGCTGCTGAAGCACTCTTGCGTTGCGACACTTGTTGCATTGAGGACACAAACTATGTGCGAACCACCTCATATGCAATGCCTGCCTCTTGGCTATAGGACTTGACTGAGAGACAGAGTGGATGGTGCAGGAGCAAAGAAAGTTCCTGAAGAGTCTGCAGGTTGGCGAGGCAACGTCGCAAGGCCACCAGTAGGTCGAGACAAGAACGAGCTCCCTCAAGGCTTAGCTGATCTTTTGCCAGACTGGTTTGGGTACGGGTTTTTGTACACCTTGACAGGCATTCCCATCATCATTGGTGCCGTTGTGGTCGCTGTTCTGTTCTTTAACTCCCTCAAGTAACATGTGGCTACCTCTGAACTGGCCTGTTGAGAGGGGCACCTAGCCCCCAACCCCCCTCCCTCCCTAATTTATAAAGCGAGTATGGTCTGACGAAGCTGACCTGACTCGAGTAATGGCCGAATCGCCGGGTCCAACGTTACCACCGCGTCGTGACTTGCGGGAAGCGTACAACACATACGAGCAATGGGTTGCAGCTGGTGGTATCGTAGTAAAGCGCGTTGACGACAGAGAGCATGTACGGCAGGAAGTGGCAGCAGTCAACGGGATATGCATTGGCACCTACCTGGCTGAGGGAGTCGCGCAGCAAGTTTGCGGCTGTAGTGTTCTCGAGGCTTTTGACTCAGATTTGGCGATTCCGTTGGGCCTAAAGACAATGTTCACAAGTCTAAGCGAATATGGGTGTTGCCTCCCAAACGTCTTGAGCCGTTGTGGCAGCCAGTGCACCCTCTAACAGTGAACACCNCGAATGGACTGCAGCTATCAAGAACCGAACTATTGACAAAATAGGCTGTCCTTCCTGTTACAATCACCCGCNCCCAAAGACATGTGTTGCCAGAAAGTCTGACTGTAAGTGGGCATCCTGTTGCAAACTGCTTACACAGCACGCTATTGGCCATGCAGTGATTGCCTTTGTATTGGTCAGACAGCTTTATGCGAACACCTGTCCTGGGGGCTTGCATGTGGTGCCACAGTTGCCGCATCATCACAAGCAACCTCTGCGCATAGGTCACCATTGCCGGCGTCAATGCTGCCTGACTTTCTGTTGCTATTCCATGCTGCAGGGCCTTGCTGCATAGACATAGTTTCATGACACACAGCCTCCTGCAGACTCAATGAACCACTTGCAGGAAGCACAACAAGCATGTGACTGATGCAGGGGTTAGTCAACAAGCTGGCTTCCCTGTGCAGCACAATGGAGGAGACGGGCTTGACGCAGCTGGATTTCAAGGCTGTCAAAGTGCCTCTGCTGGNTGGCTGAGGGGCAGCTGGTACGACCCCACGGCCTGTAGCCATTGGACTGCCATTAGCTGTTTGTCCATCCTGTTGCTGCACTGCTGCCATANGCTGACCGGCCTGTTGTAGCGTGACACGAGAGCGTGGGGGACACGCTGCTCTGGCGACACTGCTGGTCGGCGTGTTTTGCTTTGTCCTGAGCGCTGTCTTTTGCGCTGGGTGACACGGCTAGCGGAAGTGCTAGACGGTGTTGCGTCCAAAAGGTTTGCAATGTATTCAACGTCTAGGTCTGCGGCCGCTGCTGGTGCCTGATGCATGTGCACCTGAGCGTTCTGCATGAGCGCACGAACCGGCCACTCAAGCCTGCCGCTGCTGCAACTGTTTGTCTGTCTTCATGTGAGAGTGGTCCCGGAGCCTACGTATGCATGCATGCATGACGCATAACAACCCTTACAATTTCAATCAATCGCAATCGTGCAGTGACATCCTCAGGCTGGACACCCTCGCTGTGAGGCACAGATCGCTACTGCTGTCCACCAGGCTGCAACATGATGCGCGTTCAGTTACTTGCTATCCGTGATCATTTGTTGTTGGTCGACGTGCCCAACACGTCGTCCTGTGTCGTCACGCTGTACAAGACACTTTGAACACAAGGTATGCAATGTCGCCTTCGTTGCCGCCGGAATGTTGCATGTCGTGCTTGACAGGCATATCTAAATTGGCATGTTGTCGTCGCTATGTTGAGCATGCTTGCTACCAGCTAGTTCGACCGCAAAACAGCAAAGTAGTCGAGCTGCAGGCTGTCCACATCACAGAGCTCTGCGCCTGCAACACAGCAGGCTATCCATTACCCAGCAGCCCCACACACATTGCAGTTGCACATGATCTTGCAGGTAAAGCTGCAGCTTCCCATTACAAGCAGCAGTTTTTGTAGCCAAAGCTGGTCCTGGCATGTTGTAAGAGTATGACAGCTGGTCCCTCTTGAGCATTGCAGTCTTCTGAGCGGTCTCCTATTTGCAGAACTCCAGGTTCTGATGGCGTGCTGCAGCCTGATTACTATGTGCCCAAGTACACACATCTCAGCTGCAATCATTCTGACTTGACTTGATGTCTGAAGCAGTGACTGTTTTTCACATGGGTCTACACACATTGAGACTTATTTGGCGTATGTGCTCACCAACCATTTGCATGTATGCAGCAATATCTTGTGCACATGCTGGATGTCTCAGCCATGTTCAGCCTTGCTCTTTCGGACCTTGCCTCGCCTGCACATCCACACATGCCAAAATCACACTGCAGAATGTGCATAGGTGTGACGTGTAAAAGCTGCAAGCATTCATAAATTAGCAGGCTTCTGGGATGTCTGTGTTGAGCAAGCCGCCCTTCATTGATTGCATACATCACAAGCTGCTCAGCAGTNGCTGGGACTGCATGCCATCCGCAGGTACAGTTGTAACAGAAGAGGCATTCTAGCTGTTGCGGTTGTGGAAAGGGCAAGACGGAATATACGCACTGCACAATGTGTTTGTTGGTCACAAGCACTTGAGCAAGATTTCAGGCATCATATGTTGAATCACAAAGTGTTAGCTAGCAATCCCTGACGGTTCTGCCAAGGACTGCGTTTTGTGTAACTGTGGAGAAGTAGCCAGTGTCTACTGCAAACACCAAAGCATCTGAACATCAACAATGCGCCCAAGCAGTATGTTAGAGAATCTCATGGTTAAGTGAGCAATTGACAAGCAGCAAGCACAACTGCCTTCACACTGAGTGCCCTATTGTTCATAAGCTACACTTGCTCACACTCTTCGGGTAGTGTTGTGTGTCACCCCAAAATGCAGCTTGTTGTTATACTACATCTGCTATGTTTGCAAATACTTGCCCCAGCCTGCAGGAGCATGCCAGATGTGAACTCAACCTGTTTGGCTGGGCTGAAGAACCAGCCTGGAAGTGCGCTGCATTGTCTCTGGATCCAAAATGTAGCAGCAGCCGTCTGAACTGGCAGCCAAGAGCCTGCCCAGGGCATCTAGGAACAGTGCTGTGCAGGGCTTTTGCATGGGGAAGCCCTGCTCTGGGCTCAGCAAGGGGGGTACCTGTTACATGCCAAGTGTTCATGCATGTGCTCAAGACCATGTTGTGACTAACACCACACTGCATAAAACAAGCTTCGCCAAACTCACTTGCCTGAACTTGCAAGAAGAGCTAAAGAGTGGCAATGAGCTGCACCTGTGCATGGCAGCAGCGACCAAACAAGCAANGGGGTTGGCTCTGGTCCCTCAGATGTCCTCAAAGTTCCAGCATTGTTCTCGCATACAATTCTCGCATGTGGAGCTAAGTACGCAGGACTCAAAGCAGCGACTAGGAGACCTGGCAACGAAGGCTGGGAATTCGGAATGGCTTTAGTAAGGATTGAGCTAGTACATTAATGAGCGCTGTGTTGGCATCGGGCTACGAAAGCAGTGCTGCGCAAACCTTGCATGTGTGNCATAGTGTGCCCTGACATGTTCCTGCAAGGGCACATCAGTGTTTGAACAGTTGTATTGATGCAGCACCTTTCACTAGGACCCATGCAGCATTGAGGCCACGTGCCTGATGTATGGGCGTGCCAGCATAGACGGTGCAGGCATGACGAGTGTCTGGGTGATATGATGCCCTTGCTGGCCCTGCCTCCCTGACAGTGNGTTGTGGGAGCGGCAGGAAGCACTGTGGCAGCAGCAGCTCTCTCACTGGCAGCATGAGCGCAACATTTGGGCTCAGCGCGAAGCTACTTTGCTGGAACACATACAGCAGCTGCATTCACAAATGACCACATTGTTGACACAGCATCCAAACAGCTCAAATCAGACAGACAGAGCAACTCTGTCAGCAACAAATCCGTCCAACAAGCAAGCTGAGCAACGTGTGGTAACCTCCTTTGCAGCCTGCTTTCGTCATCCGTCCAAATGCAGGTGCAATGAGTCATGAGCAGTTGGTTCACAACAAGCTGCACAACACATTTGTTGTAAACCCTGATGGTGACATTGTGCCACATATTTGAAGCCAGATCGTCAATCAGCCATGTGGATTGATGCAAGTTGTGTCTACATCAGCTCCCAGGTCACACATCGTTTCAGCGCCGGCATGTCAGTCTAAGGGGATACTTAGGCAGCTGGAGGNATGCTTATTGCTCAGCAAAAACCTACGGACACATGCGCATTTGCGACTACAATTGTTGTGCTACCAGTATGAAAGTCGATGTTGGATTGGACATGCAGTGTGTGTAAGACTTTACAAAGGCACCTGTTTTGATCAAAAAGTGCCGAGACTACTGTAAGATGCAGGTTTGTAGCAAACTCTTGCGCTTGCTCTGCAGACGGTGGCTTCGCATTGCGCACCAACAGTGCGCGTTTGATGGCATATGCGCACCCCACAAGCAAGGTGTCAACTTCACTGAATAGCCATCCCACTAATGACTTGAGTTGCAACCACATAACAAAGGTGTTGGGGCGAGTCACTTATTGATTGTGTCATTTCCAAGTGCGCATTGTGCTAAATCCTGTTGTAACAACCACACAGTGTGCAGATTATCAAAGCTTCAAGGCAGAGACAGTGAAGGTCTCTTTCTGGTCAAGCATACGCATTACTGTCCCGTATGTTGGGTGGGTGAAAGTGTGAAATGGTTGTTCAAGCAGCAGGTCAACTGCTGTAAGGTTGTGGACCTGGAACAATAAACAGAAAATTCTGTCATCACAATCTTTGTGACTGCGTCAGTACGTCACAATTGCACACAGCACAGGCATGCTNAGCATTGCTCGCCCCTGATATGGACACATGCATGTCTGCTTGCGATGCACACCAGGTTGCAGGTTGGTGTGAAATGTCCATGCGGGCAAGGAGCTTGCCTGTCAAGACTTTTCCAGGCAGCCTGGTCTACGTACAGCTCCAGGCGGATACTGATCGTCTGAAATTTCAAGGCTGTCTGCAGCTGTTCACCAGCAGGCGTGGTACACAGCTGGTCACCCTGTTGCAGTGAATGCTGCGCTGCATGGCTTACAGCAGACTGCAATTCCCTGCACTCAACCATAAAACTTGATATAGTCAAATTCCATTGTGTGGACGACATCATAGGAGAGCTTTCTCAGCTTACTGAGTCATGATCAGTCAGCTCACAACAGCACAACTCAATGGGCTTTGGTAGCNTGTTGTAATGACCCATACCACCCTTTCTATCATCATGTACATATGTGTGCCCGATTGCAAGTTGCGAGGCATGTTAGTGACTATTATCAGCGCTTACGTACGACACAACTGCCGCCGTGTAACGAAGCTGTGCAAATGCTTTCACAGCTTGGCTACAGGCTTGGACTGCTTCGACTGTTTCTGTTTACTCAAATACCAGTCTTCTTCTGGTAGTTTGCACTCCATGTCATCACAGATATGGAGGGAGTCGCTTGCACCTGCATACATATAGCTCATGTTTTCAACAGCAAAATAGATGCAGCCCGCCAGCTAAGCTCAAGACTCAGGGCAGGCATACGGGACCAGGCAGCAACTGGTGCAACTCCAGCATGCCATCACGTACAGCAACCGCAAAATGGCCTTAGCTGCAGCAGAACTACAACGTGAACTGCGACCCGCCAGAGTTGTACATGCACCACATCAGACAGCAAGTCACACAACTCGTTACCTGTCCCAGCAGGAATCACCATGCCATTGACTTGCGCTGTTGAAGTGGTGCCAGGCACCTCAAAGCTGCTGTCAGGCCCTGTGATGGCTGGCACACGCCGATTTGCCTGCTTGCCTGTTTGACCCAAACCCTCCACAAGCAGTGCCACACCATGCAGTTTGTGCATACTACCCGAGTAATCGTAATGTCTGTAGCTTCATCTGAGCGTGCATATCTACTGGTTCTGTCATGTGCAGTGTCACCCAACATTGCCTGTCCTGGCAACTAGTGGCATAGAGCACACCATCAAGCTCTGGTCTCCTGATGGCCCTATCACTCAGGAGGATGCAGTGAACAGTAACCTCAGATTGCAGCGTAACCAGGAGCGCACCATGTCTGGTCCTCAAGTTCTGCGCAGCATCAGTCCCAGAGTGTTTCAGGTGAATCTCAAAGCCTGCCAGAGTGCATATGGAATAAGTGCCGTCGCTGTTGCACGTACGCGCCAGATTGGTAATCTTCCTGCAGCAGGCTTTGTATCGTGCATTCATCATAGCACAGTTCAGTTCAATGCTGCTGAGTGCTTGTTGTGTGACCTCTAGACAACCCTTGGAATTGGGAATTGCAGCAAATTGGCAAATTCTGCTTTGTTGCTCGCGTGGCAAGAGCCTTCAGCAACATGCAGTGTCAAGCAAACCTCACTGGNCTGCGCAGATTACAGCACATCTGCTCTTCATTTGAAGCGGGTCAGCATGGAAAGGCTTGCCTGTGTAGCATCCTTGTTCTGCTGCTTGAAGAGTCTCTGCATGTTGTAGCGCTGTATCCTGGTAAGGATCTGGGCCAGAGGCATTGGCAGTCCTTGACCATATATTGCCTGCAAACAACACATGCATGACATCATGCAACTAGCACAGCTGGCACACCATAATCNTTCGCACAGATCCAGCATGCATGTTACAGCCTGGTGAAATTGGGTCAGTGCGCAAATTGTGAAACCAACTAGAAGTCTGCAAGTGAGAGCTCTGCAGTTCGCACGCGTTTACCATGGCGGTGTCCTGATTTTGCCAACAGCGCATCATAATGCTGAACGGCAGTGCGCTCAGAAGGGACATCAAGTATGGCAGCCTATCCACGTCGTTGCGCCAAGTAACTGGTTTTTTACGTCTGTACAAGCTGTAGTCTACGCAGCAGGAGGATCAGTTACGGCAGTTCTGATCTGACGTCAGTCGACTACAGCGGTTATGCGTGCCGCATGTTTTCACCGCCCCTTGTACGCATCTGATTGAGCTCTTTCACGGCAGACATGGCATGTCTGTGACTGCAACGCGCAAGGGACACACGAGCGCACTTTGCTAGAACGCCAGCCAAAACGATGGCCTTGTTCGCCGGTGCACTGACCCCAGCAAGACTGCTAGCCCTGTTCTGTGCCATGAACATGCTCGTGTATATCGACCGTGGTGCGTGTACGTGATGCTTCGCGACTACACCCGTTACGCAGCTTGTTGGACACTCCGTCACAACAAATGCAGGTGTCATAGCCAGCAACGGAGTGAATGGCGATAAAGCTACAGTTGAACATGCAGCGTATGGCATTGTGGTATGCAGAGCAAAGTGTGAACGATACTAGTCTGCAATACACAGATAAGTGTCTGCTTGCATGCTTCCCAGTAGTTTGCATGCAGGGGGAGTTTGGATTGTCGCTAACCCAGGATGGCTTTTTGGCAACAGCTTTCATGGTCAGTCTAGCCAAGAAATGAGTAAGCAGACAATGCACATGTGGTCCCCAATGCTTTTATGTCACACCGCCAACCTNTCCCTCCAGGTATCTAAGACAGCAGTTGAATTGCCAGCAGGTGTTCCAATCATGTAAGTCTCATTTTTCTGTGTGTGAACCTTGTCTGTTGCACAGTGCCTGTGAACGCATGTAGTATTTGCTTCTATGCCCAGTGCACTATGCAGCTATCTCAAGCAGCAGCTGAGCTTGCGGCATGCATGCCAGGGCTGTAATCACCTGTAATTACATTACGTATGCACAAGATATGTATATGCATAAACTCAAATTCAACAACAAAAGTATAAGTACTAAATACTTACACAATTTCTAAAAGTTGTATTCTGATGTATCTAGTATACTGAGACAGTACTGAGCTTGAGTATGTGCTGTCATGGTGCTGCAGAGCGGCGCAGGGCCCTGTGAGCTCAAGCGGCGTGCTGCAGCAACACGCGCTGTCCAACAGCTACGCAGCCTCTGTGGACTTTGGCTCCGGAACCACCACAGCCGAGACCATCAGCAACCGAGACTCCAAGGTTACTTTCACAGCATCATGATGCACCAGTATCTGCTATGGCTCAATGCGTGACTTACTCAATAGTTTGTATGTCAACGCTTTCATGTCAAACATATTCATGTCCTCATGTGTTGTACTTGAAGATGTGGACAGCTACATTCCCTGAGGTCTGAGCTGTTCANCAGTGAAGGCAGCTGCTGAGCATCCAGTTGACCCCACAACAGGGCAGCCCCTGTTTCAGCCCACCATAGGCCGTGCACCCCATTACCGCAGAAATCAGCATGGCCTTCCTGTAGGGGACTACTTGTATGGCATGAGGTACAATATGGCTTGCACAGGAGGCAAATCGGCCCTGTCAATGGGCTTGTGCACCAGTGTCTACTTCATGCACCTGTAACATGTCTTTTGTCAAATTCGACCTTTTGTATCTCAATACACCGGCAAGTACTTGGCCATGTGCACATGCTGTGGATGGCAATCTTGACGGCAATGATGTTGCCATGTCTGATGTAGTACATACCTCATGACTGCTGACAGTACACCTATTGTGCTGAGAATATGGACTTCACATAAGTGTACATCTTCCATAACCTTNATTGTCTGCATGGTTGGGCATTTTCCCTGAAATGTTACATCTTTTGCTGCAGGGGACGGCAGCTCTTGACAAGCAGGCACAACTGATAGCCGCCGCTATACAGACAGCTTTTGTTGTCCAGCTGGGCGGGGACACAGGCCATGCGCATTGGGGTAGTTGCCTAGCGGTACTAGCAGATGCTGAGTTGGCATCCATTAGATCTGCCTTAGGGAATGCCTTAGCTCAAGCGTCACAGGACAGAGGCTTGCGAGCAGTTGGTGTTGTGGCTTATCATGAGGTGTGTATCAGGCCTCTCCCCAGTAGAAAGTGCCTCAGCACAAGCATGCATGACACAGCCGCGCGTCGGCCCNCTGGCCCGCCTGGATCTCAGCATGGACAAGTCATGGCACAGCCACAGGAACCACAGCTGCAGCAAAATCCAGAAATGCTGCCTCCACCCCCACGCTTACCTTCCAGCAATGTAGGGAGTCGTGATCCTGACCATAGCAGTGCTGCTGCAGCAGCAGATGCTTTCTTGAGCTCTC
This sequence comes from Trebouxia gelatinosa, assembly GCA_000818905.1. Taxonomy (NCBI): domain Eukaryota; kingdom Viridiplantae; phylum Chlorophyta; class Trebouxiophyceae; order Trebouxiales; family Trebouxiaceae; genus Trebouxia; species Trebouxia gelatinosa. The sequence goes on from KN805362.1 coordinate 1,971,588, forward strand.
TAGACATTGGCCTAGCTGCGCCAGATATACAGGCAAATGTGGTATCCAGCAACGCAGCCACAGGTAAGCGTTACTCACACGTAACAATTGCGCATCAAGCAACTCACATTTGGTTGCCTTCATGGCAGCTGCCCGCCATTACTCGTCTCTCGATGTGATACCCAACAAAGCCAAGCTTTGATGCAGTATGTGCAAGCAAGCTGTGATCATGCCATTTTTGTCATTATAACACAGTACATGGACTGCATCATTTGGCTTGCAGTCTGACTACAACTGGCAGCATGGCTCAATCTTGGCAGTACTGCATGGCAACATCACTGCAGCCTTTGCANCACATCACCTCTTCTCCCCAACAACCGTGGCACTGTGACATACCTATGCAATTTGAAGATGGTTTAAGCCTACTCTACAGGAGGTGACATCGACGAAATGATGGCTGAGACGCCTGAAAGGTTGTCAGATCTGGATCAGGATGAAGATCCTGATCAAACAGACCGCCCACTCAACGGTGACAAGCCAACAGGTGAGTACTGTCACTCATGTTCATGACAGGGTTGCATGCCATGAAGCCCAGTGTGCTTGTTGTTAGCTACTGCACTCATCACAACATGCTAACCAACACCGTTACATGTTCACAACACAGCACGCACTTGTGGGTTACAGTGATGAACGTACATGTCACGCTTCCAACACCGTAACGTTGCGTACACAGGGTCAGCATGGTTCACATGCTCGCCTATGTAAGCGGCTTTTGAGGCCTGCAGGTAAAGCTTCTCAAGAACCAGATGAAGTTGGGAAGGCTGCTAGCCCTAGCAGGCCTGTCAACAAGGCTGATCAGGGACAGCAACAGCCTTCAGATGTGCAAGTAGATGACAAGATGAAGCAGCACAGTGGGCGGAGTGACGNGCTTTGATGTCTTTGCCCAACCTATGCTCAAGCCTGCTTATTCTCCCTTATGGCATCAATTGCAAGTGAAAAGACACTACCTATTGGGGACTTATTAACCCACCCCTACCTTACCTCCCCTACTAAGTACTCTAGATTGTGACATGTATACAGCTTGACACCCAAAGTTGATCACGACCTGTCAAGCGATGCAGTAAACATATGGGTACTATTGTACAGGATTCCAGCACCATCAACCTGTGTGATGTAGCTGTGAATGGTGTCAAGCAGCATTGAAGTCAAAGACAGGCGCAACAAATGGCATCGATCCATTTGTCGCAGCAGCGGTTCTGCAGTCAGGTGACTCATGCAAATGGTACAAATCCTCAACAGGGTTGCACAACCCAGCACACTCGGGCATGCTGTAAACTGCAAGTGTGGCAGCTGTACACCATGGCTCACATAGCCTCCTGTCATCAAAGTGCTTGACGTTCAGTGCTAGCATCCACGACCCAACAGTCACATCTGCAGTGCATACAATATTCAATGTGTAGTGTTCCTATCCCCTAAGCTACTCATCACAGCCTGCAACTGATTGATGTGCGCTGGTCCAAAACGCTTGATACGCCTGCCATTCTAGGCTGATAAATAGCACAAGGAAATGTTTTTCAGAGCGCACTATATGCAGAACCACATGACAACAACTGGATCAGCAAATGCCAGCACAGCAGAACACAATGCTTCGATTGGACTCAAATGACCTATCATGTCAGGTCTTTCTGTACAGTGTTCTTTANGTAGTACATTCGAGTGTATACTTCCTCTGACTTCACAATTGACTTGCACACGATGCTACAAATTGTACAAAATCAAAAGACCATCTTGCCTGCCTTGCAGCACACAATGGCATCCACTACCAACCATGAATCACCAAATGCTGCAAGTTTGTGTTGGTACGATTATGATGTGCCACACACACAACAGCAAGCTGCGCAAGCAACTGGTCCAGCGACAGATGCTGCTAGCAGGTTGCCGCAGCACAGGCATGCTCCACAGAATGCTTTGCACCACATCTGAGATCACCGACAGTCTCACAGGCCATCATATAGGTGTTTCAGACAAAGGTGAGACTCAACAGTAGTTTTCAGCACCAGCAACAGCCTACAGTCTGACTGCAGGTCTCAGGAGCTGAATGGCATTCTGCACCTGCGCAACAACCTCTGCATGTCAAACTACTCATGTAGACGCAGTATACTACCAAGCATTGTCCTTCTGCAGATAGTGCATGCATTGCATCATGTGAACCAAGCTTGCGACATCGGAGAGAGCCCTTCAGGGCAAGTACACGCTGCCTTCTGCGGGTGGTCCTTGTTGGGTTTTGCGCAGTCCAGCGTTTGCTGATAGTCAGGCGGTGCAAAATTAGGCAAGACACAGCTGGACAATGGGACCCACATGTACAACAGGTGTGACAGAGTCTGCAGTATGCATGGCTCNACGCAGGGTAGTTGTGTTCCACGTGAAAATCGTGGCACAATACCTACAACTGGTTTCGTTACCCTAAAATCATGGCCTTTCGACCAATGCACCTCGGAACAAACATGAAATGTGTGATCAAACCTAGTGTCAGAAATGCAGTGAATCCTCAACTCCTGGTTGACCCCCTTAGCGACTGTTGTATTTCTATGACTGTGACACATGATGTACACACTCGCCTAAACACAAAAAACTCTGCTGTTGCACAGGAAATTTGACCCATGCAAATGACGACTGTAATCAGAAGTAACAACAGCACTGCAACAAATGTGAGACAAAAGGATAAAACTGTATCACTCAATCTCAACACAGAAACATGTGAAGCAATACTGACAAGCAGGCCATTTCAAATGACATGTATCCTGACGGTCTTGATGCAACTCACCATTTGGCTGTACTCGCCGCAGTAACGTATGCAGACAAGGCATATGCAGACAAGACCATGACTCCTGCACTGACACCCAAACAATAGCATGACAGCAAGTGGTGTGCACCCTGCCACTGTAATGTAAAAACGTGCTTGCCTAGCTTCATCCAAGCAGCATCGTGAAATAAGCGTCTGACTTCCCTAGATGGCAAGCATTGTTGTCATCCAAAGTATCAGAACACGCAATCATAGTAATAGCTGCAGCACCTGCGCAGTACTGCATCTCCAAAAGCTAGCATGCAGTCAGGCAGCAAGTCAGCCAACTTTCAGTTGTAGCAATGGCTATACAACTGATAGGCATCATGTACACAGCTGCACATACAATACATTGAATGATACTTCAGCTTGCTGCCGGGCGCAGTGTTCCCAGGCTGCACAAATGCGCTGACTGCTGTGCTGAGAGACACTGTGCTGTGCCAAGCAAGGGCACATGGCCTGACATGTCATCCAACACCAGCTTTGACACGTATGATGTGACATCCCGCCAATGTATACACTGCTGCTGTTCTGCATGGTGCTCCATGATGACATCAACAGGAGGTTGGCCCCTCTCCAGCGCTAAGCCTTCAAAGAGGGCTCGGCCAAAGAAGCGTGGGTAAGCAGCCAGCATGCTAGCAGCAGTCTGCCTGGTGGTCAACAGCTGCAGCATAGCATGAAAGAGCATAACATGACAGGACATAGCATGACACAGATGAGCATGACAGAGGATGGCATGGTGTAGACCGGCATGACAGTGCACAGCACGACAGATGTGNAACATTGGTTCAAGGAATGCAGGAGGGGGGCAAGACATGGGCTGGGAGGCATCCCCTGACCCAGCATCTATAATCAGGACATCTAGCTGTTCCTGTGGCTGCTGCTGGAAGTCATGCTGCTGCTGCTGCTGCTGCTGCTGCTGCTGCTGCTGCTGCTGCTGCTGNTCAACACAGAGTGTACCCACACAGTCATGGTGCCTTTATCATTGTGTTGCAGGCTGTCACATGTTCATTGAAAGGACTTGCTGGCAGCTTCATCTGCAACCATGCACAGCATGTGCAAATACNTGTGCTGTCTAGATTGAGCATGGCATGTCCTGCAGCATACAGCATCCTAAGCCGCCATTTGGTCAGCCACCACTTGGGTTGCCAAGCTTGATAGACCACACCGATGCATATCTGTGCATAGCACAGCTCAATGGACCGCTTCATAAGGTTCTTTCATGCGGCCATGCAACACACGCATTCCATCAAACCACCTTTGAGGAGTCAGCAAGGCTGTTTACGTTCTCAACAACATGCTTCCATGCAGGCCGCAGCTTGCAGCAGTCAGAGCCAGGCCTGTCGCCAAGCCAATGCCTGGCAGAGCCCATAAGCGCCATACCTCTCGCCTTGCCATGGTCCCTGACAATCCCCAGCATTCGGTCAAGCATGAAGACCAGGATCAAGGTGCGCTGTCTGAGTGCAAGCTAGGTCTTATGTGGTTGAATGGAAAGTCATGCCTTGCTCCTTGCGGCATAACTCCTGCACGCCAAGCCTGCTACCACAACCTACATGATCAGTGTAGGAACTGTATAGAATACACAAAGCGTCATGCACAAAGCGCCTGGCAAAACTGTGCTGACTACTGCTTGACTGTCATGTGTTAAGCTGGCTTACACACCTGCTGCGGGTATTGGTAACTGGTAATGAACAGCATTAGGTAGTTGTTTCATAGCTTTCTTGTCTTCCTATAGCATCATCTGACTTCACTGTATGCTTTGACAGTCTGTGGCCCCATTGTCTGTTGGCCTCCTGTTGATCCCCAGGACTATGAATTTTGATTGATTGGTTGATTGCATAGCAGGACAGGCTGCATGACCATATTTACTGTGCCAGCATCATGCTGCAACATACTGATCAGNATCAGCTGGTCGTCTCTACAGCGCCTGTCTGTCTACGGCAGCAACTTTGGAGCAACAGGGTTTGCCGTGCTGAAAACAGGTGTCTGGCCAGAATTGCAGGAGCTAAATGTGAGCTGCAGTGGCCTTGATGCAGTTGCCATGGCCCAGCTTGTGCAGGGCAGCTGGCCACAGCTGAGCTGCCTACACTTGAGCAGCAACCCACTGTCAGACCCAGCGGCATTTGCATGGCTTCAAACAGCCAATTGGCCATGCATGGCAGAGCTACANAGTAAGGATAGGTTGGGGCTTGTTTTGGCCTTTTGGGGACTGGGGGTGCACCTAGGCAGACCTCTTGTTTCGCAGACTGACTACAAGTCGGACGGGGGGGTCTTTGGATCTGTGCTGAACCATGTGACTGATGGCAGTACTGGTTGTGCTGTGCTGGACCACACAGCACATGAAGAGTGTATTCCTCATATCAGAATCCCGGCTAACACTTACTCGACTGATGCTGCCAACATCCTTGCTGCCGGTGGCTCAGCTGCATTGGTGCCTGGCTTTGCGAGCATGACTGCCCCCAAGAGTGTGTCGGCTGCCAATGATGCTGCAGCTCTGCTGCGCAGGTATACATGAAAAGTCAAATCATAAATATAGCATGTAACCTGTATCTACCCAAACACATGAACCTTGAACTTGCAGCATGCCTACACTGCTTTTGCCAGCTTGTAANCGCTTGTGTGCAAGGTGTCTTGAGGGAAGCATGAGCCTTATCTATCTAGTTGTGCGGTGGCATGCTTGCCACAAGCGCTGTATCATCTTAGTCATGGTCTTGCCAGTAAGCTGACCTCACAAACCATGCATGGCCTGCTATGTTTGCTTTTATGTGCAGAATACACAGTGACATGACAAGCAAGGTACTGCTAATGATTGTAGTCTTCACGCGGTTCATCAGGAACACCTGCAGTAGCCTTATGTAACATGTTCATGTGGGCACCAGCAACATGTGCCTGCTCATTGCATGGAACAATGACTGCCTGGCATCATTGGTTTTAAAATGCAATTGCACATGTCAGTACCTATACATATGCATTTGTGTATGCATCTGTGTTCAAATTGTTGCACACAGATCTCCACACACAGCAGTCAAGCTGATCAAAACCTGATATTCACAAGATATACAACGTATACAGTGAATCCACAGGATAGCTTGCGCGTGTCAAGCCAAAATTTGGCATGATTTCCCATCTTCTCCCGCTCACATTGTGGCGCCTCTTGCAGCAAGCTAAATCCTCCAGTTGTCTTGCATAAACTTCATTGACGCATGTTGCAGGGAGCCTTTCATGGGCGCACAATGGGCGCCATGGCATTGACATCTTCCAAGACCTTTTNGTTTTCATTATGATGTCACTGAAGCACCCTGTGATTGTGATCAGGCGTTGTTTGGGGACTCAGCCGTTCAAAACACATGCAGAACATGAACTAGGAGCATATGGGCGATGCTTACTCATGCCAGACATGACAGCCTGAAAGTGCTCAGGGACTCGCTGTCCATGCGCATTGAAGCGGGTCCCAAAGTTGTAGTCAACCACAAAGGCGGGCAGGTAGACCACACGGGCCCGACGCCGCAATGCGGTGATGCGTAGCTTGACATCCCGTACAGCGGTCACCTCTGGGTCCTTCAACAGCAACTCTGTGGCATCTGCCACCTGTGAAAAAGCAAAAGGATCTGAATGAATGGCTTGCCGCTTTTGGTTTTGCACATGCTTTTCTACAGCCACGCTTCATCAGCTGTATGTGGTACACAAGTTTCAGGAACTACTTAAACATGATGCTGCGGTTACTGGTTGAGCTGCTCCACCCGAGCGACAACAGATTGCTGCAAGGCTTGACATGGGGCCACGGAGCATGTACACTGGGAGGAGAACATGCAATTCAGTCCGAGTGTGTGTGCAACTTGAAGCACCGAGACAGTAGCAAGTGTCACCCATGACAAAATATTGCTGCAGTGGTTGAGAACACTCACATCCGTGGCCTGTGCCATGTATTATTCGAGACNACGCCCACACATGATGCCGTAAAGCGCCGTGCTGGCAGCGCCGCATTCGTATAGACACGTTTAGAGATCGCCTACGAGATGGGTTGTGGCCAACGTCAAACTTTATCACTTCCCTGTGGCCAGTGAGGTTACATGGCCGGTTTTCTGCGACCTGGGCAGAAAAAAAGCGCTGCATTCGGCATCTCGTTTGAGTCGGACAGAGATGCAGCGCACAGCACAGCTGCCTTGTACAATCCCANACATGCATGCTTGTGTTGTTGGGCCCCTGGTAACATGACTCAAATGCGTCTAAAAGCCATTGTTGTATTTCATGTCTTGAGTTACCACTCAAGGTTTCACAAAACTGTGACATCAGGCCTCGCTTGGCCTGCCCCAACTGTGCGCTATGTGCTTGTGCATCAACAGGGTCTGCTATTGTACTGCTGCAGATCTGTGGATCAGGAAGGGCACAAGCAAGCTGCGACATGAGCTGTTGATAGGCTTTGACCCAGTCAGCATGCTTGTTACGCAGCTACAGCAGCGCTTCCACGGGGCAGCTCAGTTCTTCGTAGATACGCTGGGTGGTAGAGTCTTGGCTCTGAAGTGGAATGAAAAGGCATTCACACCTGTGCCCTTTGATGCAACAAAGGCTTACATGCTTGAGCCAGTCATTGAAGGGCAGGGTGCCACTGTGGGTGTTCACCAATGTGTCCTGTCCACATCAGCTGTGTTGTCTGATGTGAGAGCTTTAGGTGCTGGCTTGGTGGCAGATGTCACTATGCCTTCGCAAAAATGACAGTGCATTAGTAGAGATGCATTGGTATGTGATGCCTGTTGTATAGACAGAGCTTACAGTAGAAGCTATACTTTCAAGCTCAACCTGGCTGGTGGGCACTGTACTACTATCTCATCCAACAACAGTGACTGTGACATTCGTGCTGTGTATAAATACCCAGCTGTGACACTCAGGGTGTGCTCAGGCCAAGTCATTGAAACTACTGAAAGTCTGATGCATGCATCTGATGCATTTGTGGCGTACTTGCTAGAATGTGGGTAGGGCCTTGCTGTGCAGTGTTTTCATACTGACGAGACAAGCTACTCCAGGGTGCCAATGCGCACCGTGCGACCATCGCTGCTGTCAGGACTGCATCGACGTTTATGCTGAAAGCTTTCCAACGTCTTCGTGCCTATATCAAGCACGACCTGCGAGAAATAGTCAACCCGTCATCGCTGCCTAACCCTCCTGATCACGTCCCCCAAAGAGCATCCACCTGGGCGGAGAAAGTCAGGGTATAGCACTGCCGTTATAGACGTACACAGCCAACTCACTACCGCTTATATCACTGCTTGCCTGGTACGCAGGCCTTCAAGGCAGCTATAGACAATGATCCATACAACTCCTTGAACAACTGGCAAGGCAACCCCTGCTCCAGTCAGCTGATATACTGTGGTGTTGACTGTGCCTNGACGAGCTTGTGGCTTCATCTGACGCCATCTCTGTGTCTTGCGCTGACGGTGCTGGAAGTGGATCAGTAGCAGCAGAGCTAGACTGAGGCGCATCAGTTTCCATGGGATCATCGGCAGCTGGCACAGGATGGCCTGTGACAAGCATGTCAGTCAGGACTAACTGCACTGTACTTCAAGCACGTCATCAAGTGATCCTTGCAGCTTGTGGCAACATGAGTTGAAACATGGCAGGTCAGGACTGAAGCCACAAATATGTGTGCAAACCACATCTGACTGGAGCCTTGGCCTGAGGCTTCACGCCCATGCTCACTATAGGCAATGCGCAGGTACACAGCTTGAGATACAAGCAGTTAGACAAGGGCAGAAAAGCTGTGGACATTTTGGCAGCGCAGAAAGGTAGCATGACAGAAGAGCAGGCCCACCTCCCATTTGACAGAGGCGTCTTAAGATGTTGACCATCATGTCAACACCCTCTTTTCTGAGTGAGCTGACATGTCTGAGCAGCTCATCAAGGCCTGCTCCCAAGGCAGGAGGGGTGTCTCCTTGCAGTGCCTTGACATATGCCTTTGATGTGAAGATAGGCACAAAAAGGGACAAGGCTTTTGTTGATTTGACCCTTTCCAGGCCAGCATTGTTCAGGCAGAGCGCCACCAAGGTGTTGGGCAGGGAGCACACAGCCTCCCCAGAAGCCAGTATGCCAGCCTGCAAGGCTCACAGTCATAGTGAGACAACTGCAATGCAGCTGCTGCAGGAAAGGGTTGTGGCCAGGTCTGTCAGTGCACAGTGAACAAAAAGGTGGACAGGAATGGTCATCATTGCTTTGAAACTCACATGAATGCAAGCTGTTGCCCTCATATGTGGGCTGTTGGTATGGTCAATCAGTCCCATCCACTGAGCAACATCAACATCTGATGGGAGGTTGTCAGCCAATAGCACTCGTTTTCCCATGAAAAAAGGGACGTCCTTTCTTGTGAGCAACAAGCAGCAGCGTGGCATTCAACAGAAGATGATGCTGTAGTTTGCTAGTCTCGTGTGTCACTTAAGCACTTCAAACATCTAAGACAGCTTGTACCTGCACGGCCTTCAGGTACGCCTCCGGTAGGCCAGCAGCATCTAAGGTCTTGAAGCACAGAGGGTCATGGTGAATCAAGTCGCTCATGACAGACGATGCCAAGGCAAACAGGGCTCCACCAAACTCTTGACCGTGTTCAAGGATCATCTTCAAACATCTGAACAGCTTGTTCTGATCCTCTTCTGTGACCCTGGTGTTGTTGCCGCCATGATGATAGCTTGCAAGAGCCACAGCACGCAGCAGGGATTTGAGCAGGACTCTGCGAGCGTATGGGACGAGCTTACTGTCTGATGATACAACAGTGCCAGTTGTTTTAGCTGCATGCACTTGCTCCTCAGTGCTGATGTGTGCTGGCCGCTGCACAATGTCCAGTTCTAGTCTCTCAATCATAGCTTGCAGGCCGCCGAGATCTCTGAACACACTGGCAGCTGCCTGATTGAAGTCCATGAAAGCTTCAAGAATCCGCACTCCAGCGCTGACAAGATTGACATGCTCGCTGTCTGTATCTCGAACCAAAGGAAGCAAGGCTGGTACCACACCAGCATCTGACAAAGCGGTGCAGCCTGAGCTGCAAGCTACTAATGCCCCGAGCAGTGATAGCAGGGCTTCCACAAACTGCATGCTGTACTGGGGTTTGCTGTCTGAGGAAGCTGCGCCAGTAGTGACAGAGGTGACTGCCTTGTGCATGAGCATTGACAGGAGTCCCGTCTGGCCTCCAGCACTGATGGCAGATACGACTGGAGTGTGTCTGGTGCGGTCAAGAAGCTGTACCGCCAGTGCTCTGAGGGCGAGAATTCTGAGGTTTTCTGGGACAGCTGCTTCTGCCTGGAGCAGTGCCACAAGCTCGCTGACAAACTCTCCTTCTCTTTGGAAGAATGCTGTTATGTCTTCGTGACCAGGATTTGACTGGAACCATACATAGAAGGCAAAAAGGCGGGTCTGAACAAGGTGGCGGCGGCCTTGTAAGCTGCCAAAGCTGTGTGCCACCCTGATCCTACTAAGCAGAGAGAACCTGCAGAAAAGCATGCCAGACCTGGCAGTGATGCACAACANAACATGCAAAATATGCTTAGGGACCTCATACATGTCTGCTGATGCTTGCACTCGCTGCGGTGTCTGACTTCCCTGTTGCTGGTTGGTAAGACCCTTTGTGTTGCTGACAGACGCTTCGTGAAGGGAGTTGGTAGGGACAAACTGGCTGACAGACTGCTGATTTTGACCTGACAAGACTTTATTGCTGAATGCTGATGGTAGCTGTTGCTGATTGTAGTTCATGAAGTAAGGGTTGATAGCTGCTAGCCGTGACAATTCTGACTCAGGGTACTGGAAGTCAGCTGATGAAAAGGTTTCAAACAAGGAGACCTCTGTGCCTGCTGGCAGACTACTGCTCNATGACGAAGTATTGCCTGTGACAGCTGACGTCTGGTCTGGTGCTGAAGGTGGTGGTAGTGTTGCAAGCCAGTCGCGGTTGATCTGGGCCATGGCATCTTGCAAGTAGGGGTGATTGGCTGCTTGGCTGGCAGTGAAGCGCCTGGCAGGGTCCGCTTGCAGCACTGACTTGAAAAAGTCAATTGCCTGCTGGGGTGCAGTGGAAGCAGCTACCAGCATGTCAGCAATGGGGTGCCTGATGGGTTCCCCAGTCAGCTCTGCCATGGCCACTGCATTCGCCTGCATGGTAAAGCTTACAGTTGTGGTCATTGACATAAATGAACAGGTGTAGGCACCTTACAGGACTTCCCAACAAGCCCTTCTTATGGAGTGGGCTCTGCAGAACAGACCCTGCAAAAGGCCTTCTTGCAGCTATATGCTTGCCAATGACAGCCTTGAATCCCACAACTAGCACAGGAACTGTTTGTTTTGGATTGTTGTCCTAATCGCCCAGTTTCTGCTCCTGGCAGTAGCCTTACCACTCCACAACTTGCAGACAATTCTCACAATCGCTGCATGCAGAACCAGGCAATGTTGTTCAGGCTTGAACATCATGTGCTGCAGAACAATTTGGCTGCAGTGACAAGAAAACGACAACAGCTGAGCCGTGCAACATAGTTCTCGGGTCAAATCTTGCATACATGTCTGCCTCTTGAGCATGACAAGCTTCCTCCGCATGTGAGAGCCGTGTGACATACCCATGAGAGCTGAGCCTGCCATGTCTCATTGCACTCCCATAGAGTGCGCTGCTCTGGAGTGCGCAAATGGTCAGGAGCTTGCAGCGCAAACCCAATGTCATTTTGTGTTGTGAATGGCAGCCTGTTGGTAAGCAGCTGGAACAGGACAACGCCAGAGGACCAGACATCTGCTGCCATGGGGTCAACTGGCTCTGCTTCTGAGCCTTGCATCTGGCATGACAAAGTCTCGGGGCATGCAAAGGGGATTGTTAGTCCTGTAGGGTGGCATTTGTCACCTGCAGAGACATACGTAGATAGATGAGCACGAAAAGCGCATCTAAAATGAGAGCCAGCTTGCACACTGACCATGCGTCAAAGCATGCATCACACACTCCTGAACTCAAGATGGCACTGGCCGATAAGGTTGCTGGAGAGGCAACCATTAGATCATGCACCCATGCAATTCCTTGTCAGATGCTTGCAGGGACAACGATGGCAAGAATTCAACACAAAAGTACGCCTGACCATGTTCATCAGTGGAATGGCTCTACAAGGGCCTACCCGGTCCAACAGGTCGGCTGTGGCCAAGGTCCAACAGAGTCAGGTCCTTGCGAGACTCATAGCAGTGTAACATGAGATTGCGGCTGGAGATGTCGAGGTGCACTAAGCCAGCCTTCACATGTAGGTGCTCCAAAGTCTGCAGCTCCAAAGACAAAACTCAGTGGGCCAAGGTGTAAATGAAGCAACAGAGAGTAAGAAGATACTGACGTCAATCAGCTGGGCTGCCACTTCTAGCATGTTGCTTTCTCTTTGACGTGCATGTATGTGCTGCTGAGCCCACATGGTCCCAGTCACATTCAGAGTAATACCTTGCACAAACCTACATATTGCGAGTTGTGTCAGCAAGCTTGTGTTCCCAACTCNGCCAGCAGCACGTGATGCCCTGCCTGCCAGTAATCAGAGGGGTGCTTGTGACCCGGTGCATGCACGCCCAGATGGTACCCCACCTACAATGCGGTGGTGAGTTGGCTGAGGAGCATTTGTGACATGAACAGCACATTGCATGTGCAATAGCCAACATCTGCATGTAACCTAAACATATGTTACATGAAGGAGGAAGCATGCATGCAACAAATGGCATCTGCTACACAATCTTATTTGTATGTCAATAGCGTACCACACAACCGTACGTAACACGTTGCCTGTTTTGAGTGGTACAACACTTCCAACCGAACCAATACTAGTGCTTGCATCATGGACCTTAGCATCGATGCATACCTCCCTTGAAGGATGGAAAGAGCTCAACCTCAGCAGCAGTCTGGCGGGGCAGGGCAGCCAGGCTTTCCAGAGCAGGTATAATTGTGGCAGGCATCATTCCCAGCTCGGCATGGGCTTCAGCGTGGATCTCCTCAATGGTCTTAGCCTGTAACAGCAGCAACAGCCCAAGCTGACAACTTGAGAGCATGCCTTCAAGGCTTGTGGTGACATTGCAGTACACAGCAAAAGGTTGCAACTGAGAATTCGCTTGACATTCACTCAACAAGATGGGTAGCCTGATGCAACACTGTCTTCCAGACAGACATAGATGGGTTGAGACCAAGAATGCAACCAATACAAGCTGTGCATTGAGAGAGACATGCTTGTGCCCTAAACACAACACAGCAATCTTGACATGCACCAAGAAGCAGATGCCAGGCAGCAGATGCAAACTGGCAGAGTTGGATAGCGGACCTGTAGCTGAGCCCTTCTGGGAATCCAGTTGCTGCGCCTGAGCTCCACAAGATCGCGCACCATGAAGCGGGTACGGCTGGGTAGTGTCTTACTGTTCATGTACTTGTCCAGGGTGTTGAAGTNCCAGCTTTCATACTGGCAGTCAAGGATGCAGAACTGCTGTGGTAAATGGCTTTTACAACATCAGAGAGCAGAAGCAAAGTTTGCTTTTGACTCACTGACAGGCCTATCTTAATGCACTGCCACTGCACCCTCGGTCACGCTCCTTAAACAGCACCTGCTGTACCTACTTATGTTTGCGCTTGCATGGAGTGTCCCATGTACGCAAAGTGCATGTCAGCTTCACCACCTTCAACTTCATCACAAAAAGATCACATGCTCTGACTGTCCCAATATCGCGTTCATAGTTGCCTGGGCAGTCAATACACGTGCCTGCAAAAGCTGCACATCAAATGCGGAGGAGACAGCAGTCCTCCACTCTGCAGTCACGGCACATGCAGATCACCCCACACTTCCAGGCCACATCACCGTCTGTGGCACTACTGCATGTTCATGCTCAGACCTGGACCTGGACCTGGTAGGAAAGTGGCATTGGCTGACATGCTTGCATTTCTTTTNGTGACAACATGACCTGTGTGCATTGTGATTCACATTGCACTGCAAAGCCGGCCCATAGTTGCGAGTATGTTCCTGGTAGCGCAGGTGTAGTCCCTGGCAGGTGCAGCACATGTCTGTGACATGCTGAAAGGCTTCACAGCTTGCCAGAATGCAGTGATGTCGCACTGCCAAACCAATTCAGAGGTGCAGCTGTAAGGCTTGTCCACAAAGCTGTTGTTTGCAACTGCTAACCACCACAACATGTTTCCTTGCCCATGTCTGTCATCAGGAGCTCTGCAGCTTTATTGGACACCTAAAGGCAGCAGAGCTTTCGTACATATGTTGCAGAACCTGCAAAAGCAGTTGCAGAAGCACCATGCTTACATCAAATGCATTGACAAAGGTCTCCCTGAAGTTGAATGCCAGCAGGTCTGAGCTGATGCTGAGCAAGACGTCTCCAATCTCAGCAACACCCTGTCGGCGTGCCTTGCCATAAGCCTACAGCAAGTCGACCTGTGAGTATTAAGCACATACTCATGCCCACTGCTATGTGACAAGACTGGTAGAGTGCTGACAGTATTTCCGCACCTTCCCTGTGGCTTTGCCAAGCTCTCTGTGGACATCTAGTGGCGTCCACTCATCATCAAGCCAAAGCTGCACCTCCTGAGCTAGCNGGTTGTGATGTTCTGATGGTAACAGGCACCAGCTATTCATCAGCTTGTGCTGATGTCAGCCCTTCTGCAAGCATGAAGGGGCATGCCGGGCTGTTGTGGTCCTATGGTGGGGCTATGATCATATGCACCAGCACCTGTGATAGGGACAAGGCAACAGATGCGTGGTGAATGCCCACGATTTGGCTGACGGTAGGCAGGGCGGTGCGCAGAAATGAAGACATGCTGAAGTGCTTGAGAGGTCACTCTCAGGCAGGTGCCCGGTGTGTTGTCAAGCAGTGAACCTCAGGCTGCGAATCAGGCGCCACTTGCTTGTCACCCCTTGTTTGACTGGTGGCTTGTTCACTCCTGCTGTCACTACTTGAATTGGGCATCAATCTCGACGCAGTTTTACATGATGCACCATGCTGACCGCAACAGNGCTCCCTCCAAATGGACGTCGACGAGGAAGCCGCCGCAACCAGCCTAAAGGCGTACTATCACCTGCTTCGAAATAACCGCGCATTCACCGTCCTGTGGATCGGCGAGGTGAGAGCAGAAATCTAGATTGCCGTCTTTGCACGGAATGAGCTTCTGCTTGGACCGCCGCTGGCGTTGCTGACACGTAGCCTGCGTGCAGATTGTCGACAACATAGGCAACTGGCTTAACTACATAGCTTCACTTACGCTGGTGGAGACCCTTGCTGGTGGCAGAGGGTTGCTGATCAGTGCAGTCTTGATTGTGCGATTCTTGCCGACCTTTCTCTTGTTCCCTGTTGCTGGAGTGGTGGCAGACAGGTCAGCAGTTGTCCTGCAGAAAGCTAGGCGGCCCTCCTTTGCATGACGTGGCTTGATTTACTGCCATACTGTGCTCACCTCAGCTTGCTGGACATTGCATATACATACATATGCATAGATACAAAACGCTTATGTTCTGCAGGTTTGATAGACCAAAGGTCATGCTGTGCAGCGCAGCTATTAATATATTCGTTGTGCTTGGGCTGGCACTGATCAAGCATCCAAGCGACTTATGGTAAAGCTGCAGCCCTGGTGTGCATCACATGCATTTTGGACAGAGCCATCATACATTTTGCGACGTCACAGCAGCCCCCTGTGTTAGCAGCATGCTTGCCCTATATGTCTTCACTCGCACAGTACTTGTCTGTGACCCTTTATCTTGTGGTGTATGTCCTTCATGCCCTGCAATTGCGATGTTCCCATGGAACAGTGTGTGGTATACAAGTCATCGATGTGGGCAGCTGCACATCAGATACAGACGCAACATGGCACTCAATTTGCTCACACATGTCAGCTTGGTGTCGCAGGGCAATGTACCTGTTGCTCTTCCTGCAGTTCTCAAGTTCCACATTTTACGATCCAGCTAGACGAGCTCTGGAACCAACAATCATCCACAGAAAGCAGCTGCACTTGGGGACCACCATGGACACGTTTGCTTGGTCAGTCACAGTTGCTATCGGGTCATCCCTGGGTGGCACAGTGGTGTCCAAGCTAGGCACAACAATGTGCTTCGTTTTGGACAGTATGACCTACGTTGTGGCTTCTGCTTGTGTGGTCCTCCTACAGGTATCAATCAATCGATCAATCAGTCAGTCAGNTTCCGCCACTTGTCCTATCACTATGGGCGGTGCAAATTAGCAGCTATGCCTGGCATGAGATCCTTGAGGTTATGGCCGAGAATTGTGTAAGTGGAGTACACACCTTGAGATCAACATTGGACCTGTTGGCAAGTATCGGCCCGCAACTGGTGTCCTTTTGTATCATCCTCCATTTGCCTACACCATGCCTGCAGCGGGACAAGTAGTCAAGCACAGCGATGATGAAAATGGTCTCAAAGCATTGCACGGTCTAACCGTTCAACACCATCCTTCAGGGCTTGCTCTTCCTCCTCTGTCCACTTTTGCTTGGGCTGACCTGAGTTCCTGGATGGGCTGCTGGTCCAGTCAGCCTAACACAGAACTGCGTGCAGAAAGCCAGTAACTGGACAGGATGTGACTTGCCTTTTGACTTGGCTCATGAACCTATAGAGACTGGTACTGTTGAACGCTTGCCAGTCTTGCGCTGGGTGCAGCGGGCAGAAACACAGTTTGTTGCACAACGCAGGGGTGCAAAAGTGAATCTACTTTGTTTATTGCATTCAATCTAGTCCTGCCCGGTGGTCAGCTATGACGCGCTGGCACCGACCGTGATGAGTGAGTGAAGCAGCATTTTGGTCGACGGCATGCCCCAATGACAAGCTCATTCACGCTGTAAATGCGTGCATGCCGCAAATGGTAGTCAGTACCGGAGTTTAAAAAAGCCCAGTCGGGGCAGGTCTTCTTCTTCAGATGGCATCTGCCGAAGTTGTCAATGACTGTGGCTGCATATTGCTGCATTTGGGCTGCCTTTATGGTGGGATGTTGCTTTCTGGGTAGGCCTGGTGTTGCCTGTGACTCTGTTCCGCGTTGACGTTTGCTGTGATTGTACCTGTGATTGTTGCATGCCTTTGTGTGTTTGCCCTGGGTGTGGCCTGCTTTGTGCTATCATGAGATTTGGTTATGTCTTTTGTTTGCCTGCTGTGTGTACATATGGTTGATGANGCTCGATATACCATCATGTGTGCTGCTGTCAGAATCACTTTGTGCCGTGAGTTGGGGCAGTGATAATTGAAGTAGATTTGCATCATCTTCCATAGCACTTGCAGGAGGCTCTGTGCTTCCTGCAGCTGGCATGAACCTGATTGCAGGGGCACTTGGCTGTGGACTTCCAACACGGCCAGGTTGAGATGCAGGCTGCGTGAAAGGAATTGCTTTTGGAGGCTGGCTCTGCGCATCAGCATTTGGAAGAGCAGCATCTGTCTGTCCAGATCTGACCCCACTACTTGCTGGCTTATACACAGGCGGCTTGCTGTTTGAGGCAGGTGATTGTTGTTTTGATACGCCAGCACCTGAAAACTGGGACTCTAGGGGTTTTGGCCCACTGTTGCTTTGTTTGTTGCGGCTACGCTGACTGCTTGCTGGAATAGCCTGCAGTTGATACATGCATACCATCAGAAGTACTACTAATGCCGCTCAACACACAGTCTCCTGAAGCCTTCTCACCTGACGATGAGCCTGCACTTCAGCTGACTGTTGAGAAGTCCCGCGAGGGATGTCATGAGTAGGTGTGGCTGAAGTGAACGTGAATTTAGTCCCTGAGGCGGATTGCAAGCGTTCCCAGGGGCAACAACTTGCTGCTGTGATCTAGGATNGTGCATGCATCCTGAGATGAGAATTGTATCAGCCATTTGCCCCACTGCAGTTTTTGAAGCTGACATGCTCTCTGTTGTACCCAATGCATGTTACTTGAGAGGTTGAGGCAGTGCACACATAATACATCTCAGAGTACCATGCATTGCTTGTGATTGCAGTGGACAGGGGCTGTCCGCGTGCACAACAACTTGATTTGCCTGCATTGCAGAACAGTCATTACAGTGTGAAGATTTTCTCAACAGAGTCTCTGAAGAGTCTCTGCAACAAGTCTCAGTGTACATCAGCAACAAGCTTCTCAAGGACCTACTCAGCTACACAAAATATTGTTGTCGCTGTCACTATTGGACAACCTACTCATCTAGTACTGATGGCAACAAACTTGATATGCTGCAGACTGAGGCTAGGACCAAACTGAGTGCAGCCTGGACGCTTGCATGCACAGTCAATCAATGATACACGCCTACCCCTGAAGTACGGAACATAATGCATTACTGAACGATGTCCAGTTTCATGTGAAGTAAGTCAATCACTATTTTGGAGGCAATTTGAGACTAATGTCATTTATCACAAGCTGTACAGTCTTGTCCACAACTCACAATAACATGGCAAACATCTGACTAGCATCAGTACCACCTGACCGTCCTCG
Source organism: Trebouxia gelatinosa (assembly GCA_000818905.1). Lineage (NCBI taxonomy): Eukaryota > Viridiplantae > Chlorophyta > Trebouxiophyceae > Trebouxiales > Trebouxiaceae > Trebouxia > Trebouxia gelatinosa. Next base: position 1,989,842 of record KN805362.1, read on the forward strand.
CAACAGAGCACAGTTGAAGCTGCATACAGCTTCAAATGTGCTAAATACATTGTATAGAGCTGACTGGGTCTGAGTTCAGGACCATGGTACAAGCAGGAAAAAGTACAAAGCCTCAGCGGAAACATGGCAGCAACGGATGTGCCATAACAAGTAAGGTAGGTTCAGAAGCTGAGGGAGCACACAAGGAGCAGGCCTGCAGCAATGTGTCAGGGGCACAACATAGCTTGCAGCTGATTTAAGGAATGATCCCTAGCTGCTGGGGGCAAGTGCCTGCCTGACTCTGTCTTGCAGGCCTGAGTGAGGAGAGCTTTGTAATGGGTCACATAAACCTAAACGATGAAGAGTACGCTCTCGCAGTGACATGTCTGCAGGATCACGGTGCAGCATGCCTTGCACGGCAGATAGGCTTTGGCGCTGGCCTTCTGCCAAGCGCTGCAGCACTTGGGGCAGCTGCTCTGGTGAGCAGTTCACAAGGTTGATATTGTTGATCTGACTAGCATCGATCGAGCGGCCGTCAATCTGAGTGACTGTGGACCTCCTGCTATCGGTCCATCGTCTGTTGTCATTTCTACTGAAGTCAACATTGAGACGAAGGCTCGGGTGGACCGACACAGCGCTCATGCTGTGCCAACGACGTTCCTCCTGCGCGACGATACGGTGCTCAAGACACAACAATGAGCGCGACGCAAAGGCGCATCGAACCAAAAGTCACGGCGGGTGAAGCNAGGAACGCTCATATTCCCTGTTTGCTACAGCTGCTGATGTGTAAAGCCACAATCTTGTGAGAGACTTCACAACCTGCTTGCCCCATGGCAACATGCTTGTGGTAGCGCTGCCTNGTTGTTCAGCCCCAATCCAGTTGGCGCCAGCTGGTTTCAGCATCAGGCAGCCAGGTCATCAACCTCAGTCATTTTCATTTGGTCATTTTCAAATCATTTTCGTTTTGATGAAAGCCAGCAGCCAGCTTTCATCAGCCCTTTGTCCAGTGCATAAGCAGCAAAAATGCAGCAGCGTGTCTTCCCATGTTTAGCACTTGTGGATTTAGCTGTCAGTATTGGACAACTCCAGCTTCGTCCAGCAGAGCCCAATGACTCTGCCAGCATTGTTCTACTGGTACACTGTTGCTCTTCCCCTTGCAATCTTTACAGGCAAATTAGTGCTCATCTGGTCTATGAAACTCAACTGCTATTTGTAACTACATCCGCCAGGCAGTGTACTGAGGGTCATCACATTGTATCTAGCTACCAGTTGCATATTCTGTGTTGTGTGCAAGCAGCAAGAGCCTGGTGATATTGTCCCTGCCTCACTGGTTGCAATCTGCTGCACTAGCCATGGGCATTGATTACAAGCCCATTCCGCGCAGTTGTATGCTAACAGTTGCCAAGCAGCACAGCTGTCAGCATTATAGCATAATCTTGTAGCATCGCAGCAACTATGTACATGGTGCAGCTGGCATTCAGCATGACTTGCCAACAATATTGTGTCCTGACTGCTATCAAATCCACACTTGCAGGCTTGTGACACTGGTGTTGCTTGTCTGATGTCGTGTCTACCAGCAACACTTGTCCTCCCTTTTGCAATGGCCCCAGCAGCGTTTGTGGCAGCACCCCCAATAAGTGAGACCCCCAGCAGTTGCCCTACTAGCAGCCTCAGCAATTGCCCTGTGCTACAGGCCCAGTCTTGCAACATTCCCAGCACCTCCCCTATTATCAGCTTGTTTCAAGACAATATAAGGTAGGGAGTCATGCATGCATAGACTGCCGTTAGCACTTACCCTGAGTACATGGCACTTCATGCAATTTTCATAGCACATTGCTTCTATGCATAGTGATTGCAAATTGTGCTGTGCCATGCTGTGCTGTGTGCTGTGCTGTGCTGATGCCATGCTGTGCTGTGCCGTGCTGTGCTGTGTGCTGTGCTGTGCTTTTTCGTGGGTGCTTCTGGTTGCTGCATTGTGCAGTGCTGCACAGCTGTGCTATACTGCAGCACTGGCATTGCTGATGTACAGTTCTCATGCATCTGTGTACAAGACACATGCCCAGCTCTTTCAACAAGCGCTTTCTGTTGCGGCATGAGTTACAGGAAGATGAGAGCATACAGTCGAAGTCAGCTTTGCAGCCACAAGGCCAAGCAGGTGAAGCAATGCACACCAGTGCAGCCCTTGCCTGCCAGGTGGTGACAAAGGGCTTTCACTGCAAATATGTAAATGCATTTGAGCAATGCATTTGACTCTTGTAAGCAATGTGCCACCACTCATTTCTGCCGTGTTNTGAGTGCAATTGCCCTTGCCCGCCTCCTGCTGTCATCCGTCTGATGTGGTATGTGGAGCAGACAGCCTGGCCAATCAAGNGTGCAACAATGGTTGCGAAATGTTGACACATGCATCCGTGTGCAGCGTCAGGCAGCCTAGCTCGCCGTGCAACACCTGTGCCCAGCACTGCCAGATCAAAGCTTATCATTGACACTAATAACCATGCATCAGAAAGCCTTGCAGCAGAGATGATGTCACATACCCAACAGTCAAGCCTGCCCTGGATATGCTGCCCTTGACCCACTACTGCAGAGTCTGCAGCACTCCTACACANTGCAGGATAGGCAGCAGCTTTGAAGCAGCTCTGTTTGCAACTTTGAATATGTGGCCATGTGAATGCACAACCTGCTTCGTACTACCCTCGAGTACAAAATGCTGCAAGGTGAGGTATCAGCTGTAGATCACAGCTTACAGTCCAGCCCACGTCATGGGAGATTGTTTTAAGGGCTGTAAGCTTTTGAGCTGACCTTATCCATGGCAAGGCCATAGACTTCGAGGTCTCCGTCCTTGTTGATGTGCAAGCGCGAGAAGCCCTTGAAGTTAGGGATCCTCAGAGCTGAGAAGGCCTCGTCATAGTGCACATGGAACCAGTTCACAGCTATGTATAGGTAGCAGCCAAACAGGAAGCCCACTGCAGGCGTGGCTAGAACCCAGTAGTATGCTAGCATGCCTAGGTAATAGGCTGCGATCTGCACAAGAGCAGACATCGTTCAATAGTTCACGGTCGATTTGACGGTAAGTGTTATGTGTCTCAAGCCTTCAATTGATAGAACGCTTGGTTGGCAAACAGCAGAAGACTGGAGACAGATGTGCTGAGCAGCCTCAACGCTATGACACAGACTCACAAGTGCGGCAACCACAAGTGTGGGCAAACAGTGGTGACATTGAACCAGGCAACGTTAACCAGGTGGGTGCCACCTCAAGCGTACCGCAACTCACAACACAGACACAGCACTGCAAGTTGTCGAGAGNATGGGTCATGATGTCAAGCCTCTGCTGAAGACGGTATGTATATGGTGCACAAGTTGGTACCAGCATGTGCAGCTGTGCTGATGCCATTATGNTCCGTGTCCCCACATACAACGTGCTGCATGCAAGAGCGCAGCTGACAGAAGTGACCTTTGCAAACTGAAGACAATGTCACTACAGCGCTGCAGAGTCATTACATCCTGCAAGCACTGGCAAAGCACAAGGCACTTGCAGAGCACAAGGCGTTTGGATAACAGGCTGTTACCTTGTACTCCATGACATCTGGTGGTGAGTGAGCGCCTCTGACAGCGATGACCTTAGCATAGCGACCAGGCAGAGGACCTCCAGCGTCCAAGTAGGCCAGAGCTTCAGCTTTGTTGACAGGAAAGAGGAATGCGTTGTACAGGTAGTCCTCAGTCAGCAAGCTGGCATCACCATCAATCGGCACCTACATGCAACAAGGCAAAGATGCTGAAGCCTAGTACCATGTGTCCTTGTGTCATTCTGTCGGCACAGGAATGCAAAATACAGGTGATTGCAATTTACCGCCAGACACAAGGTTGTAATGATTGTCAATGGAAACCTGCATGCAATGATGAGGCACCTGTCTGTGTGAAATGCCAGACTTCCTATCAACAGCATTGCTGACTGCAAATGTCAACATGTGNTTTCCCTCGAGAGCTGCCTTGGACATTTGCAGAAGCACAGGTACAATGCTATGGTGCTTCGACAATAATAGGACAAGAGGTACCCCGACCGCAAAAACAGACTTTCATGTAGCGCTGAAGGTCCGCAAGTACGAGTTGTATGCCTGAAGCACTCCGAGGCAGACAGAGCTGGTTTAGGGTCCAAAACAAGGCTCCCCTGATCGCATGTGCAGCAGGTAACGACAGGATCGGGACCGAGCAGACAGGTCGTAATGGATGCCGCTAGCACACCATTTGTCAGAGCATGCGTAGACGGTGAGCTACCGCGGGCACGCGCGGCCTTTGGTTGTACTAGTTCTCGTGGTCAGCGTTAAGCAAGTTTTGCAGCTGCTGAGTAGTATACCGCAGAGTTTTGAAGCGAGGACAGCTCTGTACGATGAGGGTGGCGTAGGACGGTGAAATGCAGCACAAATTCGACGTGGTGACATTCGTGGTCACACTTGACAACCACAACAGGCAACTTGTTAAGCTTNGACTGTGTTCAACAGACTTTACATGACATGCTGATGATGAAAACCTACATGCTAAACCGACAACATGTGGCACTCTTTTACATGCCACAAGGGAAACATGGCTGATGCTCTTGTTGTGGCAGAAGGCCTTATACAGTGAATCGCTGTCACGAGCAACTCTGAGAGGCCCACCATTGTTATATACCTGTGACGGTCAGCAGCTTTGGGTATCGCCGAGCATCAAACATGCAGTATTGCTGGTCATCGATCACATCCTTGATAAGACTGCTGATGTAGGTTAAGTAATTGCTTGCTTGTGTTAGCTCAGCTTCTGTGCTCCATTCAAAAGAGGATACAGGCTGCATCTCAAGACTGCCCAGCTTCTTCAGGTATGGCTTAAGGGAAAGCCCTGCACCAGGAACGCAACCATTCGGCAGGTTGTGAAGCACCATGTACAACAAAGCAAGCGCTATGCAGTTTTTGGTCTGCACCTACGTTTTTCTGGATATGGCCCCACTCAGAAGCACCCACATTTGATAAACGAACGGACTTGGACTTTTTCNGTGTACCAGGTGCTGCAATTCCATGTAGATGGCTGCAGACAATCACATTGCAGCCATGTCACAGTAATCGCCACAGTGTAACCGGTTGGTGTTCAGCTGAAGCTAGGCACCAATGAACAGCAGCTAACATGTTGTCCTACTTCAGTAAGGTACAGGGTGCATTGTCATGCATCTTGTTGTACTCAGCAGTTGACGGTAATGGCACAAGTACTACGCTGGAAAGGAGCTATTTTGCTGCTACTGTAATCTCATGTCTTGAGTACACCAAATGCTTGTTATCTAAATATGCACTGTACGGCATCTTGTCTGTCGATTGTGTACACCCTTTTACCAACCTAACCCTGCACTGCCTACAGTGTAAATTGCAATTGAGCTGATAGCTGCATACAACGTACCTTTGCCTCCTGCAAACCCTGTTTGTCATTCTTAACTTTCCATCACAGCATGTTTCATACTGTATCTCACATATCATGTAATATTGTATTACAAACCAGCCTTTGTGGCGGCTGCAGAATGCAGGACTGATCGAGGTGATTGCTGCAGCGAGAGCAGCTACCTTGATGCACCCACAAGTTCCAGCAGTGCTACCAACGCCTGTGTTGGCACAGCCGCGCTGCATCACAGGTACCCAGCAGATAAATTGCACACTTCATGCACACCAGCGTCAGCCCAACAGCAATGCTGGCGAGCACATGCATGGCGCCAAGACCACCGCAGTGCTTCTTGACAGCCACGTCACCAGCAGTTGCCAAAATGTGATAGCCCAAGAGCCAGTGCGAGCACAGCCAGTATCAAGTACAGTGGTGACAGGGCTGACACCTGAGCATATGCTGTATTGGGTGTCACAAGCAGGCATCGCGCAACAGCTGCAATGCCCTCCGACTGTAGATGAAGCCGCAGCAGCTCCAAGCTTTCCAGCTGCCGAGCATGAATCCAGACGCTGCAGCCAAAAGGACAGAGGTGAAACTAGGGGCCCAATTGCAAAGCTCATGACAAAACGTCGGAAACAGCAAATCAGGACAGCAAAGAGTCAGTCCGCAAAGCCTTTGCATGTTGCAAAGATTGACGGCAGACTGCCGTCCTGCTAGGTTGTGCATGTGCAGATGCTGGCAGTGCAAATCGCTTCTTGGGTGGCGTGTTTGTCACAACCAGGAGCTTTTCCATGTGCAAACTCACACTACTCAGCATGTCTCACCTGTGGCTTTCGACCAAGCATATCTGCTGCAGCATGCTGCTGCNATGCTTTGAATGCCATGCATGAGGTTCACCCAGCTTGCCTAAGCAAGCATGCCTGTTATGCAAGCGCCCCTGTGCAGCTGCTTAGCTGGTCTACATGTCAGAACCCCTTTTGCTCTCCATGAATGCCGGGTCCTGTCAGAAGAACAGACACTCTGCCATGAGCTAAAGTCATATTTATGTCAAGGCATATATGCACACAGAGTCTCATCCAATGTATGCCATACCACCAGCCGGCAGTTGATTATGCTGACAGATGTTGAGCAGACGCTATCACACAGGCTTGAGCTCACACTCTTGTGCTGCTCAGGCCAAAAGCAAAGTCGGCGTCACTAGCACGAGCAGCCAAAACCATGCAAAGAGCCAGGGACCGCTCCAAGTGGAAGGTGAACCAACGTTGCATGCATGCAGCGTGTCATCACCACTCTGTGCCTCTGTCACTGTACAAGCTAGCTGCATGGTNGATGTGGCAAAGCGGGTAAGTTGGGTGATGCAGTGCCTTTACCGATGCATTTGAAGAAGAAGAAGAAGAATCAGAAAATGGTTTTGAATTTTGGCCAGCCAACAAAATTGATCACCTGTGCCACAATTTCCTGTGCCACACATGGCAAAAAACTAGAGGTGAGGTCTGACATCGGCTAATGGTTGCATACCAAGCAGTGGCTGCATGGAAAGGCTCATCACAAGTGATTCAGTACTGCCATGGAACCAGTACTGCACATGCACCAATCCTACAAACGCTGCCGTACAATGGTGTGTCTGCAACCGCAAGTAACATTGCTTGTGCACCAAGCCCACAAGGTCAGACCAACATATACACCTGCGACACTTTCAAAACGAGGGGTATTGCAGGCTTACAGCATAAAATTACCTCATACGCTGTAACAGAGCTATTGACATCTGTGATAGCCGGGGTGAGGGTTACTGAGAGCCATGCGTCCATGTCAGTCAACCCCTCAGCAATGACACTGGGGTCTGGCATGCCGTCCAGCCAGGGTCCCAGGCACTGCGAGGGCACCCGCATTCTCAGTTGACATGCATTGTGGTCCATATACCACAGCCTCTGGTGTCCACACACAGCTAGCAAACAGTGTTGACTGCATCCGCAGATGCTTGCCGCACATGTTGCCACATGAGTGCGTGAGGGCATGTGGCAGAATGTGTGGCCACCAGCTCAACAAGAGCACTTGGAAGAGACATCATGATGGTTGATGTCCAGGACGAACCCTGTCAAACTTACAAAGAGTGCTTGTTGAGCTAGCCAATGGACAATGCATCAGGCTGCCATGCTTGAGCAAGAGCATAGTTGCAGTACTTGGTTTGTGAGTGCAGAAGGGTTGATTGCAAGTTGTGAACAGGCACCACTCTTTGCACAGAGGCTCCTGTTTAGACANTCACAAGCTTGACAGCAATCAAGCAAAATTGCAAAACAAGTGCTCAAACCAGCAGCCACAGGAAAACAGCANAACAAAACCCGGGGCACTGCGATTGGCATGCTGGACTCGCCCTACTTGCTAGGCCCTGTGCAAGAGTTGCAAGAAGACCGGCTGCAAAGCTGCAAAGACGCACCCACAGGTCTTGTTCCTACAAATGCTGTCTTCCGGTTCACAAGTGTTGTGCCTCGTTTTACGTGCATTTGCATAACTTGTCTGCAATCATACTGAGCGAGCATGCTTGCATTCAAGCTCTGTTTGGCGAGTGACTGATTGTCCTGGCATTTATCCCCACTCATGTCATTTCTGCTGCTGATACGCACTGCTCTGCAGCCCACTACATTACGGACACACCCTCTGTCCACGTACAATGCTCCAAGAGTGTCATGCAATTGTCGTTCCTTAGATCAGAGCTGAAATGACACTTTTGATGTCTGGTGCATCTAGCTTGAGTGATACNACGCCCCTTGCACCAGCCTTCAGTCTGTCCAGCTTCCCTGTAGCTGCTGCCAATGCCAGCGCAGCTGCTGCACCAGCTTCCACCGCTGCACCAGGCAAGTACATGGACACTACGTCACTGTAAGATGAAGAAGAAGACTGTTGCATGTCATGTGAACAGCTGCAACAGCAGCCGCATAGCAANTGTTGCAGAATCGCGTCAGGGTCAGATGGGCTGGAAACATTGTAGTTCTGAATGTTACCATGAGCTGGCAAGCAAAGGGGGCATAGGGATGCATGACGATACATGCTGTAACGTGGTGTTGTCAGGTTGTTTGGAGTGTAGAGCTGCAGACAGCGCTCTCATGTGAGCTAAGTGTGAAGGATGTGCATGGTTAGGTAGAATCTGCTGCATTTTGCTGTTATCTTATCCCGTATCTTACTGATATCTGCCATGCATCTGACTACATATCTCACAAGTGTCTGCTGCAGTGGCCGTAGCTCAGTTGCACTTGGCAATTGTTGTCAGGTGATTTCTTGTGATCTGTCTAATGAGCAAGGATACGCCGCACGTGTGTGTAGAAGCCAGACACGTTGATACGATCAGGACTGCAGTGCTGCACCACCAAAATGCAGGATTTGCTTGCACACTGTACGCACTAAGGCGTACCAGTAGTTGTTATCAATGGGGAAGATTCTCAGCCACACGCCGACAATGGGAATGGCCAGAAACACAGGCGCTGAAATGGACTGTGTAATGTATCCCCAGCAACTGATACTCCACAGGAACTTTTGCATAAGCGGAATGTCGCGCCTGAGCCACCAGTTGCGCCTGCTNTGTTGTCAGCTTGGAAGGACGGCACCCGGCCACACTCCTGGTAGTGTTTGCAGACCTCCTCTAGCTGCTCGCACAGGTTGGCCAAAGAGGAGTCCCGTGTGTCCCCGTGCGCAACGGTTTTGAGTTCGGGGCTGTAGGAGATCCAGGTTTCGCTCTCAAAGAGCTGACCAACTTGAAGCTGGACAGTCAGGTAGCCGTCTTGCTGTGGCTGGACGGTGGACATGTTTGGGTTTGGAAGAAGACCCTGTAACTAAGTACCTATTGCATGAAATTGCTAGTTCAGTGCAATGTGGACGAGTGACGGGTTACATGCTTGGCCAACGCCAACTCCGACACGCGGAGATCCTGGGTCGGGGCCGCTCTGGAAGCTTGTAAAGTTGCTTAATCAGGCAACCTGGAACAATTGGGTTCAACAGAATCAGATAAGATACTAGAGAAGACACCTCTCGACAACGCGCTGTAGCAGCAATCACGCACCCACAAATTTACCAACAGCAATCAGTTTCTGCCATCAATAGCCATGGTTGCCACAGCTGCTCTCCTCAGCAGCGCACCCGTTGCGGCACGCCCTGCAACCCAGAGACCAGCCCGAGCTACAAGGATCGTTTGCGCCGCTGCTCGCCCAGAGGTAAAGCTGCATTCTTGTACAACTATCGTTATAGGTCCACACGATTCACGTACATATCACGCACGTTATNATGGAAAGCCTCGCCTTCTGCCTCATCTCACAAGGTGGTTGACTGTATATTCTTGGCACAGGACTTTGAGGAGGGTCACCTGTATGCTTTGGAGAAGTTCTGGGCCTTCCACCAGTACTCCGGCCTCCCCAAAGGCTCTGATGTCAGCATCAACCCTAAGGTGACTGTCAAATCTGTCTGGCACCAGTGCTTTTTCTTCTTGCATGGCATGCCCAACAGGCAGTCTGTTGCATTGAAGACCTACCTTGCAGTCTAGTGGACTACCTGCTTGTAAGTCATGTCCCATCCTACCCTGTTCATGTCAACCCACTTTGCTGAGTGCCAGTTGCCATCCTGCTGAGCAGGTGCCCCATGCTGAACAGCACTCTCCACTCACTAGATGTCAAACTGGCCACACTAAGTGTAAAACTCGTTGACAGTCTGCAACCCAGCTTGTCACAAGCTGCAGGTCTTGACCAGCAATGCGTGATAGCTTGATCCCCTGTTGCATGCTTAGCGACATGCACAGATGCCTTGTTCATGTTGTACAAACGTTACATTGTAAATCCACCTGCAGCTTTGTATGTGCTACCCCTGTATTGTGGTGTAAGATACTCCAGTCTGTGATGCTANACCCCAAGCTTGGCGCCAATTCCCAACTCAGCCACAAGGGGGTCCATGGGGGATAGGGTGCCGCTGGTGNCTGTGGCTTTCTTCCGCAGCGCACTTTCTGGACAAACCACAGCTCCCAAGACGCTTTTTGCAGGCATTTCCACTTCATGTTGTAGATGTTGTACAGAATTCCTATCACGGTAGGTGCAGTCTGGATGATGACAGGCAGCTCTGCGGCATCATTGCCAGTCTGTAACACAGGCATTGGGCCCAACAGTGTTTCCATGCAAATTCTAGGCTGGAGTTTGCTGAGCTGAAGGCTTCTTGGCGCCTCAGGCTTTTGTTTCGTAGTACCCACCAAAGAAGATGCATCAGGTGTAACAATCTCTGCACCTCGACATAGCAATGTTTCCTACCTCCTTGTGCAGTCAGTTCAAGTAGCAATGCATTGCAAGCCAATCTCAAGTGACCAATACGCATCTCAGATGCGAAAGGACAGACATACATGAACAACGAGAAGCACCTACACCCGAGCCTATCTCTTTTGGAGCGTCTTGACAAAGAGGGCATGCGTTAAGTACAGAGTCAACCAAGTTGAGCTGAGATCACCTGCACAGCCGCCTGCCCCTGCTCATCAAATGTCACTTCTTGCCGCACACTGCTTGCTGGACGCAAGAATGGCGTAGTGGCTGGACTGGGGGTGATTCTGTGTGCTGCATCCTGCAAATATGTTATGTGCCGCAGCATTTCTGTATAGACACTAGAAAGCCCAAAAAGACGCATATCCATGACTGATTCTGACACTGTTGCTGAACACTTTGAGGCACACATGAAACAGAGCAAGCACACACTTTCACAAAGACTCACCAGAAAAACAGCATGTGTGAGACCACACGTCACCAGTTCAGCCCATGTCCAACTTGTTCCCGCAACTTTTTGTGCTAGATAAACAGGCTCCATGAGCAATGAATACGCCACTGCCTGCAAGCAATTCAAGGCGGTTGACAGGCATGAATGTGACATGCATGAATGTGACANTAGGAACAAGAAAAGCAGATAATTCAGACAGCTTTTGACTGGGCTTGCAGACCTTGGTGAGAACGAAGTAAACATTGACCCAGCTGGTGGCCAGCACTGCTATAGGCAGCAGCCAGAAGGAGAGCTGCAGAGCTTGCTTGCGACGCAGGATGACTGTGCGAATGATGGTGAAGAAGAGGGCTGAAGCCAGGCCTGTCAGAAGAGGGGCAATGAACCAAGCCAGCACAATGGAGACAAAGCCGCTGTATGGAGGGAATGCACCAGAGGCCTGGCGGCGTGCCCAGATGACACCGTCCTTGCCTGCCCAGATGAGGGCAAAGCCAATGATGCCTCCAACTGCAGGGCAAACATGCTTGTCAGTTGTGGAGTGCCATGCGGCCCTCAGCAGGCTCTGTATAGTGTGCCACAAGACAAAGGGCTTGAGTGCAGCTGCATAACGCCTTTTGACGTTGTGGTCACGTGCTGATGGGAGCTTATGAGTGCTTGAGCTCTCAGCAAAAGACAAGGAAGTGAAGCAGGCAACAAACAATTGCACGAACGCAATGAAGTTGATGGCAGGATGCGTTGGGCATATAGACTTACTGATTGAGTGTGTGGAAGAGACATTCAGTCCGAGCATGGAAGTGACGATGAGCCAGAGCGTGCCAACGGCCAGGGNTTGCCCAGGTTGTGCAAATTGAGCATCAGAAGCAGTTGAAGTGTGAAGTTGTGCATTGGTGAGCCAGTTCTCTACCTGCAAGTGGCTGACAGCATGCTTCTGCATTGTTATCCTGAGGGCAGCTATTGGCAGTCAAGAGGACAGTGAACACTGGATGCAGGTAGACCTGGTATGTTTGGTGGCTCAATGCACAGCAGACAGCAACAGATGGGAAGCAGGACTGAGGCATTGTGAGAACGCCATGGGCGTTTTGCCAGCAGCTGTGCACCTACCCCTCAGCAAGTGGAAGGTATCCCGCCGCTCACACAGCCTGCCTTGCACTGCCAGACCATCACTTTTGCAATGCAAGCACAAACACTTAGGCACAGTCTGTAATGATATATGGTGTTGCGCCGGACACCGTCGACAATGCACTGCTTCAAGGCCTTGCTGTTGAAATCATGCAGCTGCCCCACAATCGGGCTTGCATACATATTGTTTGGACAGACTCAGCAGTTTGTGCCAGGAGATGAACTGTTGCTGTCACAACACAGGCAGGAATGCCAGGGGTGAACTAGCCGTCCATCACATCTGAGTCTATGCAGTCTAGCATTGAGGAGATCTGCTCCAGCTGTAGTGGTGAGGGTGTGCATACAGGTGGTCTTCTTGAGCATGTTGGCTAGAAACGTTGAGGATGAAATGAGGCGGATTGCAGAGAGAGGTAGCCAGCATGCAGCAGCTGCCTGGACAAGCATTGCTGTGCATGCCAGCAAGCCAGAGGAACAACTGCAAGCTCGTCAGCAGGTCAGCAATTTTGTTGACAGTGTCAATCGTGTCTGGCACGCTTAGATCATGAGTGACCAACATGTGCACATAACGGTCACTTCAGCCAAGCAGCAGCGCAAGACTTGCTCACNGAAGATGTATCACCATCCAATGCTACAGGCATGAGACAGCACATACAGGCAGAGAGATATGTGCACGCAGACATGCTGCTGTCCTGTGCTCATGCTGCAATGTGCATAAGGTTGCGAGCACTGGCTTGACGTAACTTGGAGGGCGGCTTGCTGTTCAAGTGCCCCTTGTATATTGTAGTACACTATGCAGCCTAGCAAGACCATCTGCCTCAGGGCAATGAATGAAAGCATCCACCTGCAGCTTGTGCATGGGTCCAGAGAAGTCAAACTGCAGACTGTCATGAAGTAGCTCTTGTAGCCCCTGAGACAGTCACTGTTGCTGCAGAATGGCTTAGTATCCAATTGGCTGCAGACCAACATGCAGCCTGGCAAACNGCTTCAAGATGTCATAATCAACACGTGGAAGACAGCAGTTCAACACACTCTGTCGATTTCTGATCAGGTGCAAATCGCCGCAACTGAACCACGCGAGTTGAAACTTCGCTTGTTGGCTGAGCCAGTAGCTACGCAAGCGAACACTGTAGACGCAGCACACGTAACATCACGCAGGTCAGAGCTTGCCCGAAGCGTTTGGTGGGCACGCAACAGAATTGTGTCTGAACAGTTGCTTCCGGTATTGGAACACTCGTTTCAATGACCTTCCGTGAAAGTCAACGCTCGATGGCCATCGCGAAGGGGTTGTTTTTGAAATCTCGATAGTTTTCAAAAGCTTTCTCACACCCGCCGTGCATTNTGCTGTACACGAGTCAGGATGCGACACAAGACTACATGAGCAAGTGTTGCACGTACAGTGGAATGAGAACACTGCTGCTGGCTGCGCTGATGAGGGAGACGCCTTTACTGACTGGGGAATTGTATGCCGTACACATGACTTGTGTGACTACGCAGCTGCTTGCTGGCCCCAAGTGATGCAGTGCAGTAGCTGTAGCTGTTCACAAGCGCATCAAGCTATGTACCATGATCGTGTAACATGAGTAAGTGCTTGCTGCATACACACGGTACTTATGCGCATGTTTTGCACACTTGCGCACACAGGCAGCGTGGGAGTTCACTGTTTGCATGACCCCTTGCTGTATGCAGCAAAGATTGGGTTGGTATCAGCGTACAAGCCAGCATGGAAGCTGACATGATGTGTTGACGGCATGCTGCATATCACACCTCACTGGCATCTGTGCCTCGTGCTTTCAGTTGAAAGCTGCCATCTTTCAGCTTCATAACTTCGGTCACGCTGGCATTGTGCATCTGCACATGTGCATGCTGCAGGAGCTGCTCTGGAACTTGTGCATTGCCCCCGTTGATCTTGAACAGGTCATTGACGACGGTTGGCAACATTGAGACCATGCCTGCATGTAGCCGTAGGATTTGCTGAGAGATCATGTGTCCTCAAGCAACACAGAGGTCTGCCTGCCTCAGCCATGCGGATGCAAGCGCACAGCACTTTTGCAACCAAATATGAGTTCCTTCTAGTCATACACGCAACCTAGTCTGGGTGGTGTTGTTTTTTGTTGGCACTCTGGTTGCCATTTGCATACTGCTTGTGATCATCATTTATTGTATGCTTGGATTGGTTGTTGGCCCTTGTTGATCACAACGAGGACACAACACTGGTTGATTGAATGCTTGATGCTTGACATCAGGGCACTGGGCTGTGCACAGCATAGCCATTGCTGGTCAATGCATGACTTCATGCTTCCAGGAGGTAGTGAACAGCAGCCAATCGCACTGGCGGACAGAGGGCACGCCATACAAAGGCAGCATTATCAGTACATGTTAGTGTGATTTGCACTCTCCTAATGCCATGCAGTTGGCTGTTCTCAGCCATGATGCAGCACAGCGAGCAGCAGCCAAGCAATGAACATGTGTACGAGTGCACAAGCTCATATTAGTACATCCGGGACTGCCAGAGACATCAGCTGCTGCTGATATACTGACAATTCCTTCTTGTTACAGCAGAGGACTGACCTGCAAATGCATTCAGGGTGTTGGCTTGATTGTAATTCACCTTATTGACAGCTGCCACAAACTCTGACCCAAACCTGAGTGCTGGTTTGCTGGTGCCCAGATAACCCTGCATTTGCACCACAAGACTGAACCCTACATTGAACAGCTGTCCAAGTCAAAAACAAGTTCTGCAGCATCAATCACCCAATATGCACACGGCAGGGCGCCAAATTAAGCACTCATGTTGCCATCCTGACTGCAGCTAGCTTACGGTATTGAAGCGGATGATACTCCCTTGCACCATGCACCTCCTTTGTCATGCAGGGCGTGTGCTACAAGTTTGTTGCGTATGCAGAAGTCGTATGAGTATGGCATGAGCAGACTGCTGGTATAGCTCATGTCTGGGCTATGCACATGGNCTACACACTTGGCAAGCACATGACCAAATTTGACGAGCATTTCAACTCAACTAGTGTCACGATCAAGTGCATCAAGTGTGTTGTGCCCTCCTCGCATCTGCATCTGCAGTCATGCAGCGACGACACCGTGTCTATCATGTCATGTGCAGGCACTTGGAGCTCAATGGAGAGGAGTTTCCATTCTCACGCGGCCTGAGCTTCTACGAGCTGAATGAGGATGGCAAAATCATCTCTGCCAGAGACATCCCTGAACCAACCTTCAAGCCCGGAGATGCTGCCTTCTACGTATGCTGCATATGTGTTTAAGTCTTGTGTGTTAGTCTTGTGTGTCAACCTTGTGTGTAAGTCTTGTGTGTCAGTGCTGCAGGCTATGTTGCAGACTTTTGACTGTCATTCACGACATGTGGGCCCTGTTGTTTGCTGTTTCATGATGCCAAGTCTATTGCAAGCGACGAGCTTCAAGCTCCTGTGAGAAGCTTTGTTTGCAGTTCTTCAGAAAGCGCCGTGCATGCATTCTTGCGGCTTTGCCATTCACAAGCAACATGCAGTGTGTGTATGCATNAAGTACTGACTGTACCTCTGATACGAGATGCCATCTTTTGTTGCATAAATAGCAGCAAATTGTGCTCTCTCAGCAAACCAATAGCGGATCACCTTTATTTTGTCAGCAGAGGCTTGTTGTTGGGGAAGAGGCACTTGGCGATTTGTCATCAATTTGCAAGGGGTATTGGGCTGGTTGAATGACTTGGTGCTATTTTTCAGCGCGTGATGAGCAGATATAAGGTGTGTGCTACTCAAGCAAGTCAACAGCCACTGACCTTGACTTCAGTAGCAGAGGCGCCCTTTTGGGGAATGGGCACTTGGCGGTCAGCGGATGTGGCATCGACTCTGCCAAGGGGCACTGGGAAGGCCGCCCCGAAGGCTTCAGCAATGGTGCTGCCATCTGCTGCCACTGATGCACGCTTCACTTTGGCAGCAGTCCACAGCTGAACATGCGCCACCTTAGCAGCCAACACAATCAGATCTGCCCAACTGATTGCTTCCTGGCCTGCAGCGCAAACAGTCAAGCTTTGCCAGTGCCACATGAAATGCTGCAGTGCTGCACCTTGCTTTGCACACATAGCAGCCAGACGTGAGGTGTTGACTGCTGCCGGTGCCACTTTGGTTGCACAGCATAGCAGTCAGTCATGACATGCTGGTGGAGAAATCAGAATTGCTCAGTCCTGATGCCACTGGCACATGCANTGCAGAGCTAAGGTCAAGGCAAACAAAATTTACAAACGCAAGCATTTGGGAATTGAAATTTGTCTAAACACCTGACTGAGCAGCCCATGACACAACGGCATCATCATGCTGCCTGAATCTGTGGTCATGCCCATCAGCATGACAGCCATGTGTTGCTTTTCTTGATGCACTCAGCATGCACTTGGCTGACAACATGCAGCCTCAACGATTGAAATGGCTTTGGACGTCCATGTAGTATGTTAGTGTATACAAACACTGAGGTTATCAACAGCACTGGATAAGAGGCCAAATGTCATGCAGCACAGTGTCCGTGCAAGCTGTAGGGCAGTATCTGCACTGAGCTGATACAGCGCCTATGTGAGTACAGCCCCCAGCTGAACAGGGCAGTTGCAGTGGCAGCTGAAGTGGACTGCCTGATGGCCCTGGCAGCTGCAGCACGAGAGCACAACTACTGCCGACCAGTCCTCACGCGGGACAATGTCCTGCACATCAAGCAAGGTCAGACACGGCTGATGCTGACATACTGCTTGTTGCACTAGGAATAGGAAGACTGGACGATAAAACACAAAGACAAGCATGGTCATCCGCATGTCACTGGCCAGGGCAAATGTTCATCCCGTGCAAGCCCTCTCTGCATGTGGCATGAGCGCTGCCAACATCAGCAANGCAGCACCCTCAACTTGACTTACCCCTGCTGATCTACCATTGTTATTAATAATAGCAATAATTTACAGGTGTGGTAGTTTACAGGTGTGCCAACGGGTGCTAGGTGCATGCAGCAGGAGTCAAATCTCAAAGGTACATGCTGCGCTGTTCATGATGTGTATGAAACCAGCATGATGCGAGTTAGACCAAAAGTGCTGCTGCTGACTTGGATGTCTGAAACCAGATTTGATCCGAGGACTACCTTGACCGAAGCGCGCTGCTTGCCGCAAGCTCTGCATGACTGAACAGTCGCAAGACATGCTCAGACCGCATCGCACCGGGACCCGTCTGCGATGACCCACACAGGGCGTTCAGGCAATGCAGGGCAACCTTGCATCGCAACAAGGTTGCACCTGGCCAGGCATGCTTGCTTGCCTCGCGTGAACAGGGCAGCTTCGTCAGGATGTATCTCTTTGCGCAACTGCAACGGCAGTGCATCATCCCGTGCGCCGCGAACACGCGCATTGTGCGCATGCTCGATGACGCCTTCTGAGCAGAAAGACTGCAACGTGCCTCCCAGTTCACTGAGCACCAGCGCGCAGAGCAGTGNGGCTCTTGCAGTAATCTGTACTTACACTTTGCTAAATGGCAGGATGTGGGATGTGGCTGCTGGCAGTTGTGTGCACAAAGTCATGTTTGGCTGCAACATCCAGTCAATAGCATTTCAGGGTGAGGACGGTGCACACTTGATTGCTGGTGGCGATGATGGTAATGTCTCTGTCTGGTTGTTTGCGGATGCCAAGCAAGTACTCAATGTACCATGCCATGGATCAATAAGTTCACTCACATGCAACAGTAGATGCAATGTTGTAGCTGCAGCATCTCCTCAGAGTAAGCAGATTTACATGATTAAGATGTCGCTGCAGTGATTGCAATGCCTCAGGGTTGTCATCAAGGGGCAATAAGGCACTGCCTGCACGAGTGTTCTGGTCAGAAGGTGACAGTGTTTGAACATCTGTTGGAGTGTTGTTGACAGGCAGTTAAGTGGGTCAGTCTGTGTGTTGCACGTATATTACGCCTTACTTTGCTAGTCTCACCTCACGTGCTTTGACATACTCATGCACTCACTATCACCAGACAAGCAAATTGTTGGACGTGTCAATAGGTTACATTATCAACGGAATAACGTAGTCTCTATATAGAGCTCTCTGGCACCTCAAAATGATGTACTGACAAGCACACAGTGCACTTCTACATACAAACTAGGATCTAATGTAGACCAACTGGGTAATGCGGCTACCTAGCTCAAAGTTTTCCCCTCGTTCATTTTAATTGGCTGGATGGATAGGAAACACAGCCCATCAGCAGTGTGGCCCAAAGGTGAGGCAGGTATCGCTCACCAGCTGCATGCAGCCCCATGCCAAAGCAATGGACTCAAATGACAGTGCCATCTGGAATCACGGCTCCCTTGAGGATGACCACGATGCCATTCTGGATGACGTAGCCTTTGTCAGTGTGGTCCGCCTCCTCAACTTTTTCTTTGTTGATAATCTGGACGTTTCGGCCAATTGAGGCATTATCATCAACAATTGCTCCCTTGATGACAGTGTTTTCCCCTGCAGACAGCAGCTTTTTCGACAATAGTGGCTACTTTTGGCCACAAATCCACAACAGCACTTTGCATACAAATAGTCTCTTTGCAATCACTACAGAGTACGTGTAGCAGCACACATCCTATGACAGTAGTACTTGCGTGACCTGCTGTACGATGCACAAGCTGTTGCAATCTCTACATGATATCAGCAACATAGGGCAGCAGTGCAGATCCATTCTGCAGACGTATATCACCCAGCAGGACATCTGAAATGCGGTTATGAGCTACACACTCCATTGTGCTAAGAGCATGACAGATGCTCACCAATGCCTAAGACTGACATGCCCTGCTCACGAGCCCGCACACGCTCTCTGTCATTGGTGTAGTTGTCATTGCCCATCAGCATGCTGTCTTCAACTTGGCATCCTTTGGCAACAAATGTGTTGCAGCCAATCACACAACCTCGAATATGTGACCCCTACACAAAAGCGCCCATGCCGGTCGATGCTCATGCGAAGCAGGTGCAAGCATCGAAGCAGACAGGTGTTCCAGACTCACTACTGGGCAAAACAGAAACACCATGAGCAGCAGGCATACCCTGAGCACCGAGCCCTCGCCGACAAGGGAGTTGGTGATGGTNCGCAAAAAAGACCCAGCACACTATCCAGCTGCGCCCCATGCCTATTATAGATTGGGGGACCATGAGCTGCATGCACCAGTACTGTGTGCTGCCTGCTTTGAAAGGGTTGAGCCTAACAATCTGTTTCAGGTGAATGTACAAGCAATGCCTGTTTGCACTGCATTTGCACATGTTGTTCAGATTTGCGGTATGAGCACATGCATAACAGCAAGCTGGTGCTTTCCCAATTTGGTACTAAGACAATGGCTTATGACTGCGCATTGTGTCTGCAGCGTGGTTCTTGCTGTGAGATATGTGGTGTGATCTGTCATGAGGGATGTGTGAAGCAAGCTCCAGAGGACTGTCGACCAATTGCTCTCCCAGCTGACAAAATCTTGCACACTTGGAAGGCAGCTGGCACTGTCATGACTGAGACTCCGGTGAGCAGCCTCCCTGCTCAGCCCTAGACATTCGTGCTGTCATGTACACAACACTCACGCGCATATCATGTGCCAAACTGGTCAAATGCTGGTCACAAATGAGTCTGCATGTGTATATGTTACGTATACTCTTTGCCTAGTTGTGAAGTGCAATTGCTACACACAGGATGGCTTCTGTGCTTGGACATGCACATGTGGCTGATGCAACGTTCGTATGCACTGCTGCTCAGAAGAGACACACACTGCATCCTTGAAATACTTTGCGGTGCACGCTGCCAGTCGGCAGTAAGTGCGATTTTGATGGTTATGTGTTGACTGATGTTTGCGCCTCATACAATGCTGCAATGGCTGACAGTGCAGTGTGTACTGCAGCAGCCTATACTAGCACCTCATGCTGCACACTCTGACCACATGTTCGCTCATGCAGGACGAACATGCAACAGAAGCTGTGGTGCAGCACTGCCTGTATTGCAGGCAGNTACTAGTATGACTCTTCAAATTAAGATACCCCACGTTCCGGCACTCAGTAGGTCGTGTTGAGGATACCTGAGACAAGATTGCCAATATATGTAGTTGATCCCTGCCAGTCACAACCCATTTTCGACGTCGTACACTACAGCTCTAGCACTTGAGGTGTCATCACACTGAGCGATGACAGAAAGAGTGCTCCCTTGGCGCGCCAAGCCCTCCCAGGTGCGCAAGCAATAGCAGAGCAATGCTTGGATGGTGTACCGCTGACGTACTGTCGCTCTGACGTACTTCTGAGGCTTACAGGCAGTGTCCAAGCTGCTTGAAGACCTGCCTGAAACCAACCTCTTTCTGGTACAAAGACAAGGCCCTATGTCTTTTGTGCTGAGTGACGACACTCCTGACAACAATCAACGAGTCTTGCTGGGGTCTGTGCCAACTTGCACATGCAGGTGAGCAGCGCTGATTCCGCTACATTGTGTGATATATAGCGCTGCTGTTCATTGCGATCTTGCTACAGGAAGAGCAGCAGAAGGGAACTCTGCATACATCATCTATTTGTGATGGTACGCGTCTTGAAGCTGTCTGCTCAGAATCCGTTGACCTGGCAGCTCTCTTTTACAGGTAAGCCTGCTTCATCATGCACAACGTTCACTGCAAGCAGCATGCTTTAGTCCACTTGATGTCTTGCCGCGCTGTAGAGCAGTAGCCTTCGCCATATATTCATGAGCACCAGACTATTGCAAGTGTGAGATGATCCAGTGCTCACTTAAGAAGCAGGCTGTCCTCTCTTTTGGAGGCCAGTGTGCAAGAAACCCACTGCACATCATGCCCATGTCTTTGGACTGTCAGCAATGCAATGCATTGTGCAGCACATTTGCATATTTCAGTCCACTGCTAGTTTGATGACTTCGTAATCACACTACAGCTTAGTCACTGAAGCCAGAGTTGCAGGTGGTGCCTCATCCCAGTGCATCATCTGGTTGTATACATACCAGCCAAGGCCACTTCAGGCCTGCCTTTCATTGGTCCCAAGTGCATAGATATGAGTGAAATGTGTTCATTCAGTGGGCAATAGCAGCTGGTCTATTCAGTACAGCTCCTGTACAACTGTGCAAACTGCCTTTTGCCACTCCCAAGGCATATGTTTTGGGCAAATATGCATACATCTGTGTCTCAGCGTGATCTTCTGCGGTTGCTGACTAGTCAACGCTGGTCTTGCTCAGACAGGGAGCTTGAAGAATCCTTGTGGCAGCCATTACATCAACCCTATGTGCCTGTTCGCGGCATACGGCAGAACACCTCGCCATCTCTTGAACACGTCAAGAGAAGGCCTCTGCAGCAGGTGTGGTCAGTGGGAGCAACACAGTAACCCTGCGCCAGTGCAGCACACAGCTCTGAGCCGACTGATGCATCTGTTGCATGGTACTTTTTACTGTGGCATGCAGATGTGAGCTCAAGCCTTACCCCTTCCACTTGCATGTTTCGACCTGCATGACACTGGGGCCTGTGTTGCAATTGGCTGCAGTGCTGCCACACACCACTGGCACNCCTCCTGAGTGGGGTGCACCAGATGAAGGCAACCCCAATCAGCCCAGACGGGTCCCCGAGTATCAACCACCACAGGTCAGCCACACATTGCTGCTGAACCTCATCTGCAAACAGCATGCGCCGCATCAAGTTTGACAAAAGCAAGGCAAGGTGTTCACAACATTACCATGCATGCGTGGACAGAATTGCTCATGCCATGCATTGCAGACAAATCCAAAAAGGCTGTTGCA
The DNA here is from genome assembly GCA_000818905.1 of Trebouxia gelatinosa. Taxonomy (NCBI): domain Eukaryota; kingdom Viridiplantae; phylum Chlorophyta; class Trebouxiophyceae; order Trebouxiales; family Trebouxiaceae; genus Trebouxia; species Trebouxia gelatinosa. The sequence goes on from KN805362.1 coordinate 2,011,822, forward strand.
CCTTGTGCACATTTGCATCAATGTCTGCACAAAAGGCGAAGTTGCTGCCCCAAAGGCATCCACCACATTGCATACCAACAGACACTCCATGGCCCACTGCAAATGCTAGGTCTGCTGCCGGGCAGGAGCTCCTTTGGTGATTGGCTAGCAGTTTCCTGTTTATTGGGTCAACCTCAGATGCATTGTTGCATATAGGTCACATGCACATGGCATCACATGCAGCGCATCTCTTTGTCAAGAGCCACAATGCATTTTGACACTGAAAGTTGCACTGTCAGGAACCAGTTCCAGGAGNGCATCAGTCATGCTGGACAGACATTGAGCAGAGGGATTCTGAGACATGAAACTTGTGAACGCCGGTGGGGAATGTCCGATAAGATGAACGAGACGCTGTCTCCTTTTCCTTGTAAGGTTGTCTGTGGCTGACAGTGCCAAGGCAGTGATGCCTTACAACCAAATGGTCTAATGCCGGCGAAGGAATGAGCTTTCTGAGCAGCCGTACACGTGCCCCACTGCGCACACGTCAGGCTGCACATACCCCAGACACGACAATCGAGACGAATATTTGCAAAGATGACCATTGTGACATATTCTGCGTCGCTCTATGACTGCTCAGCTGGTATATAGTACACATTAATGCTGGCTAGCGGTCAACAGTTTGGCACCTTTGTATGCATCATCAAGAAACGTTTGCAATTGGCCAACTTGCTATTGATGTAACTATTGAGAAACCTCAAAACCAAAGAGTGCTGCAAGGTGCAATACAACAGGGGCTATGACAGCATCTCTTACCAAGTCCTCTGAGCAGACAAAAGCAAGCAGCAGTGCATTGAACTTGTTGCAGTCAAAGGCAGTCCAAGGCAACAGTAGCTGTGCGGGCTCAGCCACACTAGAGTAAGGAAACAGCGTCAACATAACATGCTGCTGCAGTTAACAGGTTCAGGCTCTGTCTGTCAATACGGTTGGCGGGAAATGCAACACGCTTGTTGCATTTAGCACTGCTTACCCTCACATTGCAGAAGACGCATGCCTTGACTTTTAAAACACATTCAGGGCAACTGTCACGAGCCTGTACATTCAAGCAACACCATAGTGAGCATGAGATCNATGGACCAGTTTTCCAGGCATGCTTCCGCACACGCACCTTTACAGAGAGGCGCATGAGCTTGGCAGCACGTCCTGTCGTTATGCATAGCTATTTAGCATACGCGCTTTGCACATCAAGCTCATGACATAAGCTGCAGCACTTGTAAGCTTACATGCGTGAGTGAGCTTTCATGTCATGACGATACATCCCATGAGCCTTTACCTGACAAACGCAAATGGTGCACATGCAACCAGTGTACACACAGCTTGGCCCCTGCATAGGAATATATACCGAGGATCGGCTCAAATGTATGACTTGGATGTGACGGCAATGCAGAGGGCGCAACAACTCATGGTATGCACAAGCAGCTGCAGAGTCCACATGGACACTACAGTGCACTGGTCTCAAACAAGTATGTTGCAGGACAGCGGGGATGCAGCAAAGCTATTGCTAGCAGAGCGCCTGTGGCTGGCTCTCCCTTTCACCCACTCTGAGAAGCTGCAAGATCAGCAGGTGCACATGCACACCATTTCTGCCTGTGCTCAGGGGTTGCATTGCTGCTGAAGCATGACTGTTGAAGTGAGNCTTCATCGTCATCATCTGCAAGATAGATGTCGCCGAGGCTACTAAGCTTGCGCCGCTTTGCATGCTGTGAGCTAGCTTGGCTGTGCACATCCATTGCCTCTGGCAGTTTCTCTACATCGTATTTAAGGCCTGTGCCTGCTGGGCCTGCTTGGCGTGGCAAAGGACAGCACCCAGTGCCCATCAACTAGCTGACGCCCAATGTTGAAAAAGGTGTTTCCTGCATTACTGATCTGCAAAGCAAGCAGAATTCTATTTTACTGAAAGCTATTGTACTCATCAAGCAAAATTTCATGCCATTGCTGTCTGGACATGGACGTGAGGCATTGAGCACCAAGCAGGTTGATACCAACACAAACTGAAGGAAAGCTCTGCTTGACAGCATGTGGTGATAATTTGATCACTGCATGTTGAACGTTTGCCCATTCATGTGCTGTTCTGCACGGCCAGTTGGTCGCAAGATAGCGAGCATTGAGGCCTCAACCAACATGATTGGACAGAGCATGATGAAGCTGATTNAACCTCCGTACGTTCTGCAGGTCGAGACCGCTGAGCAGGCACCGCCTTTGGGAAAGCTCTTTTTGGTACCTTGCTTGCAGCTGAGCCCATGTAAAGTGCACACTATCCACTGTCACTCAGCTTCATGCGTCAGTACGGCTGTAAGCTAACGCGGCTTGAATGAACCAACTGATCAAAATCCGTCACCGAAAATTGTTCAAAGCAAAACTGATGGTGAGCTCGGCAAAGTTCACAGACCGATCCGTTGATGTCATGCGCACGCGTATATGCCGCGGGTGTTTTTTGTGGTCAAGGCTCAGCTACGAGCAGAGCTACGAGATTAAACGACTGCAAACGCCGAGAAGGCCTCGATTAGTCATAGCGCATGAAGCAGATCACTTACCTGCTGAACCCAGCTACGAGTAGCTGAACGCCATGCACAGGGCGGGCCTGCTCAGGCTACGCTCGTGACCATCACTTCTGCGCACTTGTAGTTGCGTGAGTGACCAGAGGTTTTGGTGTCTCGTAGTAAGCTAGATGGTTAGTTACAGGACTGGCCAACCTTTCCGCGCACAATACAGGCAGCAGATCTGTCGGGGCTGCTGCAGTCATCGCGCTAGCCTACAGCCACAGAACTCGAAAGTTTTCCGCAAAAGCCACAGACGGCTTTGGCGAAAGGCACAGTCGTACAACCAGCGAACTGCAGCTTCGAAGCGAGGACACGCTGTTTGTTATGCGTCTACAGCAGCAGGAAGCGCAAGTGGTGGTCGCGACAGTGGCAATCAAGCCGTCAAGGTCTCTGTCAAGCGCACGATGCAGAGCAGGAGCCAAAGACAACGCTCACAACAACCTTACAAATATGTGTCACTGCACAGGAGATAGATAGGCAACGTTTTCTGCTGAGATACGTGCAGAACGTGGGACCTGAAGTCATGGAAGATTTTGTACGGCATGCACCTGCTCATGTAAGCCCCACTCAGCCTTATGTCTGGATATCCGTGTNGCAGCAGTGGCTGGTCGCACGGTGACAGCTTTGTGTGCTGACCAAGCTGTTCTAACAGTTCTCGTTGACTGGGACTGAACCATGTTGAAAGGTTATCAGGAAGATCAAGGGGCGGGGACGGACCCCGTGGATTGGGCCCCAACACTGAATGCAAAGCTTCTGCAGACAATGGGTCATGTGCACCCAGGCTTCTGAAATAGTCAAAATGTTGTCCATGTAACGATGGTGCAGGCTCTGCTGAAGCCACCTGCTCGTTGCTGAATTCCTGCACATGCAGCAGTCTGTTTGCAAGGCAGCAAACCATGACCATATTGCAGCATGTGCCAAACGTGCATGAGGTGCACATGGCTTGCAGTGCAATCCCTGCAGAGTCACAGCCTTCAGCAGCAACAGTGCATTGNTGCCATGGGAGTTCCTGGCTGTTGGCTTCTGGCACTGGAGCATGCTCAACACAGGAGAACAGAGGCTGATAAGAAACAAGCCCACAGCCTGCGTTTACGTTAGTCACGTTGCTTCAGGTTATCAAACGACTTCTCACCTCCCTCTTTCTGGAAGCGGCTGTCTCGGCGGTCTCTGCAGACCTGTTGATCTGCACCTTGACATTGCATGCCTCCTTCTTGGCCAACTCTGTCTCTTCCTCAGCCTTGTTCCACAAGTCGTCGTTCTCTGGTCCGCACTGCAGCAGCACATGTCGGCCGATCAGTCCTGATGCTCGACATGCCGATCAAACGCCGGACGAACATAACAAGTTTGCGGAAACCCTTGTGCAGCAGCGCCGGGTCATCCGAACATGCTATATACCTTGGTGCTGCCAGACTTGACGCTAGTGCTGGAGGACTTGGAGTATGAGCTGGAAGCCTTCTCTGAGGTCCGGCTGGCGGACTCCTTGGCGCGGTCAGCCGTGTCGCTGGCGCTGTCCTTGACCTTGTCGGCACCACCCAAAATCGAGTCCTTAATGTTACCGAACATGCCTTTGCCCTTTTGCTTGACGTCCTCGGCCTGGTCCTTGGCCTGGTCGCCCTCAGGTGCTTCGATCTTGACTTGGTCGCTGGCGCGGAACATATATGCAACTGCTAGTACGCTTAGTCGAATGAACTATGAAAGCTTGATACTGCGGACTGAACAACACTTGCTGCGTGCGCAAGAATCTATTGGTTTGAGGAGATTGGCAGGGTTGACTGGCCAAGGCCGATCGAAGCCCACGGGAGCGACAGTACTTTACGCCTGCACTTTGAACCGAAGTCACGCACGCACGCACCTGCACGACTGGACCTGAGCTACATGTCAGCTTCGAAGACGATGCGACACGTTGCTTGAATGTTCTGGCACTTGTGCTGTGCCTGAGGCGTGACTGTGTAGCCTGTGCGTATGCACAGCCAGCTGCATGGTCATCATGACTGCATGCCTCACTTCACAAGGTGCCACACGAGCGAACATCCGTTGGTGGCGTGATAGCCTGGAAAACTTGCCACAAGCCGAGTCCCTCATGAATGCGTACTCTTGTGCACTGCAGACCTGCTTACTGCCGAGAGGCAACTGCAAGAAGATGATGATGTTATTGTCGTGCAGGTATGACATTGTGTGATATGCAAAGCACTTGACAGTTCATTATGGCAAGCAATGTTGCACAACATTACAGAATATCTATTAGCCTGCTGTCAATGAATGCCATCTCTTATGAGCATACAAATATACAGCAGCAAAACTACAGGTTGTATGCTCAGCATACTATGCTGCAGTGTCATTGTCACCACAACGCATGCTAGCCATCTATTCGTAGCAGAGCAGCTCCTCCTCATCAGCATAGATCACACTTGTGAAGCTATACAAAATGCTGTAGCAAGCCGTGTAGCTCATGACTACAGCTACAGATTTGTGTACTGTTGAACAAACAAGCGTTGCAGTCATTGTGTGCCGCAGCCAGCTAGTGTGGCAAGCTCGCCAGCAAGTCCATCACTTTCAGATGTGTCATGCAGCGAACTGTAACTGTGTCATGCAGCAAGGTGCAACTGTGTCATGCAGCGAACTGTAACTGTGCCATGCAGCAAAGTGCAACTGTGTCATCATGCAGCAAAGTGTGACTGTGTTGTGCAGCCTACTGCAACTGTGTACATTTTGATAACCAGCTGCAGGCTCACCAGCAGTTCAAGGTGGAGCATTGCAACGCTATTCTGCCATGCCTGTCACAATAGCTGCAAGGCTGACAAGGTACGTGGGCAGTGCCCACACAGAAGTTGGCATTTGAGTCATGTGCAATGTAGCTCTGCATCCGTCTGTGAATTTAGCTAAGAGAGCTATTAGCTCCTCTTGTGGCCAAACAAATAAGGCAGCAAACAAATGCATCACCTGTAATGTTGGGCAACACATGTATGTTGAGTTGTCAGTTGGGTCGTCAGTGGGACAAGGAGGCATGTTTGTCAACTGGAGGAAATCTGCAGGAAGGTCGGTTTGTCTGCCAAAATGTACTTGTCCGTTCCTGTCCTTATTCTCACTCGGCAGAAATCTGACTGCACATAATTTGCATCATACATGCGTAGCTTTGGGTGTAGTTGGTGTCGGTTGATGTTGACATTGATGAACTCTTGCTGGCCTGCACAGCTGCGTGGTGCTNAGAATAGGTGAACATATGACCTACTGCCACTGGGTAGTGCTCTGACCCTCCGCTGCGTAACTTCTTAGTCAGCACATGTTGGCTTTTTACAGCAGCCCTTATAACCTGCTAGGTAACATCATATTTTTGTTTATGTGTTTTATGCAAAGTGACAATGAGAGTATGGTACTTTTGCGCCAGGATTGCTCGAAGGCTTCTCAAACCTGACAGCTGGAGTGCAAGATACAGCAAGAGGTTGTTTGACTTTGCAGCTCAACACCAACTTTTGTGACCAACGTTGTTAACATATGAGGTTCTGTTTCCAATGAATTTGTAGCCCTGTGTTGCACAACAGACAACGACAGGCGTGGACCATTTCTGTTCCACTTTGCGTCGGCTGTCTCTTTGATGCATCGTAAGCCTCCAATCCTCGCGACATTCAGATATTCTGTATGACTTACTTATCCACATCAGACTGTCTGCAAGCAAAGCACTCACCTGATCCTGTGCAACGTTCCGAGCGCACCATCGCGGACGCAATCGTCGTTACAGTCACAAACTGTCGATGCTCTCGTCGTTGGCAGGCGCGCCCTTGATCAAAAGCAACAGGCCTAAGTCTGCAGGTACATCAGTGTGTAAACCTCTTTAGCTGCAAAGTGGTTGCCACATCATTTGCATGCAGGAGGAAAGCATGGTTCCGGACGGGGTACAACGAGCAATGCTGACAGACTCGATAAGGCAGCGGCAGCTCAGGTACGACTCCTTGGCTGCTGAGTGCACCACTCTTTTGCACCACACTGCTTGGTGCCATTGACCTGAGCTTCACACAGGTGCCAGCTTTGGCTTCCCTACCATCCAGTAACAGACGATCACCAGCAGGCTTCAACTTCGACTTGAGTGCCTTGCTTGATGCACCCGATGTTCAGGACAGGGAGCATACTGTAACACAGTCATCCACTGACAGGTGACTGCTGCCAACTGCAAAGCAAGCGCTTGTCTGCTAGAACGCTGTGACTCTCAGACAGTCCCTTGTGCATGTTTGAGGAAACAATGCACACATTACATTTTCACTGAACCTGCTTCAGCTGAACAAATGTGGTCTGGCGCGCAACAGTGTCAAATCAAAACTGCATATTTGCATGCAGAGCCAGCACAGGGCAAGCTCTGCAGGCTGCTGTTGGCAAAGCTGTGCAGCGCNGCTTACTTTCAACTGATTTGTGGTGCATTTGCACCTCATACGTGTCATGGGAAGCAGTGAGTGCGTGGTCGAGATATGACCGTCGCAGGTTGACTGTTCGCATGAATCATTGTGCACTGCATCTACACTCAGCTGGTGATGCTGCGTGAGTGCAATATGTATTGTAAGTGGCCTCTGAGCATACCCGCTGCTGCTCAGCTAGGTCATGCCGTGAAGCTGGCAGGCAACGTAAGCTTGTCTGTCAGTGCTGAGTATGTAGCAGCAAGCTCCAGCCAGAGGACCCTTCTGAGAGGAACGATTGTCACTTGCTGCCAGAGTGTTGGGGCTGGGGCTGACAGCACATGCTGCATGGTGCTAGATCAAAGCAGATGTATCATTGTGGCCTTTTGCCTTGAAACAAGTTATCAAGCGTATTGCGAGCAGCCTGTATGAGTCCACCCACTGCAGTGCGTGCACCTCTGTAGAGCACAGACAGCGTTTGGGCTTGATCATAGTCCTTACAGAGTATTGTGGCATTCTTGTCACCTGCAGGTGGCTCTTATGTTGTATTGCACTTCCACTGGAAACATTCTCACGATTTGATTGCCAAGGTCTTCCAGTGGCTGCAAGCACTGACTGTTCATGACGTTTACCCGCGAACTGCCTTCGACTTTCAGATCGTGTGCCAACTCACCCCTGCTCGTGCTTGGACTGGTTTGCCTGAACGTGACAAGGCATTAGGTTTGCGTTTGACCTGCCTTCGCTTTTTATGCTGATCTGTGCTTTTTTCAAGCTTCTCCTGTTGATTCCGATAGCCGGGCAGCGATATACCCATGACGACGGCAAACGCAGTTCCAGCAATTTCTCCTGCAGGCCTCAGCCGCTTGGTCGAGTCACGAGCAACCTAGGCCTCTAATAGCAACTATACCTTCAGCCAACTGTGTGCACGCATGAGTTGATGACTTGCACCAAGGCAACCCTGAATTGTCCTCAGCATTGCTGATGAGTTAGAGTCAATTACCAGACAAGCAAATGGCCTGGTATACACGATGCAACACGATATGGGCAAAATCCATGTCTGAGACTTAGTCCTTGTAAACATATGTACACAAACACATGTGTGTATGTATATGTACATATTTACCTAACTGACCACTGACCTTCTNAATGACGCGGCGAAATGCTAGGTAAAGCATGGGCTCCGTGGGTCCGCAGGTCACGTAGGTCAAGCATGAGCTGAGTGAAGCTATGAATGTGAGCGTGAGCGTTGCAAGCGTTACAGCAAAAACCACGACCACATGTCAGCATGCCTCAGCTGCATGCGATGCGCAGTGCAGATAGGTCCTGCAAGGCTAGGGTGTGATCGCCTAGCTTGCGTGTACTACAGCTCCTATGTTGACGTCCAAGACAGGGGGGTACAGCGCGGTTTGTGATCAGCGAATCTTGCTGCAACCCTGCACTCGGTTGCCTAACTCCTTGAGACCTTTTGTACCAGTCACAGCCAGGAACAGGCTCAGGCCGCTGCTGTGTTGGGGTCTCGTTGCTGCCTTGAGACTGTTGCGAGGGAGGAGGTGGTAATGGCAGTTGGCGCATCCTGTCTGTCGCCTCCAGCAGCTCATGAGCTATTGCTGGATCATACATGGAGTGAGCTGCACCTGGAACTACCCGCAGCTCCATTTCTGGCCACTCACAATGCAGGTCATATGCTGTCTTGATGGGACAAACAAAATCTAGCTGTCCTTGTACTGCAATACAGGGTATATGCCGTATGGCATTCACTCCCTGCACACAAATGCTCATTCAGCCATAGCATGCAGGTATCTCCCAGCCTGCACAATTCACAATGTGCAACGGCTGCCTCCTTTGCTAGACTGGTGTGCACACAGCAGGCAAGTTTGCTTGCTTTCATCTTGCGATGCATGCTGACAAAACATTGCTCTATGCAAGTTTGCCCACAGCACTACAAGGCACCAAACCAGTAAGCTGGTATCTGAGGCTCCTGATTGCAGCCAATAACCACCTGATGCCTCAAACAACGCAACTNACCATATCTATGCTGGCCATGGCTGTCCTTGTTGCTCTGGCCAGAAGCCTTGTGCTTGCAACTCGTTGGAGGCTCTGTTCCCAGACGTAGCTGNGCTAGAGCCAGCCAGGTCATAAGCACCTGCCTGAAGTCCAATCAGCACAGAGTTCCAGACATTAGTCAGCTCAGCCCTCACCTGCAGCACCANGAAAGACACACACAGCCTGTCTGGCGACTGTGCTGGGAGGCTGTCTGAGGCTGACTTTGAAACTAGAATGCCTAGTGACAACAAAGGCAAACATTACAGCTGTGAGCCCTGACAACATGATCACTGGCAGTTCTGGGTCTGCTAACACAGCGTGAGCTTGCACATTGTTTGCAGGAGCGGTCATGGTAACGGAGCAGGCAGACTCGCCCTTCTCCAGCCTGGCTCCTGCAAGAAGCTTTGCTGATGGCACCACTCTCTATAAGTTGTTCTCAACAGATGACCTGGGTGAGGAAGCCATTGGAGCTATTTTTGCAGCAAATTACACAGTTGTTGGTGTGTTTCCTTGGTCTGCATACCCTGTCTTTGACCCTCCTGAGCAGTTTGCACCCTTTAAGTTGGCAGAAGGGTTGTTTTATAACAATGCAATTGAGACTGCAGCCTCCTGCATGGAGATCTCTGCTGTGTCTGCCATGAATACAGCACTGCTTGTGCAAAAGGCACTCAACGCAAGCTGTACAAACAGGAACCCACTAGGCACAGGCAACAACTTAGCAGAACTTTGATTGAGTGCTCTGCTTACTATCTTGATTGCGGTGTAGTAGAGCTAGGACACGAGTAGCTGTAGCATGCCTGTTCAGTCAATGCTGGTAGTAATCATTATGCCTTGTGGCATGCACTTTTGGAACTGTCGTAAATCTTCCATAAACGGAGATGACAAGCCAGTATGTGCCGTGTCTGAGATTAGGTGGTTGGGAGCTGCAGCTACGTGCTACAACCCACGAGCTGTTGCGTGTGCAAAAACGTCTGCTTTGAAGTAGCTAGCTGTAGGGTGGTGGCATGCTGAACCCGTGCAGTTCAATTGCTGCTCAAGCTTGATGTAGACAACAGAGAGCTTGATCTCAAATTGNGACAAAGGGGACGAATGCGCAGCTTATGAGTTTTCTGTGACTGAAACCACAATCTTGGAAGTGGTCATGGATTCCATGCGCACATGTGGGCTTGCCATCGGCTTGCTGGCGCTGTCATCCCTCATGTTGGGTAAGCAAGCTTGCAGCACAGGCTCCAGTCCTGCCTTNTTCAGGCACAGCGTGACACTGACAGATGCATCGTCCCCATTCTACTTTGATTCTTCTCCAATGTCAAAATCTGCCCACATCGTCTTGTATCAGATGCTACATCCAACACTTTGTGCAGATTGGGTACAAAACTCAACAACACACATGGCAGCACTCACTGTCTGCAGACAACGCGCTACTTCACAGGAGGAACAGCTTGTAGATCAACAAAGCCCGAAAGTATGTCAAGAACACGGCATGAAAGTCAGACAAGGTGCAGCAACACTTGGCTTGACTGGCAGCAACATACAAGCATGTGGCCTCAGCTGCAATCCTCTGCAACGCATGCTCCCGTGCTGCTGCATGACTGCCAGGTCTGTAGCACAAATTGTGTAGCTTCCTAGATTTTAGGCTGACAAGGCAGGGCACATGGCAGGCGGCTAAGGCTTGACATGCGCGCCTCACAACTACTGCTGCATAGTAAGACNTGGGCTGGTAGGCTAAAGTAGCATGCAACTGTGTAGCTGTAACACATGCTGCACAACTGTGAAACTGTCAATCAACAAACCAGACTACAACCAATCCACAAGGATGTTTCTGAGACAGGTTGCTTGATGCTGTGAAAATTGTCCTCACCTCATGCTTACGCAGAGGCTTGGGAGTTTCGTCCCACCAAGCATTGTCTCTGAGCTTGTCNCCATGCTGTCATTACAGGAGCTGACCGGTACATGCTGCTGCTGGCCTGCATGCATGTGGTGCAGGCCCCGTGAGCCGAGCAGGTCCATGACCTGTCCCTTCTGATGGGGCTTCATACGTGAGAANGTGTAGGTTGTGACAAACTGTGTCTATTTACTGGAATTACGTCTGCTTTGACACTGGGGACATGCTCAGCATCAAGAGGCTGTGAGGAGGACTGGCTGAAGCGTGATTTGCGCTTAGCGGGCAGTTGAGGCAGCTGCGCAGCACTTGGTACAGAGAGCTGAGAGACATTCGAGCTGGCTGACAGTCTGGAGGCTGCAGAGTTGCGATGTGCTGCCGGAGGGATAGTTTGCTGAGAGCTAGCTGTGTGTGACTGAGAGGCAGGCGGGTTTGCAGCAGCAGAGTCAAGTCCTGCTGGAAGTGTACTGTCCTGCAGCTGCGTGTCCTCTGTTGTAGAAGTTTGAGAGTCGAAAAAGTAAGGGTCATTTGGACTGCTGAAGAAACTGTCTTGGCTTGACTTGTTTTTAGCTGAGTCACTCAATTTAGCAGTTCTGGCCTTTCTGCTATACGTGCGCAGCATACTAAATTGATGAGCTACGGAGACCGCAGGCACATAGGAGCTGGGTGTGCGTACTCTCCACGCCTGCGCTCTCGCTTGCTCAAACAGGCGTCTTGCGGCAGTCTGCCTTGAGACTGGCCGACTCTGTTGTCACAACAACTTCTGCAAAGTCCTCCAGACAGCTAAACACCTGTGGGTACAAGCCACAGCTGAATACGTAGCAGTTGACTTGAGTGGAACAGAAGAACGGATCACCCTGAAAATGTCAACAGGGAAACAGCTTAAGGCTTCTGATATCTGATCTGATGTGTCTACATTGAGTGCAGTCAGCAGCAAAGGCATGTTTTGTACTGCTACACATCAATGTCCAGCTACATGCCCACCATTGCACTCCTGCGTCCACCTATGCCATTGATCCAATACAGAAATTGATGTCCTGGAACGCACAGCGGGGGAGGGGCAGAGCAGTACCTGCAGTGAAGAGAAGGCTTTGCCCGCTGTGGCCTGGGCTGGCACAGCTGTGATGCTGTTGCTGCCCAACNGTGCTGAGATTCAAATTCCTGAGGTGATTATATGTTCAGGACATGGTACCAAAACGCAATTAGTCTCCAGCAACAGTGCCATTGTGACAAAAGTGGCAACCGTTCTCTGGCTGGTTCGATCCGTATAAAGTTGCAGCATCTAGTGTCAGAGCATCGGAGGCAAGCTGTATAGTGTACAGCGGCCTGGGACTTTGCCGACTTGACTTGCGCTGACTTTGTAACCTGCTCAGCGACCGACTTGGAGCTGATGTCTCTGCTGAGCTGTCAGTTCCTCGGCTGAAAGATCGAGGGAGTTGTAGTGGAGGCATTGCTGCGCCACTCATTGCCCTAGGACCGCTGTCTGCTCCTGTTGCTATTTGCTGGCTGCCAGGCAAAGACAAGGTTGGGGTTTGTGACGTTTGCTGTTGAAGTGCAGGAACTTTGAATCCAAGAGTAGGCACAGCTGGACGACGCTGTTGTGCTGAGTTCTTTTGACTCTCAGTATCTACTGTTTGCGCAGCAGCCTGCTGCTGCCTTCGATCTGAGCTACAGTCGGATGTGCTCGGTTGAGAGTCTTCATCGCTGCTACTGTAATCGTCTGTAGTCAGCTCATCTCGTGGACTGCGGAAGTCTGCTTCGTCCATGACAAGCAGTGAATCGCAGAATTGCGCAGTCAGTGGAGCTACATGTTGTTGGTCACTTGCACCTGGCAGTTTCAGTGTCTTATACTTTGTCTTCACCTCGAACGCAAAGAGGACACTGGCTGTGTGTAGCAATTAGGCCGGTGCAACGTGCCGGTGTTATGCGAGAGCTCAACGTCGTTGCATGCTTGCTAGAGTTGACTGTTTAGGTGCAAAATGCACATTTCGAAATGCATGACTATAGCTACCTGGTACGTATTCTTGATGGTTCAAGCTGTGAACAGTGTCAACAGCTGCAGGCATGCTGGCTCTGCAATAGCTCCTAATGCCTCTGCGGCTTCATGTCGCACCATTGCATGCTCGCACTCATCCCGCAACACATCGCTGCACAGTCACCAGCCAGAGTCGATGAAACAAGTTTGCCCATGAAATAATGTGTAGACCCAGCCAACCATGCAACATCATATGCATGCTACAATCTGGTCATGTCACAGACCTGTGAACACCCGACTGAATCACAACTGCAACAGCACACATACAGTTACAGACCTGCACCACTGTCCTGTGCTGATCAGCTGATGCATGCTTGTTGCCTGATCAGGGCTACCCTACAATTTGATCCTTGAGAGATCCCGGGTTTTCTGCTGCTTGCCCCTGAAGGTGTTCTCCTCAGCATGACTGTAGATGTGACTGCAGATTGAGGCCAAGTCTGAGAGTGTGGCCTCAGCTTCTCAAGCTGTGGAAGCCCAGAGGGCTGATGTCACAGCCCAGCAAGTGCGCCTTGCAGAGCACACCAGCCAACTGACTCACCAGTCCCAGTAAGCTCTCTCCTGCACTTTCGCATGTTGTGCAAACTCTTGCAAAGGCCACAGACAGTAGGACACTGATGTACACCGCCAGTGCAGGCCCAATGCTAGTCAGACATACACACTGTACAGCATGACTCAGCCTCTGGNGCCAGAAGCTGATGTGACAATCACATTTAACAGGTGTTTTTATACGGACCAGCAGCAAAGCTTGACCTGCAGGCAGCAGTAATTGACCGAGCTCTGCGGCCTGAGGGACCATCAGTGACACTGCCTGCCGAGGATAACCAGCTTCGGCTGAGCCAATTAGCTGAGGCTACAACTCCAGACGACACAACTTAGCGTAGTCCAGCAACTGATCTACACATGTTTCCATGAAACGGCAAGCAATGCTGACTAGATAATGCACATGTTGCAAAGCTTGAGCACGGCCGACAACTAGTGCAGTCTACGCTGTCTCGACTGCTTGGCTCCATTGCAGCCAGCCAGCCAATTGTGACACCTGCAGTTTTTTCAGGTGACTGGAAATACTGTGTCCATGCATAGCCTGTGGCCGCCACAGTCTAGTAGACGTATACTACGGAGTGCACTAAAAGTGATGCGAGTCACAATAACTACTGCAGTCCAATTACCTTCCCTACCTAGGTCTATGCAGAACCATATGTGGCATGGATCTGCGCGTTACTGCACACCAAGTATCTGCACGAACTCTACATTTACAGTTCCTCGAGAAACCTTACATGCAGTTGTGCGCAGATCCACACCTATGCTTACCTGTNGCTAATCAATTCTTGGTGCTTAGAATGCAGTGCAAAGCAACCTGGGGCTGTGAGGAGCAACTCTGCCATACTGGTCAGCAAAGCCTCCTCTTGGTTCATCGTATGCCATGTCGAAATCCCTCTCGTATCCATCGTAGCGTCGTGCTCTGCAAGAAAGATCGTAGAGTCTTAATCGCGACCTGCCTGAGTGGTTTTGCGCGGAAGCAGACTTAGTCTAGGCAGGTAGTAGAACAAGCACAAAGACACACACCCTTGATCATATTGCTCTGGTCCACGAAAGCGCTTGTTGTTGAAACCTGGCGAACGCCCTCGACCTTGTGGCGGGGAGATGCTGCGAGGCCTTCTACGGTCCGCTGGCAATCGCTGATTCGGTGCTGGATACCTTCTGTCCATGTTGCGTTGTTGCACGGGCGACCTTCGTCCCCTGTCTGGCCCCCGCATCTGCTGTGCACAGCGGCAACATTTCGTAAGGCAGAAACCAGTTCTACTGCTGCTGGACTGTCTCGTAAGACTGTCATCCTGATGCGTGCAAGGTAGAGCTACAATAACACAATAGCCTCTACTACACGATACAAAGGCAAACTATGTCGAGCTCCGTCACAACAAGTAACTCAGCATGTCTCACAGATGCCTTAATACAAGATCGGTTAGAAAAGTACCTTGCGGCCCACAGGTATGTACACGAAGTACGCCCTGTGTGTCAGGCAAGGGCAAATCCGTGAGTTAAGCTGATGCCGGGAGCAAAGATGGGAAACCCGACAAGGCAATCTGCGGCTTCACCATCCCTCGATATTTATTTTTACGCTCACTGTGCATTAGCCAAAACACCCATTCCTCTTCCTCGCTGTACAATGGAAGCTACAAAGGAACATCGTGCAGCACGATAAGCTTCTACTTACTTTGCAGCCACCATTATATTTTGTACGTTCCATCTTGACCTGCCAGCAGGTGCAGACACGCCTACCTNTGGTATGAGGTGCCTACCAGATCTATTTTGTTCAGCAGGATGCGGTCTGCATATGCTATCTGAGCCACAGCCTCATTGACAGCAAGAGGGTTGTCTTGCTGCTCTGAGTTGTCCAGGTGCCTCTCTACATTCTTGGCATCAACAAGGGTGATAAGCCCGTCAAGCTTGATGTGGTCTATCATCTGGTCCACTGCTGTCAGGGAGAAAATGATGGGGGCTGGGTTTGCCAAGCCTGTGGTCTCGATCACAATGTTGTCAAACTGGTCACGCCGCTGAATCTGCAGCAGCACCAGTAGGGGATCACATTTGCATCACTTGCGTTGTTGTTGTTGTCTTTACACCATAGGCTGAATTGTGGGGCTGAATCAAGCATGCCTGCTGTCCTCAGTGAATCAGTCAGTCAGACACTGGTGTGTGCAATGCTTGTTGCAGTGTGCAGGTGGTGTGCTTAGTGATCCTCTTTTGTGGCAGATTCTGCATTCAAACAGGATATCTACAAGCGATCCTCTCAACAATTGCTCAGCTTCTTTATAAAAAAAGGACTCAAATGGTTGCAAGTGCAACAATATCAGGCAACAATTGACAAGCCAGACAGGCAACATGATGGCGTACCAACTCTGAGAGCATGCGCAGTAAGTCATCCTTGACTGAGCAGCACATGCAGCCATTGTTGAGCATCATGATCTGGTCACCGCTGTCTGGGAGTGTGTCCTTGGATACAACTAGCTGGCTGTCAATGTCAATCTCTCCAAACTGCAGTTGACCAAGATTTCTCAAAGACAGTCGCAGCTGAGGCCCTGCCAGGTAGTAGTAAAGCACAAAGCACCTCATGTTGCATGCATGCTGGTGTCTGCAACGCTGTACCTCATTTTCGATCACAGCTATCCGCTTGCCGTGGCTTTTAGTCAAAATATTGTTGAGTAAGGTGGTCTTGCCAGAGCCAAGAAAGCCGGTCAGGACCTGCTCACAACACGAAAATTGTATAGTGTCAGCGCCATACGTAATAGTGGCCTATTTCACCTGCAGCTCAAGAGCAGGTGGAGGACTTCGAGCGTTGAGGTGTCTTACCGTGACAGGAATCCGCATGTCAACCACTGCACCTTCGACGTCTATGTAATCGGCCTCCGCAGCCTGTGCTGCGGGTTTATGCGGGATTACCCTGCTTTCGCTGCGTCTCCTTGCGGAAAATCCTTGAGCAGTCGAAGTGCGACAGCTTGAGAACTGTTCCGACACCCTGCTTGAACCCGTACTAAGATGCGCTGGCACAATACATGTGTTTGTGACTNCGAGTAAGGTATGAGCCAAAGAAGTGGAAAAGAGGGTGTCTCAGGTCAGATCACACAGCTGTGGTAAATAGGTCAAGCACTCGACAACAGTATGTGGCAGCCTGCTGTAGCAGTTACTAGCGTGACGTGCAGAATCAGGTGATCCCAGCAGCAACTTGTCCTCAATATCGCATCGGCCTCGACGTCATCAAAGCGTCAGTTGTGCGGTGCTGAACCCAGTGCTGAAACTGTATGGTCTCGGAGCTACTGCTACTAGTAGGTACTCTGAGCTACAGCAGGCCGTGCTTGCTCACACTTGGCGAAGTTGAAACTCACAACCATACCGAAACTGTTTAACCAAACACGGACGGTGTGAATGAGGTGACGCACAAATTGTGGTTATGCTTGCCGCTAGCAAGAAGTCTCTGCTGGTCTTCACGAACAAACGTGGGCCACAGCGGCCGACCCAACCGTTGCGAGTGCACTGCTCTGGAGCGTCTGGGGACACACCTCTCACAGTGGAAACAATGCGACAGCTTCTCCAAGANGTGTTTGCTTCTCTGCTGCCTCTGTCGAGTTTGCAGGAGCTTGCAGATCTGCAGTGCTAGTAGTAGGTATGCAGACAGGTTGTTCACTTGCAGGTGGTGGTACCTCGCCCTGACTCAGTGTCCGAACACGAGAACGCGTAACTGCTGCAAGAGTTGCTGACTGTCGGTATAACGGGTTGCGACTGAGCGGATCAGCCACGTTAAGTTTACCAGGTCTATGNAATTGCGTTTACTGCGTGACTATATGCCTCAAATATGACCTGAGAGGCAACATGCCACTCACTGAGTTGCAGCTGCTAAGGCATCCTCATCATCAGGGATATCATCTGCACTGCTAGCTTTTCTNCTGTCGCCCTAGCACAAACCTTCAGGGCTTTCTTGCAGACACACCCGTCAGCGTCGTCTCTCACACTTACACGTGCACTGCAGATACAGCAAGACTTTAAGACTGCCCAGCAGGAGCTACAGGCTCCTCAGACTGCTGCACAAGACAAAGACTCAACGCTTGTGCGGTGTCTTTGCAGAAGTCCATCTGCGTCATGAGATTTCATGTGTGCCTTGCAGATGCAACAAGATCTGCAGGCTGCCCAGCAGGAGCTGCAGGCAGCACAGGCTGCTGCCCAAGACAAGGCTGCTCAAGCCTCACAGTCCACCCAGGAAAGGAACAAGCTGCAGCGAGCAGTAACACTACGAGACAAAGCCCTGAAGACCCTCAGAGATGAGGCAAGTAGCAGTCACCTTCCGCCTGTTATTTTGTCCATTCTACATCTTTGCAAAGTGTCTGCAACCTGAGACAGGGCTTCATTGCCTGTACTCCCATCTTCTGGCCCTTGCATTACAGTCTTGCGACAGCTTGACAACTTTGCAGGCATACGCGTATCGCAGTCTGCATTCTGCCTGGAGCAACAGCACAGTCTGCAGCANTGTAATGGGATGCACATGAGTCCAAGCTGTGCTGTGCCAGCAAGCAGGTCAAAACTGTAATCATCAGACCAGCAATGCAAGAGCCTTATGCACGTGTGAGCGCATGTCTCCTGCCAAGGTGCACTGATCACGTAACAGTGCCGCCAGACTGCGCAGCATGCTGGCACGAAGCATATTGCACAGCACATGCTTGCACAGAGTGAANTAGCAAATTGCACAGTGGTGATACGCAAAGGTTGATGTTGCAGTTGGCTTGCAAGACCTGTCTGACGTGCCTTGTGTTCCTGTGGGAGGCAAGCAGCGCACTGTTGTATCGTGACTGCTGACATCAACTCCTGTCACATTTGCGGCGTGACAGGGGCGAAGTGTGAGGTGGGTGTGCAGGTCAGATGGGGTCAGAAGCCGGATGGCGTCTGCATGGTCGTAGGCTCATGCTGTCGAGGCTTTGACAACAACACCACCAGTAAGACCTGAATCATTTTCCCTGCTGTGCATAGGCATTGGTGCTTGTGCACCATTGTGCTATGTTATGTGAGATCNGACAATTCCCAGCTTGACTTGACCACCTGGCTGCACCTTCAACACCTGTCACATATAGCCATGCAGCATGCTGAGTTATGTTAAGGAAGCTAGTGGCACAGAAGAGAAAATTGTCTTTGTACAGCTTTGACACAGCGGTCAATCAGGGCAGCTCGGAAAACAAACGCTTGCACGTAATGCTGCTCACCTGTGTCAAGTGCTGTGCTCTTGCATCCTGCTCAGCAAGGTGAACGAGACCACTGCCAGACAGCTCGTTGGCATAGAAGAGGATACGATTGCGAGCAGTAACCTTCGCAGCAATGGATGAATGACCTCGTGATCAAGTTCAACTTGTTCAAAAACAAGTTCCAAGATCGTCATGCCGCACCGCCACAACTGAACGCCTGCGAGCTCTGACAGTATGGTGTGACGTTGCNAGATAGACAAGTCAAGTGTCAAGACCAACTGCTCTGCTGCCACAGGGCCTTCATTCTCCGGCGCCCAAACGGCTTCGGAGCTGGCAAACCAAGCTTGACTGTAAGCCTAGGAAGTATAGGTGTGCTTGCAGTAACGACAAGCCACCAGCAGGTACCCCGCCTGACTCAGACCCACAGGAACACAACAGTCCAACTTCAGAACCGACGTCTTCTGCATCAAGTGATCCTGAAGTAGAGCGAAAGCGTGCTGAAGTGCATGAAGTGCTGAAAAAAGCCATCAGGGGTGCTCCTGGTGGCTCAGCTCGCAAGAAACTGCCTCTCCAATACATCTGGAAGAAAGATCTAGCCAAGCTAGGTCAAGCATTACCCTTGTAAGCGCTTCCAGCCTAGCTGCTCGTGTCAAGCCACTTCAGGTCCTGCTGCTTGCTTTGTGTCTGATCCGTGACATGTATAGTTGCACACATGTCCTTCACATCCTGATGCTGTGGTATTGCCCGATTGTGCTGCTTTGCTGACGGTGCTGTGGGTACTATGCTATTGCTGCCATGCTGCTGTCGAGACTGATGTTACTGGCATCTGAGATGCTGGTCCTGCTGATCGTTGACACTGCAGTACTCATATGTTAGGTGTGCTGTCTTGCAGCACGCTTGGCATCCCGGGGTCAATAGCGGTGCTGGCAGGCTACTACCTGCACATTGATCCATATGGCCACCTGCATTGGAGCACACCTGATGCNCAGAGCCCTACTGGTACAGTCCTGCCACCCCTGCACACAAATTCCAACCCAGGCACAGAATCTTTTGCAGACGCTGAGCATGTCACTGCCAAGGGGAATGCCGTGCACGCACACAGAGATGCAGAGTTGGCTGATGACAGACAGCTGGGTCCAGAGCACAGCGGCCATGCAGCTTCTGATGCAGCAGCACCACCACCCAGTGGGGCGCCTCAAGAAGTTTTGGGCTGTTCTGACACACAGACTTGCTTTCAGAGTGCAGCGGACAGTACAGCTACTTCTGACGAGGACCACAGCAGAAGTCTGCCCAAGCAGCCAGCCAGAAAGAGGCTGCACACTNACCCACATGCCACATGCCCCTTGTCCCTCAAGGACCTGCCCAGTTACTGCGGCGAACCCATTGCTCAGTACAGTGAGTTGTGAGGCATGCTGATGCTGCTGTTGCAGCACTTGCTGCCGGGGGAGAGTGACACTTAGCTACCACAATGTCACATGCCTTGCTTAGCGGCATTGGTTGCATTGTGTGACATCACTCACATCTATAGCTGCAATCCTGGATGTGACCTACCTGAATGCTGCAGATGGCTAGCTCTTCTGGATGGCAGGAGTCTCAAAGCATCAGAGGCGCCCCCAAGGCAGCCATGGCTCAACCAGTGGCTGATACAAGCAAGCAACCTCGGCTCTTCATGCAGCTGTACTGCACGCATGCAGCGCATNCAGCATGACCTGTTGCTTTTGACTGTTCATGGAAAGCAATTGAGACACACACTTGTGTTGCGCATCTTGCGTTTACCTGTGGTCTGGACGGTGGCATGAGGCTTGTGACTGATCATGCTGTGTGTACAACAGCTCAAGTGCAAGTTCATGTGCATCATGCTGTGTCAGCTAGTTGGGAACACTTTGTTGAGTGCTAGTGGTTGATGAGCTCAAATTGCAATCTACATTTGGCCTGAACTGTAGACATGCGATTGTCCAATCCTATTACGCCTGTGGTCACGGTTGCGTAACACAACCATATGCGTGAATGCGACATGTATCGTATACACGAAAATTGCATGTTCTGAGCCAGGCTGTAACCTCATGTNTGGCACATGTTGCTCTTGGGTTGGTGCTCAAGCTGTACTTTTTCCAGTACTGGTCATAATGTCGGAGTCCAAAACAGGCCTTGTTTACAGCTCTTGCTTATCCCAAAATCAATGCTCTGTTGATAAAGCTCAGTGAGGTCAACTGCAAGATAGTAGAAAACGATGCCATCCCATAGACAGCAATACAGTCCTTTGGATGATCATTCACATATAGCTTGCCGGTCTGCTAGCTTGTTATCTCTATACACATCATTCAAAGGCCATGCGGGAATGCACACAGCAGGATGTGTTTGATGAACATCATGATGCTGCTAGTGAGGTTTGCAAATTGACATGATGCGACTGCTGCAGCTGGCAGAATGGTGCTTGGCTGAGTGCGACGCTTATCTTGCTTTTTCACTCGGCAACCAATGAATGCACGACAACTGACGGTGAAATGGTATTCTGAGCTGATCATGAGCTGTGTATGCAATAGCGGCTTCACCAAGAGATGCTCCGCCATATGCAAAGCTTGGCTGACAATTCACAGTTCTTTGCAGCTGCCAAGCGCGAAGCACTCACACCGGTGTAAAAGATTGGCATGGAGAAGTCAAGGCTGCTGGCTAGCATGGACTGATGCAGGCGGGACACCTCACAATGACGGGACATTTCTGTATTGTTTGACCGAAATCACCTAATGTCGCTGCTACTGTCCGATTAGCAGACCCGCAGCTGTTTCAACGCGTATACCAGATCTCGCCTGGATGAGCAGCGTGTGACCTGGTCGAGGTGGGAATACTCGCTCGTAGTCATGTCGCGCTCTCCTCGCGGTCGAGACTATAGCCCTAGCAGATCACCGGACAGTCCGAGGCAAGATGAGAACAGGCCAAGGTCTATGTCAATTGAGAGGCCTCCTCGCCGGCAAGCTAGATCACCCACCAGGCCCGCTCACAGCAAAGATACTAGAGTCAGTCTGTACGTAAGCGGCTTGGGGCCAAAAGTGACAGAGGATGACCTTTACGAACACTTCGCTAAAGAGGGAAAGGTACTTCGCTTCACTTGTTTAAGAGCGCTGCGCAGCACACCAATGTATCTCAGCTCGTGCTGCAACATCGACTTTGTTGACCATCCTTTAGCAGCTATGACAAAGGCTTGCACGCTCTCTTCGACGGCTGCATGCAGCCATGTGTGCTCACATATGCAGGAGAGCATCACAAGTATGCGTGCCTGGCTTTGGGCCAACTTGCATCTGGCTACTAGACTGTGTGCAGCAAGAGCAGCAATAACATTGCTCTGAGCCAGATAAATATGGTCTGGCACCTGTCAAGCACATAACATACAGCCAGATAACCATGCTGTGGCACATATCAGGTACACAAAACACAGATAAGCACAATCTGGCACACGACATACACACAATCTGCTGCCAGCAGGTGCTGCGGAACCGTGGAGGCGCAGCTGGTGTTCAGCAACTGCACACAGGTGTCGAATATCATGCTAGTACCTTGGGAAGGTGCATCAGCAAGTAACAAGTGGCATTGAACAGGGTGTTGGCATAGACTGTGTTGAATGGGCTGGTGAACGCTTTGTACACAATGTCATAAGCGTAGTAAAGCTCTGCCTGCTGCTGTAAACGCTGATGCCGCTCCCACATTTCGTTTGGCAAATGCTCACTGCTAGATGATGGCCCCTGNAGATCCCAAGGCGTTCACACCAGCAAAGATCTGGGGGGCAAAGAAGGAGACTCCATTCACACCAGACCATTGCCTGCAGAGCGCAAGATGGGGATTCAGCATGCCAGTGTGTAGAGCAGGGGCTGCTTCATAACGGAGAAGCCTGCTCAAAAACAAAAAAACAAGGAACTGCTGCAGTGTGATGTCACTTCTGACAGGGCAAGCACGATTGCACAAAGTGATGCTTGACACCATTGTGCATAAGCAGACAAAGCTGTGTCCATCAGCAACAGCAACAGCAGTGACAGCAACACAGAGCAAAAGTGCCCCTTTTGACAAGCTCATCTGAGTCGAGTTTGTGCATGACGCACCATGAGCTCAAAGAGTAGTGCATGCATGTATGAATAGCTGTTGAGAAAGGGGCTTACTGGAAAAAGGGCATGGCAATGGCCAGACACAGCTGAGGCCTGTTGCGCCTCCTGAAGATCGCACGCCATGGGTTCTCCATACCCTTCAGGGCTTCATTGGCAAGCACAATGGTGTCAAACTCGACGTCAACATCCTTGGTGCCACGCACTTTCTGCAGGACAGCCTTGGCCTCTGACAGGTAGCCACGCTCCACCAGACTGTTGGGGGTCTCAGGCAAGAATAGCCCACCTGCATGTGACCAACCACAGTTTCAAACCAGCACAAGCCAGACAACACAGGCTAGGTAACACCTGTTAGGCAACATAGCAAGCTATAGACTGCTGCCAGCTGCATACTGCAACATGCACCCCTCCTGAGGGCATGCTTGCACAGAGCTGCTGTGGCAGATCAGCTACACTGATTATATGCTTGAACACAAAGATGCTTTTGCTGTGGGGATGAGCTGTCTGAAGGTTCACATCCAGTATTTGCAGTCAACTACGCTGTCGGCACTGCAGTACGTATACGACTGGGAAGAAAGTAGCCACAGGTATCGACATGGCGCATGGCTGGCATGGGCAAAGGGCTTACCAAGCAACAGCACACTGCCAGGCACAGCTGCAAGACCCAGGGANCAAGCTGATTTGCATTTAGACTGCGCTCATGCCGACAGCATATGATTCAAATCTGTATCTGCGTGTCCATACCCACACATCACCTTGTTGAAATCATTTTCCTGTGTGAGTAAGCTGACTTCTTGAGACATGTAGTTGTGGTAAGCTACTCACACGATGATGCTGCTACTGCTTCATAAAGAAAAGGTGTATGTGACATTCGCTGGACAACCATATCATTGCTGCAAGACTTTGAACAGGATTGTGTGAANTATATGACACCAATGACCAAAAAATGGTACGCTATTAGCTGAACAGATGTAGCACCTAGGTCAGTGTTGTGGCACATATCTTTGACACACAGATCAACAAGCTGGTCATTGTCTTGAATGCTCACAGGATTTGCATCTTGGTTTAATGCCATTTAAGACCTGCTATTTGGGTTGTAGGTGCTCAGTTTGTGCAAACAGCCATGCCAGAATATGGCCACTTTGATCCCTCCAGCAGCCAAGGAGCTCAGCTGCAGAGCGGGCCAGTTGCAGCACAGCAACATGGCGCTGCTGTGGCGTCGTGGGCTGCCATGTGTAGGCAGGCCGAAGCCCGCAGCATTGCAACAAAGCAGTCCTTTTTCAGCACTGTCGATGCTTCGCCAGGCTGGGCTACAATCTGCAGACAAGCTGCCGAGCGCAGCACTGCAGCAAAGCAGCCCTTCACTNAAAGGCACAGGTGAGCTTTGCTAGCCCTGACCTTACGCGTAAGTGTTTGTCTTTAGCAGTGGGACTTGCGTGCAGGCACACGAAATTGATCCTGACACCGTTGCTTTGCTGGACGACTTGATGCCNAGAGTCGCATTGTAGCCACAGCTTGTAACCCAGCAGTTGCCTACAAACTGTGACTACAATGCGCCTCATGTGGCGCTCTCAAGCCACAGTTTGTAGCACCCCAGTTGACCAGCCAAGCGACCACCCAAGACACCTGCAGCACACATATCAGTGAGTCAGTATATACTGCTCAGTGGATGTGAGACATACAGCAATTAGGGCTGCCATTGCAGCATTCTGCTTACCTCTACACACATATAACCACCTTGAGTACAACACAACACAGTAGCAGTTTCAGCCTGCTAGAACCAATTTTCATGATTGACCCATGATCACTGCCGTAACAATCATTGGATAAGCTTGCATGACAGGGAGCACAGACTGGAGTGGACATGCAGAAGTCTCAGCGCTGCATAAATGAGATGTGTGACGTAAGTCAACTTTTCCAACACATGACTTTTGCTAACTTCTCAGTCTTGCTGCACCACTGAGCAAAGCCCTCCATAGAACTCATTCATGCAGTGCAAGCATACAGTGCACATTGTCATTGTTGAGTTGGCGTTCCCTGCAGGAGCCGGAGATCTGGATTGGACAGCCTGGTTGGTTGAAGGGCACATATGTAGGTGACAGTCTGGTCCCAGTCGAGGCTGGCTGGTGGCTGGCCGGTGGCTTCTCAGACGCAGATGAGGAGGTCAGCTGACTTCACATTGCTTGACCTGTCACATCAGCTTGCTTCCTCTTGACCACCCCCAACCCCCCTTCCCCCTGTTCGTGTGGTTGTAGCATGGTGGCCGTGTGTGACCATGGTAGAAGCTTGATGTTGGTCCTGCGCTCAATACATAACTGTGAATATACACTAGGAGTGTGCATGCTTGTGCAGCCTCTACGTANTGCTGGGAAGTTATTGAAGGAGCTGACATGCGCTGACATTGGCTGCAATAAATTGAAGCATAGTTGCCAGTCACAGCAGTTGATCTTGCATAACTTTATGCGTGCATGACATGTGAGCTTGGCTGCTCTGATTGAGCTTTCACCATTATACTCGACCTAATTGTCAAGTTATGTAAAGGCGCATCTTATCATAGGGGCTTCTGCGCACTCGGGCATATGTACGCAAAGTGAACGTGAGGGCGTGATGAAGTTTCAGTGGTATGTGGGCTGGCTACATGTATGAACTCTCTGTGAACTTCTGTTGCTGTAGTGCACATCCAAAGATATATGCAGATGCATGAAGCTACTGATAAGTCTAAGTGTCATGTATGCAAACTGTTGGCCCCTTTCATCAGACATTGTAACAACTTGCATGCTCAAGAAAGGATACAAAGACGCATGTGTAGGTACAAAGCAGCGGTGTGTGCAATTGTACAGTGTTGCCAGAGTGCATAGGCTCTTGCTGAGAACTCCCATGCTTAAGCCTAAGTAAAACCTTGGACATAACTTGTATCTGCCATAAGGAGCCTGACATTCATTCACAACGCACTTGTGCTTGAGTTTGGCGTGAACGTATCACCTCGAGCAGCATTGGCAACCACTGGCGGGCGCACACTGCATGCATGGTCTGTTTCGTTCTGTTCGGCCTTGCCACCGCTTCACTCGACTCAACTCCATTCCACCATTCACAGTGAAACTCATGTTGCATGCGCTGCAGCGCGCCGACCACTACTTGTCAAGCTGAGGGACGTCTTGCGTCCATTACATCACGTGCTTGCATGGCTTGCTGCAGCCTGGCGCCGATCAGTCGGTGCGTGGTATCGGTATAGTGATCGAGTATACGGGATCTTACAGATGTACTCGACAGCCAGCGCAAGCAGGCAGGGTTCAGTCTTGACACCTGCAGAAGAAGCTCGACAAGTCATCGAGACCGAGACAAGGTCTTGGCAGGCTGACTCAAAGGAGCCTGCTTTTCTGATTGCGGTTAGGTATGCAACCTTACACGGCGCGCCCGCACCTATCACTGAGCTACAGTGGGCATCCAAACAATATATGTAGTCGATCGACGTTGCGCACCAGATGCACAGCCGCAGAAGATTCATAGCGCCTTCTGCTATGCAGCTGGTGGGAGTCTTGGGCAGAGTATACTGGCTTTCAGCTAGTTGATGACTTCACCCCTGTCGTCAAGCAGTCAAATGATTCTGAGGGAGGTCCTGCAAGACCAGCCGAGATTAACAATGATGATCTGTCTGTCAGTGGAGCGGTGGCCCCACCTATCTTAAGAAACAATCTTCAGGAGGGCAAAGATTACAGAATAGTCTTAGAAAGCACATGGAATCTGCTCCACCATTGGTATGGTGGTGGACCAGCGTTTGTCAGACAGTGGCTGGATGGCCCAAAGCCATATGTGGAAGTGTATGCCTTACAGCTCACAATCAAACGCCACTCAGACCAAAAGGAAGAAACTCTCTTCATTTCAAGAAAGGTGTTGTCTGATGATACTAGCGCTTTCAGTCACCACGCTCCAGACTCAGATCCATACCAACTATATGCTTCATGTAGCTGTTGTGTTGCATCTGTAGGCCAAGAAGTCTGAACTCAAGACCAAGGCTTGTCAGCTGATGGGCCTCAAAGAGGCAGATGTGCGAATGTGGGATTACTACCAGAATGACCTGTATGCCAATCTGGATGAGCAGCTTGAAGATGGTGTGGAGGGCCCTCTGAACACACTTAACGACAAGCAGCCAATCTTGCTTGAGGAAAAGGTGACCATGGCAACCTCCATCCCTTGTTGTGTATGCTTGGACATGGTATGTGAAAAAAAGCTTGCCTGTTCGGACGCTTGTTTTGC
The DNA here is from genome assembly GCA_000818905.1 of Trebouxia gelatinosa. Lineage (NCBI taxonomy): Eukaryota > Viridiplantae > Chlorophyta > Trebouxiophyceae > Trebouxiales > Trebouxiaceae > Trebouxia > Trebouxia gelatinosa. The sequence continues at coordinate 2,038,805 of KN805362.1, forward strand.
GTGCAAAGTCCCGCAGCAACTAGCTTTGTGTAGGGATGTCTGTGGTCCATTTGTGGGCACATGTGCGTCTACCTGACGGTGCAAGGGCTTTGTCATGCTGCATAGCTGATCTNTATGCCCACAGGGGTGGCTGAGACCACCTTTGCAGAAGATCCAGAGGCCGAAGAGGCTGCTGCTGCCTTGCAGCATGACACCTTCCTCAATGGTACTGGTTCTAAGCATATACACTCACCATAAACGGCACAGCTTCCAATCTTGATGCTTTCTCTCCTGTTCTTGCCTAGCACCATGACATGCAATTGCGCTGTCCGATGTCATGTTGAAGCAAGCACTGTCAACAGATCCAGGACGCTTGCCATATTGTTTGTTGCCTGTCCCCTTCTGGTCATAATCGGCGTGGCCTTGGCAGGCCTTGTAACTGTGTAACTAGAATGCACAGCACAAGTCTTGTGCCAACCCAGGTGACTCACCCCCAAGGGGCAAGGAGAATGGGCCGCAGCAACACATTTTACCCAGCTCCCACTCCAACCCCACCCCAACATCCTCTGCACGGCCCAGCCTCGCTGCTGGCATGGGGCGTAGCCAAAGCGCAACCATAAGGGATCCCAAACGCAGCCAGCGTGAGGGCTTGGCTGCCCTGCTGGACAGTCCAGAAGCAGGCATGGCCAAAACTGGTCCTTATGCTGTGCGGCGGCAATTACAAGCGTCCAGGGGGGGTGCTATCTCTCAGCGAGAACCCAGCTTGGCACATCTAGCTGCCAGCAACCTGGCAGATCAGTCCGTCAATCATGCGGTGGCTGCAGCGCGCCAGCAGCAGTCTCGAGAATCACACAGGGCCTCTAGCCTGAAGTCAGAGCACCAAGAGCATGCCAATGGCGCTTCAGAACAGCGGAATGGACTTCAAGACAAGCAGGAGTCTTTTTCAGGCTTTGCTTCCTCCAGTGCTGGCAACGCCAGTCATCAGATGCCAACACCATTTCAGCAGATGGGGATGGACCCAATGGACGCATTTGCGCACCTTCCAGAGGGACTGCGCATTCAGCTTCAGAATCCTGGCTCTGAAGACATGTCCCGTGCGAACTCCTTGGTGTACAATCAGGTGAGAACCCTCTCCTGTTGTTTTGCATGGTTCACCCAATCTTTGCACATGTTCGCATGGCTGTCAGTTGCTGCTGAACTTGCTGTACTGTGCATATGCATGGCAGCTGGTCAGTCTCACTCAAACTGGTTGCTTAGCCAGATTTGTGTTTGTTGGACGAAATACTTGAATGCTGATGATCAATATTGTTGCTCAGAGAGTCTGGAGAGGTCAGCCCTGTTTACACCGCTGTTTATGGGCATGACACAAAGTGATTCACAGAAAAGCCCTAGTGGCGATGTACCGAGCATAATTACATAATTGTGCTCTCACAAGAGGGTGCGTTTGGGTGTGTACACATCGTGATGTGGTAAATTGTGCAGGCTGACGAACAAAGCGGCATGAGCATTAGTCTGCCAAGAGTCAACAGTGCAGAGCTGCTGCTGTTCCCTGAAACTGCTGAAGGCCATGTGTCCAAGGTATGACCCCGAGCATTGCACTTTCGCAGTTGTGTGGACTTGCACAGAGGTACCCACATCATTCGTCCTTGCTTGACATCAGTACTGCATTCAATTACGCACATGCACTCACAATCAGTAACAGCCATGACAATGCTTGTATGCTTTAAGCTAGCTTTGGATCATGCATGCTTGAGCAGGGGCAAGCATGGCAATAAAGCGACATGTACCCTAGTGTAGTACAAGATTTGCTTTGCAGGGTGTGCAAACGTGAGGATGAAGATTCTAATATGTCGAGCCTTGACCACAAGATTGCGTCAAGGCAAACGCATCTCTGTGTAGACTTCTTAGGCTCAAGGCTTGCTTCCACCGGATTTGAGTTGAAGCTCAGAGCCCTCTTTCCCCACATTCATGTAGGACCAAAATGTGCATGTACTTGTTCTCATTTGGAGCAGATGTCACAATGAGAAATGATTATCAGCCAAACACGACATTGTTGACTGCACGGATTTTGTTGCATCAGCTTCTTGTGCATACCAGTCGAACTCGTCATAAACAATTCACCAAGTTAGCCCCATTTGCAAGCATGTATGTGTGCATTCAGATGTGGCTTACGTTTGCAAGCATGTTTGTAGGAGGCACGTATGGTCAAAACAATGCTGAAGGCCACTTCATGCAAAGGTGGCTGGGGAGTTGTTACAATCGAAGAGCAACATGTATCTTTGGCGCTTGAGAGGCACGTCCACTCACACGTTTGCATCTACAACAAGTTTGGTTGTACCCCATAGCTTGTCTTGCAACTTTCTTTGTGTTTTTGCATGCACAGGTTTCTTGTTGTGTTCATTGGGCAGCAGCACAAGCTTCACATTTACACGTTGATACATGTTTGTCTTATGTGGTGATGTCAACTATTTAGCAAGCTAATATTGCATGGTATGACAGGTTGAAACACCTCTTCATGCGACGCCCTGCCATTCCATTCCCTACTCCTATTGTGGTGCACAAACCACAAAAGGCCAAGTATCCATGGGGTGAAGAGCCGCTCATATGTGGCTATGTGACAAGAGTGTCTACTGGTCACTTCATGCAACCAAATAGCCTTGACTTCGAGTTGGCGTTAAAGTGGCGAGCGCTGGAGTCGCAATTGGCACAAGCAAAAGAAGCGCTCCTGCATCAGCAACAACAAGAGTTGGTGGACACCATCAGAGCTTACTTGCAGGTGCATGAGATGATATGCTTGGCGTACGCATCAGTCGCAATCTGCAAGTGCCGCTGCAAGTCGCAAGTTCAACCATCACTTGATGGGTGACGTAATTGCAGTGTATTTTGGAAGCTACCATATTCTGTGTTACACGATGCAAACATGTGGCCAGGTAATCATTGGTCAACTGTACACTTGCAACATCTTCACATGCTAGCATCAATTTGCACGTCATACATGTGTACTGATTGTTGCTTCTATTGGCATGAGTTGCATGGCAATAGATCTTGATAAGCGGTGCTTGGTTGTCATGGAAAAGCCGCTCTTATTATATTGATATTNGCAGTACAGCAGTCTGCATTGTCTGGCACATTGTGTCAGAGCTTTAGCACAACTTGTGCAGGTGGTACATCTGGTAGCCATGAACTACAGCCATGCTGCTGGTTCATCAGCAGCGCTGCGTGACACAGCAGCATTGCCTGGAACACAAGAACAACCTCAAGCCAGCGCTTTTGCCAATGCTTCACTGAGGCCTCATGGCAGGCGCAATGGCCAGAAGGCTAGTGCACTGAGGCCTCGCACAACTGCACAGGGGCAGTCAGATGGATCTATGGCAAGGTGGGCACTACTATATGAATCCGTGTCATGCCAAGCTGCCCCTGTCTGTGAGTGCTGTGCGAAGCTGTCATGCTAAGCTGTACCTGTCTGTGAGCGACCAGCAGCTTCACCTGCAAACTGTGCACCCTGCATTGCTTATGTCCAACCCATTGTTCCGCTGCGTAGTGTTTCAAGCGCTCAACCAGCGTTGACCCATATGCATACAGTGCACCAGGACTACACACTCATGCTAAATTGCATGGCTTACATGGATGCTACACCTACATGGTATTGAAAGTGACCCAACATCCTGCCTCTGCAGTCAATGGTCAGATGAGTATGACTCAGGAAGCAAGAGCGCACAAGATGAAGGCCCACTTCAGGCAATGCAGCCTGCAGTCTCAGATGCTGCGCAAGCAGACACTGCAGATGCTGGCGCTGCCCTCAGCCAACCCCCTGCCAGGTCACACCCACTGCCTTGCTGACGATTCTATGACACATTGGGCACGACTCGGCTNATGTTGAGGCAACTGCTGTGGCTGGAGCTGAAGCAGTGGAGGTTGTGATTGTGGAGTAGGGGATGGGTGGTATGGGTCAGCACGCCTCAGAGGGTCAGAAAGGGGCCCTGTGGTTGCTCGCAGAGCTGCAATCTCCTGTACACCAAACACAGGTCAATGTCAAAGTGAGGCTAAAGAGTTTGACAATTTGGTTGATGCCTGTGTGATGCAAGCAGTCAGCATGCAGAAAGAGCCATGNTGTGCAAGCTCTCTTTGTGTTCCTGGACGTATGGCCTAGCTGGCACAGCGACCGGGACTGGCTGTCCAAGAGGATTGACGCACCTGTAGGTACCGACTGTTGACGGTTGCATTTCTGCATTTTGACCTGGATCACGTGTTGGGCAGCATGACCAGTCTTGCAGTCTCTGGGTCTTTCCTGGAGAGGCGCCTGGGNTTTCAGTGACCCCCAGGTGTGCACACTGCTTCTAGCAAATCTCAATGAGTGCCATTGAGGGCTTACTTTCCGGGCGCGAAGCGGGCCGGGCTGCTGAAACAGGACGTGATCGCTCGGGTAAGCTAGAGCTTTCCGCGCGTAGCAATGGCAGCTGCTGTGCTGCCTGGAACATGCCAAAGTNGACCGCTTCATGCATATGCTTGAAGACCACAACGGTCCTGATCACTGTGTAGTCTTCATCACATCCGATCAGGATTTTGGTGAGAAGATTCTCGAGCTACAGCGCCGAAATTTTAAGGTGGTCGTCCTATATCATGAGCCGCATGCAAGTCAGCGTCCAGCCAACATCATCAATGCTGCTGACGAGGCGCATGACTGGCTGCCATTCTTGCGGCGGGAAATGAGCAGACAGGATCTTAGCATCAGCGCGTACGANTGGGCAGCCTGCTCTTGTCAGTTGTTTTAGTGCAAGATGGCATCATGCGTTGGTTGAGCATTAGCACGTGCATGTTTACTAGCAAGACACAGCATTTTAGGCATCTAACAAGGCACAAATGACTTCATATGGTGCCAGGTGTCGTTGGTAAGCTGAAGGGCATCCATTGCATAAAGAATGTCCATTATGTCAACATGTGCTGGTTTGACTCACCATGTAAGCTGTGAGTAGACTGTTGCATGTTAGTCTCCCCACTTTGTCTGAGTGTTGCATAGTCAGCAGTTGACCGCCCAGGGGGGCGGGCGGGGCTCCCCCATGCCCGTCTGAGAGTGGGTGAAGCTGCGCGCTTGGGCTGTGACAAGCGCTCCACAGCTGCAGAGCTTNCCTGCACCGCACCTTGCTGCTTGTCGCGCAAGGAGACAAACAGTATGCTTTAGACAACATGCATTATGGCTTGTGGAGGCACTGCATCTAAAAATGTTCACATCAAAGACAGTGCTACTGCCTCTGCCAGTCATCAAAGTGACATCTGAACATGCAGGTGCAGTTCTACAGGACAAGTGCAGCGTAGCATGCAAGCTTTGGTGCAGTATCATTGGCGACGTCACTCATGCTGCATCCTCGCAAGCAATAACACACAATGTGCTGAGGAGACCTAGACACAACAGTGCGTCAATGGGACAGCTGCAACCTGTTGATATCTGACGTATGGCTTTGTACTGATGCTGCTGCAAAACACTTGGCCTTGCAACCAGCAAAGACCTGCAGACATGCATTCAAAGCAATGCCAGAGCCGTTGAGCTACCTGGACGTAGTCATAGCTGTCCATGACACAGGCAAACAAACCCCTCCCAAACTCCTGTACCATGTGCTGCAAGGCTTGGCGCTCAGTGTGCCAGGCTGTCATGACACTGTGCTCTGTAGCGGGTATGCTCATGGCCACCGGCTGCCCATCATTCAGCTCAAACTGCATTGCAGCAGTGATCATCAGGCATGCAGTGCTGCTTGCTGTATAGAGAGCATGACCTGACTAGCTTTGTTTGACTGTAATGAGGCACTTCCTGGGTGAGGCAAGGGGCAATAAGTGGGGTGCCCAGCTATGCTTGATGTGCAGCAGGTTGGNGCCCTAACCCATAGTGGCCTAATTACTAGTTAGAATTAGTACCCTAATTCACGTACAAAAATATATATTCAAAAATTTTAGGATTTTGGCGCGACCCTAAGTCCCAGATCATGCGAGAAATAACGCTGGGCAGTTCTCGCCAGTCGGGACGTTTGTGGAGGATGATTACAAGTTCTACAAGACTGATCACGTGAGAGTCGAAGTGNGCTGAACCACATGGGAGCAATGTCATCTGAGAACACCTCCCAACATCCCAACATGTACCACAGCCTGTGCAGCAGAGCTTGCCTGCTGATTGCTTGAGCCTTTTTCTGGCTTGAGCCAAAGCCTCATCGTACACACATCACCGATCTTGTCCACAGATTGGACCCCATTGCACCCCATTGCAAGGGCATGTTCTTGCAGACAGCAGCCACATGTGGCCATCATGTATTGTGTAAAGCTTGCTGGCAGCATTGAACATGGTCCCAGCAACAAACAACATCACGCTGCAATTTGCTTCTCAATTCAGCTAACNGACAACAGCCCTAAGGTTTGCACAAAGCATCCCTGCAGTGACAGCGCACCCAACGATCCGCACCACAAGCATGCAGCTGCAGCAAACATGGTTGTATGGTTCACTGCACTCACAGAAGCAGCTGCAATGAGTGGTTGTGAAAGTGGGGCGTTCAAGGTATTTGTACAGTAATAAAATGTGGGGCGTTCGAGGTATTTGTACAGTAATGAAATGTGGCACCAAGTAAGCAGCCACCCATTGCCGCTCATTGCCCCTTGATTGACCTAATTGCTGATTTGCGCATATCTACAAACAAGTACGGGACTCACCCAATGTACTTCCGCTGAACAGCATGTGTTGATGGCCTTAGATGTAATGCATCTCAATCATCAACGCCTGGGAGAGTAGGCAGAGGGATGCCGCTCCCTTGCACATGGCACTGCCTGTTTGGGGTAGCCCCATGGGTCCCTTTCATGTTGTATGAGCTCCCTGCCATATGGATATGGGTCCCATCGGGATGGTGAGTAGCCCCTTCGGGATGGTGAGAAGCTCCTTTGGGGTGAGAGTGGGTCTCTGTGGAATCGTGCAGGGTGCCATTGGGACGGGCCAGGGTCCCTGATGTGTCTTGAACGCTCCCACGCATCTGGCGGCTGACGAGGGGAGCAGACTGCATGCGGTGTACGTTCATAATGGGCTGGAAGGTTTATGGGCAGCGGCACGTGTGTGGGTGTCTCCATGGGTGTATCCCTGTACAAGGGGCGGAGGTGGTCTGTAAGGGGTCCGTGGAGGACTTCTGGGGGGTGCTGGGGGTCTGCTATCCCATGAGGATCTTAAATGGATGCCAGCATAGTCATTCGCGCCTCCGTATGGCCTGTAGGCACCTGCTTGGGGGTTGGTGGATTCCCACGAGGGTCTGTGCAAAACATCTGTGGGTGTGTGCAGGGGTGTTGGTGGATTGCTTTGCCTTGTATCATGGCTATGAGGGTTCNTATTGTTCGGCATGGAATGCTTTGTGTATTGCCCCTGAATGGCAAGCATAGCAGGACATCAAAGCACGGCTGCACATGGCATACTACATGGCCTAGATGTAAGGCCTTGCATGTTGCAGAGTCTCCAGACACACAGGTCAGGAGGCAGCATATTTCTTGCTGCTTGCATCTTCAAGCAAAGCATCTTCATGACCCTTGCTCTGCAACAACCCTGATGAAGGACTGAAAAGACTTACTAGAGGTGAGTCAGGAGGCAGGTGGGAGTGGGAGTTGTGCTGAGTGCCCAGAATGTCTGCCAGCTGTGTGTGCGTGAACATGTCTACGCCAGCCAGGGTGCGGCCAACCACACCTCGCAGCTCCGTCAGCAGGCTGTGCTCCAGCAGCTGCTGTGCNAAGCATCAGCAACTGTTGCGAGTGCAAACACATGTGTAATGGCGACATCCTGCATTTGACTGTGTTTCTTGCCTGACTTCGGGTAAATAGCTCTCTGACATCAAGCTCCCGTGCATCAGCTTGTAGGATTTCCACTCTGCTATCACAATGTTCCTTGGGCAGCACCACATCCTGCCAAATACAGTGTCTTATAGGACATATCGTAACAGTACTGCTAATCTAGTAGCAGCCGTGGTCCACACAGTGTCGTTACAATGACTTGACAGAGCAGAGAAGGCAATTTGCTTGCTACTTGCAGAGTCACAAACCTGTATGTCTATTCCCAGGACCATGCCTCCTTTAGTTTTGGGGCCAAGATACTTGCATGCAACCTGTAGCCAGGCTCCTGGACTGCAGCCAAGGTCCAAGACCCTTGAGCCTGTCAACAACAACACGTGGTTCAGCCAGTTTTCCACTGTGCAACATTGGTTCTGCTAGCATGTGCAGACCTGGAGAAATCAGCTTGTGCTTCTGCTGCAGCTCTTGCAGCTTGAAAGCAGACCTTGCCAAGTAGCCCTCAGCCTGTACAAGACAAGGTGTGCTAAGGTACTGTAAAGTGCCTACATATAGGCCGAGTCTGCACGCGTTGGACCTTGGCTTTCTTGAAGAATTGGTCGTTCAGAACACGTTTCCCTGCTTTGCCGAGGTGGGTTGGCTTCACCGCCATGCTCACTACTGTGAGGGCACACGACCTGAGGTGCGACTATTGGTTCAAGTCTGAAGTCGACGAGATTGTGGTGCAGCCCGCGCGTTTGAGCGTACGCTCGCTGGTTCAAGACGTGATGCTGTGCGCACCACTACAGATGCTGACACCCCTGCTCCAGGGTGACCGCCTGCTTGACCTATCTACTCGACAGTATGGTTTGTGCTTCCACATGCATTCCATCACGACACGACGATGACCTTGGCATCCCGTATCCCGTCACCGCATCAACTAGCATGTGGGGAGCTCGTTCATATTGCGTTCAAAACACAATGATAGGTCAACCTACTGAGACGATGTATGTGAGTCCCCTGGCTGATGCATAAGCATGTTGAACCAGTTTGCCTGCTCACTGCAGAGCACCACACGCAAACCAGAGTGTGCACACGTGGTTGCATACANACGAAGCCCCAAGGGGCCGTCCCAAAACATGAAGCACATCTGTGCAATCTGTCGGGTTACAAGCTTCATCTCGGTGTGAGAGGGCGTTTGCATCCCCAGGACCTCAAAATGAATATCTTCTGCCTTGAGTTGCTTCAGTAAGCCTTCGAGAAGGTTGAGCTTGGCTGTTCTGTAAGAGTATGTGACAGCCAGCCATGTGAGCAAGCCCAGCGCTGCAACCAGTGCACTAGCAACTGCTCCTGAGATTGTGTATAGAAGCCCTGCACGCAACACAATTGTGTTGATTTACAGTGATACAGCATCAAAACTGGTGCAAATTGCACATTTGCTTGCTTGCATTGTCGGGCATTGACAAGCAGCTCAGCATGAGGATGGACGACTCCTCATGCTGGGTGACTGACGATCAAGCTAGCAACAGTCACCTGTGTGCTGAAACAGATTGTGATGCACAGTGGAGCCTTGTCATGATGATTTGCAACATATTGCCCTTGCAACATGATGATCAGACATCTAGGCGCCACACTGGTGCCTGCATCTTGTTATGGCCTGTTACTTGCAACACTTATGGTAGCGACAGATTTTCAGGTGACAAATGCAGCCATTGTACAAGGGTTTAGGTGCATGACAGTACGAGCAGGACACAAAATCAGCACGGCTCCTGCAATCCTCATTGTGTGCTGCAGCCGTGCAGCGTGCTGAGATCTATTCCAGCAGTGCATGCATGTCAACTGGCATGCATCAGTGATTTGATAGCCCCAAGCTGCATCTACTGCTACACATGGCAAGATTGTAGCTGTGCAGTGTCTCAGCAACTGACCCCAGGGTAGCTTGGACTTGGAGGGGGGCTGCCTGGTGTCTGCCACTGGGGACTCTGGCAGGGCTGCAGACACACAATCACCCGGTTGTCATACAACCACAGCAGGCTGGTTGGAATGTCAGAGTCCCCAAGACACCTGGCAGTTGCTAAGGTTGCAGCATAGGCAGTGACAGCGTGCATATCATGTTGCGCTGAACTGACAGAAGCTGGCATATCAGCTTGCATGCCTGACACTATGGCGCCTGTATACATTGTTTCTGATATACATAATGCAGTGGATCGCTGTGACTTCATGCGTGCTACATCTGGGGAATGCGTTGCTGACCTCTGGCGCAGACTCAGCTCTGATGTGAAGCTGAAGCAGCGTACAACAANTCGTTCGCTTCGTACTCCTCGAGCCGGGCAACAAGCTCAGCCTTTTTGCCGCCCACCAGGAGGTTTCTTGTTCGGCATTCTTCCTTTAGATCGACAACCTTCAAGGAACTCCAGTCCTCCGGCATACTACAAGAAGTGGTGATCAAGCGTCAAGCTGAGTAGCCACACCCACTGAGGTCAAACGACTCGTGTCNCAGCAGGCACAGGAGTTGAGGCAATTTGAGGCAAGGCTTAACCCTGGTCTGGTACATATGTCCTTGACACCTGTCTTTGCAAAAGGCTTGCACATGCATGCAGGAGCTGGACCTGGTTCTGTATGGTGACAGCATCTTTGAGAGTATCTTGGGCACCACAGTGGGTCACAAGATTGCTCGTGCAAGGGGCATTCCCAAGGTCTGGTCACGTTACCATGGGATGAGTCACCGGAAGATAGTGTCAATTGCAGGTATGATCTGCATGCCTAACACAGTCATGCCAAGCTTCATGCACTGTACAGGACATATACATGTGCCCAATGTCAAGTACAGGTGATGCTGGTGACTACCATTGCTCATTGTTGGTGTACATGTTGTCAGATCCTGATGAATGTAATGTGATTGTATGCTCATAGCTGCTCATAACTCTATGCATGTTGCAGTGCATGCTGCGTTGAGCTTGCACCACGTCAAAGTCATGCAAACTCTGTAGAGAATTATGTGCTATTTCAGCAGCAGAGAAAGGCCCTACCCCACAGCACAATCTGAGCAAGCCCCCATTGTCCTTGTGTAGTACAGTATTGGTATGCTATTCATATACATGCAGGCGACACCACTGTGGACTTGACTTATCGTCTTCTGAACGGAGCAATGCCAATAAATTTGAAAGTCAAAAGGGTTGTGGTCCAAATAGGAGCAAACAATATTATGAAGCGGTGGCAGCAGGTCAGTTGCATTGCATGCCTGTGAGCTTTGNTCCTGCCTTGCCCTCACGAGCAATCACACACTCTGAGAGCCACTAACAGTGCTCATGCCTTCTGCACATGTGGTGAAGCTGACTGCCATGGTCATGTCACCTCAATCGCAGCAATCAGTCTGTGACTGCATCTGTGGTAGTGGTCATGCACATGTCGCCACTGCAGTAGCCACACACCTTCCTGATCACCCGAATTGTGGTCGGGATTGTGCTGTGCTTCTGCCAACAAAATCAGCTTATGAACATGGACCATGACACATGCAGAGCTACAGACTGCTNTCTTTAATAATTTTTCTTCTTCTTCATGCTTGTCTGTTCACCTGGTCATGGGCAGATGATACATCTGTTGCCACAAGACTCTGGCACCGGTCGTATTTGCAAGCACAGCATGTGAGCTGTCTTGCCTCGCCTGTGCATGACCCTCAGGAAGCACCCTGAGGGCTCTGCCGACATGGTGTGTAAATGGCGTTGAGCTGTTGCTGGCATTCTTTGGTCAGGACCAGCAAGTGAGTGAATGCATGAGTGTTTTGGCGCCCTCACNAACATGGGCTTACTGGCTTGGTCACACATGCATTGTGTTAAGGAGGTGGTGCAGGATATTTGTGTGCTATTGCATGTTTGTTGTAAACAATCAGACGGCCTCTACTCATATATTGAAGTAACAACAAGGCCCTCAATAGCAGTTGTTAGGAGGTCCTGCCAGTAATTGCAGCAGCTTGAGATTTGCAGTTGCTTGACTGCTGGCTGCAGGCGTAGATGATGTCACACTCACAGCAAGGTTTAACGAGGGCTGACTGTGGTGATCACTGTTGCGTAGAATTGTGTCGGCAGTTTCACTACAAAGTTCTGCACGAAGCGTATGAATAGGGTGTGGGATGGCCTCAGCTGAAAAGGTCTAGCTCTTGGTACACGCTAATGTTAGGGTTTGATTACTGGGGTGTGATGCCCATTTTTATGTGGTGCTTTGAACAAACTGACAGACACACCACCTGCAGTCTGTCAGGCTTGCCTTTGGTAGTGACAGCCTGGCAGCGTCGCATCTTGGTGCAGACCATGTTGTTTCATCTCGATGTGACTCGCAGCTAGGGATGGGGCTGATGTCTGAGCAATGGGTCAAATACGAGCGAAAGTGTATCGACAGTGTTATCGCTGCAACTGAGCTGTGCTTTTTTGACATNGTGATCAGCTTGCTGACGGGTCAGTGGCACAACATACAACTTGCTATCCACTTGCTGCAGTCAGTCCGCTTGCTGTCTTGTCAAAGATGCGTTGCAGCTGCGTGTACTTTGAAGCCGTGCAACGGAGCAACTCGATGTCGTAACTTTCGATAAGAGACGCACGTGCAAACAGAGTTCCGATACGCGGGATATGCACGTTTCGAGACCCGTTGCTTCAGAAGCGTATAGCGCAGGCTTGCCCCCATTGCGTATAGCTTTGCGAATTCAACAACCGACTTGAAAAGCTCGACAGTGTGTCTGGATCGTCCTTGAACAAGCCTTTTCGGAATCCTTCTGCATATGGCGTCTGCACCTCAAACACCGAGACAGTTTCTGGAGTCGCTTGGCTGTGGGAAAGTGCAGCACGACACAGGTGCGTTGCAGAGTGCTGCTGCTGTCTCAAATCAGCTGTNTGTAGTGTGACACAAGCTTCTGGTCAAACGCTGCTGCAGGAGTCTGCTGACCCGGCATGAGCCGCGGATGCTGTGCGTGCGCTTTCGGACTTCACAGGCGTACATTGCCTACATGGCAGGACTTGACAGACAGGTGGCCTGGCAGAGTCGTGTTTATCTGCGGCGTGCACGCGATGTACAGGTGCAGTGCCTGTGCCGACACCTCTGCACGCTTTCAACGCCAACACGCGAACGCCGCGCAACAGCAAACTGCCACCACAGGTGAAGCTCTCCGATTCAGCTGGCTGCGTTTGCCTCGCAGATCAGTACCTCGGGATCGTATGTGTCGCGACACAACAGCTCCGGAGCCACCATACAAACGTGCGCATGCGCGCGTTGCTGCGCGACTCGAGGACCGCTAACGCGCAGTCAGCACCTACTGTTGGCCTTGCGGGATGGGTGCCCGCGCTCGATGGGTTGATTACTTACAGCGATCAGCAGAGCTGTGAGTCGCCCTCGCTCAGTATAACGCGATGGGCGGCACGAAGAACAAGGAGGAAAAGAAAAAGAAAGCTCATGTGTACTCGTAAGTGGCTTGTATGGCGTGCAACGTGTGACTTGATCATGTATCGCACACAGAGATTGTACACTGGCAGGTCTGGTGCTGCTGGAGGCTCAAACAAAGGTCCAGCTGTTGTGGACAAACGTAATCAGACACTGGAATGTCCTCATTGCGACCGCACCTTTCAGCAAGTCCAACGATACCGAGAGCACATAGCCAAGAAGCATGCTGACGTTGTGCAAGATGTGGATGATGCTGCTAGCAGCAGTCAGGAGGCAGCTGAGGCCATGCCAGCACAGGCATGCGTTTACAACCTGTGCAAATCATTAGTCAGGGGCATGTCACATGCAGCCCAGCCAAATACACAGCTTGTTTCCACGTTTAAAGGAAGCTGTGTAGGTCATGTGTTGATGATTAGGCTGATGCAAACATTGATGCAAGGTTACTGAAGCAAAGCTTGTTTTGCTAACCTGCATGAAAGGCAGTGCACAGCTGCAGCAATCAAAGTTCTNACACGCCTGCTCTGCAAATGCGGCACTGCCGCTTGTCTCCAGGCATGGTGCAGTCGTTTGAGTAGAACTCACGGCCCACATCGCGCATGGGGCAAGTGCTGACGAGCCTGCAGTCGTTTGTGAATGGGATGTTGGCTACACTACGGGCCCAGCCACGATCCAGCGTAGCAGGATACATCAACCCACGTTTACGCACGTCACTCACTGCAGCCAATCTAGGTATGCAATGACATTGTCTCAACACCTGAACTCTGCCCAGTTTCCAGTGACCTCCTTGGTAGGTCATACACGTACTAAACTATGTTTGTCTGATTTGCCTGCAGCCCCTCGTCAGGTACCTAATGCATCAAGAATACATGGCCTAGAGAAGGTGAAGAACCTTAGAGATCTGGCAGAAGCATGTTCCAGCATTGCGCCAGGTAACCCCACCAATGTCCTTGCAAGGGATGCTCGTCACTGCACTCACTCTTCCTCTGCATCATGCACATGAGCTCGTGCAAGCCCACAGAACCCAAACGCCTTTCAGCATACCACAACAATGGCCCTGTTACCTCCACATCCTGCAAGCTAATATGCCACATATCCCGTTTTCCCGGTGTCCTGTGATACCAATAGCTTGTAATGTGCAGGACGCATTATGAGATCAGCATGTCCATCAAATGCCAATGAGGCTGACATCGCTACGATACGGCAACAGCTCGGCATCACTCAGTTGGTGAGCTCTGTTCCTTTGCCTTGTGTACACAGTTGCTGTCCTATATAATTGTATCCGTACACTTGCAATGTCCTACCTGCGTTGCATCCCCCAGCTTCTGTTCAGCAAGTCCCCAACGACTAGNTTGCGGATCAGCCTACGTTCCCATACGAACCCGAGTACGGTGCCAAGCATGACATTGTGCGCAAACACGGTGTGGACGTTTTACACGACCCGCTGTACAACAAGGTAACGGCATGGTGTCAATGGTTTAGCTGATGGTTCAGCTGATTGACTGCATTCTACGGCTACCCATGTACCCGCACACCGCAGCTTTGGTGTCTCAAGATATGCAGCATCCGTATTCATGTCAAATAACATGCACATTGACCACAGGGCACTGGGTTTCCGCTTTCAGAGCGTGAAAGGCTTGGCATCAGAGGTTTATTGCCCCCTGGCAACCTCACAATGGACAGACAGGTCAGTGGTGCTGCATGTAGGCGTCTGCACTCAACAATGCTTAACAGAATACGCATGTAAAGCGCTTAATCACTGCTCTGATGACTTTGCATATAATCTCAGTGTTAAGGCTGTACAACGCTATCAAGAGCTTGCTTGCATGTGACAGGCAGCAAGGGTACTTGATGACTACTTGTATGGACGCGACTACATTGACCCATCACACATTAAAGATGGTGGTGTGACAAAGGAGCACACCCGGCAGTGGAAAGTCTTGCAGGAGCTGCAGGTGCACAGAATACCTTGTAGCTCTGCATGCGCTGCTTCACAAAAGATATCAACGTACACATGAAGCCTGACTGGAGCACAGTAGTTACTGGCAGCATGCCATGCTGTGCTGCATGGACAGTCTGCACATATGCCATGCAATGCCAGATCAGAGTCAGCGAAAAAGAAGCCGGACACTACAAATGCTGCTTGCTGTTGACCTCCAAGCAGCGTTCACATGCTGTAATGTTGTGCAGGACAGGAATGAAACCCTGTTTTACAAAGTGTTGCTGGACAACTTTACGCAGATGGCACCCATTGTGTACACCCCAACAGTGGGCTGGGCTTGCTTGAATTACCACAAGCTCTTCAGACGGCCGCGTGGCATGTACTTCAGTGCACAAGACAAGAATGAGATGGTACACTCTTTGACGCTTTCATTGTAGGCTGTGGCATGCAGGCAACTCACCCTCTCTGCCTCTTCATTGCCTGTTTTGGCCAACTGTTCCTGTTTATGACATGCAGTGACCTTGTAGCTGAACCTGTGTCGCCAGTGAATGGCATCAGCCAATGCTCAAGACTGCTGTTCAAGTTTGGAGTCCTGTGTCATATCCCCGCATGTAGCTTCTCAACACTATGATCGTTGTAGAACACTGGTCTGACTGCTTGCTGTATGTCAACCNTGGCCCAGCTGCAGAAAGCCAAAGCAAAGGGTGTAGCTGTTGGCAGCAACATGTTGGTCCGCCCTGGCGAGCAGGTGGGCGGGGGGTCCCATGGTAGAGTGCACATTGTCCTGAGCCTGTCCTAATGCTGCTGAGCTCTCGTTCACTTGTTGCAATGCTTCAGCTAGCATGTAACACCNAGCCTGGCGACAACAGACAAAAGCTTCGAGGTGCGGAACGTCGAAGACATTGTACTTCGATACTGTCAGCGAAGGACTCAGCTTGCTTCCGAAACCTCATCTTACGCAGGGAGCTGTACTTTTTTGTTGCAAGTGTAACGCAAACACTAGCGTTAAGTCTGGCATGTCATGCAGCTGCACGTACCAAGCTGAAGAAATTGCACAAAGAGCGCGCGTCGAGAGAAGCTGCTGCTGCTTCTAGAAGCCTTGCAGAACTGTCGCCACATACGAAGGAGGTATGGGCGACAGCTGTCTCATAAGCTTTTCAGTCAGTTGCACAAGCCCAGCTGTGACAATATAGTGTACTGGAGGCAAACTATTGCGTACTACTGTGTACTATTGTGCACTGGAGGCAAACATTTGCATGCAACAAGACTGCCAACTGCTGAGGCATATGTGTTGTGCTCACAGACATATGATGCAAAAGAAGGAGATACACTTGCGAAGAAATATGACAAGTTGAACTGGAGAATCATATCAAAGCCGGGAGGCGCCACTGTCAGACCAGATGACTTTTACAACCTGTATGGGTACGCCATGGTGTTGTGCATCATGTGTGCATCTACTCAGCTAACATGGGGTGATCAAGTTGCCTGATACGCATCACGGAGTGTGAGCAAGCATGTTGCCAGGGTTAGCGCTGTTGCTTGCATGATCCTCGCTACATTGACTGCATAGCTTGTGGTGCATTGCACGCATGAGAACAGCGCTCATACTAGAATTCTGTTCAGGTACCACATGCAAGCTACAAGAGGGAACAATGACACAGAGAGGCCCATGTGGGCTGAGAAGGGAGGTCTAGACTTTGAAGGGCGCGCCAGATGGGATGCCTGGACTGCTGTGAAAGGCATGTCACAGAGCAAGGCAATGCTGCAGTTTGTCAAGGTGAATACTCTGCATGCTCGGTGGCATTACGCTGGCACTGTGATTGCCACACAGCAGCAGTGCCCTGTGCCAAGTGGTTTGCGTACCCAGAAGCGCCGGACTTGATCATGCAGAATGCACTGGTGCACAGCCAGGAGATAGGGATGTGTACTGCTTGCTTGTGTGCGTGACAACCTGTGGAATATCTGCAAGGCGTGCAAGACATATACTCTGCCATGCATGCTTTTCACGGCAAGTTCGATATAATGAGTTGGCCTGCTCACCACACCTTTTAGGCAGGACAGTGGCTTATATGTGCATGAGGCACTGTCCCCTGCCACATGACTTGCTTTGACATAGGCAGCTGCTGTGGGACCACACTTGCTTCCAGCAGCAGATTGGCTCTTTTGCTGCTTGCAGAGCTACTATGAGTTCCCGGCTAAGGCATTGTACACAGACACCAGATGAAGCTGTCCCCGATCTGCTCACACCTCTGCTGCTTTGCCAAAAAGCCACGTGAGATACTCTGAAACCCTAGAGGTTTGGCCCAAGTGGCCTCAACAGGGCAGGATCAGTAGGACTTTTCTGCTGTTCATGTCAGGTGTCACATGTCAGGCACAGAGGCGTCCACTGCTTTGTGCTGGTCGTGTATATACGAAGTAGCAACTTTGCATGTGAACCAAGTCTGCTTATGGCAAAGACAGGTTGATTGCTGGGGGCCTTGCAGTACTGTGTCCACAGCATACAGCACTTACAATTTACACTCACAATAACACACACACAAAGCAATTGCAGCATACACGTCACAGCCACTCGCTCAAAGCTGTACAGCCCTGTGAACACAATGCACCCAGGGCTTGGAATGATCACATGGATGTTGCCTTTAGGCGCAGCCTTTTGTGGTTGGAAGTGCTGCGCTCCGAGCTTATGCCCCTGTGCACTGCCTTCTTGTCCTGCACAGCAAATCATGACAGTCAAAAGCCTTTGTCTCATGCCATGTTGTCAAAGTGTGTCAGAGCATGAGTGCTGATCATTACAATACGGTGGCTTGAGTAGTCAACGCTTGTGCATCACTGACTATGGCTATCTCCACCTCTGTGTCAGGTATGTATGGCCAAGACAATTCAAGCCAGAAATGTGGTACAGCATGGCTACCAAAATCTGACTGAGCAATGCTGAGCATGTTGCAGCACAAAAGCCTGCACAGCATTGAGATGCTTCGCAATGCACTGAAACTGCACAACATTCAAGGGGCGCTATGAATAGGCATGTGCACCTGCATGTGGCAATCGCGCAATATGCTGACAGGCAAACACTGACTGGTCAAGGCAATCCTGCGGTGGCTAGATGCCCTTGGCTATGTGTCAACTTCAACCTTTACTATGCGTGTCATACACATGCTTGCATGCTTACAACTCAGGCAGTCAGTCTACATTTACGTATGCAGGACGCAGCACAGTCATTGTCATGTAAACCATGTGTATGTGTGTCATAGAATGTCATGAATACACCTGAGAGCAAGACAAATTCATGCACATTCCCATCATGCCTGGTATGTCATGATGGGAATGTGACTAGTGCGGTGCATAGTGACTACCTTGTTATCCTTGCGCTGATACAATGCCGCCCCTCTGGCTGTTAGCAGAGTCCCACATGAGCATTTGTCTGCCTGGAACAGCACAAGACCTTTGATGTCGTTGGAACTGCCGCTCTGCCTCTTCTTCTGCTTCCATTCTGCCAAGCAGGTCTTGCACAGGCCCACCCGGCAGGACTTGCACTCTGACCACAGCTTGGTGGTGCGCTTGTAGCAGACGGTGCATTCGCCACTGAATGTCACCTCCTGTGTCACAACCAACACATCAATTGACAGATTGCTGTATTTGCATAGCGTCTGAGTATGGCCAAAGCTTGGCGCCACGTTTGTAGCAGACGGTGCAATTTGGCATGATGAAGACATGAAGCAGTATTGCCAACAGACTTCAGTGTCTGACAGATATAATCAGCAGCAATTGTTGCTACGTGTCACATGTTGCATAATATCTTCAACATGCAGCAGTCACGGTGTGTGAACTGACAGAAATTAGGCATACAACCATATACGGCATCCTACAAGACCTATATTGCAGGTAGCAACAAAGTGGTTGCCTGAGTGTTGACAGTCGGACACAGATCACAATTCGCTGGTAGCATTGGTTCCAATTTGCGAGAAGCATGCACGGCTGATTCTACTTGTGGGTTGAAGATCGTGTGATGTCTCCCTTATTGTGTATGCAGTGCTGTTCTGTGCACACGCTGCTTACAGTATATGGACAAGTCATGGTCATCAAGGCAGCACAGGCTGGTGAACTCAGCTGACTCAGGGCCACAATGCAAAGCCTGCGCAATGTAGCAACGTACAGATGCCACATGCTTCCAGTAACAGATATATACCTGAGGAAGAGGCTCAGCAGATGCGGGGCGCTCTGTTGCAGTGCTCCCCAACGCTGAAAGCGCCCTCCTTGGCTTTGCTGTGCCTGAAAGTCAGACACACTGCTTCTCTGAAAGCAAATGTATCAGCAGTTGAGGCAACACTTCCAGGGTGTCAGGTGCAAGCACAAGACTGACTCCAGGTGTTACACCTCAATCTGCCTGCAGGCCCTCACCACGCTAGGGCTGACCTCTCAAGCAGACTGCTACATTGTTCACCTGCAATGTGTTGCACTCACTGCAATGATCGTATCACTTGTGGAGGTCGGGAGATACATAGGATCTGATGGGGACGAAATCATGATTCAAGGGGCAATGCAAGCAACAGTGAGGCAGACACTTGACTGACTACACTGGAAGGCTGTATTGGGAATGCAGCACAAAGTTGCAATTCGCAGGTGGAAACATGCTTGCATTGCATGTACACCCTATTTGCTGCTAACTTACCAGCTCTGTTGCTGGCAGCAGGCTTCTGGGGCACATCGTCACCCCCAAGTGACATCTGCCAGTCCCACCACTCAGACTTGAGCACCCACATGCGCCTCCTGGACTCCATAAACAGGGTGGCCTGCTGGTTCCAGAACATATGCTTCACCTGGTCCCCCCGCCAGATCCTCCTGCTGTCCTTGCGAATGACTTCCTTGCTGCGCTCAGGGTACCCTGCACATGCATACAGTACATCTCAGCCAGTCGTGATGTCATATATGCAAGCTGGCGTGCTGGCACAAGTGCAAGTGCACCAGGCCTGCTGACACAAGCCCTGGTGCGCCAGGTTGATAGTATTGCTGAAACTTTGCTGAAAAGTTCCCACTGCTGCTATACTTCCCTGGCAAGCGGGCTACTACTGCAGGCTGGTGTTGTGTGCTAGGCATCTACAGCACAGTGGTACAACATGGAGAACAGTCTTGAAGTGTGATGGAGCAAAGGCTACCTTGCCTGCTGGCTTATGACGCTATGCCTTGTTCAAGACCTTACTATGCGGTCCTACATTATGCTGACAGTAGCTGCTGGCTAAAACAAGGACTGTAGTTGGACGTGCCTTACACTTACGGGGTGGTGATGAGCTTGAGTGTGGCCTGATCAGCTGCAGTTTTCAACGCATACAGTGATAACGCAACTAGCCATACAGTCAGGCTTGGTCTGTGGGCCTGCTCCTCAGCTTAGCAAGCCAGCAACAACAAAAGCCCACTTTGTTGATGTTGAGTATGCAGTCACTCTGTCAGCACCAAGCTGGAAAGCAGCTTTAGCTGGCTATGCATGTCTCTGCCTCACTTGTACTGCGCGCGGCTAGTGTGTGGTATGGGGACAAGACATGACACACAGTAGCAATGCCTTGGGCTGCTTTCATACTGACCAGTAGTCACCTTGTGTCAAGAGTGCAAGTTGATCCTTAGCGGTGCAGACAGTACTATGTGGTACTCAAGGTCACCCCTCAAGGTCACAGCCCTCTGACACTGCAATGGGTGTCAGTACAAGGACCTTTTTCTGTGCCACGTAAGTGATGGTGTGATGCAGGTGAAGTGACTCACACACACGTGAGCAATGTATGCAGCAAAGATATTTGTGCTCAACATACGCTGTCAAAAGCTACTTGTGACTAAAATGCATGACGCGTGTGATGGCGGCGTGACAGTTCTGCTACACACACCTGGCCAATTGACATGCAGAGTGCTGGCTGTTTCCCTCACCACCCGCGCCTGGCACCATCCCCTCTGACTGCAGCTGGGATCCACCAGCACCATGACATCTCTGTTGCCATCCCAGACAAACGACTGGGGGCAGGGCCTGTCCCAAGGGGTCTCACTAAGCCCATTCCCCTCTCCAATGTCCAATTGGTCCTCTTCTTCGTCACTACCAGATGATTCGGACTCATCATCATCCTCAACTGGGTCTGCCATTTTTGGATCGTCTATGTCCTCGTCATTGCTGTCGAGTGGAAGATGAGGTGGGATACCTGCACACGCATCAGGATGTTGTCAATTGCATGAAAAGTCAGCATCAGTGCCACCCATTTGCACTGCTTGAGCAGCATGTCGCTGTCTGGTTGGTGTGCATTGTACTCAAGACATGGCATCATGTGGACTCATCCAAGCTAACTTCCTACCTGAATGCTCAGTCTCAATGAGCATCATTGCATGCCGCTGAGCGCGTGTACGGCCTTCCTGTGACAGCCAGCCCTGCCCAACCCCAAGAGTGTGCTGATCAGTGCACCCGTCCAGACTGCTGGCATGAGCAAAGGCATCTGCAGTACCCCCAGTGCTGCTGAGATCTGCTGCAACCCCTGCCAGAAGGCTCTGCGGTGTCAAGCTATCTGAGCACGCTGCAACCCTCTTTGGCAGTCTTGCTGCAGAAGCTGTTTGTCCAGGCCTTGCAAATGCCTTCGCTGTGCCAGAGTTGGATGTGACACCCAGGCCAGAGGCAAAAGCAGCCCCAGTATGACTGCTAGGGGCCTCTGCAGATGCTGCTTGCCTAAGTCTGACAGGTGTGTCGACTATGCAGTCACTGTCCAGTCTTGTAGAGGTAGCAGGTGGCTCTGAAGGGTGCCCCACATTGCTGAGTCTCACGGCAGCAGTGGCCTGTCGAGTTCTGCTGGATGCATCTGACGGCTTGTCAGATCTCAGTGCTGCAAGTCTGCTCTCCTCTGCAAATCGCGATATGCTGCGACCGCCAGTTCGCTTCTGGCCACAAATCTGCTGATGCTGACCATAGCGTGAGTGATCTGTATCGTTCTTCTGGCACAAGCTGGGTGCTGCTCGCTCAGCACTTGCAACTTTGTCAGGCGATAAGTGTCCTGAGGCAGTGACTGCACTGTTGCAATGCGTTTCATGTGCTGAGACAGTAGTATCTCTGCACTTCCTCAGTGTCGAGCCTGTAGTCCTGCTGAACTGCTGAGCAACATTTGCGTCTGATAGAGCAGGCTGCTGAAGCGCAGCCAACAACTCTTCATAATATTTGCCTGCATTGGCACAGGTCCAACAGATGAGCAATGCTGAGCCCTTGCATCAGTGTCTGTGGTTTACCTGTGCAATAGTCAGGGTTCTTCCATCCAAAGCAGTCTGCAGAATGCAGAACCTGGCATGCAGTGCTAGTTGTGAAGATGCAAGTCTTCTTTGACACACATGCAGACTGGCTGGGTCTGCCTATTTGAGTCTGTTTGTTCAATACAGTCACACACAATACGAAGCATTTTTGATGTATATCTGTACAAGTGTAACTATACAATCTAAATGTTGAGCTTGACGTGAGTGCAGTATACCTTTGCATCATCATCACCAGCTTACCTGCATTTTGCTTCAGCCAAAAGCTTGCACTTGACTTCCTGATGATGTCGAGCAGCTTTGCCAGGTTCACAGGGCGGTTGCCACTGCAGGTGAGCACCACCAGAGCCTCATGAGGTCCCATAAACTCGCCCATCCAGTAGTTGCCCTGCCTGATCTTCAGCTGATTGCCAGTGAGTTGCACCAGATGAGTTGCAAAGCGGTCAACGTCCAAGCTCCCAAATGGTATGTACAATGGTAGAAGCTGGAACACCACCATGCCTTGTGACTGGCCCTGTCTGTGTCCCGCTTCAATTTTTGCTAGAGAAGGAGGCCACAGGATGAGGTGCTTGAGCGTCTGACAAAACTGCTCCTCAGCAGTCAGACCGGGCTGCGACATGATTCAGCCACGCCGGGTGTGCTGGTCTCAGGGGCAGTACGATTAGGTACTCTGCAGCAGCATTTGAAAGCTGAGCTTGTCCTATAGTTGTGACATAGCCAGCAGTCCATTCACAATCGAGAAATGCAGGCTGTTCTAGACATTGAACGAGCTGAGTTCTGTTTTCCTACAGCATGAACAGTTCGGACAGCTTATATAGCACGGTGCAGGTTTCTGCAGCAGAGGTTTGCTACAAACATCAGTCCAGGCTGGCAAGCAATAGGAAGAAATTTGTCACATCCAGACCAATACTGCGCATTAGGTCAATAATGGCAAGCATGCTGTCTGACTTTCGTGAAGTGTGTGTGCACCTGAATGGCTTGCTGATGGCTCACAGCAAGTTCCTCGAACAAAGCAATACCATACAACGAACGTCGAGCATGTCCTTGAGCCTCATGGCACTACAGTACAGTAAATGGTTGCCCGGTGTGTCTTCTCGTTAGCAGCTCGTTGTTGAATGCCAGTACGTACATGTCGTACCGAGCAAGAGAGAGCATCTGAGTAAGGAGGAGGAAGAAGTTTTACATGCTACTCCATGTCATTCAGATCCTTTGAGACAATTCCGATACGAGTTGGACAACATGCACGCCTAGGTTGCACCGGAAGTCCAAGCAGAACCAAGTATGAATACTGATATCTGGCTTGTAGTAAGACATAGTCAAGCATGCAAGTCGAACGTAGGCTGTTGAGGTAAGGTAGGATACAATCCTACCTTAGGTCCTAGTAGGTGAAGCAGAAGAGGTAGGTGAAGCAGAAGAGGTGCACATCTTGACGTTGCGATGAAATATGTGCTGCTGTTCAACAAGTCACAACTGTATTGTTGTCTTGCGCACGGGCAAGTGCTGGCCAGTGCTGAGTTTACATGAGCACATAAGCAACTTTACACTGTAGCAAGCTGTTGATGCAGCTTTTGTGTACCCACATGTTCGTGGTTATGGTTTCCTGCCTTGCCTAGCTTCATAGCACTGTGACAGAACTTTTCTGATAGCAAACCTGCGCTACATTGCGCACAATGGACTAGCCAATTCACAAGCCAACTCAAGATTGTCAGGGTGCAGAACAAGCTGGACAGGAACACCTGCTGCACAAGCACATAGTTCAACCTGCACATGTGTACATTGTTCTTGTGTCAGATGCTGGATACATCTCATGTACATTTGTGCAGTGGCAGCTACCTCAAGCACCCATGTGTCAAGCCTTTCCCTGCTGTTGCAGCCATTTTGGGCTATAGTCCACAGGCAGAGCGTCAATTTTGGCTGCCAAGACTACGTCAAAGCGGGACAGGCCACCAATTGCATGTGTTGACAGCGCAACCTGCATACCAAGCGGTTCAGGCAATGGCAGGCATTTGGTATTGGTCATTGAGCACACACATCAATGTCCTGTGGCACACACATAAATGTCCTGTGGCACACACATCAATGTCCTGTGGTAAGAGCTTGATGCACACCTGAACTTCTCTGTAGTTTGTCAGGTGCAGGTCTGGGTGGTGCCCTAGCTCTTCAGCAAGAGTTGCAACAAGGTCAAAGAACTTGATGGCTACATTCCGCCCACACAGTTGACAATCATAACTTGTTTGGCTCAGTAAGGCACTCTTGAAACCCAGACATACCTGCGACAAAACTCTTGGCAGTGAAGCTCCGAGTCAAGGTCTGGACGTTGGCATTCAAATGCCAAGCTGGCAACGCTTTCAGGGCCTCGTCCAGCTCAGAACTGTCCAAACGAGGAGTATCCCTGCAGTGCAAATGTTGCTTTGCATGCACGGATGACCGTGCGCATGACGCTAAAATTGATCGGAAGGCTCAGCATATTACGAAGCAGAAGCTGCTGTGCAAAGCGTCCTGTCGGGTGTCTACCCTTGCATACTTGCTGCATTTCCCCAGACCCTTGCAAGACTGTTCTCTGTAGCTTTCGGCGCCCGGGCCCGCAAACAATATGCTTGTAGTCGCATTTGCCATCACGGAGATGGACGATGCTGCGCTCCGCCTGAACGACGGTACGAAAGCTTTGAAAGCGTTAATCGTTGCTGTTGACGTGCAACAACGTCACAGAAGTCAGTGCGCTAGAGCGGCTGTAAGGCTGCGCGCGTGCCATAACGCAACCACTCCGCCGACGAGTTCTGTGTCGGCATTGTGTCCGCGCTGTGTGTTGTATGTGTTCTTTGCCGCAGTGGCAGTTCGACCGAGTTCAGGGTGACTAAACGTGCTCACTCCGTGCTGCGCGAGCTGTGCTATGCTGCGTGCCCGCGCAATGCCGTTGCGACGATGGCGTTCCGGCATAGGTCGTGCCGCTTTGCACAGCAGGCTGTACTCTTGTACTGTGCGATGTCGGGCGGGTGTGCCGCTGAGTCTGCAGGCTTGATCACGTTGGCAGTACCCGAAAAGCTTTGAACCAATGTCTACCCCTCTCTCTGCTTTAGCGCAGTCGTCCGCATTGCCTCCGTCCGAGAAGCGCGAAAGATATCAGCAATGTCTGACTCACGTTCAGCAGTCCAAGATGCTGGCAGACGCGCTGTCGTCGACTGGGCCTGCCACATTATCGACTCTATCAAGCTGTATAGCGGACGACTGGACTGTGTCCAAGGACACCGTGTAAGCTGTTTTCTCCCATTCAAAGCAAAGCATCCGGAGATGTGCGGGTCGAAGCAAATTTAAGAGTATTCACTTGCCCTGCAGGACCTTGCTGGCCCTGCAAGTAGGAGGGTATTTGCTTGCCAGCAGCTTGTTCACGCAAAGACTGACAGGTTCTGTTGTTGTTCATGTCATCCGCACAAGCCTGTTGTGCGTCCCTAGCCTGTGTAGGCGATGTGGTTTTGCCATGGCAGGAATTGAACAGTCCATGATGCTGACAGCCTTGCTGGATATCTTGAAACGGACGTCCAACAAGGTACTGTATGACCACCAGAATTGATAACACTGCAACTGCCAATCAGTGTATATGTGGTACCTTTTCCAGACTTGCCTGTGTTCCACCATTACCACGCAACACAAGACATGACATGACAGTGCTCACCCACCAAACTGAGCTGACACCTGAACACCTGCAGAGTGAAGCCAGGCTTGCCTTCTGGTGCCTGTCCCGCCAGACATTTGATGCAGCAGCTGTGCAGGAGCACATGCCNAGAACTGACACATCGCAGTCCACAACTGACATCTCACACCTTTACTTGACAGGTGAGGAGTCCCCTGAAATGCTCATCAATCATGCAGGCATGGTAGCAAACAAAGTTTGCCAACTCCAAACAAAGCTTGTGTGGTCCATGTCTGCTACAAAGGATCCTGCTGCACCTTCCCATTTGCAAGCAAGATGCAGCTTCAACATGTCACAGAAAAGGAGTGTCGTGACAGACACAGGCTGAGCTTGGTACCTGCATGATGCAGCGCCGCAGAAGGCATCTCAAGCTCCCGCCTCAAGTAGGGCCGGCCATTCACATATGCAACCAATTCTTCCCTGAGGTCTGTGGCTACCACATGCACATGGCCGCCAGGCCTGGCTCCCAACTCACTCAGCAGCCTGGAAGCACTCCAACTCATCATTTATTATTAGTACATCCATGAGTAACCCATCAGTGAGTGTCTGTTAAACACAGGAACAACCACAGCTTAGGTAAGTGGTCTGTTGAACACAGGAACAGCCAGAGTTGTTGTACTGCATGCACACATGCGCAGACCAATGCAGTAACAACTAATGCTGAACAAGCTGTTTCTGCAAGCAAGATGCGCGCATTTCCTGATTTGTGCAGCGCAAGCCTGTTGCACCTCTGCTAGGACAAGTAGTAATGCCAAGATATGGCTGACCTTCTCAAGCCTCTTGTGGTGGCTGAACCCATGGTGTACACTGGCTGACCCTTGGCTTGCCTGATCTCACTCACACCTTCAACTTGTATCACATTGTTCTCCTTCTTGACATGAGGGTGGTAGGACTTCAGGATTGACCGACGGGACAGAGTGTTGCCTCTGCGCTTCCCCAGCACTTGCTTCTGCTCATCTTGACTGAGCTGTACACAATCACACTGAACCTTGAAAGCATACATCAGCACAACAAGATGCTTACGTAGCTTAGCAAAACTTGAGGNGCAAGCTGGTTCTCAATCGGTTCTAGATCTGTCGTCGCATGATATGAAGCTACACCTACAGCTACAAGCATGCATACCTTGAGATGTTTGCGCAAGAACGCGGCACACCAATTGTTAACGCACAAGCAGGCAAATGTTCAACCAAGTACAGGCGACCAAACTGGTGGCTGCCATACAGTTGCTGCAACTGCGGTCGGGTGTCATACACTTGCTGCAACTGCATCTGGCTGCTGTGGTGCGTCATCTCACTTGACAAGAAGGGTCACGCTGCAAGCACACAAGCTTGCCAGCAAATGNGGTATTGTCCCTGCAACAGGAGGCTTACACAACTTCTGAGGTGGATGCCATCACACAAGTCTTCTTCGACTGGGGCCACCAACATGAGCCAAATGGGATTCTCAGGTCCAATAAAATTCATCATACTCTCTTTTACCAACCCGCCCTGTTAGTCATTTGGCAACTGTGGCTAAGTGTACTGCAAGGCGCCACTGTCAATTTTGCAGTATGGGCTTGCTGCTTTATAGCAAACACTGACTGCCACTCAATCCATGTCTCGTATATACAGTAGCAGCTGCTTTCTTCCTGTCATGATTTATTCATTTATCAGCATAGCAATGCACAGCACCAACTTGTTTTTTTTGGTGTGGCTGGCTACGCAATCAATGTCAAGTGCTTGTGTCCTGGACAACAGTCGAACAAGCCTGCACATGTGTGCAGTTACCTGATGGCAGAACCCCAGTCAGTAGTGCATGAGGTCGGCTTTGTCATGCTGGACCCCAGCCTGCAAAGCCTGCCCTCAGAGGTGAGGCAGGGCATCGACCCAGCATGCCTGCCTGTGATTGGGAGCAGTCCAGATGGCATCATAGTGCAGAATGCCCAAGACCCAGCGTCATCTGCGCCGTGGCGTGCGGCAGCGCCATCAGCAAGGTATGTGATCAGGCTTGTGCAGCAGGCCAAGTGTCAGTGACGCAAGCCATGCTGGGTTCTGCTGAGGTCATTGCACATTGGCACTATCCACACTTGTCTCTCATACGTTGTGTTACTTTGGTGTATTTGCTCATTCTCCATCCATTCGTATCAACATCGCCGTTGATGTGAAAGATTATATCCTGGCGTGGGCAAATGCTTGCAATACACTGTCAATGGCATGCAGCTATGACACAAACAAGCTACCCTTGTGCATCGCCATGCAAAATCCAGTGAAACACAAGCACCAACTCCATTTGATCTGACTTTCGTGGCTCCAGTAGCAGCCACATTTTGGAGCAGATTTCAGTGTCAGAGCTCACAACGTGTCAATTGTATCACACCCTCAAGCAGATGTGAAAGNGCACTGCAGATGTGCAGTACATGTTTTCTTTGTCACATGACGACTTTGCTGCACATGATGGCTTTGAGTGTCACACAGCAAGATGTGTTGCAATTANTCCAAGCAAACAAGCCGAGGTTGGAGGAAAGGATTGCAGCAGCTTCAAAGACTCATGTGTGATGCAGGAAATGGCCAATGCTGTCTACCAGCAGCTGCAGATCTGGTTTGACCAGTTCATTTACAAGCGNATTAGGAAACGCCGAGCTTACTTCTCGCCAAGCCGTGCAACAGCAGGAGATGCAGCTTAGACGACTCCAGCGTGTATTGGCACCATCTCACCCCCGGCTACCCAACAATGTGCGAGGTCTAAGAGGGGCAATGCTGTGTGTAAAAGAGTGCAAGGTACTTTTGACATGTCGAACCGTCTTGCGCAATGTGACGTTCGTCTTTCCAAAACCAAAGTGGTTTGCATGCCTATAGGACAAGTTACGCAGCAATCCTCCAGAAGCCTTGATGCATTTCATTCATGCTTGCTGGCACTCGCCATTTGCTCCGTGCTTTCTCAAGCGGACTGTAGAGAAGCTGCTCAAGTGCATAGAGCTTGTTGAATCCCTGGGCGCAAGTCAGATGGAAAGAGCACAGTGCAAGGTGTTAGCGTAAGTGAGAATTCCTGTCATTACTTGACTACGCACATCGGCATTACAACCTTGTGCCTTCCCGTCTTTCTTTCAGGAGTCAGTGTAGAATGACAAATTGATTGGTTGATAGATAGGTTTGCTGAAGCCAGTCATGATGCGACACAAGTGTTTGTGCACCATGGATCCAAAAGCACAGCATGCACAAATCAACAAGCTGTCCTGCAGCTGCTAAGTAGCACCCCGCCAAAACCTGCCAATACAGTATGCATGCAGCACTAGCATGTACCTGGGCATGGCTGGGGTTCGGGTCTCAGAGGCATGAACAGTGCTGCCATCCCAAGGGGTGAAGCCAGAAACATCATTGCCGCTGTCTTCATTGCTCTCTGTGTGCTGCATAAGGCGTCTGNTATGTTGATGTGCTTTGATGATGTCATGAAGCTCATGTCTCGATTTTCATCATGGGTGATATAGCTAGTGCTCGCCTCGACCTTGCCTTACTGTTTGGGAAGCTCATACATTGTGTCAGACAAGGAAGGGCATGTGAGCTTGTACAACACTGTTGTTCTTTGCATTGTANTTTCTGTGACCGCAGGCTCCCTTGCTCAATCTGACTGTCTCCATGTATGTGCATGCCGTTCCTCAAATTTAGCAGCATCCTAACAGACCCACGCTGAGACACTGCAGTTATTACAGCATGCGACCACAACAATTGAGCTGTTGCCAAGTGTCAGTATGCTGTAAGAGTGTTGTTGTTTGGCAGGGAGCACTACCGGACATGACAGCAACCACAGCCTTGTATCTGAACCTTCAGCGCATCTACCGAGAGCAAGCAGACAGAGATGTTGCGGCCGTCACGGCGCATGTGCATGCCATCCTCAGCTCTATCAACAGGACACCCAAGTCCATCCCAGCCGGCAGCATCAAGACTTTCTGCAAGCATGTGCGCAACCTCAGGTAGAAGCATATACCACTGTACAACAACCTTACACGAAATGGACTCTACCTATACTACGAGGTTGTACATAGATCTTGTTACTGAATGACTGTACATGACGGTGTCAGGCATGTTGTGCCAGCTGTGTACCTGTGCAATAACAAGGGAAAGGACTTGAATCCTGACAATGGCTGGGGCAAATTTGCCAAGCTGCATTTGCTACCTGCTTTGTCATTATCTCCCTTTCAACGCGTACACCATAGTCCCTCAAGACACACGGTATTCTTTTGGTCAGCATGACTGAACTTTCTGCACTGTGCCAATCATGAGTGCTGCTGCTCTCAAGTAGCAGTGGTCTGACTCTGACTAGATGTTGAGTCAGCACACAAGGAATTTGCTACTGCAGCGTTAAAGCTGAACAGGTACAATATACTGGGCAAATTTTGTTAGCAACACAATTCTTGTGCGGTATGCCGACTATGCTGCTGTTCCCTGTCTGTAATGATGTTGTGTACAGGGTGGTGAGGTACAGAAGCTTGAAAGAGCAGTTTGCNTGCAGGTATGGAGTGCCACCTGTGAAGACTGGCGGGATGTTGTCCACTGTCCTGACCAGATAGGTGATTGGAGGAGATCTGCATGTGCAGCTTGCTGTCACACACACAATGTGACATGTTCGTAGTGGTTTCCCTTCACAGTCAAAGTCTTCTGTCTGGTTGCAGCGAGCAAGAGAAGGGCATGTGGGGGCATGTAGGCTTGTACAACACTGTTGTTCCGTNGAAAGAGAGCTTTCTGGGGTAGATGCCAACCTCGATTTACCAAACATTGTGTCAAGGCATTGCAGTTTGAAAGTCCTTGCTGGCATTGATGGTTTCCCCAGAAAACACAGCCTGTTGGTCAGGGCTGCATGAAGAGCAGCATCGTACTGTGAGACCACNTACACTCCATTGCTTTAGCGCATGATGGGAGGGTCAACCTTCATTCTTGCTGAGCCTCTGATTGGCTTGTGTCATGCCTGCCAAAGAGCATGTGCCGTGCAATGTTTGATTGTACATGTCTTGCTGCCTGCTGCNGCGGTGTTTGACCACTTGATGATTGCCTGCCGTATGGGCACAAGTGCTCAGCAATGTTGGCTGCTTCTCGCCCAATGGTTTTTACCTGTCTCTTTCAAGCCATGACGCTCACCTGAGACAAAGCGTGATGACAGCACAGTCGCCATGAGGGCCAAGCTGTCTTCCAGCACAGCCTGCACTTCTTCCNGAGATGAGTCAATTCTGGATATTCAGCGTCCTCGTTGATCGTTTGACAACTGAGCAGGTGTAGTTTGCGCAAGGATGTCAGGGCTAGGATGTCATTGTATGAGTCGGTGAACCCATATGAGTGAGTCAAGACCAAGCTGGTTAGCTGGGACAGTCTTCCTGATGCAGCTGCAGAGTCAAGCTGACGCCAACCGGAGAAGTACAGATCCAGATTCCTCAACTTCAGATGCGTCAAGTCATCCAAGTTCAGAGCAAGCTCAGGTTGGCCACCTTCATGTGTGTTAAAATGGCTCAGCTGCAGTCTTGTGATGGAGGGGGGNGACATATCAACCCACCATGTGTTACCAAACAAGCCTTCTGTGACAGACACAATCATGTAAGCGTTGATTGCCAATATTGATGCCACCAGGATCCAGATGACAACTTGCAGCTGCTTGGAAGATGTGAACATCTTCCCCATGATTCGTGGTTGTGATGTCATGTAAACAACCTGCACAACCAGCAAGATCTTGTTGTCTGATGTTGGTGATCGCATTCATTTGCCAGCACTGTGCAAGCAGTCAAGTGCACCTGCGGTCCAGCCAGCTGTCCCACTAAGCAGTGGCGTCTTGTGCAACGCAGTAGTGCGAGCTGTATCACATCCTGCCAATCGTAACACTCAGGCCATGAATGCACGCGTGACGACCGCAGCAACTGCCTGTGCAATGTCACAGAGTGCCTGGCGCCTNGACGACATGATATGCAAAGCGCTGCACTTGTGATCCTGAAAGCTGCCCATTGATGCGACACGGCTATCAGCAAGTCTTGAGTGTGTGATACNCAGGGCGAGCACACAGAACAGTTGGTGAGTAGTCTGGTAGACAATCCAAAGGCATGCCTGTAGGGGTATCCTGGATAGGCAGAACACCCGGCAACAGCTTTGCTTCTCTAGACATTGCAGCTGCCATGCTGGCGGTTCTTTCCNGGTCAGGCATCAACAGCCAGCAAGTGAACAGGAGGAAGGGGTACGGCATAACAGATGTACACCACAAGCTGTCAGCGCCAAGGACTTGCGGAGTCAGCTGCTGAAGCCTGTGGCTGCCTGGGCAGATGCCGATCCTGATCTAGTCAAGCAGGCGCAAGCTCTCAACAGGTAATGCAGTGCTGTGCAGGCTGCAGCTGTGACCTGTATCGCCAGCCGTTGGTTGCAGCCAAATTGCCAATGGAGTCAGTATGCTTGCCTGTGTATACGTGTGGAGAGTGGGCGTTTGTAGCCTGCTGTGGTGGTGAAGCTGACCAGCATGGTTTTGGGTCTGCACTTCCGGCACATGCATGTATATTTGATTATAAGGCAATGGATGGCAAGAAAGCACAACATCTGCGCCTTGCGCCCTGCCTGATTGAGTGCGTGCACCAGCCTGCTGAAGGACTTGTTGAACATCAATTGCATCGCGAGTAGAGTTGGGTGCACGTGGAGCCTAACAGAGAAATTCATGTAGAGGCTCACAAACAATTCATGTAAAGCCAAGAAATATGATCGTGCTGTGTGCACTATGTGTGTGTACCTGTTGTCCAGGGAAAGTGGTCAAGCGAAAAGGCGCAAAGTAGATGATTGGGACGCTCAGTATGATGTGGGCAAAGTGAAGAAGGTCAAGAGCAAGAGAGGTGGGTCTGACGTGTGGCAGGAGGGTGTCAATGTCTTTATGAAAGCCAGTGGGCGTGACAAGCACAGGGGGTTTGCAGGCAAGAGAGCCAACCAGCAACATAAGCGAAAGTAACNATGTGTGTGTCTTGCTTGTGGGCTACCTCCTTCGTCACAACTTGTTGTTGCAAAGCTGTGCACAGCTTAAGTTATTAAGGAGGGTGCAAGCTGTCACAACTTTGGCCTTAGGCTTGTTGGCGTCAGCTTGTACTGCAGGACACGGTTGTTCTGATTTTCTGTGTCTTTCTGGTGGAAACCAGGCGCTTCAGGGCACATAGGGGTTGCAGTCTGTGTATCCACTTTGCACAGGTGTGACACTCACACAAATTCCCAGTCATAGCTGCTGTGGATATGTCAGTGTGCAAAGCAAAGTTGGAGGGGGCTCAAATCTGGCTGCACTTGTATTCCTGGTCTGAGCAGCATCACATCCTTGACAATGCAACTAAGGTCAACTTTGACAAAGAGGATCTGCAATGTGCTTGATACAACGGGGTCTGTGTGTGTTCTCAGCTGCAGTGTTTGTGCCATGTGCTGCACGGCATGCAGCCTCAGCGGGTCAACAGCTGCACTCGCCTCATGGGCCAAAAGAGCTTTGCCTCAGACATGTGCAGTCAAGAAGCCAACAGCTGCTCCTGATGGCATGCTAGCTGTGTAACACCACAGCTGATGTATTCATGCTGTGTGCTGTAGAGGTACTCTTGGCGGAATGGGACCACAGCTGTACTTGACTTCATGCTGGCTGCATCTTATCACAGCTGAATTATTCATGATGTGTGCTGTAGGGCTATTGCAGGCAGTATATTACCACAGCTGCTCTTGATGTNTGCTGAGAGGCAAAGGCAGTACAATAAGATGGTGCACAAGCTCCTAAAGGTAGGCTGGAATCTGTCTACTCACCTCCTCATCACCAGGTTCTGTGTGCAACACTGCGTGTGATTAGACAGCTGTCATGGTGTTGTCTAACGTGTGTTNTGGCCTCACGATCAGGGCCACCTGCAGTCACATCTGTCTGAAGGTATCTACATGCTTATGTGTCAAGTGCAAGCCCAAGCACCCTCTTCTGTAGTGCAGCTGAGGGGCATTGTACAGAAGAAGCTGACAACCTCAGTCGAAGAGGATGCTTCTGTGTCCGAGCATTATGAGGAAGTCTGCAAGCGCGAAGCAAGAGTGAGGCCCTCCCCTTCAAGCAGTCACCTGCTCCTGCTTCTGTCACATGTTTGCCATTTGTTGCAGTCTGCTCCTCAAACCTAATCAGGTTGTGTAATATATACTGCATGTTGTTAAGATAATGCAGCATCAGCAAAAGCAAAATAGGTTTCATAACATGCCTTGCATGCCCCAGTTCAAGCGCTGTTTGTGTTGCTGTGCAAACGGCAAGGTCAAGCTTACAGCAAGTGCTGCATTCACACGCACTCTCATTGGCTTCAGGCACTGAAGGAGAAGCAGACCCTGGAGCAGCAACTGCGCCTTGACAGAAGGGAGAGGCAGAACACCACACTACAGATGAGCAGCATGCACCAGAAGGCCCAAGCCGAGCTGGATGACAGCCGAGCTGAGATCCAGCAGCACAATGATGATGTTGAGCGGCAGGTGGGTTGCTCAAACANCACCAGTGAGCACTCAGCAGGCCGCAGACAGGTTGCTGGGCAGTCCAGCACTGCCTGCTGCAGGTGTACAATCAAGCTTGACTTGAAGCAGTAGCCATTTTTTTTATACAAAGCCTGCAAGCCTAGATCACAAAGTCTGCGTGAGCAAATGAAGCCAACCTGGTCATGTGACTGGCGACATAGTGAGAGGCCAGGAATCCAGCTTGAGCGGCTGGAGCAACAGAAGCATGTAATGGCTGTGAGTTTGCCTTGCTCTTGACCTTGACAACCTTTTTTCCCTGGGGTAAGCATGTACAGCTGCCAGGTGCACGGACAAGTATCATCAATCTTGCGCCCCTGCATCAATGCATATTTGACCATTAGCTACACCATTTGTATTTGTGCATGACTGGCGCCGAAGCCAAATGCTAACACAACATATGTCAGGTCAGCATCACCTGCCAGACTTTGTCAGTGACAGTGACAAACCAAAGGATGAAATCAGCCAACATGAACAAGCCAACATTACCAGGCCAACAGCTGACTGTGCAATCAACATTCGGTCCTAGGACTATTCAGGGTTTGATTTAGCTAACTATTGCGTAGGTATGTGGGACATGTGTTGTGCATGACATATGCCTGTCGNGGGACACCTCCACAGCACAACAAAGCTCTGAGGCTGGAGTTGAGTTTGCTGAATGGCAAGTCCCTGATCAGGCATCAAGTTACCCTGATGAGGCAGGTGCTACTCCTGTCTTTGATGCCACATTTGACAACGCTCAGAGGCAAGCAAATGGTCAAGCGCCGCAGCAAAGCCCTGCTGGACTTNCCCAGTCTAAAGGGTCAAGCAGGTGCCACTGTACTGCGTCGCACCCTGTACCTGGCATCGAGGCATAAAGAGAGGAAGGTCACTGGAGCTGCCACCATAGCGTTCCAATACCTGCTGCGCTCAAGCGTCACAGCGGACGGTACGATGCATCTGCTGCTTCCCAGCAGATCTTCCTCACAATGTTGATGCTTCTGCAATGTGATGCCACATCAGGTTACACATCAACTGCACAACACTGTAGTTGGGCTGTCAGCCATGCATTGGAACATGACACGCTGTTGGCCTTTCTACCAATGCAACAGCAGTAACACGCACCAGCTTGCTGTCTGTTAGTCTGCAAATCATGGCCAATAATTAAAGATCCAGTCTCACTCAGTAGCTTCCATGAAAATGCACAAAGTACCGCAGCAGGCTCAGACCTTGCGATACCTTCAGAATCCAACTCCAAGGAGGTATTGATTGGTACGGTTTTTCCAGAGCGTATATTGTCTCCTTTCAACCTGGTTCTGGCTCAGCTTAGATTCTGGTAGACTTGCGTGGATACAGTCTGTCATTTGTACAATCTCACAAGGAGCCAGCTCTGACTGCATTTTGTTCAATGTTGAAGGCAGATCACAGGCGCTGGCCATGAAGGATGTCTCAANTTTTCACGTCCAGTCAGCAGCCTGCCAGAGCGCCAGCATGCGGCAACAGCTCAGCAGGGCTCATCTGTTGCTGCACCTGTCAACAAAACAAATACTGAAACCTCTGCTGAACGGCATAGCAGCACAACAAATGGAAAAATGATGCAGGGTTTGCCATTACCAGCAACTAATACCTCACGCGCACTGCAAGCTGAGTCTGCATTACCTCATCAAGTACAGACAGACGTAGGCGCATCTGCTGAGGGGTCAGAGTGGCAGGCAGGGTGGGGTGGTGCCAGCACCCCAAGCTCGGCCCCAGCTACTGACTTCCAACAGTCCTTCAGTAGCGCTGCAGTGCAGGACACCATCANCCAAGTGTGACCCGAAGATGCGATTAGTTGCATATGCAGGCACAATGCCTGTCATATGCATTGCATGATAACTTGTCACTGATCCTCCAGCACACAAGATATGGCAAGATTAAGCCTCTTAGTCTCATGCATATAGCACAAGCCCTCAGTGTTTCCCATTTCCTGGGGATTCATTCTGCTTCTTTCTGAGCCTGCTTGCCTGACACCATGTGCAATCTGTCTAACAGCATTATCTTGCAGCTTCGCCTGTCATATGATTTTTCACAGCAAATGCTGTGCATCCAGTGCCAATGTTCTCAAGAGTACCAATGCAGTCGATGTTTGTCCTGCATACTAGTTTGCACACTGTGTGGAAACATTTCTATTGGTGGCTTGTCACATGCTGCAAGCGGGTTTGTCTCCTGCGTAGCTGCCTTCTTGCTGTACTGTACGTACACCTGTCTGCGGGTGTCATCCACAAGTTCAGCATAAAGCAAATGAACACAACATGCAGAGCCTATGATGCAGGATTGTCAAGGCAACCCAGATGCTACAACGCAAGCCCATCTCAACGAGATTGCCAGCATGGTAATGAACATGTACCAGATATTGAAGTAAGCTCTTTTGTGGGGCATGTGTATCTTGCAGCCCTTTCTGCCAGTGGCTTCAGTACAATGTGCTGTGTAAGCTGGCATAGGTAGTGCTGACACGAGTTTGCATAACAATATGCGTCGCTAAGCACAAGCACACAGGCTGGCATTCATTGTCATTGGCAGTTTAGTACAGTGTTTGGTGAGTGCAAGTGCAGATTGACATTGATGTGCCAGGTTCCTCTGCAGTCCACATATGGATGTATCAGAGTTTGATTGCAATGCAGACAAGTGGAGGCAAAACCAGGTCAAAGCTTGTGGGATGTGGTCCAGCATGAGCTGACAGCGGCCATGATTCTGCTCAACCGCACCTTTGATCTGCCTAGAATCCTCCCAGACAGCACATTGCCAGCCTGGATCCTGCATTTGGCATCCACGCGGCAACAACCCAGCAAACCTGAAGCTAAACATTCCAACAGCAGCTGTCTTCATGACATTGGAACTCTGCATGGCTTTACCACATGCAAGCAGGGCCTTCACATGAACAAGCAGGTGCTTGGCTCTCCTTTGCACTCCCGCTGGTGCATTTTATGATGTGCCTCAAGCTGCAAGTATCCGCAACTTTGTGTTTCAGCTGTGTCTGTGCTTGATTTACATGTGGTCATAG
Source organism: Trebouxia gelatinosa (assembly GCA_000818905.1). Classification (NCBI taxonomy): domain Eukaryota; kingdom Viridiplantae; phylum Chlorophyta; class Trebouxiophyceae; order Trebouxiales; family Trebouxiaceae; genus Trebouxia; species Trebouxia gelatinosa. The sequence continues at coordinate 2,076,382 of KN805362.1, forward strand.
CGTCTGCTGTTACACACTGTGCAGGTGCATGCNTGTCTGTGTGCATTTTGCAGGAATCTGTATTTGACAGAGCTGAAATTGCTGCCAGATCCAGACTACATGCTCAATCATGGTGCTGAGCACCAACCCAAACTCTACATTGATCAGACCATGCGAACCATAGTCATCAGCTGGCTTGTTGAGGTAGCGTGCGAGTATGAACTGCATCAAGAGACGCTGTTCCTCGCTGCTGCTCTGCTGGACAGGTTCATGAGCAACACAAAGGTATCAGTGTGATGTGACACAAAACATGACAATGTGCTGAGTCCATGAAATCACTGATTGGCTTCCATACCACCTGTGGCAGACTGCGGATATGACACAGCACTGACAGTTACTGTTTGCGTCTCAGAAGGTGGCAGCACTTATGCCAAGCTTGCTTGTATATGTTGGCATGCAATCCGTTCACACCTGCTCAGTGCTGTGAGTTGTCACACAGTATCAAAGTGCTGCTTTCCAAATCCTTAGCAATGTGATCCTGCTCATGGTCGTGATAAACTGCAGGTTGTTCCAAGAAGCAATCTGCAGCTCATCAGCGTTGCCTGCATGCTTGTTGCTAGCAAGCATGAAGAGGAGCGGCACCCATCTATCCAGGACTTCACTAGCATAGCTGACAACTGCTTCTTGACTGGGGACCTCCTCTGCATGGAGTCCACAGTACTGCAATGTCTAGACTTCAGGATCAATGCNCACCCACCAAGCGTGCGAAGGTTCGCTTCGGTCCACGATTTCAAGCATCGCAAAGTCTTTATCTTCTCNACGATCTAAAAACATTCTTTTCAGAGCGCCGTGGCATCGGACAAACTCTAGTGCTTACGGTCGGCGGTTGTTGCTTGCTAACTGCTGTTGGCTCTGCGCTGGGTCAAGCAGACGAGCGCCCAGCACTCCTGAGACCAGGATGAATAGNATGTTGCTTGTGATTACTCATGCGTCATACCAATATTTCAACTACACAGATGATTTGCCGCACGGTGACCCTTGTCTTTGTAAAAGGGTATTGCAAGGCAGGAATGCCATGACTAGTTGCNTGCTGCTGCAGGAGTCTGAGCCTGCTGCTCAAGCTGAGCTGGCTTAGTCAGATCCAGTCTTCTTCGTCTCAGCCATCTGCGCCTACGTGTGAAGTCCACCACACCCTTTTTCTGCATAGCAACGGTCGACTGATGACTAAGCCCTGGCTGCAACATGCGTGGAGCCAAGTGACTGGATGGGTGCCAAGTGACTGGATGGGAGTAGCAGAACAGGTGTTGCAGCACAATGAAATGCAAGTTACTGCTACCTGTCAATAAGACGCAGATGTAGGCGACAAGCAAACAAACACTGTCAGGCTGCTAGAGTCCAAGACTATGTAGCTTTCAACTGATACACATGTGGTCTGACCAGTACATAGTGATGTAACAGTATCATTGCGCTGAGGCATGCAGGTGAACACGGTGTGGGGGGTCTCTGACCTGGGCTCCAGGTTGAGGGGGCCAGTCCATGGCTCCCCAGTCTGGGGCATAGGCCCAGCCCTCCTTGTCCACACAGGTTGACAGCTCCACCTCCCATGGACTGTTCCACTCCCATCCTGCAGACAAGTGACCCTAAATCCTACACAAACTTTACCCTGATCTTTTGTATCTAAAGCTGAGACCTGTAGTATGATGATGCACTAGATGTCATTTCACATTGAGGCAGTAGTGTTGCAATTGGACTATGTCCTACAGCAATGAATGCGCGATCCTTGGACAAAGGTACCTCGCACTCACAGGCATGTCTCATGCGTCTGTCAACAGCATGACATGGCATAGTGTTGAGGACAAAGNCAGCTGTGACAAACGACAAGCAGGTGCCAGCAAGCATGTGTGCAAAGTGTGCACAGATGTTGAATGCTTGACACACAGGGGAACAGGAGGAACATCAAAGCAGGCAGCGCTTGGACAGACCAGCTTGGCATCTAAAGCTGAAAAAAGGCGCTTCATGTCTGGCAAGGCAGCTGATGTTCATCACAAAACCCATTCAGATCCACAGCAACAGACATCAGGGAAAAGGCGGCACTCATCAGTGCAGCAGAGTGCAAGGAGTGGCCAGCCTATCAGCAGGGACGACTTCCTGACCATGCAAAGGGAAGTTCAGCAAGTTGGTAAGGGCATATTTGCTGCGCTGCAGGAATTGGTGTCTGGATGGACCTATGGTTTGACTGGCTGTATAGTGTGCTGGACTAAGATCCTGCTACTGTCATTCACACTCAGGGCCAATGGTGTTGCCTCCATTTATATATTTGTCGATTGCAAGTTAGCCCAGGGTGCACATATAAGATCCCTGCAAGTTTATTGCACAGCTTGCCATTAGTATGTTCAATATGTCCACACAGAAGTCTTCTCAGTAGGACGCGGTTGTGGTCAAAGGTGCTGTGCATGCTTTGGCTGTGCCGCCATCATGAACCACTTCCACATTAAATCTGCCATGTGTGCTATGGTGCTATGGGTATACCTGGTGTCTGCCTTGCACGTGTGTCACTTGCTGTGCATGCGATTGAATGTTGTACCTGCTGTGACACATGCTGTGACTGTGATGCTTGCTGTGAATCTCACCCTGTTATGCGTGCTACGCATGCTATGACTATGTTGCTTGTGAGGAATCTCATACAGTGTTGAATTTGCTGTACATGCTTTGCCTGCTGAACCCTGAACCCTAAATCCCAAACCCATGCTACACCTGCTGTGCATCCTGTGTCTGCTAAGGTTTTCTGCTGTAGAAGCTGTCACCAATTATGCTGTGGGCGTGCAGCAATGCATGCACTGTGTGATCCATTGTGATGACTCATTCCTGCACCCTTCCGGCATGTGACACCCAACCTAAGCAACGCCCAGCCTGAGCAATGTTCAGCAGCTCCATTCTCCACAGCTTACACAACATCACTCTGTGTCTGCGTCAAGAACGTTGCAGCCCTATACAACGCCACACTACTTCTCAAAATCTTCAAAAATTTGAAGCATGATGCTTGTGAGTGAGGCTACATTTCTGGCATGTCAAGTGCAACACTGAAATGTGGGTGCCTGGTTGCAGCTTTACAAGAGAAGCGGATTAGGGGCGCCGGCCTCGATGTTGTTTACACAGAGCCTTTGCCCAAAGACAGTCCTTTATGGGATTTAGACAATGTGTTGTTGTCTCCGCACTGTGCAGACCGGACAACAACTTTTCAAGCAGAAGCCATTCAGCAATTCACAGAAAATGCCAGCTTGTATGCAAAGGGCAAGGACTTGTTCAATGTAGTGGATAAGTCAACTGGCTACTAATTTATACATGAGTTTACCGTGCACTGTTTATGACTGAAAGCTCGCTGAGACACTGCTGCACCAGTTAGAGAGTAGGCAGCCATATGTATCCGGACACAGTGCATAATTTCTGCAGAGACATCTCGTATGGTGATTGGTTTGATGTGCAACAGTGTGCTTGCATGCAGGGTGTGGCATGTAAGGCCCACAGGCTACAAGCTGCTATGCACAAAGAGCCCCTACATAGGGCCAGTGCAGCAAGCCAGATGCGTATGCAGCAATTCTGCTGGCACCCTGTGTTGCTGCTGTCTGAGACTGAACAGTGCATGACAAGGTGGAACACAAAGATGGTGGGTTCAAATACCACGTGCAACAGCCCATGTGTGTTACTTTCCAGCACCAGTCTCAGCAATGACTGCTGGGGACCGGAAGCAAGATGGCGGGTGAGCGCATTTGTACCTGAGCCAACAGTTCCCCAAAGTGATCAAGCTTCTTCTTCAGAGGTGTGTCATCCTCCTCGTCAGCGGCATCATGTATTGACTGCTGAATTTTGCCAATCTCTGTTGTCATTCCTATGTTGTTCACTATGCCTAAACAGTGTCCGTTTGCAATAGCTGTGCCAGCAAATAGCATGTTGTGCTTAGAGAGCAGATCGCTGTCCATGGCATCAACAGCTGACAGCTCTTTGTTGACTGGCGCTGACTCTCCAGTGAGTGATGCTTGCTCTGATCTGAGGGTAGGCGTTTTGAGTGCCACTATGCGGATGTCTGCTGGAACTTTGTCACCCACATTCAGCTCGACCAGATCACCCGGCACCAATTCAGCAGCTGGCAGGTCAGATATCTGCAAGATCAAGAAAAGTACTCATTGACTGCTTACATGGAGTACAATGTGACACACTGGAACCATGCTGCAAGATGCATAGTCAGTAATAGCCTGATACAGTAATGAATGCGCACTGCAAGCTGTAAGACAAAGAAATATATTCCAGCTGTACTGGTGGATTTGCAGTCCTCCAAACCCAGGAGGTTTGAATGGTTGCTTATAGGCTGACCTGCTTGCCATGTCGGTACACACTAGCATGCTCCGACTGCAGACTAGTGAGGGCCTCCAGTGCTGCCTCAGCATTGGATTCTTGCCACACTCCCACAATGGCATTGAGCACAAGAATCAGCAAGATTACGAATGGCTCTATGTATGCTCGTATGCCCTCCTCTGCTGACCCTTCCTNCACTGACCGTACAGGTCAGCAAATGCAGACTAGTCGAAGTCCCTTGGCTTATGCTGACGGCGATGGCCTTCAGTACATGCAGCTCATGACGATGTATAGTGCGGCTGTGAGTGTCACACCGCGGTCAAGAGCCACCACGACACTCAAGGCTGGTTGATGCCCATGCAATGTGTGACTTCCAATGTGTGCCACAGGTCTGAGGGCGCTTCAGGGCCGGAAAGAGCTAGAGAAGCTAGTGAGGAGGGTGAAACACACTCGAGATCAGATGCAGTGGGGCCCCAGGGGGCCGCCCCCCCTGCTCATCAAGGTCGCCCCTGACTTGACGGATGGAGATAAGGCTGACATTGCAGCAGTTGCCCTCAGGCTGGGAGTTGATGGGCTTGTTGTCACCAACACCACCATCACCAGGCCTGGTGCCGTCGCAGAGCATCCCACAGGCTCACAGCCAAGTCACCGTATCATGATTGCCCGGCATGGCTTGGGGCTGGTGAGCACAGTGTGTGGCATGACATGTGCTGAGTGCATTGCGGGGCTGTTGCCATGTGTTTCCAACTGACAAATCAGTCAAGACTTGCCTCAAAGTGAAGAGCAGTTACCGCTTGTGTTATGCCAGCTTGTTTCAGAGCATCATGCGCCGTATCTGATTGTGATCTCTATATGGTACACAGCTTACNCGAGCGCTCTCACTTGTATGTCCGTGCGTGTGTGCATCTCGACAACATGCATGCTTTGCTTGCCATACTCACAACTTCATGACTGCAGTACAAATGAAAGGTCCTGACACTGCTCTGGTGGGATTGCATCCTGGGTTCCTTGCTGGCTGGCTGAAGATGTAACTATNGATACAGCTGGACGCAATTGTCCTGCGGATTCACCTGCAATTATCCCTGCAGCTGTTCACATATGAAGGGGCATATAGCATGCTGCAGTTGAACGCTTGCTTGATCAGTTTTGGCAACAGGTAACGCAGGTGCTGACCCATCCCTCTGTCACGTGGGAAGTGACATGGAGTCTTTTGCACCATATGCTTACACATGCAGGTTGGACTGAGAGGCCATGCGTTCACAGCCAGACCAATATTCAATGTAAACTTCACAAAAAAGGGGTTAGGGTTTAGGGTTTAGCCGTTCNATTGTCACCCCCATCCTTCTTGCCAGCTCCAGGAGCACCCCCTGCAGCCTGGTCAGCACCACCAGCCTGGTCAGCCTGAGAGTNAGGGCAGCAGAGACGCACCCTCTGCTGGTGATGACTGCATCTGATAGGGATGAGTAGTTCCCCCTGACTTGGTCTGGGGTGACAATGTTGCTCTCATTGAGCACAGCTTTCAGAAAGGTCAGCCCAGCTGGGAAGAGCTGAGAGGCTTGCTGGGTACAGCCATCTATGGAGGTGTTGTAGATCATGCCCAAGACTTCAAGGTGAACATTGCTGACAGGGTCTACAATGCTAGCTCTTGTGATCACCAAGGCCGCCTTCCCTTTGTCTTGAATGTCCAACAGGGATGGTTTGACAACAAGATTGCCATTGACTGGCAGTGGAGTGTGTATCTCAACAAACTGCTCGCCATGCAGCAGCATCCTCTGCAGGTCACACCAGTTCTACTCTATGCTGCCAAGACTATTGGCGCCCAAATGAGTATGTTAGCACACAACAGTTGGCCTGATGTACTGTAAATCTGGGATCTGTTCGAATGTATAGCATTGCCGGCGTGGATCTGTTGGTCACTGTGCTTACCATGTCAAAGTTTGGCAAGAGTGACTGGTATGGCAAAGAAGCCTTGTGCACCGCAACGACCGCAAACGTTGGGAGTGCTGCAAAATGTGTATGCTTTTCGAATACATACTGCAGTTCTGTCCTGTGGCAGCCAATACTGAGGGCGTACAAAATGACATCCCTGTAGCTATATTGCCAGTCTGCCGAAGCATGCGTGGCCCGTTTGAACGCCTCAATACGTTGAAGACGCTCTTCGTCCCGACTGGACATGGACAAGTGTTAGGTATGGCAACCGCCAACCGACTAAGTAACTGTCTCGGACTGTGCAACGAAGCTTCGTCAGTGCAGTTCTGGGTACGGGCAAGAAAAGCGTTTCGCGGCTTCTTGACACACGGAGGAGTAGTGATGGCGCAAGTCACTGTCACATGAAGTGATTGCTGCGCAACGAGGTCAGAGCGCAACACAGGTGTTGTTCCGACTCCAGGTCACTTAAGCAGCTGACTAATCTGACTAAGTCTTCCTCACGCAGCAATGGCATGCTCGCCGGCCCTCGCAAAGCGCGTCATGCAGGCTCAGGTGTGGACAGCTGACGATTTTCCAAAAGACCCGCCTGAAGGCTGTGGCCTGACCCCAGAGCAGTACCAAGATCTGGTGGATAGCAGACTTGGTACTCGCGTTGCCCACCCTTGGGGCTCTGGGCAGTATCTGTCACCACGTGAGTGGAAGCTGCGTCTTATAGATGCATATGTTATGAACTGGATGTGATCGGAGCAGCTGCTTGGGACTCTTGGAAAGACTTTCTACCACACCTAGTGGAAAGATCCCTTCCCTTAGGGATACTTGCAGAGCTGACAGAGCTTTTGAGGAGCGCAGACCTGAAGAAGAAAACGTGTCACGGCATCTTGATTATACACAAGCCTTTGTGCAAAGATACACCAGTCAGTATAGCTTATCACTTCTTCTTTCTTTGTCTAGTTTAGGTAGACATCCGCCAGAAGTATGCTTTGTCCAAATCAAGTAAGGTGGTAGGTGGGCCGGCTTTCATCCTATCTGTCACCGTCGTGTCAATGTTGTCCCTGCGAGNAGTGTATTTTTGCACAAAACGCACTGTTACTTTGCTCGTGACAGAACACTGCTGAACATCATAGCTGAATATAGCTGTCAGCACACAATAATGGCAGATTTGACAGACAAAGAATCATCACAAAGACACACGAGACCTGACAAGTCCAAAGAATGTGCCTGTTTGTTACTGTGTCTTCTTGACAACAGTAACATGACTGCTGGTCTGCGTGTTGATGAAATGACGCCCAATGAACTTGAGTACTTCATCTATCAGTATGACCGGCAGGGACAGCAGCAACACAAACAGCCATTCATTGAAGGACAGAGGGACAATGCTGAAAATGTCTGCCAACCACGGCACATAAAGAATCAGGAAGTGCAATCCAAAGGACACCGCACAGGCCAGCAGCAAGTATGGNACTACAAAAACTGTCAAATGCCACTGGCTTTGACCCAGACACTATACTGACGGTGGACCTTCATATGAAGTGTAAGCCCTTTTTGGTACTGTATGCAGCGGGTACAACCAGATTGCTTGGTACTTTACAAAAAAGTAGCCTGCTTAGATGATCATTGACACCGCAGAAATGTTTTTCTGGGCCATCTGTGAACTAATTCATGTTGGATTCATTCATTTTTACTGAGAAAAAATATACCAGGTTTACGTTGCATCAAACATAACACACCATGTACCAAGCAACAACAAGGNCTGGTCCTCGACTTTTTGCACAGGAAACGCTTTTGATCAAACGCCAGCTTCGACACGCAGGAACTTAGCGCAGACTCGTTGTGGGCCTGCGCGAAAGCGCGCTCACGCGTGCACAGTCCGTGGTGAAAGCCGTGTACTGCAGCCATGAACTTCGCCACACCGCCAAGGCTTTACCAGCGATCACTGCAGGATCAGTCGCTGTCGTAACGGCACACTGCCTCACCTGCTTGCATGGATGAGCAATTAGCGGGCACCTCAATCAAAAGGGTGAACACTCCTGCCCGTTTTTTCCTTTTGTATCAGCAGAGGTAGCTGACGTTGCTGTTACCTTTCACTTACTCCTTGCTTCGCGCTGCAGCTTACAGCTGGACTCATTCATAATGATGCCCACCCCTCAGCTGTAAAAGGCTTTGTCAAGTCTCCCAAGGCTGCCAAAGTGTCCTTCAACTTGACAAAACGTAGGCCTGGAGCAAAGTACAGCTCACCAGATACTGCTGGACAGCCACAACCTGACAAAGTTGTTGCCTCACAACAATCTGCTGTTGACCACTTCAGACNCAGGTCTTGCGTGACTGTCACATAAGCTTGAACGTGTACACGACCTCTGCAGCTGTGACTATGTGCTCTCCGGAAGATGCGCTCACCAAAACCTTGGCGTTGCGATAGCTGCAGGAGTTGCGGAACTTGTAGGCTTTGCAGCTGAACAGGTCTTTGAGTACAGCTCAAAATCTGCATGCTACCGAGACCGGTGAGAACAGTGTAGTGGGACATCACTATCTCAGAAGGGGAAGTATGTTCCGCTGGTGCAATGACTTGAGCATGGTGGAACGTGCGGAGGCGTCGAGTCCTGAACCACGTGTCGCTCACGTGCTCAGATCACATGCAGCAAGTCCCCATGCGATTAGCTTGTTCATGTCGTTTCAGACTTCGCTAACACAATAGCACATGGCAAATTAGAGTCTTCTGTGTGTGCAGCATCTCCTGAAGGACATCAAGCTCTTTGCAAATGAGGCAGAGAAGGTGGATCTGGACAGCAACCTGCTGAAGGGCTTGGAAGCAGTCATTGCCCAGACCATCAGCAAAGGACTGGCAGACACAGACTACTCTGCTGTGCATGAAGGCACCTTGGAGCCGCCAAAATGACTTTTTTGCTGGGAACTTGACAAGCGGGGCAATTCAGGCTCAAGGCTAAAGACTGTGGTGGCAAGTTGCAGAGCAGTGTTGTTCTGATGTCACACAGGGACATTTTGACGGCGGCAAGTATAGCTGCTGGTCAGTGATATGGAGCAGTACGGCTGCCAGTGTTCACAAGGCTGTTTGCCAGCCTGGGACTGCATCTTTGCTAGAAGAGCGTGAACATTTGCTTGTGCACCCCAGCGCAAGCTACTTATGCAGATTGCTTTACATAGGCTGCCACCAAATCTGAACTACAGGGTTGTTATCACTGCTCAGCTGTGCATTTCCATTTTGAGGGTGTGCACTTTGTATGTAGGTGCAGAACCTGTAGGCTGTAGTGAGGCTTGTGCTTTGGGGCGCATATCTCTGATTGGCAGTTCCCTGTGCTTTGCTCTACAACCCAATGACACAGGTCCTGTTCAACTAACAACGCTCACAGCGACTGACAATTGCTAGGCTCAGTAGGTGTGAGAGTGTGGTGATGACAACTTAAGCTTTGCATATGGGACCAATTGCACTAGCGTTTCATGTGACTCATGTCTGTGTGACTGTACAGTGATGAGNGCCTTGTGTAACATCTGCAACCATGAGCCTGTGTGTTGCATGTATAGATCAGTTCCTGCTCAGACATCCATACACTAGAGACATCAATCCGGATATATTTAGGCAGGAGTACTGTGTTTATACAAGGATTGTGGTGTTATAGCAGTTACCGCTCCTGACAGCTTATCACTGAGTTTATTCAAGCTCTCCTGAATAAATATGTATTTTTATCCAGTGGGTTTATCAAGACAATGCGTCTGTGTATATTTAGTCGGCCATACTGCTCGAATAGGCAGGATGCCCAAAGTTCTGTCAAATCTGCACGCTGGAAGCTGCTGCTTCTGCTGCTCCTGCTGCTGGTGCTGCATGATGATGTTACTGCTGCTGAATCGATGGCTGGCAGTCAGAAGGCGCAGTCGACTGTCAGGCCTTTGTCAGCAACTGCAGCAACTGCTGAGAAAGCACAGAGGCAGCCATCTGCAGCCATGCCTAATCAGCCTGTGTCCGCAGCTGCTCGCTTGCCAGCTTCAGTACAGCAGGCTNGCAGACATCTCAACAGTCCTCAGAATTGAACGCAAACCACACAGAACATTAAGGCAGATGTTACGAAACGTTCTTCGACATTAGCAGCAAATGCTCACCGCTGCTATCCTCTAACGGTTTCAAATCATCGTCGTCTCCGAACTCCCACAAACCGGCCATGGATGCTAGTATCGATTTGAGCTGCTTCGCTGCGATCCTTCGAGCAACGCGCCTGGCTCAGGGACGACGCACACTGTGTGCAAAATAGCTGCTATGATCACCAGCACCCAGCACGACCGTTGGTCTCGGAGCAATCGATCTGATACTTGTAGCCAGGGAGCCGTTGGACCGTCATTTGAGGGCTTTGTTTGTCATGACGCGTTGCGCCACGGTTTGATCAAGCAGCAATCGTCATCGCTTATAGCTAGAGGATTTGATGCTGAACAGATCAGCACACACAAACAGCATTGCATGAAATTGTACAACACAATCGCCTCGAATACGTTTGCATGCCACATAGTGTATACACCAAGCCCTCGATGTAACGGCTGCCTCTGTCACATAGATTTGATCCTTATAGCAAGGCGCTGTTATGGCAAATCGACAGTCGCTTGCACACTTTGGTCCTCGATTCGTCAAGGGTCCATGAAACAACGGTTCAGTGTACATGCAGCTCAGCCTCAAACTGCGTGCTGTTTTCGGCTCACCAGCTGTACACTACCCTGTCTACTGAATTGCGTTTTCTACTGCAGACAGTGTGAGCCACAGCAACCCCTGATCATGGCGCTTCCAGACCAGTACTTTGTCAACAGCTCCCACAGCTTCTTCTGTGAAGCCCGCTACTGACACTTAAGGTCAACGAGAAAAAGAAGCAGATTTTCAATAATTTTTGTAAATTTTGTCCTCCGGCAAGCGGGCTGGCTTTGCATTACGCGGTTATTACTGATTTTGGGCGAATTGGCTGGCCAATTTTGGCCAAAACCTGTAATAATCTTCTTACAAAGCTTGAGCCTGGGAAGTTCCGCTGTTCGCAAAACACCAGTCTCGTGATTGTGCCAGTGACAGCACTGAGCGGACACNCACAGCCTCACTCATGACTATATGCAGGTTATTGAGCAGGCAGCATATTTGGACAGGGAGCTCAGCAAACCAAATGGTGCGTTGTTGCTCTGTGGAAGACCAGGGGTCGGTCGCAAATCGCTGCTGGCCTTGGTGGCTTATATGCACCACATTGAGGTACAGTGCCCCTGCTTCTTGTACTTGTGCAGCGTATGTATGATTTTGACCATAATCACATTTCCGCACTTTGCTGCTTTCTTGCATGAACATTGTACTCAGACACACTGAGCCTGGGGCTTGCTGCAGATCTTCTCGCCAAACATGCCCTTGAATTACAGCCTTCAGTCTTTCTGCAATGATCTGAAAGCCCTGCTGATCAAGACCGGTGTGGATGGTCAGCCAATGTGCCTGTTTCTTGAGAACCATCAGCTTGTCAATCCTGGGTTTCTTGAGTGCATCAACAGCCTTTTGACAGGCGGCGAGGTATGCCACTGGACATTGTGTGCTGAAGACGGTTCATGCCTACTGGCATTACAGTACAAAGTAATCGTGGTTGCAGCGTATGTGTGCAGTCAGGCTACAGCACGATGCAAGTGGTTCAAGGATGGTATCAAGACACTGCAAGTGCCCTGACATGAAGCTGCAAGCTAGTCATGATATGCTGGAAAATGAGCATGTGACAGTATGTGTATGCAAAACATGTACATGTCATCTGAGATGCAAGCTGGTGACACAATGCTGATTGGTCTGACAGGTAGCTGGGCTGTTCACATATGAGGAGCTGGACAGTGTGTTGTCCCCACTCAAGGACAAAGTTGCCTCACAAGCAGCACTAGGCCAAGACCTGCACACATTCTTCATAGCCAGAGTCAAGCGCAACTTGCGCATAGTCATCAGCATGGATCCTGGCAAGCCTCAGTTCAGCCCTGCTTGTCAGGCCAATCCTGCACTGTTTACCAGGTATGCAAATTGCATTTGCACATCAAACTTTTGCACCGCTGCACAGGCAAGTCTGGTATACATGCACAGACTGTGTGTTGCACATCAGCATGTGCAGCTGTGTGAACAACAGGTACAGGCACTCATGTGGGTGAAGATGCCATCAAGGCAATTCAGCACCATGCAGTCTCACTTTCTAGACAACTTTATCAAACATTGAAGCAACACCTTACACTGCTTCATACACTTAGGTTTTCAGGGCAGTAGCTGCCTTTCTTCTCTCAGACAGCTATTTTGTGCCGTGCTCGGCAATGCCTGCTGTCTTCTGACATTGCTGATGCTTCAAGTATGCTGCTGCTGTCTGCTAGATATGATACTGGCTACAATCAGAGTTGATGTGCTGGTCAGCTTGCAAGACGTGAACCACAGCAGTGTAAGCTTTGGTGAATGAGCTGCAGGTGCAACATACAATGGACAGAGCATTGGGATATACCAGACCTGCAGGCAGTTGCTGCAGCTCGCTTGCAGCCAGTCCTAGCTCAAGATGCTGATGGTCTCAAGCAGGGGCAACAACTGATCGTTCATGCTGCAGCTGTGCACAACAGTCGCCTCGCAGCTGATGCTACCCCTCGCCATTACGTGGCCTTCATCCAGCTATGCAGCAAGCTGTACACGTCCAAGCGCGATGAGCTGGTCAAGCAGCGGACCTTCCTCAAGGTCAACTGCATACATGGCGTGCAAGCAAGCAGATGCACCTGCCAGAGCATCCTGTCNATGGACCAGTCAGTCGTACCATAATACCAGTTTTACCAAAATATAATCTGTAACAAGTTTAGCGCCCCCTATCTCGGCAAGACGACGGCTGATTTCAAGTGCAAATGCCGTCTGTTTGCTGACCGTTGTGCTGAGCATTGCTCTACACTAGTATGCAGTGATAGCTTTGCACTGCTCTGCTCAGCTGCAGAGCAGCTCAAATGCTGCAACCAACGCGCAAGGGTGTAATACGGCCCTCCTGTCACCTGAGTTGCTTCAACGCGCAATGCCGCATCACCGTTCACTAAAGTTGGCGCCGTAGCTGAAGTGCAACAGGTGCAAAAGCGCACATGCTGCTGATGTGCAGTCATCTTGGAGTAAATCGCGACAGGTGTGGCATCCCTTCCATGGGCTCACAACCCGCACCAAACATGAGGCCAGCCTACTTCACTTTGCCTGTCTACAGCATAGTTTCACAAGCTGGACAGGCATGCGAGTGGTGTACCCNATGTCCTTCACAACATGCTACCGTAGTGCCCTGTCATGCATGGCAGCAGTGCCTGAGTGCCGTACCTTATAGTTCAGCAGGAAGGCTTCTCGGCCAAGGCGGGACCGCAGCAGGGTGGGGTCACTCACGGCAGCCTGGCGGGNGGCTGCTGATGAGCAACGCTTATGGCTGTGGTGGTAGACATGGACGAGGCAGGTTGTGAGTTGGGGGCACTAGGTGCTGAATGAGCTTCTGGCAGCAAAGGGTCAACTGGAACCTGCAGTATAGCATCAGTGTACTTGCTGAATACAACATAAGGCATAGCCTGTCACAACATGACACAAGCATTCACCGCATGTCTGTGTACATCCTGCTAGGCCAATGCAACCTCATACATCCCCTTGTGGTGCATTACAAGCTTAGTGCATGCAGACTCACAGGCAGACAATTTCATGGCATGACAATCGCAATGGCCCACCTGAATACGTAAGCCAGCCAGGTGTGCAGGGCCATGTGACCTAATGGCAGGAGCAGCTGACCGTGAGTGGCTCATCAATGGGCTGTCACTCAACCTGCGCAAAGCTCCCATGGCAGCTGCTGACCTGCATGGGATTCAGACTGCTGTTTAGGGGTGTCATGCACAATCAAGGCATCAGTCTGCACGTCTGGGCTATCTGACATATGTTGTCAGCTTTGCCAGTAGGAAGCTTGGTTGTCCTCATCTGCAGGTTGAGAGCAAGGTACGCAAACACAGCACAGCGACCATCTGAATCAGCACAACACATTCTGAGAGTCCAGATGCCCACCTAGGCCGCTCAGCTACAATCTCTGGGCTGAAGATATTATTCTCCCACACCTGCTGAGGCTGGTAACCTCCAGGAGGTGTGATCACTTCAGCATGTACCGCGGCTACTGCTGGTCTGGAAACTACACTTTGCTGCAGAGACAGAGGCTGGCCTAGGGCATTGACNTTTTGTAAATACAGCTGTGACAGGAGGGCTTTACTATGCTCATGCACAGAAGGTATGAGTCCTTATGAACATGTCTGACAACATGGTACAATGGCCAGTTGGTTCTGGCTATCTTTTCAGCATGTGACCTGGTCATGCAAGCTACATTGCAGCAATTACCCTGCTTGCACATCACTGTCAAGTCTCATCAACACACATGAAGATAGTTGTCTACAGCCTAGTCAGAGCGCTTGTATGCACAAGCTGCGGTGCGGGGTGCATCTGCACAAGGGGTGCTTGTCAGACACTCAATAGGCTGTAGTGACATACCTGTGCTACCAGGACCAGAGTGCCAAGACGATGCTGGCTGAACAGTGGTGGAGCAACTGCGCAAAGATCTGCCAGCACTGTTGGTGAGAAAGTTGTGTTTGGACAGGAAGTTGCCAATGCTGCCAGACACAGACAACCGCTTGGGTGGTCTTGCTAGCATATGCTCAGCATGAGCGGTGCTGCTGCAGGGGCACAGATGCATCAGCACATATCTACACATGATGCCACACTGATCTACGCCAACATTCAGGTCATCCTAAACCTCGTTCAGGCTGACGGCTTTGTGACGTGCAGCATATACCATGATTTGGGCTGCACCTTAAGCCAAACGTGCTGACAGACAAGCTCAGCCAGCAATCACAAAGCTGTGATGCTCCACTGGATCAGTCTGCAGAGCCCCAGCAAGGTACTGAAAACTTCAAAAGACCCACGTCGGAGTGCCAGTCAAGCAGAAATCAGATACCTGGACTAGCCTCAGAGCTGAAGCATCATGCTCACAAGGCTGCTCATGCGGTCCCTGATCATGCCCATGAAGACAATGATAGCAGCACTGGGCCTCATGCTGTGTCAGCAATACCGCCACTTGCACCAGGATCAGGGGCTGCAGCAGAAGCTGAGGCACTCNTTGGCCATGTGTCAATGGCCAGGATGGTCATAACCCTCCTCACATCCTGCATCCCCAAACCACCTTTTGTTGGTGTGTCAGGTAGCAAAGCAGGCTGGGGAGAAGCACCTGGAGTCTGTGGCATACTACCTACTAAGGGAATACAACAAGGATAAGGAAGATTTGAATGAACAGATCACGGTACGCATCTTTCAACAGTCATTGTTGTTGTTTGTTTCCGGGCCCACAGGGGTGCTCATGACCTCCCCACAACGCACATTGTCACAACTGTCTGTAGCAGTTGTGCCCTGGTATACGTGCACCCGGTTGAACCTTCCTCCTTCCTAGCTATGCAGTTGCTGAAAGGTGTTTCTGTGCATGTGATTACAAACTCTTCAGATGTTTGTCAGTGTCTGCTGGCTGAACAGATCGTGTGCAAACCCACCTGAGCAGCAGCACAGGCTTGGTGTTTAAGATGTGTGACTAATTAATGTGGGTGAACAACATATGGGTTCCGTCATGTCACCTGTACTGGTCAGACCTATGCACCATTGAGCATGTATGTATAGGCAATGGCACTGGTGTGTATTCATCCTNAAATGCAGTCCCCTTCCTAGCGAGTCTGAGATTGCTGGCTTGATGCAGACATGTGACTGTGAAGACCACCATGAATGCAGGTATCTGATACAGCGAAAGCAGAGTGGGAATGATGGCAGCTCGTTCATATACGAAGCAGGCCTGAATGCCGTCGATGAGCTGCAAGGCAAAGGCGGCATCGATTCATACCTGGACCAGGTGACACTTGCATGTGCTGGAACACATATACAGCTTTGCGATTGTACAGGACCAGCTTGCTGCATGTTTGCAACTGTGTGAAACAGCTGGACGATGACTTGGTCTTGACCACTATGCTATGTGCTGTGCACTTGTGAATGCTCCTCTCTTGACATGCAATAGCCACTCTGATGTGTGTTTGGCTGGTGCAGTTGTTTGCAGACACGCTTGCCCCTGAGACAGCAACACAGACTCAGGGGGAAGCAATGGAAGAAGATTGAATGCACATGCTCCCTGGCAATAGCCTGTGCTTCCCAGGTTTACACAAGGACCGGCATATCATCATGTCAACACATGTGCATGCTGGCAATGCNTGCTCTGAACACGGCTGGCAACATCATCATGTGTGAGCTCAAGCAGCTCCTGCGCACAAGCTTCACGTAGGAACAGCAGCACAGGCTTGTGCAGGGGAAGCAACCTACCTGACCCTGCACTCCATCAAAGTTGGATGCATGCTTGCCAGCCCCTACGCTTTGCAGCCATGTCTGGACTTCGCGAGGGGTCCACAGCTGCACCTGGCCCTGCACAGAAGAGCTCAAAGTTGCTGGCCTACTTTGCAGCAAGCCTGCACAGAGGATTTGATGCATACCAGCTGCAGCGTTTTTGCATCCACTGCTGTGCTGATCGGAGCTGAGGACCTGCTTTCAGCCTCGCCAACAGCTTTGGCGGTGCAAAAACACCTAGCGAACGGAGTTCTGGCCATCGGTTGACTTCACGAACTAACTCGGTCTGATCACTGCGCCAAGCACATGGCAATAGGCTCAGCAATTACTCGGACACAAACAGTTACGCGACACCACACAGCGTTCATTCCGAGCAACTGGTGTGCCTGATGCGACACAAGCAATCGGTGTTCGAGTTCGTATTTGAAAACTGCTTTCGCGATCTTCTTCTTTGGCTGTACAAGCTCACAGGCTTTGCTGCATGCGGTCTGTGGAAGTTGCTGCAGGGCAGTGTGGCCCAGCCCGCACTTATCCAGGCCTGCGGCCATCTTGTGGCAAGGCAAAGCATAATGCACATGCATGTCTATGTGAACCACACTGCNAGGCACTTGCTGCTGGATCAAGGTTTCCAACGAGCAGGCACGCCCTTACTTCAAGTTGCATCCAGCTCTGTACCCTGTTGCCCATGGCCAGCATTGGCAGTCATGTAGCTTGATGCCTTATCCTGATGAGCCTTTGCAGGAGACGAATTGATGTCTGTCTGTATTGTTATTTGTCTTGTGCCTGTATAGCTTCATGTTCATGCCAGCATCTATATCTGCCATTCAGCAGCATGTACCATGTCTGCACAAGGCGCTACAGGCTTGTGTCAGAAACCATGGCATTACTTGCAACTGCAAAGTAATCATCATCATCTGTATCATCTGTGACACTGCACCTGTCCGACCCAGCACAACTTGGTGCTGTGGCATTACCAGCATAGTTGTGATACTGCACATGATGCTCACAATAGTGTGTGGTATTCATACAGCACTGCCCAGCATCTGCACAACTGTGCCCAATATGTATGTCAAAACGCCCATCACACACACAAAGGCAGTCAGCAACTTGCATCATCACACCGCAGAATGTGTACAACATTGTCCCATACCTGTGTCACGGGGCATGTTGCCCAAACACTAATGCCATTTGTCATGCGGTGCTGCATCTTGTTCATTCAGCAGTGCCAGCATGCATGTGACAGCGCCCACTGATGGTGCAAAGGTGTGTGATTGATACACATACAGCAGTGTCCGTTGCACATACGACTTCATTGCCTGCCTCATGTTAGAGTGTCCATCATGTGTCCCACATTACACATTTTCTTGCCAGGCAGCAGACACTTTGTGCAGCAATGTGCATTTCTGAAAAAAACAATGCGTTTCACTCCTGTGACACTGCCCATTGCCGGTGTAATAATGCCCATTGTACGTTGTGCATCATGCATCGTGCTTGCCTTCTGATGAACCGCACATCATCTACTGTCCTGCTAGAGAAGCATCCTAACAGGAAGTAAAGCTTTTTGGGAAAAACCCTTTAAGGGTGCTCAGCTGACTTTGCACTTTTGTCAGCATGTCAATGTATGGCACAGATGTGCAAAGCCAGCTCGGCACCCTTTCAGATTTTCTCAGAAAGCTTCACTTCCTGTGGGGAGCGCTTACCTGGCAGGACGTCAGATGATGGCACAGAAAGCACAACGTACAGGCTGCCTGCATTTCGCATGCCTGAGCACCAGTGGGCTTTCTCCCACCAGGGACCTGACAAGCTTCAGGTGGCAAAGATGTTTGCCATCCCATTGAAGCCATTCAAGCTGGTCTTCACTTNTTGAGCCTCCATATTATGCTGACGTACATGCGTAGGCTGTGGGGACTGCGGAAGGACAGTATGATGCACAAGCACTGATGAAATACCACATGAGGCTATTGCAAGAGTTGCCGTCAGAGCTGGTCCTACCCACTGCTGGCCTGCTTGGGCAGCCCCCCCAGGGGGGCCCCTGCCCTTCTGCCAGGTCTTTGCAGCATCCCAAGGTCAGTTCTAGCCTGTTTACAACTCTGCTGCAAGGGCCTAAGGGGTTCTGCCACAAATCATATGCAGTAGAATCTTGTTATAGGGACGCTGATTTTGAGAAAACCCTGACATGACAAATTTGAGGATCAAAGAGTGCATGCAAGTTTCAACACTGCCTCCTATTGCAACACCTTGTGACAAAGACCAAATCCACGGGGACAGAGGCACTCCTTATATCGCAGTTTCACTGAATGTACTTGATGCCACTGATGCAAAACGTGAGCATACCTGAAATGTCACCTGGAGCGGCCAGAAATTCTCTCGTCAATGTCAGTGCGCTTGCAAGTCACGCACAAGTGTGTGCAAACGTGAAACCTCGACCATCATTTTACAGCAGGCAAGCCTGTAGCATCATCACGTTCTGTACTGCTTGACCAGACCACACCCTGCAAGCACTTACGAACTATATCCAGTACATCGCATGTCTATGGCAAAGAATATTGGAGCAGTATTGCAGGTTGCAGGATTATGCATGCTTAATGCAGTGAGCATTAGGACAAGCACTGATTAGGGCCTGTAGACAGCGCTAAGGGAGGTTGATCGCTTAGCAGCAATTCTGGCGAGTGCATAACTCAGGCTCAGAGTGCTGGTCTTGGCACAGCTTGACAAGGATCCACCTTGGGACAGAACGAACGCACCAGCATTGAGTTGGCATCAGCAGCGTGACACACGCGCTGCTGTCACGCCTTGCAAATGAGATGTGTATTGTATGGCATGGGCAAAAGCACCCAGCTAAGCTGTAGTCAGTCTTGCTGGATCTGACTTGGGCACCTCAGCCAGCATCAACAGCATGTCTGGCTGACGGTCAACAGCATTGACAGGCTGAAGGTCAGGTTGACACAATGCAATGGCAAGGCGCAGGCAAACTCACTATGTTGGTGCAGGCAAAGGGTCAAACATGGCAGGGCTCCAGAGGAGACAAGCGCCTCTTGGCTNGGGGCATGCCAGAGCCCACTTACGCTTTAGTACCTGCACGGTGTTCCAGCTTTGTCGTGTTGTCTATACAAGTCTCCAGCATGTTTCAGCTAGCTGCATGCCATGCTGAGTGGAGCATGAGGGGAGCCACCCAAGACTGGAAAACAGACGTGCATGAACAATATACTCACCACAGCACTAATAGTACACTGTGGTGCAGGGCCTATAGTTGAAGTGCTTGCATACGTCATGTCACTACACTATAAACATTGCCTGCAAGCACGCAGTGTTACAAGCTGGCATCTGGCGTAACCTAGTCACCTAGCAGCATCACTTCAACATGATGCTCAATCATCAGCATAGGCACAGGCGTATAACAGGCTGCAGTGCGGAGGTGATGCAATACATGGAGCAGCTATCACCTGAGTGTACAAGCTAGCATTAGGCTGTGGAGCAGGCACATTCTGCAACTCTGCAGTGCAGCAGCAGCCATTCTGACACTTCAGCAGACAGAAGTCACACCAGCTCAGGGCTTGGCCACTGACTGCATCTCGTCTATCAGCCCTACACAGTAGAACATGGTCTTGAGATCAACTTTTCTCAAGCTGAAGGATGCCATACCCAGCACTGATGCTCAATGAACTCGAATGCACTTGAGCATAGTGGTGACGTTGGAGACCATATCAACAAGATTTCCCAGGCAACTTCTCGGTCGCGTGGCATGTGTGTGCAACATTGTGTCAAACAGCAGAAAAAGGACATTAGCTAGTGAGCAAAGCTAAATCATGCTAGTGCTGCTGAAGTGTGCAAAAGACATCTTACGGTCATGACAGCCTTAGCCTTAGCTGTATCTGAGCCAGGAAGTAATGACTGTTGTTGTGCACAACCAGCAGCTGTGACATGCGGAGAAAGTAGATGTGAGCAACATGGGTTGCCCGCTCACACATGTGGACCTGTTTTAGCACACAGCATGAACTAGCNGAGTCAACTTGGAACCATCACACCTGCTGAACAGCTTGGTGAGCTGACAGGCCGGAAGCCTGCTGTGGACGAAACCACGACCGAAACAGTCACAGTTGCACCCAAGCCTCAGGCTGTGAAGAAGGCAGAGTAGATCCTAACCAACCATCCGTCCTCAATACAAGTCCACACAGAGCAGTCTGCACTGATAGAACACCAGTCCACCATTGCAGCTGCAGTGATGTTATTAGCCTGCAACCATTCTGAGCTAGCCTTGTAAGAGACCCCTGCCTTGGTGCAGAGCCCCTAATTACTGCATCATACTGCGCCCCGTCCTGATGCATCGTTTGCCAATGCATGGCAGAAATTGCTACTCTCCAATCCAGCAGGCATGCTCACATGTCCCCTGCCTGAGTTCCATAGCAGAGTTTGGCAGAGCTGTGACTCCATCAGTAACGGCAGCCACAGCAGCACAAGCAGGCAGACCAAACAACCCGCATGTAGGAATTGACAAACAACAGACTCTGCTGCAGCAGCCTGCCGTGATCAGCACAGTTGCATCCACCAACTTCAAAGCCACAGCACCACTCCTCCAACCAGCAGCACCCGCAGGACGCGCAGCACTAGCAGCATCAGCAGCACCGACAGTAGCACCAGGTCAGCAAGTTTTGCAGTGGCAGTCCACTGCAGACTCAACCTGCCTTACAGCTTTGCCTTTCACACAGCTGCAGTCTAGANCGAATGCAGGTTGGCTATGAGGGCATTGCCACCATGAAGGTGCTGCTTGGCAAAATTGCTGGGGGCGCTGCCTGGCTGGCTTCATCTTTGACATGGGTGAGCTACCGAGTTGTGTGGCTGGGGCCTCTGACAGCAGTCAAGGTGAGCCCTTCTGCTTCAAGCTGTATGACATGAGTTGTCTGAGTTAGGCTGGGGTGTCATTCAGGTCAAATGTGGTTTGTTCTGTCTGTGCGTTTGGATGGTGTGTTGCTGGCATGCAGTGTGTGCAAGCAGACTATACATGGCTCACTTCTCTGGGTCCCTGTATGAATGTTTGGTGTAATGTCATGCTGCACAGCGCATTGTTGTGGAGTGCCTGCATTTACAAGTCCAGTCATGCGCAAAGATGGAGGTAGTGCTTGTTGTCATTCGTTGCTGAGACAATGCATGGTGCCCGTGCAATAAAAGTAAGCTCTGCTTCTATTTGTTCCTCCCAAGCTGGATATGACACAGCACTGGTACTCTTCTGCAGCATTACATGTGTTATGATGTCCAGGCTATGTGGNCTCATGCAGACAGGCAGCAGAAAACAATATATTGCTGTTTGGCGAGGGCAGTTATTTGTACAAGTG
Organism: Trebouxia gelatinosa; assembly: GCA_000818905.1. Taxonomy (NCBI): domain Eukaryota; kingdom Viridiplantae; phylum Chlorophyta; class Trebouxiophyceae; order Trebouxiales; family Trebouxiaceae; genus Trebouxia; species Trebouxia gelatinosa. The sequence goes on from KN805362.1 coordinate 2,098,360, forward strand.
CACTTCTTGCCAGTCCGTAAATCGGTTGACGGCCATACCAGCTTGCGTAGGAGCAACAGTGCAGTGAAGATCTATCATGCCACTTGCAGATCTTTGCACAGCATGATGTCAAGTGGGCAACACTTTGACGGCAAAGCAAAGCACTGTCCGGCAACGCCGTCTAACAACTCAGTTTGTGAATTGTTTGCAACGTCTGTGCACTGTACAATCGCAGTGCGCAACACAACAGCCCCATGTTTTGCTGTCCATACATACCTACGTCCGTCAAGCTGGCAGATTTGCACCTGGACTGGGTAACAAAGCTGGTATGCAAGTCAAGTGCACAGGCTGCCAACCCGCATGATGTGCAGCGTGGGTTCAGTAAAGCTCACCTGCAGATGTTACTGGTACAAACGTACGACAAGCAAAGGCACCGCAAGTGTGACTGTATCATCTCGAAGAGAGAGTTCCTGCACAGGTGCAGTATTAGGGATTCTGAGGGCCAGGGGCAAGCTAGGGGCGGGTCTGGTGTGCGAGAATTCCCCTCAGATTCCCCAAGAACAGATTCAAAAAGGGACACCCTTGCAACTCTTGCGCATACTTTGCTCCTCGCTGTCTCCTGCATCACATCTGCATTTGACGAGCCAGTCAAGTGTACTTCCTGTCAGCATGTGTGATTTACAGGCAGTTTCCGGGGCTAGCTGGCCGATGCAACTCACAGCTCAGCTGAGCACTTATCAAGGTGAAGCTCAGCTTGTGTACAGATTGTGTTNACCAAAAGCTTATAGATGAACAGGTGAAAGGGGCGTCAAGATTTGTACACACAGCTGTTCAGCCGCTCTCCTTCAAAAAGGAACGACTCTACATCACGAACACCGACGCCCCTGGCCATGCTGTAGCTGACAGTTACTTGCTGCTTATTGATCATTTGATCTGTTCCTGTTGACCCACATGTTGCCTACAATGCTTGCAGGCTTCAAACCAAATCCTGCAGACGGTGCAAGGCCAGCTGCAGTATGCTGAGCAGAACATCCTACAGCAGATGGTTGACATTGGGGTGAGCAGTTCACCTTCTATGCCTCTTTTGCTCCACTTACACAGCAGGGCCTTTGAACAGTCATACATATTGTAGGTTGCTACATCACGGCTGTTTGCTCTTCATGCAGAACTGCACTATAGTTGAGGCTCACTAGGCCAGTTCCTGTAACATGCATCTGCTGTTATCTGCTGCTGCATTGCCTGTGTCTTAGCTCTTTGAGCTCGTCTGCCTTTGCCTGGTACAAGTTGTGTGTTGCATGCAGCATTTCAAGCAATGCCTCAGCTGAATCTTTGTTAACTCACACATGGAGTTGCTGTCTGCAGGAATCAGCACAGCAACTGGAGACTGTGCTTGGTCGGCAAGCGGAATTGGCAGAGGAGTTCCAGGATGCTCATCAGGTCGTGCAGCGACAGCTGGCCAGCCTTCAGGTGAGTGCCCGCCTTCCCGACTCGGCTGTAGCAGACTTGGTCCGGACACCCGTAGATCACACGCAGCAGTCCTTTCGTACGTTCACACATNGTTCCATGTCTCTCAGCAGCTGTCACTGCACTTGTACATGCTCGACGTGTTGACTTGCAAGCAACGTACATGCATATGTGTCACATGGCATCACGTATGCATCCTGCATGCAGGCTGCTGAAGCAGGTTGATTGCGACCTCATGTGTTCGATGCACAGCAAACGTCTGATGCATGGCAGCGCACTCATGCATATTACGCTACTATGCATCTGCAACAGCACGCCACCAAAAAAGGAGGGAAAGTTCGAAATGAAGATTCCGAATCCTGGTTTGAGCTTCAATTTGAACAGAAACTGACATAAAAAGTCCAGCCCTCAACCCTCTCTGCACACACGCAACGCCATCAAGAACGCAACAAGTGCAATCTGGCTCTCAAACGCTTTGTGCTCTTGCGTACGGCAGTGCAGCTGCTTCGACAGGAGTAGTGACATCAGAANCTAAAGCATCTTGCACTGCTGCCTCGCTTTCAGCATCCAATGCACCTGCAAAGACATATCTCAAGTTGCAGAGTTGGCCAGTTTGCAGCAGGACGCTGACTCAGTCAGCTGGTGACAGCACGATTGCCGGCTTGACAGTGCGCAGGCATGGTCCACAAATAATCCAGTGCAGAGCCTGCCGACCAGGATGTGCATGCATAGTATGGAGTGAACCTTGGTACTCACAATGTTTTGCCTCATCAGGTAGCACATCTCGGTGCACTATGTATGTAATGTACTTGTCAGCGCCAANAAATACAGGGATTGAGCTGGATGCAGCATTGCCAACTATATGCTACCAGTTCAAAGACGGTAAGATGCACCCTTCTGCTGTACAGCTGGTGTTATGTCAGTCTTCTGCCATGGTNCTCAGGTGCTGCAGACCTTCTCTGGCCAGCACAGACATGTGTGCTGCACACAGCAGCTCCATTGCACANTGGCCCTTCCACTGAGGTCTCAACCTTGGAACAAGCTTGGCTCGCAAGGTGGCAGATGATCACTCAGAATTGCAAGCATACAGCTTGATGTTATGCTCCCACAGCTTGGCAAGCGAGCGCTTGACGCGTTGGTTTCTGCACAGCGTTAAATGCATGACCAAATATGTACAGCTTGTACAAGTTGCTTGCATCACCTGCACAGCTACTCACATCATCATGCAGTGAAGGACATGGCACCAAGCACAATGATCAAGGGAGATGCCGCATGTGCGCTGCACTGTGACGCATGTATGTGGGTGTGATGCTCAAAGTGTGTGTATAGGCACACAGCCTGACATTGAGGCTGCAGATGATGCTTTGGGTGCTCAAGAGGCCGACCTTCGTGAGCAGCAAGATGATGATTTGCAGCACCACGTGACTGCTGCCCTGAGTTATGTGCCTGCAGACACAGCTGTGGTGCCTGCTGTTGTTTTACAACACGTGGACCTTCTGCAGCAGGTGATCACAGATTCCTGTTGAGCACTCCCTCACAAAGTCTGTGTCCAAACCATTGTTGTGTGTCGAAGCAAGCTGCACAGAGCTTCATCATGTGTTTGTTCTCNAGAAGGTGCCACCTTCATTATCAACCTGGACGACTAGTGAGGGTGCCCAGGTCTGGTAAACATGGTGGATTGGTCATCCTCAATCTGGTGAGTCCAATCCACAATGTTTAGGAGGCCTGGGTACCTTACACCCATAGTCCAAGCTGAGTATGAAGGTGGCACCTTTGTTGTGCGCCCAGGTGACGGTGTCAACTGTTGTGCGTGCAATACTATCACAGGCTGCTGCATGCATGAAGTGGGCTCACTAGCATTTGATTGACCGCAAATCTGAGTCCCTGTCACCTGATCTATTTTCCTCATGGATGATTCTATACATCTATCCTGACATTCCCACTATGTACATGTAACATGCATCATATCGCAAGGACAACAGTCACACGCTCAGCTTACTTGTTGCAGGCGCAGCACCTTCACGCTACCCAATCAGTTGGCTTCTCTCTTACAGAAAGAAGTTGTGTCGTCAGCCTTGCACCACATCATATCAGAAGAGCAGACCATTGAAAACAGGGACTGTCATGTTGGGCTGGTGATGTGAGTCCACCAGCTCATCATACAAGCACAGTGCAAAAAATGACTTACTGCTGCCATTGCCACTATCTCTTCTGCTGCTGCTGGCACCATCTGATAATTGATGCAGCATGCTGCTGAGCACTTCATCAAGCACACGCTCCTCGGCTGGCCTGGCTGTGCTGCGTTCAACCAAGACACTGCCCCGTTTTCCTAGTGTGGTTGCCATCCACTTCACGTTGGGCAGCCTTTGCAAGGTTGTGAGCAGAGCATCTCCCAGAGCCTCCTCTCCAGTCCATTGCTACATACCATGACATGTATTTGACAACAACGCATGCTTAATTGCTGCATTTGGGCATGAATATGCCGCAGTCTTTCCATAAAGGGGTCCCTTGCTCGACTAACAAAACAACAGTTTGCACAGTGACAGGCTACCAGCAAGCATTGATCAGCAACGCACATGCCAGAGCAGAAGCAACATCTTGCAAGCCATGTTGCGCATTGCACACAGAGGCCTGGGCACAAAATTTGCAGCAAACCGCCCAAAGATGAGCATGTCAGCTCCTGCAAAGGTCTGATACAGTGTGCTTGCTACGTGACGCAAAGGCGCCTGGTAACTGACTAAGAAGGGAATCCCATGTCAATGCAGGCATGACTACCTGTGGAAAATGAGCAGAAGTGGAAACATAGTCAGCCTCCTGCAGCAACTGCTCCAGGGTCGGTCTTAGCCTTTCTGCCTCTACCAACACAGGCACTCGCTTCTCCCTGGCTGCTCTTGCTAGCTTCAGCGCTGACTCTGTCAGCCGCCCATCAAAGTACACCAGCACAGCTGCATCCAGAATTGCTGCAATGGCCTTGGGGGTGAGGTCTTGGGGAAAGTAAGCGGCCCCCGGGGTGTGGATGCAGGTCCTGGTCCCTCCTGCAGAGCTGAGACATGAGGGTGTTGACAACAGGGTATCGTGCTGCCATACACCATGGGTGCAACATAAGGGTGTTGGCAGCAGGGTGTTNCTGAGCAGGGGAGCAGTGCACCGCTTAAGGCCAGTTGCCTTTTTCTGCTCACGCAAGTTTACTGTTGCCCAAGTGTGCATACATTGCAATCGAGGGTGGTAGCTTTGCAGCAAAATGACGTCAAGTAAAACACGAGCGAGCCTCAGTGGATCTGCAGTGAGCTTGGTACCTTGTGAGCTCACAGGGGTGCCAGGTCTGGAAAGGCCCTGGTTGAAAGCAGCTGGGTACATGGGCCGAACGCCAGACTGCTGTGGAAATGCACCCTACAACAGATCATTTGTGACAACTCTACAATGATATTGTCTACAATGTGTCAAAGACCAGTCAGCACATGTCGTCCAAAGCTCCCGCGTGTTGCAACACCTGGCAACTCAAAAAGGCATACTGTGCTGTACTGTAGCCATTGCTGTTACTGCCATGCTGAATGTCTTTCAGATGTCTTAGCTCCAAAAGTTGGTGACCTGTTTCTGTATTTGGACAGGAAAGCATGTTCCGTCCACATATACGCACATCACTCAAGTTCCAAGTAAAAAATGCAACAGATCATGCAGACCGTCAGGANAGCCCACCAAAGGTGACTTGCCCTGGCTGACTGCTGAGAGATGTGCTCTTGTCCAGCACAGAATCAAAGGTGAGATCTGCAGGAAGTGCGGGGATGCCACGCGGGGAACCACTACCAGCAGAGCTGAACGGCTTGTTGCTATTGTTGGCAGACTTGGGTCTGGTGACTGCAGTGACCTTTGCGCTATGTGGGCGCTCTATCTGCACACCGCGCAAGTCTGGCAGGCTGGCATTGCTACTGTTGGGCAGTGTAGCTACGGGGTCCAAAGCAGGGGACAAGCTGACAGGTGGGTCAAGGTTGAGCTGGGCAATTGAAGATGCTACCTGGGCAGCCGCTGCATCTTGAGAAACAGGCTTCGATGCTGTCGCTGCTGCAAATCCAGTTGGTACCTGCTGTGACTCTGATGAGACAGTCTCTGCTGGTGCCTGTGCTGTATGCTGCGGTNGGGTGACAGCGATGAGTCCCATCGCACAGAACAAGTGCTGCACAGACACTCAGTCACTCCACCACAGAAGCAGCCCACGCGCAGGCAAAGCAACAAGAGGGACAGCTTTTCGTCAGCGAGCTCAGCGTGTACAACATCTCCTGATCTTGCCTGCTTTGGCGGTGCTAGTTCAGAGGCGAAGTCAGACACTTTGCAGTACGATGCTGATACAGCACTGTACTACCCGGGCACAGACCTGGTTATTGATGGTTGGTTTCAGCCCTGCAGGTTTGTTTTTGAACCGGGTCTGTCTTTGCCACCAAATCAACTCCTGCAATTCACACTCTGTGACGCTGCAGGGGCTGCGGCGCATTTACGGCTGGACAGCTCACAGCAGGTAGTCAGGTAGCCCCACTGTGTAACAGGTAGGCTGTAGAGTTGACACATGCAGCCAAAGTTCACAAATGNCAAGATGTTTTAGGCGGTCACAGCATGCCATGTGACGCATCGTTGTGGAAGGTTTTGACTCGATGCCGTGGCTCCCTGCTACGCGATGGTGGACAAAATGGATATGCTGCTCATGCACTCCAGGGGTATGACTTGTGAAAATTTCTCATTGGAGCAACTCCGCGAATGCTATGCCGTGGGGTGCCTGCGTGCTTACAGTGAACCAGAGAGCGGGTTGCCAGCCTTTGATCTTGCGCGGAGCGTCAGACAAGTCTGCGCGCAGTTCTATCGCCCGAAGCCAGACTTGGTCAGAAAAGCGTCAGAACAGATTACTAGCGGTTGGAGCGGCCCGACGCTTGTCGACGTCCGGATTTGAGCAGCGGCAGACATGTGCGTGGCACCGTCAAGGGTCAAGCTTGAGGCACAGAAACAGTCCGCAGGCAGTCAGCGATACGCAGCGGCATGTTGGATATGGCCCCAGCACTCACACCAGCAACAGACCGAAAAGCAGCCAAACCATATGCAGAAGCTGTCTGCAGATCTACGGTGCCTTGAGCAAGGTGATGACTGCAGCGATTCCAAACATTGCGCCAAGAGATGACACTCGGTGACTCCTGCGTTGCATCTCGTTGTTGCAGGCGTTGTCTGGCTGTTGAGACGCCACTCACAATGAAACTTATGAGACAAGGCTCCAAGGCTGTGTTGAGCAGTGTACTCATGCTTGAAGTGCTCACGACGTGGCAAAGCAAGACTCACCCGGATGACCTGCGTGCTGTGGCTGTGAAGAGCNGACAGGCAATGAACAGTGGCTGCCTGAGCGCTGCTGACGTTTGTTTTTACTGAGTCTCAGGTTTCAGATCAATCACGGGAACCACGGCGGCAACTGGATATACGATATATTTTCGCTAAAAATAGTCGAATCCCGAAACGGGCTGGAACGACGAAATGCATGTGTGCTACCCAGTGTGCTACCTCGTAACAGCGCTGTCGGGAGTGAAGATCTGTGATTCGTGGCTGCGGCGATTTTCAAACTTGTGACGGTGTCAGTCTCTGTGAATGGTGCTCGTCACGCCAACCTCCGACGTGACAAGTGCCCCAGCAGTTGCATTGCAGGACAACACCTTAGCGCAGCTAGCAAGACAGACGCCCGCTTGCTGGCTGAGGGCTCAGGACTTCTTTGTCTCGTGGTCAGGAGTGCTAACTCTGGCATACACGTCAGTAACAAGTGCTGTACATGTGTGCTGTATAGCAAAATTCATTATCTAGAATCATACTGCAACTGTGCAGTGGCTTCCCGCCCTCTCTGACTGCATTCAAGGATAGCTTGAATAGACACCACCCAGAATTGCCTAAGGAAAATCCTGGCTCGAAATGGCCAAAAACATCACTAGCAGCTCTGAAAGACAACAGACGCTTGACACCTCAGCAATTGCGAACCCTGAGAGGCATTTGCATGTAGGTCCACCATGTTGCACGCTGACATGCGGTGTCCAGTCCTGGAATGTATGCTAATAGCACCTGCCTTGCAGGAAATACCACACGACTTTGTATGAGAAAGGCTGTCGAGTGCGAGTCGATCATGCATGCGTGATCATGTACAAGCAGAGGTACAATGCCATCGCAACTCTTTGCAGCAAAAGCAGCTGTAACAGAGTCACCATTACAGGTCACTTGAGCAAATCATTGATTGCCATAACCTTGAGCTTTTAGCATCCGATGATGATGACACGCCCCCATCGCAAGCTGAGCTAGACAACGTCCAAGCTGTACTGAGAGAGTCAGATAGCGATGACTACTGGTTCAGCGCCAGCAAAGATGGCAACAGGGAGTTACACTACAGAGGTAAGATTGATTACGGCATGTACAGCACATGTACAGTCCCTGCTGCTATTTGCACCGCGTCTGCTGCAGCTGCTGTGCAGGACACATATGTATATATGTCACGCAGAACTTGCTATACATGCCTTGCAAACTTTCTTTGCTTGGCATCAAAATCGCTCGGTCTGTGTGATGCTTGTGACCTGCAAATTCGTCCAGGCACATTGCCGCAATTGTGTTCGATTCATATGTTAAGAACAGCATCTTTCCAGCTCCACTTGAGCTGTCAGCTTTGGCAGTGCTTGTATTTTTACTATCACACGCTGACTGCAGGTCCAGCTCTTGGTGCCACTCTTGTAGCCAAGGTCAACGATGCCACAATGCATGTACAGCCTGGTGCTTCCTGGCCAATGCAAGAGATTTTACAAAGGTTCAGGGAAGACGTTGATTCATACTTTCCTGACTTGTATGCATGGTTTGACAACGAGTCCTTGCATGTAACAATCAGAGCACTGATTGGCTAAGCTATCTGGAGTGCTCACTGCATCAACGTGCCTGCACCGCATGGCTTTAGCACTCTATGTGCATAGCCTTCCGCGGTCATTGCCTTGCTTGCCATACCTGCGCAGAACACTGCACAGGTCAGTGCAGAACATCAGCTGTTTGCAGCTTCCATTTTTACCACTTGCGGCAGCTTGTGGGACTCAGCTTGGCTTAGATACTGTCACAAGGGTAGGAGCTGTATTGGGCAAACCGCATTTTGACAGCTTGATGTAAAGGTCTTCACAGTGCATCCTGATACAATCTGCTCGCTTGTTGAATCAGCAAGCAGTGCTAGATCCCTCAGCTGAGCTTACTTGCCAGATGGGCAGGAAATGTTGTGGGCGTGATGCAATTTACAAGTCACATTGTACAGATTGGCTATTGGTGTTGGGTGCAACTGCTGCCGTCTTGCAGTGAGCAGTGAAGCCTGGTCTGGCAAATTTGTGTGATGCGAGCATGAGTGTAGCTTGCCTTACTGTGCCAAGTCATGTTGTATTATGCTGACGTAGCAGATTTGTGTGAGAATGCTTTGGGCATACCCCACCTGGTTTCACAAGTTGTCAAGGCATGCTTGTATGGTATATAGTGTCACACACACTTCTGCTTTAGATGATACGTCCATTGCCAATGTTCCGGCTGTTAGCATGAGCATAGCACTGTGTTGAGGGCTGTTCATAGGCTGAAATGCATGAGTCAGCATTCTTCTCTGCTGCATGCATTCAATGTTGTCACAACTGGTAATCCCTGCACCTTGCGGCCAATTTGGCATAGTGTGACAAGCTGAGTACAATCATGCATGCACACAAAGCTGCCCAGGCAATTGCAATAGCCAGATGCGGAACTGGTGCATCGTAGCATGAAACAATGCTAGGAACACTGTTCNGCCAGCAATTGCTCTCGCAAGTGCTTTCAGGAACTTACCTGACGCATCTGCAGTATCGTGGTCAGCTGATGGCTGTCGGGCAAGCTCGCGAGAAAGGCATTCAGGTACCCGGCATCAGTGGACTAGTGAGCGCGGGCAGATTTGAGGAACATGCCGGAAGCAAGCTACACAGGCCCAACCAGCACACCCTGACGACGAAAGGCAAAAGCCTACAGGTTGTCTGGAATGTCCAAGCTCACAGGACATGCTTGCATTCACTTATGTGCTGCATTAACATGCTGGCTGCCATTGTAGTCCTCACGCAAGCAATCACGCAGGTTACTGTTGACTATGTTTCGTTTTAGGCAGTGATGGAGGACTCGTACAGTGGTGCAACCACAGCAGCTGCCTTGCAGCAGCCTATTTATCAGGCAGTGCACTCTCAGCATGCACTTCCCCTCACAGATGACCCAAGCGACGATTTCTGCCGAATCTGTGGATTTGGTGTAAGCTTTTGCCTCTCACACGCACAAGCAATGCTTGCTACCTGCATGCCTGTGCTTGCTCAACAGGGTGATGAGACTGTACAACTGCCAACCACATGCAGCATGTCAGCAGCAGCCACTGGTGCAGCAATCCTTTTGCACAACTCAGATACAGTTCTTATAGCTCTGCTGGCGTGGGCTTGTGCATGGGCTGTATGCAGATGAGCTCGTGTGAGGCGCCTTGGGTGTAAAACAGCAAGCGCTGCTCTGCAGTCACAGTAGGCATGGCATTGTGCAGTGCTGTACAAGAGATTACAAAACAAGAAAGACAATGGCTAGTGACTAGCTTTGTTGCTGGGAAGGAAAAACGAGCATAGGCAATGAACTTTGTAGGAAGTGCCAGCAGGACGAGGTAAGAGCAGCATGCAGTGGCTGTGCATAACCTGCTTACGTCAAAGCCATCTGCTGACTTATCATCTTCAGGGCTCTCTGCACCTACATTGTTGATGAGACAATCCAGTGGCAAGTTGTGCTGCTGAAACTTTGATGCACAGCGTGCAAGAGACCTGCATTTTTAGCACAGGTCAGATCCTATGTCAACACAGGCTACTTGGGCTCTGCAGAGTGGTGAACAGAACCTACTCAAATCCCTCTAAGTAGTCGGCATGCAACCCCTGCAGCCTTGCGTCTGGATGTTCATGCTTGATGTGCTCTACAGCCCTGCACATACCAGCTCGTGAGTTGGCTATGTAATGTTATGAATCTGGTTCAGCCCTAGCTGGTTTGCTTACTGTGCATAACGATCTTGGTCGCGGTAGGTCAAAAACACATTTGCGTTCTTGGCAGCCAGAGCCTTGGCAGTCTCGAAACCTAGGCCTGACGTTCCCCCGGTGATCAGCACCGTCCTACCAGTTTGGTCCGGTATACCGTTCAAGTTCACAGTTCGCGCCGTCTGCCACAAGCTGATCATACTATAGGGCGGTCAACAGTTGCGAGGAGGTCAGAGGCGGACGTCGCAGGCGTTGTCGCAATGCAGCAGTGAAACTGTTTCGCAGCGCCCTTGACTGCCACTGTAAAATGCAGTACATGGTGATGCGGCGGTACAACAGTTCACAAGATTGCATAGAGATCGCGTTTGTACAAGGGAAATCTGAAGGACTATGACTGTCGAGGGTAAACGACTGAAGAGGTGATACGAACGACAAAGCAGCGTCCCTTGAGGCCCTGTAACGGAAGCCATCAACCTGGATGGCCCATCATCGGCACGCTACAAAAATCAACTTAACCGCCAGGCTGTCTGTGTACTTGAACTTGCATCCGCACATCAAGCAACGCACCACGTACGACAACAGAGTCGCTATGCAGGGACTGCTTGTCACGACACTCGTTTCGTGAAGCCTGTCACCGGGATCAATCTAAAACAGAAATCAACTTGCAGAAAAACAGGGGTTGCAAAAGAAACACAGCGAGTGCAGCCAGTCCAAAGCGTTTGCACACTCTCACTCTACCTAGCCTGAATGAATGCTTTACAGCGAGCCTTCAACTGGGCAAAAGCTAACAGGAAGTACACATTGGGAGGTGCTGTGTTGGTGCTTGTCTTCATTGCCCTGGCACATCCGGGAGCCAAAACCAGTACGCAGTACTCAGCAGAGGTCTGTCACCGCCATGTTCGCTGGAGTCCTCATTATGATCAGACCAGAACACATGCAAAACACGCTGTGTGCAGTCATACACCTAACACAAATAACACTACAATGCAGGTTAGTGATGCTGTGGCGCATGCAGTAGATGCACCTGCCGAGCCCAGACCCCCTGCAGACACAAATTGGCAGCAATACCACGAAAAGTTAGCGAAGGAGATGGCCACAACAAAGGTAATTTTGACTAGCATCTCAAATGCCTGCTGTCAACCTGTTCCTCTGGTTGCANGAATCGGATCTTTCCAGCTTGGATCGTGTAAAAACCTTGCTAGCTCAGTATCCAGGTCAGCAGAGGAAGCNTGGCAGTCCTGCATGCCAGCAGTTGAAGATGAGCCTTACAATACCCTACCCTTCTGGACAGCATCGTCCACACTCTTGGGCAATGAAGTGGGACAGCGAGGCATTGACAATATAGTGGCAAGTCAGGTCATTGCCTCCAACACTGTGACTGTACATGCAGTTTGTAGGGCAGAGAACCAACACGGCTTAATCTGGGTTGTGCAAGCCTGTGCCCATGCAGCAGGAGCTTTGTAACATATCAATAATTAAGCCATGCCCATGCAGCAGCCATATGTGTAGCTATACTGATTGCATCAAGTTGTTGAATCCATATGTTTCCAATCAGCCGGTAGATGGTCTTGCAAATCTATGTATCCCAAATCCATCATATCATTTCCAGCAAGCAAGTTGTCGCAAGTTACGGGTTGTGTTGAACAACCCTGAAAGGATCAGCAGTTTGTTGCAAAGCATACCAGGGGACAGCGCAGGTTGGGATCTGTGCTCAGCTGAGTCAGGAGTCTCAGGCACCCGCTTCAGACTGGATGAGCTGGGTTGAGAGACCTTTGCAATCTGGGCACCATGCCCTTCTTGGCCACGCTGCTGTGCAAGCTGTGCTGCCATGCCATCTTGTGCTGCAGTGTCATGCAATCGGCTGCCTTGTGCAATAGCACCGGACCCACCTTGACCAACGCATACTAGCCCAGCATCTGGGCTGATCTCAAGTCTGGCATGACTGATAGGCAGTGCGGCAGCCCCTTCATTGCCCTCAGTTGGTCCCTGAGGTCTCAGCAAGTGCGCGTCTGGCTGCTGCTGCTGCTGCTGCTGCAANTAAGCACTATGGTACAAGAGCAAGAGCCTGATGGTGCAGTCACACCTGGTGCGCTGCCCTACTCTGCTCAGTTTTGCTTAACCAACCCTCGTCATTGGTCAACATGGTTCCTTGCATATTGACTGGAGTTTTTGTATGACAGCGCCACTTTGCATATGTGTCATGATCCAGCAAAAGTGCATTAAGTGCCTGTGATTGGGACCCAGACATGCTTGGTGACAATCACAAGTGCTGTTAGCTGCAAGCCATGTTGGAGGAATTGTGCAAGCAGCCTTTCTGTGCAATTTTGTTGTTGGTCAAAACGTCAATGATGGCCCATGAATAATGCGGCAAGCTTCTGACGATTTGAGTATCTGTTGCACATGCTGGCTTGAGAGATGCTGACCTATGAAGCGTAGGCCATTACAAAGTGCGATAATCTGCTGTACTGGGTTCCCGTGCGAGGGAGTCAATGTGCGGCTTGCCAGACTGTGCATAAGTGGGTACAGCTCAGGCCATGACACTTCACCATGNGAAGACCACATAGCCATGGTGTTGAAGGTGTTGCACATGTTCTGCCATGTCGTGCCCTGCCGTCTGACTTGGTACCAGTGATCGTCCTGTGCCATCGGCTTTCGAAAGCTAGAGAACGTTTCCCAATCGCCTGCCTGTTTCGGCACCATGCACTGTCGACGATTGTTTCGCCTACTGGTTTGAGTTACAATTCCCTCGCGCCCACGACAAAGCGAAGCGCGCCTTGAGCAAACAGCGCTGCCGTTCAAGGTCACGTCTGTCTCGTGATGGTGCCCTCGTGCTTGTGCTTTTGCTGCCGCCTCTAAGATAGGTTCTACTGGGCACAACCTGCTACACGATGCCACGTTCAGCTCAGCAGGCGAACCTTGCAGCAGAAGATTACAAAATTTTTGTGTCCACGAACAAGTCCACATATCTTTTTCTGAAATGCCAGCCAAATACACGAATCTGCGATTTGCAAGGCAAGTCGTCACTCGCGGGCTGATCCGTATGGTCTTCTGTGACCTATCTGCTTCTGGTCGACGCAACCCAACGATTCGAACGCATTGTCTGCTTCGCAGGCGCAGTTGCAACAGCACATCGAACACAGTACCCTGAGCATGGCCACCTCCACTGTCAGCGCCTGCTCACCAGCCTAGCGTTCAGACACGACGTTCAACGCGGCTATGCAATACCAGGAACATATTGCATGTCAGGTAAGCAATGTGTGGACTTGTGTGGTGTTGCCAGCGTTTCTGAAGCTCACATCAGATAATCTCGGAGCGTCATGCTGACATGGCATGGTTGAGCTGCAGATCTCAGCTTCAGCGCACATACAATCTCCAGTTCGCAATTTGTCTTCCGGCTGCAAGCAGAGCTCGTAAATGGTCAGGTGACCGTTCTTCATCCTCGAAGCACCACTGTCTGTTTGCTGTTGCCCACGTCATCCTGTGCATCATTGCATCTATGTTGAAGTTGGTCATGAGCCATTGCAATGCTTTCTTGCTAAATGTCTTGGTTGACTGCAACAAGTCAATGTATGCACCCTGACGTGGTTACCAGAAACCACAACCACCATGTGCAGTGCAGACTTGGCATGTGTAGGCCTGTCTTTGGCTCAGTCTTGCTGGATTTTGCCTGCATCGTACAGCCCTGAATTGGCACGCATAGCTCAAGCCTGCTGCAGTTAGTACAATGCACTAGCAGGCTGCAGTTAGTACAACATACATCAGGTACAGTGGGGTATGCAAGCTGCCAGGACTCTACAACTCCTTCTCCTATGCCTTGTGCAGGCACCACAAGCAAGCCAGCAGCTTCGCCAGCTTGACACAGATCCACCTCTGCTGGCTCTGCCTGTCCCACCTGCACAGCCTGCAGCATCAACAGGTCCTGCAGCAACAGCAGTGGTACAGCCTGGCACTGCAGATGGTGCCAGTCTGCAAGAGCAGTCAGCTGAGGAGAGGTCAAAGAAGAAAAAGAAGCACAAGAAGCATAAGCGGGAGGCTGAAGCAGAAGCAGAGGCACAGCAGGCTGGTGNACGATTTGTCACATTGATGAATGATGGGTCATAAGCCTGAGAAGTGAAAAGCGACACGTTAGGCACTGCATGGTCTGTCATGTCACAATTCTCCTGCCCTGAACTGTGAGGAGCAGTGCTTGATGCTGCATGTGGTGTTGCCCCGGCATCCCATGTACATGACAGGCCGCAGCAGCTGCGGTGTCTGAAATGTCTATTCTTGACCTGCAGGAGCGGCGTGAAATCGAGTCTGCATTGCATGATGGCCAGCTTTGGGCTGTGGCTGCTACCAATGCTCTGGAGCTGGGAGTGGATGTCGGCAGCCTTGATGTTACGCTGCACTTGGGCTTTCCTGGTAAATTGCTGCATGTTCCTCATTGCATGATTGCCTACACTGTGCAGCTGGCTACTCAGCTGCTGCCAGTCTTTGCATGATTGAATACAGACCAGACTCTTCACGCGTGGGAGTACTCCTCAGTTGCCGTACTACCACTGAAGGCATGCCGCAATCCAACAGTCCCTTGACTACATCCTTGAGCCTGTGCCTGTGCAACGAAGCCCAGCTTCACTGCAATGTGACCCCTCTTTGAACCCCACATTTGTGGTGCCTTTGACATCCCAAATCCATGCAGGCAGCGTGGCTTCCTTATGGCAGCAGGCCGGCAGGGCAGGGCGGCGGGAACAGCCCTCCACCTCTGTCTACATTGCCTTTGATGGGCCACTGGACCAGTACTTCATGAAGGATCCTGCCAAGCTATTTGGCCGGGCTGTTGAACAGGCTCAGGTGTCCTTTTGCAATTGATGCAGTGGCGACTCACCCTTGTGCTTGAAGCTCGCCTGGAAATGTTGTTCTGTCCATAACAGGTCAAGTGGACCATTGATGCTGACATATGTACACATTTCGACATCATCATCCCGTCCGCTGCATTAAGGACAGCATTGTTTCTCTTGCAGTGGCTTTACTGTCATGAGATTTTTGCAAGAGAGCCACTGTTCTAGTGCTCAGAGCACAGGGTTCTGATGTCGTGTTTTGGTCAGCACCTCAGTCGTGCTTCATGTTTTGCAGTCGTGGTTGATGTTTGGCAATGGACATGTGCCAACACTGGTCATACGCAGTGGCAAACCTGTTACGACTTGACGAAGCTATGCACAGCGCATTTCCTTCCAATTGGTTGCGACACATGCGTCAATGCAGCAGTGCATGCGTACAGGTGGATGCACACAATGCACAGCTGCTGGAGCAGCATGTATGCTGTGCTGCGCTTGAGAGTCCNAGGTGTGCTTGCCCAGGGCGAAGGCGCAAGATGACTGGACTAAGGATCTGCCCCTCCCTGATTTCATGAAGAGTCATGCCAAAGCAGTGATACCACCTGAATCAGCGCCTTTGGACAGTTGACCATGTGGCAAAGGCACAAAATCCAGGCTGTGTTGCAGATGTGCTGTGGAGATTATGATGACTGCATGTGTCACACAGCACATGCAAATCAAGCCAGTACCATGCATTGCGTCATCAGCCTTGTGGCCCTCTCAACCCCAAGTACATAGCTGCTGGCATTGCTGCTACACAATGACTTGCAGTGCTGCCGTCCATGACATGTGAGCTTTGTGTTGGCCCATGAAGCGCACCTCCATTGGGAAGCTGCATCATGTGACTGGCTGGGCATTCTCTTTTACGTTTGATCTGGAATGGGATGAAGATAATGCAGTGGCGAGTTCATTCGCACCTTGAGACGCTACATTAAAATTTCAATAAAACCAAGGCATTTGCAATTATCTGGCGCAGCAATGCTGCAGCCTGCAACGTGCTTTGCAGCCTGGAATACGCTTTGCAGGGCTTGGGCTTCAGATCTTGCAGCAGCTAGGGGGCATCAACACGGTCATGGTGAGTGTCTTGGTGTATCACCTGGNTACAGGCTGTTACAGTGCACATCATCAGGTTTGGACAAGCATAACTTGGTACAATATTAGCATTCATTACCACATCTTGTATGCTGAGCAGCAGACTGCAAATTGGCATGACAAAGTCTTGTGTTGCAGAGAACAGTTCGTGGGTGCATGTTTGTTCACTTACTATGGAGCAAACAACCTCACTATTGTTCTGCACCCAGCAGCCAGCGCAGCTGATGCTAATTACAAGGTCTACCCATATGAAGTTCCAACCATGACGGTGCGTGTACACACTCTCATAGCTTGCATTGCATTGGATCAGAACGCAGCACAACTGCAGACACCTGCATCTGTCTCAGATCAATCTATGACCGCCTGTCTGCGCATACCCAGGGTGTACCCAGCCCGTGTCACAACCCACATCCTTGTCATGAGTCAGATTCATTGCTACAGCATAGTCCCAGGGGCGCGCGAGAGTCTGCTTGCATGTCATGTCAGGAAAGCAGATAGCTGTGGGAAGCTTTAAGTACTGTCAAGACTCTGCAACTGCAGTTGCACTTGCGCACACTCGCGGCCCAACTGTACTCTGCAAATACAACAGAGGAACATATTATTGACAAAGTTCATTGCACACTTCAGTCACACTGCAGCCACATTGCAGCACACCAATACAGTCTTATGCGGCAGGCAAGTGAGCACTTTTTGTGCAGGTGCATTAAACTGACCAGCATGTGCAATTGGTGCCTATCTGGGCAGTGTAAAAAGCTCATCAATTGATACTGTAGCTGCCCACAGCTAGGGCGTCGTTAACTCCTTACAACAGTGAATCTGCACTCCACAACCTGTGTCATGAGAAGCATACCTGACTGTGTTTGTGGGGGCAGTCTTGACAAGGGGGTTGCTTTGTTTGATGTTCTCTGCATCTGCAAGGCCAGCTGTGCCAGCTCTGGCTNCACGCCGTGTCACGGGGTCCATAAGTCACAACGTTTGTGCACAGTCTCACTAGGGATGTGGCTGAGCATGGAATGACATATATGTGACGCAAGCGCTTCATTTGCAACACTTGCAAACGACTCACATGACGGTCTACCTTAGGCCACATGCTAGGTAATACATATTATATGGAGGGGTTGCCATTACTGGGTCGTATCAAGTACCGTCTATGGCACTCGCCTTGCCAGCGCACAGCCCCAGGGTGCAAATGAGTGTCTTGAATGTGAGCCCACTGTTGGCGTTCAGAGCTAGAATACGCCANTGTTCAGCGTATGCAGGCAGCATATGTCACCTGACACACCTCTGTAAACTGTTGCAAGCAGGATTGCCGTTGTGTTAACGCAGGGTCTTGACTTCTGTCACTCTCAAGGCATCATGCACAGAGACGTAAAGCCACACAATGTGAGTTTCTGTGAACTGAGAGAGCTGTGTGCATGTTGCAAGTGCTTCTAGTTTGCGTATACAAGTCAGCATATCATACCTTGCAGACTGAGGCAGCGCCGTCTGTCAGAAGATGCATCAATTAACATACCATTGGCAAGCTGCAGCAGATCCCATTGTGCAGTAACCCATCTCGTTCAGATGTTGCATATAGCTGCACGCTCATATNTCTACAATGTCCAGAAGCTGCACGAGGTCCACATGGCTCAGCAGGCCATCTTCCTGTCTAGGTGGATGCGGAGACTTCTTCACAATGACATTGTTTGCCTGCAGGCACATGCATGCAGAGCTGATAGATGCATGTTGCAGGCAAAGTCACTTGCATGCAAACCACCAGGTCACATGACTGCCCCCAACCAGGTTCTTGTTGAGGACTCATGCCATTCTGATTGTGTAGGAGGTGCACACCCAGGAGGGTCTGCTACCGCCTTTGACATAAGTCAGGGACATGTAATGTGAAGTGCCTGAGCTAAGATCTGCAGCTGCACTCTCAGTGATGAGGTGCTGAACTTTCAGTAATGAGGTCAGCAGGCAGCATTTGCATGTAGCAAAGCCCACTTAGCAACTATAGTAGTGCTTACTACAGTCGCCCAGTGACAAACGCTGCCAACATGTAGAAAGCATCTCCCGACCTGGCTGGCTACACAGGCTACCAGAAAGATACAGCACAGCACAGCGCATTAGGCTGATCGCATATTGCATAGGCCAGTCAGCATGCATGCACGACACCCCAATACAGCGGGCCGGTGGTGGACTGCATAGTGACACCTAGCAAGCGCAGCACAGCCCAACACAGCACGGCACGGCACGGCGCGGCACGGCGCGGCACGGCACGGCACGGCCCGGCCCAGCCCAGCACAGCATAGCACAGTACTCTTGTTGCGAACGTAGCACAGCTCAACACGAAACAGCAACTTGACATCAGCACAGCGCAGCACAGTCCAGCCTAGCCCAGCACAGTGTAGCACAGCATGACGCAGCTCCGCACCACACAGCAAAGAACAATACAGCATGACGCAGCACGCCACAACACACTAGCCTAGCACAGCACAGCAGTGCATGGTGCAGCATGGCATCTATGACTACAAAGCCACCTGTTTCTGTCGGCAGCAATGTTGCTGCTAGCTGTTTCTGGATCATCAGAAAGAATGTCCAAAGCATCTGCTGCAGTGAGGCGGTCTTCAACCAGAGGCTCAAGAAGGCCGTCCACAGCTGCTGCAAGCTGCCGCCCCATGCNCTGCAGATCGTTACCTTTGCTGGTTGACCGTATATTGCAGAGACTAGTGTTTGAGATTGGCTTTGTTGCACATGGGGCAGCTGGGCATAGTCATGTGCAAGCGTGAATCTGCAGGCATGCACCCACAAGAGATCAAGTTGAGGCCCCAGCCTGCCACAGCACAACCAGGATGGGTCTTGCTCTGCCCAGACATGCACACTTTGTTCCCCCAAGTCTGCTTCCTGGCTGACAGATGTGCTTGCATGGCTGCAGCTGGGCATGATAGATCTGCAAGCTCTGATGTGGGCATTTGCAGCCAGCTTGACCCCTCCCCCCGCCCAGCTCAGCCCCACCAAACCCACCTTCAAGCTGTGCTCCAAGCCCATCATTGTGCCCATCTTGGAGTGCTTGGTGGGGGCTGCAGTCCTGCAAGCCTGCTGCGTGGTGCTCATGAAGACTGAGCTGCACGTTGCAGCAGAGTCTACCATGACAGAGGCTCAGGTGACACCTCACTTGCGTTGTCCTGTGTTGCGGCAATGCAACACCTATCTCTGTTGCAATAGGTACAATTTTGAAGCCAAGTGTAGTTTGCTGTACAGCTGACATGTCGACCATGCATGCTGGTAATGATGGCGTTTCTGCTGTCCACTTCAGTGATGAATTATGTACGGCCGCATCAGGAAGTGCTCTGTGTTTTTTCACTTGATTGTCAGAAACTGCAGGCAAACTGCAATCTGTGTCCATACAGCAACCCCTTGTGTGCATGCAACATCAGCAGCTGTGCTTGGCCCCAGAGGCACATTGCATGCGCCCTTTCTCAAGCCTTAGTCGAGAGGAGCAAGGCCTACCTTGACAGCNTGGTGCACAGCCCACCTGGCGAATGTAGCGCAGCTCATCCCAGGACTCGCCAGTCCATTCCTTGCCGGCTGTGTGGATCCAGTTCTCCACTTCCGCCAGGCCTGTCTTGACATACTCACCATTGCTGAAGCTGCAGCACTCTCGCCGCAACAAGAGCTGGTTGAAAAGCTGCACATTCACAAAGCTGAACAGCTGCTGGAACAGCTTTCGCACCTGCAGCATGAGTTGTTCTGTGAGGTGTCTTCTTGATGTTGGGATGAAATGTCTAGTTGTATTCACCGATGCCATACTGTGCACAGCAGCACGTGCAGTCTTGACACCATTGAGGATGCAGCACGTGCATCATGCATGTCATCCTGCCATGCACACAAGCACAGATGTCTTGCACAATTCTCGATCAGCTTGCAGCTTGGTTGAGATGAAAGTGAGGTGCCAATCACTGCAAATCACAATACATATGAAGAAAGGGTAAACGACAATGGACCCACCAAGAAAGGAGGTACAAAATTCTGTATGAGTGTGCCCAGCAGCATCTGAAACACGTCCAGGATGTTACGCCAGTGTGGACTCAACTGAGTTGTGTTAGAGCCTGAAAAGCACAGACACAATGAGTTGCAATGTGACTTTCTGACTTGTTTCTTGTGCATATCCTGCTCAACTCAAGCGCAAAATATCTAGTGGCCACCTACACATTGCCTTGAAAACCAACGCCCAGTGCTCATCAGGTGCATACATGCAGAACTGTTTCAACTTGTGCAAAATTTACGCTAAGGTAATGCTAAACAGCCACACATGCAAGACCTCACACCAAAAGATCCTCTCAACATAATGCCATGCAACAAGCTCCCACCAGCATTTGGTACCACTCAACATTGCACCTTGGTGACCTGTTATTACACGTCTGACACATACAGAGAGNGTTCACTCAGAGTCGTCTTGAGGGGTTTTAGTGAGCCAACATTGTCGCAGCATGTATTGATGGTGCACTCTGAGGTTATGCTTTACAGCCCTGATCTGTCAAGAAACTGGCTTGGCGCTGAGTTTCCAGCCATTATTGACGGTACTTCCGTCTCTACGAATGCTCCTGTCGCGGTACGAATGCGTGCCTGAAAACCTGGGGCGACCAGAGTCGGGAGACTGAGTGACGAGGGAGCTGTGCCTTCAACTTTGTCGGCAAATTCCTGCTGGATAGGGTTTGACGGCTCGAAGCGTTAGGGTAAGACAGCTTCCTCAAGGTGCCCATTCGTGCTGAATCGGCATTTTCCAGAATTCCGCACGCCAAAACTGCTTGCCACCTGAGCAAAGCATACCAACGCAAGCTTAAACAAGGGAGCTTTCCTGACAAAGTCGTGTGGGTTGCAGCCAGAGACTTTCAGGCCAGCAGTATGAGATTCCTTGCGACAGCATCGATGCCTTTTAGTCAAAGCCCTCTGGTGGCGATGCATCAGCCAACTGCAAGCCAAGTCAAGAAGCAGCAAGCTGTGGTAAGTCGGGCTGCAGTTCTGCACAACAGCCATGTTGCGTTTTTCCCTGTGAGGATATGTCATCCAGTGCGTTCACAGATCTCTATCAGTGACACAAGGGTGCCCAACCAGTTTGAGAATCTGCAGAATAGTAACACACTTTGATGCACTGCGCAGGTCTTTGCTGCAAAGTCCAGGCACAGTATCTCAGGTCCTACAAGGACGTATGCAAGCGCACACAAGGCGGACGTCCCTCTTGAACATGTCAAGCTTCCAACGCCCAGACCTAACGGGTGGTCCAGTGACCTGAAGAAGCAGGAGTCGACACCAACGCCAGGGCGGGTACGCGCATTGCAGTTGAATGTTTCTANGCAGGCTGACTCTCAGTGCATGGACAGGCAACCTGGGGCAGTCAGTGACAGAGCCCACTGTGTCTGAAGACTTCTCTGCAGCTGGACCCAGCAGCTCAAAATGCCAGCTAGCACTACAGTCCACAGGTGTATGGCTGTTGCTGCTGTCAAGATTGAAGAAGTGCAGTAGCACCCCTTTATTGTCTGCATTTTAGCCCTGATCTGTAAGGCAGGAACAAGCTGGCCGAGCTGCAAGCGTCGGTGGGTCTGTTCTGCTCCAGCAGGTGCACTACGTATGTATGCATTATGGCACAAGCTGTACGATGTACCTGGCATCATTGTGCGGGCCTCCCATTCTTCCTCACTGACTTTGGCATGGAGATGCAGATGTGCAGGCACCGAGTTTGCATAGCCGGCAACATCTGCAGAACACAGGGTCTTGATTTCTGTGCATGGGTATCACTTCTGATGCTGTGGCACCAGACAGAGGCACACATTCAAACAGCCTTAACAGGTGGACGCAGGGGAGAACTGCTTGCCAGGAATGCTGGAATAAGCTTGTGCATTAGTCACATTATTTGGTGCATGCACACAAAGCAGCATGCGCANCAACCATGCTGGCTGCAGGAATCACCACAGTATGTGATATGGGCACGATGGGCAACGGCACAGACACATGGGACACCTTGGAGCAGATCTACATGCCTGCTGCAGACAGGGGTGAACTGCCGCTGAGGGTTTTTGCTATGGTCCCCTTGCCCACCTGGTAAGCAGCTGTGCCTTTCTGCGCCCAGCACAGTGTACATGACAATTCAAGGGTTAGCATGGCTTCCATTGCGATGAAGCACAATGAGCAATGGTGTTGCAACATGTTATGGAGCTTGGTGTGTCAGGATCTGACAAGGTTCACACGTCATGCCCGCCATTGTTGGTTTGCAAGTGGCAGTTCCACGCACTCAATGTCATCAAGTCTTTCTGACTTTTGTGCCTTGACCACACTATCGAACGCACTGGATGTCATACAGTGCTCAACACGTCAGCTGATAGAGTCCAGGTCATAACATTGGATCATGTGTTGAATGATCACAAAAGACAGTATGTGGAACGCTGTGTAAGTCGAGGCTGGTAGCACTGGTAAAGCGGCAAGGCATAGCATGCCCTGTGGGGTGTTTGGTGCAGGCACATGATAAGGATGACGTAATTCATCATAAACCAAGGGAGGTCCGCTGTGTGATGCTCCTCAGCCTCAGGCTATCAGCANTCTGTAGCACAACAAGGCTTTGGCATAGCTGCTCAGATGCTGTTGCATGAGCGTACATGTTGTCGCGCACCATCCATTGAGTCTGCTGACATGCCTCGCTTATTGAGCTCCTTTTGAAACAAGGATTCTGGTGAGTCTGTACATAACATACATCGGCGTTACGACGGATATGCCAGTGAATGTCGTGATGTGCAAAAACTGTGCGACGAGGTCATACCTCGCTTGTCCTCACTGTCTTGCCTGGCGCAGTGGACCGCGCGGCTAGACCTACAGCGCTTTCGAGGCCGAGCAAGTAAGCAGCGCGTACAGCATCTTCTGCGCAATTGGCGAGCTGCCTGGTATGCTGGCGACCGTGGGGCGCACTTGCCAACCGCTTGATGTGGTCCCAAGGACGCACTGGCCGGCATGTCAGCTGCCGGACTGATCAGCTCCGCCTTGTCGTGCTGCTGGCAGTCGCGTCTGTGCTGTAGACCCTGTAACTTGAGCCGCAACGTATATTGCTTGAGTCCGGCTGCGTCTACTGTGCTCGGTGACAACAGCGTTCTTGTCGGAGCCACTTCATGACCACATGCAGAGCACCACATGACACTTTGTTCCGTCCCGGCATGTCCTTGTTTCGCAGTGTTTCGGCACAAAGGCTTGTTTAGGCAACAGGCCGCCGTCATACCGCAAAACTGGACTTGACCAGTTCTCTTGACCGGGAGCTAAGGCAGCGCCGGGGACCGTGCACCATGGGTGCGTACAAGGTAAAGCCTGATGCAGCGGACATTGATTCTTGTTCTACTGCCTGGCTTCACTGTATGACCAAGGCGTGTGTTGCAGTACGTTGAGGAGTTGTGGAAAAAGAAACAGAGCGATGTGCTCCGTTTCTTGCTCCGTGTCAGATGCTGGGAGTACCGTCAGCTGCCCGGTATTGTGAGGTTAACCGGTCCTTCCCGTCCCGACAAGGCTCGTATGCTTGGTTACAAGGCAAAGCAGGGCTTTGTTATCTACCGTGTGCGAGTTCGCCGCGGTGGCAGGAAGAAGCCAGTCTCAAAGGTCGGCAGCAAGCACAGCATCAGTAGNGGGAGGGCTGCTCTTCTGGTTCTGCCTGAGCCTGATGGGTACCAGAGTCTCCTGCACATGCCAGCCATCATGGTTTTATCTTGTTCCCACCAATGCAGCAGCAATCATTGATCCAAGCAGCAGCTGCCTTACTGAGACGGTATCATTTGTGGTTGTCATGCAGCTGCTGGTTGACTGCGCATAGCGCAGACAGCAGATTTGTCATGCATCATAAAGAACCACAGTGAGGTTACCTGACGTAGCATGGGGCAGTGGGCTAGGCTCAATGGCTTCGAGTGTGGAGGGTGGTTGGGGGTCTTGCATACCCTCTTCAGGCTCCTCTTGGGTGGATGGCAAGCTTATGGGTACCCCAGCTCTAGTGAGTTCACCAGAATACCTGCAGGCAAACACCACTGGGCCGGTAGATGTGACACATTGCTGTATGTTGGAAACGCCTGCAGCACAACTTTCTTGCTGTGCCACTGCAGTGTTAGGGCGCTTTCACAAGCACATATGCACGCATGCACTGCAGGCATCACAGCTCTCGCTGACNTGAAAACAGAGGGATCTTTTGCCCCCTTGCAATGGAGTTCATAGTGTCAATGGTGGAAATGCCAGTCTGGATCATCTCCTCAGGGTATGTGCGCTCAGCGGGGTTGATGGAGGCACCATTGATGTCCAGAAAAGTCTCAGCTAGCACTGGCGGCCTGTGTGCACCAGCAGCTGATAGAAGGGTCTTTGAGGGTGGTATGTAGGCAGTGCAAGTAGCAGACACACAGACTGAAAGGATTTTGTCACAGGCTTCTGAGGTCCACATCACATCCTCCCTTGCTACAGCAAGACTGTCGTCTGCTGTACAAGCATGCAAGCCACGCAGGCCTTACCCGCCATCAATGGGCTTGCCAGAGCCATTGAACACTCGACCAAGCATATCTCTGGACACTGGGGTCTTCAATACCTACCAGGCAAGGATACTTGTGTTAGACACACGGCATGACCTCGATCAAAACTGAGGGATGCTACCAACAGCACAACTTTGTTGCAGCATGTTGTTAGCAATGTAAACAAAGCTGACACACCTCCCCTGTGAACTCTAAAGTTGTGCCCTGGTTGTCAATGCCGGTTGTGCCCTCAAAAACCTGCACAACTGCTCGCTGGCCATCCACTTCCAGAACCTGACCACGTCTGCTTGTACCATCTCCAAGCTTCAAGTTGACGATTTCAGCGTATCTTGGTTTCTGCAGCATAGTGTTTTATCATTATCAAGGCTGCGTTCCCAGGTAGGTGTGAGTTAGGTCAGCATGCACTTAGTATTCCACAAGTCCAGTCTCTGCACGAATGCTGACCTTAACGGAGTCTACAATGACCAAAGGCCCGCTTACTCCGCCAATTGTCCGGTAATCTGCAACGCGATTCGTTGGTATCAACTATAGATGCAAGGCACCCTCACGACGTGTTTTCGCATACCAAGACGAGGCTGCAGAACGTAATCTCTGTTGACCGCATCTATATGCGCCTTGGCGGCAGCCTGCTCGGCTGTGACGACTCCGTTCGCCATATGCACAGTGATGGGTCGAGCAGATCAGTCAGTCGGCAAGGGTTCACTTGACACAACACAGCTATGGCAAGCAGTGCAGCCTCCTCACTTCGCGGAGAGTGTACCCAAAATCGCACGANTCAGTACTATGCTTGTCAACATTTGTGTAGGTCAGCTGTAACACAGCAAGGCTGTGGCTGACGTCAGAGACAGATGGGCATGCTCAATACGTGAGGATTTGTGCATCAACATCTCGTTCCCATTGTGTGTTGACTGTCATGCCGTGCAGTGCATTGACTAGGGCTGGTACTGGAGGTGAACATCAACTTGTTGTCAAATGCATGTGAAACAGGCACAGCAGACTGCGACAACATGAGCCACAAGCCCCAGCAAGCGCAATGTACAGATGTGGTTGCTAGTCATGCACAAGTAGCAATAATGTGCAAGTAGCACATTATGCTGTCATAATCTTGGTAGCAGACATCTGCAACACTCAGCAGTGTCAAGTTGGGCGCTGTATGATCTGATGATGCTGTCATGCACACTGCAAACATGAAGTGCAGAAAGCAATGAAGGCAGCAATGCTTCTAGCAGGTTTCTATACTCGTCAACTCCCACAAGCATGTCCACTTGAGTGCTCGAGACAGAATCATGCTTCAGCAGCTCAGACCCCAACATCACCAATGGAGAACCAGGGAAGCGCTTTCTGTGTGCATGGTGAGCTTGGACCTATGCCAAAGGTTTCTGTGTGCTAATGTGCAGCTATTGCGGTAGCATCAGCAAGACTGTATGCAAAAATGCGTATGATGGGCACAAGTACATACCAAAGTATTCAGCATACAATCTGGACATTGGCAGCCCAAAGCCAAGCCCACCCATCCTATACTGCATGCCAGACTCTGGGGGCAGAGCCCAGCTGGGATCAGCATCCTTCAAGCCATGCAAGCTGCTGTTCTGGTCCATTGTGGTGTAGCCATAGTGCCAGACCTTGGTGAGCTCCTCAGGCGAAATGCCTCCACCTTGATCTGATATCCTGTGATGGGCAGCAGGCTGTAGAGAGCAGCAGCTACACCATGAGGGCTGCACACCTCAGGCACATTCACAANTAACACTTCTGAGCCCTTACTGGACCTGTGCCCTCGTCTGCTGCGGCGGCGGTGCATGCCTCTGGAGGACTCCTGAGGCTGCTGACTTGGCAGTTGGTGCTGCAGCTGCTCAGGTACCTGCTCGTGTAGCTGCCCTGGTAGCTGCTGCGCAATTGTGTCAATTCCAGAAGGCTGTGCATGCTGTGACTGTGGTAAGACATCTTGTTGTAGTCCAGGAGGTAAGGAGACTGAACCTGGATGCTCAATGACATGCAAGCTACCCTTGTGCTGTGAAGACAACCCGAACCCATCACGCTTACCAGCTGTCTCAGGCTGCCCATTTGTGTACAGCTCAGCGTACGCATCAGCTTCTCCATGAGTCATTGCATCTGTGTGCTGCAGTGTCCCAGACGGTAGCTAGCTTACAGCAGATTGCTGCCAACCCCCTGAGCCCGTCCTTATACAACAAAGCCACTCAGCAAGCATTCACCTCAAGGCAGTCACGTCACCAGCATGGCAGGGATTTGCGTGCTTTGCATGCTAACTCAGCACCTCTCTCAAGACTGCAGCAGCTTGCCAGCAATGCAGAGCCGGGCANCACATAGTGGCAGCAGGGTGCTGGGATCCGTCAACTCAGCCTGATGTACAGTATGGTGATGCAAGCCAGTTCAGCAGGCACTTCCACAAGCAGCAGGGGCCGCTCGCCTCAAGACATGTTGTTGCTTCCCGAAAAGTAATGTCACAACACAGCATGTCAAACCAACCACAGACCTTTGAACAAGCACTTAGCAATTTGCAGTGCGGCACACCAGCAACAATTTGGCAGCGCACATTGTGGATTGGCTACCTTTATGCTCCCAAAAATGTTGCAGCTCAGGCTAGCTATGTTGACACAAGTAAGCTGAGTCATGCGCCACATGATGTACAACACCAGAGCATGGGTTCTTGTATGCCTCCTGCCAGACAAAAGTGAACATCGCCAGGGGCACAGTGCTTGTCAAAGCACAGTCATGCAGTAGAATTGAAGAAAAGCGGGCTGCGTGTGCTACAACCTAGAGCCTGATTATGTCATCTTGACTTGACTTGTGCACATGGTTCTGTGACTTGTAAGCCAGACAGATCTCACAACAGTTAGGCAGGCAATGTTTACCTGTGCCAGGAGGTCCCACAAGTAGTACACCAGCTGGTGATCGAGCTCCCAAATCCAAGAAACGCTTGGGATTTCGCAGAAACTGTACGAGCTCCACTATTTCCTGCTTGACTTGATCAATGCCGGCAATGTCATCAAAGGTTATGGAGACATCTTTGCCGGTGATCAAATCTAGTTTCACACCTCCAAATAGCCTGCAACAGCAGCAGTTCATGTACNAGAGCTGAAAGGGGTAAGACAGTTATGGTATAAGCCCAGGAACTGATACGCGTCCATGTTTACTGAATCAATTTACTCGTCTGTCAACATGGTAGCAGTGGTACTCATACAACCATTCTCTTCTCAGATGCATACGACAACCAAAGCCAAACTCACAAACACTTACATCAACCTCAAAGGCTTGCGAGCGTCACAAAACTTCAGGCAAGGCTAGCGGATCATCAGAATGAATGTTTCAAGCTCTGTGCCAAGCCCTGTTTGATCAAGACAAGGTGACTTTTCTAGCAGCACTACAGCTCTTCAGCACAAGATGTACATAGCAGTTTATACCAGCTGAGCTACACGGCAACCTTGCTCAGTTCAATACATTGGTATGGACAATTTACTTTGCACAAGTCGAAGAAGACTCCTGTTCTGAACATCATCTCAGGAGGCAGCAAAATCTGAATCTGTAGCGAGGGTGTAGCTCAAGGCATGTGCTGTCCACATATGCACTTCTTGCTGGCATGTATCTCACTAGGCAGCTGCCATGATTGGCTGATCACTGTCTAAGAAGACCAGGTGAAACAGCCGCATATGGTCTGTGGTCTGGGTGTAGCTTTTGCCTGGAGAAGCAGAGTGGATCAGGCGCCTGTTGGCCCAGACAGCAAAGTCATTTGGCTGCCACTTATGCTTGTACACCTCACTGTCAGCTGTGCCACTAGACACAACTTTGTCCAGTAGGTCCAGGCTTTCTGGTCTGCTCATGCCCTCAAAATGGTACACCCTCTGAGCACTGACAAGGATGGCTGGCCTGGAGTTCTTAGGGTCCTGCATTGCAGTCAATGATGAAATCCAATACACAGATGGCTTGCGCAAAAGTGTTTTGTAGTGACACAAGGAAAAGACTGCATCAGGTGTATTGTGTCAACAGTAGCAGACTGATCACGCACTGCATCACGCAGCTGTTTTTATGTATTTATGCAGCACAGCTACAGATTATTGGCTGTACCTGTCACAACAGCATTGCGTAGATAAGTCACATTCAGCAAAAACCCATTTCATTCACCACACAGTTGTCATGCTTATGTGAATACCTTACAATGCATTCAACAGGTCTCAGTATGAAGGGGTCATGTTCGACAATGACCAGCTGGCCTTGAGCACACAGCCAATGAACAGGTGATGAAGACATACCTTGATGACAAATGGGTTGTTCTTGGGTTCAATCACAATGCCTTTCTCAACGGCAGCATGCAGCCTGCAGGTCCAGACCGTCGTCACAACAAACACCAGCTGCACCTCTTGTGACTCAAGCACCAATGTGAACATGTCACCGGGTCGGTCACAACACAGCTTTCACATCTGCCTGGATTTTGTATGTATCCAAAGTTTTGACAAACACATCACCTGTGCAGACCTGTTTGTGCCTCTTGTCCATAACATGATGCAGCATATACAAGGACCCAAGCAACATCAGCGCTTGCTCACTTGTGTGAAAGAAGCAGTGGTATTTGTTGAGCAACTTTGCCAGTTTTCTATGCGATGACGAAGACAAAGAATGGCAGTGCAGTGTGTCGCACGCTTNAGATTGCCTGGAACTGCACAATGTTTCAGAGAACAATGGTGCCATTTCCAATGCAGCAAAGCAGGAGCTGCACCAGCATGTCAGCCCAACGTTGAAAGGGTATGAGTGATGGCGAGACCATTAGCTGTCATCAGGGAGCAACCCGGCAACAATGAGAGGTTAGCTGTCAGAAGGGTCCATATCATAGACTATAGACCAGATGTACTGTGTATCCAAAGGGTCGCGTCTACCACAATGAATATCACAGTCAAAGGCCATTCAGACGCAAGGACAATCCAGGGTATCACAGTAAAATGCACATGTTGACGCTAATGAATGTTTATTGAAGGCTGCTTGACAATATGTACAGTAGTGTGTTCTTTAGCTTTGCAAATCGGTTCTGCTGCTGTATCTGATTTCCCAACAATGCGGTAATCATGGCATCAGCCAATATCATGGTACATTACAGTGTTGATATTGCGGCTTTTGTAGCATAGATGGCTACCAGCCAGTGCTAACAGTACTGTACTGGGTCTCAACACGGTGAGTATGCTGCATCATGGCAACCCTACCGTAGTGTCACCTGCTACACTTGACTTATGCCATATGTCACACTTGCGCTGATGCCTTGACGAGATGTTGCTCACTGTAGGCCCTCTGCACCAATTGGCCTTCATACAACCTTGTGTGCATCACATTATTTCATGACTTGCCCAAATAAAAGGGCTCAGAACTGGCGAAACTTGAGATCGACATCACCACTGTCTGGATTTGGCTGAGACACACCTGCCAGATACCCAGGCATATCAGTGCATTTTGCTGCAGTACGACAAAGTGTATGTGATACTGTACTAAGCTGCGAATTTGGCAACGTCAACTACATTCTTATAGTAAACTACATTCTTACAGTGAAAAGATGGTAGAGGCGCAGGCACACCTGTGATACATCATCTCTGGCAGATCTTGCCGGCTCGTTGCAATTGGTATGTACTGGTGGAGAAGTGACTGGAGCGAAATGGCACATTTGCCATACAAAGCGGAACATCATTCGAGCTTACTGCACGCCCTCATTGCCTTGGTTTGATGCTCAGGGTGTGCAAGTCGCCGCCAGCTTCGCTATATTGTTGAAGCCAAGACCATGGATTGTTGTAAGCAGTCAGGTCGCCGTAACCGTCTCTAAATTCTTCTTCACAGGTGATGCCCAAGAAATTCAAGATGTCCAAGGCATCCTTTCGTTTCACTTTCTTGACATGCGCAAAACCATTCTTTCTCGCCCATGGCATACCCTCAATCTTTGTCCAGTCACGGGGATCTCTGAGTGTAGTCTCAAACGTGTCGACGACCTCAGGCACGTCACCAGACGCGTCAGAAGGCGTTCTTATGGTCTTTCGAGCCCGCGACGGGGACGGACTCCTTGCAGGACGTTTGACAGCTCTGCGTGTCTCGTCTTTGCGCATTGGCATCCTTGATATGCTAAAAGAAAGTTTCAGCGATGCTCAGTGAATGCTCAGGGGGCTCAGCTCAGGGCCCCCTGCAGGGCCACTACCCATAGAAGCTGCCTCGCAACAGCGATTCTGAATACGGTCGAAAAAATAAATAACAATCTTGGCAAAAGCGTCATTACCATCGTCATTATATGCCAATACAGAGTGCAGGGNACATGGCCAAACCCACCACTGTCATACGGTCAACAGCATTGTACTCCTGCTCAAATCAGCCAGCTGAAATGCTCGCAGGATTGTGCCAATCTTTGCTCCTGACGTTTCAACTTTGCAGCATGGTGCTTTTGCAGGTGCTTATTACAGGAATGCAGCTTGTTACAAGTATAGCTGCAGGCAACCCCTTGCAGTTTTGAGAGAAGCACGGCAGGTGGCGCTGCAGAAGAAGCTGCTGAACTCTCAGTGCAACCAGAATAGCATTCAAGTCAAGTTGCCTGATTGGCTGGTCATCTGTACAACCAGTGCTGCACAGCTTGATGAACATGACAGCTATTTGCTACAAAGGCTGCTGCAGCCAGAAGCCCCGCCTTCCAAGGAGTGTGCTGAGGCAAATCTGTCTTGCGTCAAGCACTTGCGTCAGGTCATGTCAGAGCTAAGCTTTCAGTACAAGCCAGTCCAGAATGCCCGGCATAAGGCAGCAAAGCAACAGCTGCACAAATCATCAAGNTGTATTAGCCATGCATTACGTGAACCTGCTGTGCTGGACATGGCGTGTACAGGTTCACAGGGTGACAGCTGCATGAGATGCAAATACATCAGCCATTGATCATTGGACTTTTTCAAAAATGTAATTGACTTGCTCACACAAAGACACTGTGTGCAACTTTGTAGAGGCTGGCAACATGGCTAAGACACCATGTGCAGGTGGGTTGGTGATCAGTCTGGGTACGGGCTTGCTGGAAAGCCTAGTGGAGGTGCCGATGGTGAAGCAGCACATGCCAGCAGACATGTGATGTGGCCAAGTGACTCCAGAGCTACAATACCTGCTGTGACAACGAACAGTATCTGAGTCCGCTTTGACGCACATAACCATCGACCAGTAGCATCAGTCTGCAAGCTGATGCCGAGGGTTACTGCGCATCTGCTGCGTCTTCTGGAGTCACATCCGCATGGATTTAGCCTCACACGCCGAAGTAGCCAGTTTGGGTAGTCAGTTTGGGTAGTCTGCTAGCACAAGTTCAGTGTCTACAGCCGTAAGACATGGGGTTCAGCTGATGACAATTCTGTATGTGGCTTGTAGGCTGAGGTTGAGGAAGACCAGACCAAAGATGCCATCATTGAGCAGCTGAANGATCTTTTGTCATCATGGCACAATGGGTGCATGTGACTCAGCAGCAGTCTGTGTGTATTACAAGATGACTGTTTCAGTTGCAGCAATGGTTTGTTGGAGAGTGCATGCAGATTGCCTTCCAGTCAGTCCTGCATGGGTACCTGGTGGCAGCCTGTCTGTCTTCTGCCCCTTTCAGGCGAGCCAAGATGGCTTGCAGGAGGGGCGGCCCTGAGGCTGTCAGCAAATGGCCCTCCTCAAGCCTGTGAGCACCATGAACACAACAAATGTGGTTTGCTCAGTATATTCCGCATACTTCGCGCTGCCCGCTGTGTGCAATGGCTACAGCCCGACATGCATGCGGGTGGCAGGTGGCTCCTGCACAACTGTCTGTTGGCCCCCAGTTACTTTCCACGAGATAAAAGCAATGACTGATTGACCAGCTGGAATCTGGTCAACCAAGTTGTAGGCAAATTCTTCGGTCGGCGTACCACATTTCCTCTGGTGTATGACACCACAAGTAGCAAGTTGCCTCATGCATGCTGCCCAACCAGAGCATGCATTCAGTCACAACGAACATTGTCAAGCCTTCTGCATTGCATTGAAGTTTGATAAAGCCCGTACACAGCAACCAGAACCACACCTGAGTGTCCACATTCTCACTTGTACATAGCAACAAAGCAGCAAGTGAAACAAANGGAGACAGGCAGACGCGCTCATGAGCGTAATACCTCAGGCCAACTGCAGTGAACGCGGCACTGGTGCCGGGCGTGTTGCTTGCAGGACGCCGAGTCATGCGAACTTGCACACATATGCATGCAGCTGTGGTCTGTATTTGCATGCTGAAGCTGTCTGAAATTGGAAATTTGGGATCGAAGGCAGCCTGCCCACCTTGGGCGAGAACTCATCGCCAATGCAGCTGTTTGAATGTGGCCAAAGCCCACGAAGGCGAGTACGTACTGTCATCAAACGCCCGTTGTGTTACCCCTGCTTAGCTGACAAATGGCCATTGTCAATTATGCTTGCAGGGGGTCAGGTGTTGAGACTACTAACCCTGGTCATGCATGCAGCTGCATCGCCTTTNTGAGGCGGTTGGCCCTGCGCAGGGCTGCTTGGAGCTTCATACGCCCTAAGCCCTCGTATGTGCCCATGCCCAGATAGATCTGCTCCAGCAGTTCAGGCTCCTGAACACCACTGACAGTGAAAATCAGGTGTAGAGCACTGCGCTGTGCATACCGAAGGGTTTAAACACTTTGAACACAACTTGGCTGCTGGCAACAGTAGCCCATGTGCAGTTCTGACCATCAAAGATGCAATATCTCTATGCTCAAGATGGTCTGCCATACTTACACTCCTGCAGTTGGTCAGAACAACACTAAGTACAGCTAAAGACAAATGTCACTGGCAAGGGCATTGTTGCAGTTGCAGTACAATGAGCCAAGCTGCAAACAAACATATGTCTCAAGAGGCATGCAACATCTGACCTGGCAGCATGTGGTGACGCCAGCAGCATGTTGCTGAGACCAACAACATAAGAGCATCTCTCGGTTGACACGTCAACTTATGCTGACACAAGCCTCGAGCATGACAAAGCAAGATAGATTACTGGGCATTGGCACAGGAAAGAAGCCCCAGATAGATCCAGGTTCTATGTTTGCATTCACAGCATGTCCATTGTATGCTTCTCCATGAAGTCTATTACAGTGGAGCGTCTTACCAAGCGCTGGCAGTAAGCCACAAAGAGATGCTTGGCCAAGGGCTTGCTGTTGATGGTTTGAAGGAAGTCCTTCAGAGGCATTCCCTTACGGTACATCCTGCATTGCACCGGCATCCGTCTTTGTTCAGAAGCTGTGCACAGCATGCAGCAATTTGGGCCAANGGGTACTCAGTGAAGGGCCAGGCCTCAAGGAAGATGCTCAAAGTGAGAGAGGGGCTCTGGCTGAAGTTGCCTGAGTTCAGGAGGCTGTATGAGGGGTTGTCGTAGTAGGGGTCAGCTGGGGGTCAGCTGGGGACCCACCCAGGTTGGGGCTGCAGGTTGGGGGCACGTGGGTGGTTGTAGTAGGACTGGGATCAGCTGCAAACCCAAATGTTTCCTGCATCATGTGTCATGTACCGCTCAAGGGTCCAGCTCAGGCAAAGGGGCGTTGGTTGAGAGCATCCGCGCCACTAGGCACACAGCAACACAAATATATGACTTCCCTTACACACATAGGGAGAATCTTGCAGTTGGCACATGCTTGGACTGGTGCAGCAAATGCAGACTTAGCGCATTACAGACTGCTGGAGCGCATACATGGTGCAACAATCACAATCATTTGTTTGAGCCACAACCGCCGCGTGCTTATCCCTGTTGGGCATGTATTCAGGATGCATGTGCACACCTGATAATATATGAGCCACACCACACTATAGATCACACACATTCAGCAAACATCTCAAAGGCAGCACCTGTTGGGTACCTCCCAGCACCAGCACATTGCCATCGCCTAGGGTCACCAGGGTAGGATCAAACCTGGCTCGGTCCAGCTTTTCGACCACGCTGTACTTTTTGGTGACTGGATCAAAAACGCGAATGGCTTGGAAGCCAACCGTCAGGAAGTCACCGTTGAGGTTGATCAATGAACCTGCAAGACCAATGATAGCGTGCTTGATGAGATCCAGCATGCATGTTCTGTATGCATTTCCTTGAACTCGGCACTCCAATCGCCAGCTTACAAGGTGCCCCTTGTCGCATGCACAGCCAATCAGGACCGCCAACGAGTTCAGCTAATTTCTGCATGAGCAGCTTGTGAGTGCACTACACAGTCCGTTCCAGATGGGCAGTGGACATTACCTCCAACAATCAAACCACGACCATCCGGCAGAAGGATGTGGCCACTGGATTGTGGAGCCTCTGCAATGTGGAAGGGCTGGAAGGTGTTGCTGGTCAAGTTGTAGATAGCAGCCACCTCACTCTGTGTGCCATTGGCAACCTGCAAGCTTTGGTTTGTTGGGGAAATTACAACTTAATATCATCTACAGAAATGTATTTGAAGAGCAATTGTGTATGATTGCATCTATGCAAAACAGTGGAGTAAAGCAGAAACAAGCATGTTGTTGAAGGTATGTTGGTCTAGAAGATACAGATGAGTTGTTGCTGCTTGGTGCATCATGCAACATAGCCAGCCTTGTAAGGCATGCAAGTGTTGACACGTGCCACAACTGTCTGCAGGACCCTGACTTGCGTGCCCAGGGGAGCTCCATCTGTTTTTAGGGTCAGGGTCAAGTCTGCTACTCAATATACAAGCGTGTTGCCTGGGTTCGCGGGATGTTACTGACAGGTCCAACTGTTCATGTACTTTTCCCCTGATCCCTGTCTTGAAAGCCACCTGCATGCGTGTTGCTGCCTGTAGAAACTGCCTGATGGTGCAACTACTTCGGAGTTGATGTGGCGACTACTAGGTTGTACTGCTGCTGCTAACGCTTTAACGCTGCAGCTGCGCCCTCACATAAATGTCGTGCGCCAAACAATCACTTCTTTGGCTTGAAGAAATGCACACTGACATTGTGTGTTGAGGCAGCAAGCCGTCNTGCGTTCAGGTCAGCTTTAGCTGTCATTTCTTCGCGCGGTTTCTCCAGCACTGCAGCCAGTTCGCTCTGTAGTTTTGGCTTGCGCGCTTGGGGCGTTTATTGTCAAGGTCAAGCTCCCAGGCACCTCCTCAATTACTGGCTGTACTTCAGGCACCTGAAAAGCTGCACACGCCGTAACAACAGGTGCAGTCAAGCATTGTCAGTCACGTCCTGCAGGAGCGTGAGACTTGTGCACATGTGTTCAACTCATGGTGTGCTGTCTCATACCGTTAGGCCTGGCGTGTCACTAATTGATGGGTCTGAATGGCTCCCTGTCAGGAACAGTCGCTCCTTAGGCCACATCACCAGACAACCTGCGTTTCAAGCACTTTTGCTGTTCCACAGTGCACAAATCTTGCAACTGTGCCATACTTATGGCGAAGTGACTCGACCACATTGACATTGCGCCAGCACTTGGCACTCAATCAATCAACTGTATGCAAGCGTGATTATGAAGTCACCTTATGTGGTCAGATTGTCAACACAGCGGCTGTATGCTCTGTCTGAACCTATGCCTCTGCAGCGGTGTATCAATGACAAGCTGATGCACAGTAGCAGCACACTGATCAGACTTATGGATTGCTTCAGCTGTGCAGATCTAAGCATCTAAGCATGCTGCGTACTGTGCTGCCAGTTGCCGCATGAGTCACAAGACTATTGAAGAACAGCATGTC